>CM062291.1:366482836-367149899 GCA_031216915.1 Pictodentalium vernedei
TGGGCACATACTGAAAGTTCCATCACAGTAGTAAGTATCCGCCGAAGCAAGCATTCGAATATTTTCATCCGTAGCAAACACTAAAAATGAATTCCCGGGTGCGGCGTGTAGTAAAAAGTTGTGTCCCGTGATTGTCTCTTTATAAGTAGTTGGCAGATCGATCTGTTGTCTGACTTTTGGCACTTGTGGAAGAGTTTTAGATCGAGCCCTGTATAAACTTGAATGTACTGAATACAAGGTTGGAACACACTTAACTATTTCAGGAACATCATTTGCTCGTAAACAGTTCAATTCTTCTTTGTAAATGGCTGGGATAGTTCTATGGTCATGCTTGATTTTTTCTCTTATTTCACATAAAAAAGTGTCCACAACAATTTTCACATTATCAGGCTGATGGTTGTGTTGGATTCCGAAAGTAGTTATTAAATTGTCCTTTGTATTGACAGTACCTGGGCATCCAGCTTTACAGCATTTCCAATGTACTGTGTCTCGTCTTCTTGTTTTTATGCGGAACTTAAAACCATCATAAATCAAACTTTGTCCACCTCTGGCATTGGGAATAAACCTGACATTCACTTGTGCATTAGCCATTTTGATATAGAAAACGAATGAATGAATGAAAGGTTTTAGCGCGCCGAATGCGCGCAGGGACGATGTGGGATTTACAAATCCCTTGCGACCCGGTTAGCCTTATTTTATTTCACTTGGATCTTGGATCACACAGGCCTAGCTTTCCTATTGCCTCAAATGTGGTCTGAAGGGGTATGCACGCGGTTAGAATTCCTGGCAGTTTGCATTGGAGTGATAGATTGTCAAAGACCAAACCCTCAACGCCATTAAGACTATTGGAGAGTGGGCTCTATTCGGTTCCAGCTTGGCGATGGTAGAGGTTTGAGTCCCACCATGGTGGCGAGCCAAAATATAATGTTGTGCGATGGCAATTTTAAGGGAAAAGGGAAAGGGAAAGAAGAAAACCAAACAGCAACGCCGGTTTGGTAGCGGCCCCGGTATATGACCATAGCGGTTACAAAAAAGGAATGGAGAAAGCTCCAACAGTTTAGTTTGAAAAAAAACGGGAGTCATCCATCAAGCCTTCTGGGAGATAGGATGCCGTATGTTATTTTGAGGTATCTGGTTATCCTTCGGGAATTCCAAATGACCTCCACCCCCCCCCCCCCCCCCCCCCCCCAAAAAAAAAAAATAAAAAAAAAAATAAAAAAAAAAAATAAAAAAAAAATAAAATAAAATAAAAAAAAAAAAAGCCCTTAAAAGGGCTGTTTGCTGGCAAGATTGTTTCAATCCTTGCCTTGGTCTTGTTAGGTTTTCTGCACATCTTTGCTTGAGGATTGTTTCAATCCCTCATAGTATGTCATTCAGTTTGGTCGTGTGTCTGATGAGATAGAGGAGGGAGAAAAGATAGAGAGCAGGAAATTAGAGCAATTCGGTTTTTAATTTACACCTTTTCCGTCCTTTTGGATGGGGAAGCCAGCATTTTTTCCCCGAGATTTATATCTCAAGGAGGGGAGACCCGGCAGCAGGTGGAGACTTTCCTCGCTGTTTGCAACTCCCACTGGTAACAGAGGCAAGCTTTCGTGCGTATCGTGTCACCCGCAGCCAGTTCTAAATTTAGGTCACAGAATAACTGGCTCACCCCATCACAATGATGTAATCTTTAACCCTTTCGATAGACATGCCCCAGATTATTTAGTTTTCCTATTGAGGACGCGATGCGCATTGAGTTCTATTATTAATTCGCTGTCTTGAAGTCTATTTAGAGTTTTGCTTTGAAGATCTTTTAAGCGCATTGCTATAGTGTCTATTTTTGCTATCTCGTGAAGTTGTTTTATCGATGTCCACGTGGGCTTGCGCAGAGCCACGCGCAAGGCATGATTTTGGACCCGTTGTAGTTTTTCAATGTTGGTTTTATTCAGGTCACTTGTTATTATGGCCCCATACTCTAGTACTGGGCGTATATATGATTTGTAAAGATTGAGGAGAATTTCTTTATTGGCTCCCCAATTTTTACCTCTGATCATTTTCAGGAAATTGATGCGTTTAGTGGCTTTGACGATGACTGAGTTTATGTGATTGTTTAGATTGAGACTGCTATCCAGGTTGAATCCCAGAAACTTTGCCTCATTACTAGCTTCAAGTTTATGATCGTAAAGCTTAAGCTCAATATTAGGGACAGGCTTTTTCCTTTGTTTTTTATAGAATGTGATTCTTTGTGTTTTCGTGGTATTTAGCTTGATGCGCCACAGAGCGCACCAGTCTTGCAGGTCGCGGATGGTATCCTGCAGGCGGTTTTGTATTATGTTTCCAGACTTACTGGCCGTCCACATTCCTTTGTCGTCTGAGAATTGAGATAGCTCAACATGGTTCTTCCCTAGTTTGTCAATGTCATTCACATATATTATAAATAGAAGCGGGCTGAGGACCGAACCCTGTGGAGTGCCCGCTTCGAGTTTTGCCTCGGCTTACACTTCGCGGTTGACTCTCACTTTGATTTTTCGATCAGATAAAAATGATGATATGATCCTTAGAATTTTGGTAGGTAGCCCCATTTTAGCTAGTTTGTATCTCATGCCATTGTGCCAGACAGAGTCAAACGCTTTTTCTACGTCGAGTAATAGCGCGGTTCCTATTTCATTTTGACTGAACGCCGTTTTCATATAATCTACCAGTCTATAAACATGCTCGATTCCCTCTCTTTGGCTCCTGTATGCCCTTTGCCACTTGTTGAAAAAGCTGATTGATTCGAGATGGCTGCGGAGTCTAGTCGTGAGAATCCGTTCGAAACTTTTTCCAATACAGCTGAGTAGGCTGATTGGGCGGTAATTAGCTGGGTTGCTCAAATCCTTGTCGGGTTTGGGTATCATGACTCCTGTAGCTACTTTCCAACATTTTGGGAAGTATCCACTAGAGAGACAGCAGTTTAGGAGGTTAGTGAGTCTACCGAAAAAAGTGTTGGGACATTGTTTCAGGATTTTGTATGAGACCTCGTCCCCTCCTGGGGAAGAAGAAGACTTACATTTTTTAATTGTGTTAGCCACTTCTTCTTTGCTTATCGGTTCCGTGAGTTCATGGCCATCCCCGTCCTCGGGCGTTTGGCTGAAGTTGGCATCGTTAAACGTTGTCTTGTTGTCTTGAACAAATTTGTTTACTTTTTCTTTGAACTCGTCATCAAACCTATCGCCCTCATGTGGACGATGATATTTCTTAAGGAGCTCAGCAAAGGCGCTAGCCTTCGCCTTGTCATCCAGGGCCATAGTTCCATCGTTGATCTTTAGTGCCTTACTGTTGGCGTCTTTATGTTTTTGTCCAGTAAGGGTTTTAAAAGTATCCCAAAACTTTTTAGTCTCCCTGAGTCCATTTAGATTTTCCGTTGCTTTTTTCCATCTTACGCGATTGTCGTTTGCTATTGCTTTTTTAACTTCGCCGTGGAGGCGATTATACACGGCTTTAAGTTCGACCTTTTTAGTTGGAAGTTTTTCTGATTTGTATGCACGGAAGGCCTTTCTTTTTTGTTTTATTATTTGGAGTGTAGTTTCAGTTATTCTGTTGGCCCGCGGTTTAACTGTCTGTTTGGGACAAATCTCATCAAGAGTGTTGTTAATGACTTCACTGAGATTGGTACATGCTTGCTCGAGCTCGCAGGTATTCATTGGGTCGTTTTTGTTTATTTTAACCTGAATTATTTTTCTGAAGAGGTCCCAGTCAATTTTGGATAGATTCCTCCTCCTCATTGTGGGGTATCTTGCGGGTCCGCTGCAACCGTGTAATGTAGCATGAACAGGCAGGTGGTCGCTACCTAAATCATCGTCCCCCACAAATATGTCTTGCATTTGATTAGTTAGTGATTTACTGGTTATAATTAGGTCAAGGATGTCGGATTGGTGGAGGGTGTTGTTACTGACGTGAGTAATGTCGTGGTCGTTATTTAATACAAAAAGATCAAATTGTTCGATGATATTGAAGAGAGCGTCGCCATTGGGCTCCGTTTTATTGCATCCGAAAACCTGATGTTTGGCATTGAAATCACCTAAGAAAATACAGTGTTTGTGATTTTTCACAAAGAATTCAAAGATATAGAAAACTCTGAATTGCCATCGTATATATACTGTTAACTGTAAAAATTGTTTTGTTTATACCTTTGAAGTGAGAACACTATTTACCATATTGTTTACTCTAGTGATTGGCTACTCATTAATTGATGACCAGTAATCATTGCTAACATGCTTGTTTTGACAAACTTTGCTGGTAAACTAAGAATCATAAACTGTGACTAGTCAACACTAATTACTGGTACTGACTATACTGAAGGTGTGAATTAGGTGTGCAGGCAAAGTGAGATTAAATCACACAGACACAGTATGTTAAATTAGGATAAAAATGCATCTAATGAAATCAGATGTATTTTACAATCTGCCCACAAATAAATAAAATTAATTATTTCAATATTCAGTTCTGTCATACTGAAATAATGCTAAACAGAAAATTAACTAACCATAGTCTTCTGTAAAATTTACAATGTGATATTGTCAGGTGCCAAAATCTAGATAATTTTATTAACTACCTCAAATTAAAGCTTATTGATAGTCAGTGTATTTGTTGGAATTTATGTACAGTTAGTTTCATATTCAATTACAAGAAAATACCATTTTGTTCATCAAAATTTGCTTTATTAAAAATTATTGGAGAGTGCCTTAAGGCACTCTCCAATAATTTTTAATAAAGCAAAATTTGATGAACAAATATCAACTTCAAAAAATAATCTAACACTCAACCCGTTAAAGATCTCATTTTTTCACAGGCATGTTGCTTCGTTCATTTTTATAGACAGCTTTATCCACATGAGTATTTTAAGCTCTTTCAAGCTTTTTTGGTTATTTTTGATTCAGTTTACATTAATTGTTTTTGAGTCAGTTTACATTAATAAGTGCTTAACTGATTGGATATTTTTTATTATATACAAATATTTTTCAAATGTGTATGTCTGTCTATTATGTTAAACTTTCTCATAATCTGTGTGAAAAATGACATTCCTAGAGAATTTTTTCCATGTTAACATAATTCCATAACATAATTTTCAAGATAATGTCTTAAAACTATTATTGTAAATTTTGTAATTCTCATTTTATGCAGTATAAACATTATGATTACAATAAAGTTTCTTTTCGTTACATATGTATTTCTAGTTAATTGAATCGAAAGAAATGCGTTTCCTAATTTTTGCATAACACAGGGATGACATAGTTCACTTAATGAACTGATTTAAGGGTAAATTTAACCTCCAGGTTAAAAATCCTGAAATTTTGTTCTTTTATAATCTACATGAAAGACCATTTTCATGTTAATTTATAAAAATAAACAAACATAAATAATATAAAAACTGTTCACATAAACAATTTTTTAATGTTTTTTTTTTTGCGTGCTGATGCTCTGCATCAACATTTTCTTGTATGATATGGTTTAAACCATCTAGAGAGCGAGTATACACAGTGATGGGTACAGTTCAAGTCAAAATGAGTTGATTAAAGGGATGTTGAACAGCTTGTTAATATTTCTGGCATTACATTGCTATTTATTGACAGAAGGATTTCACAGAGGGTTTCCCTGACAGTATTTATTTATTGGTGTTTACGGTCACATACTTATCCACAATGGCTAATCGTGACCGTGACAGTTTTATGGGTGGGGGAAGTCGGAGGACCCAGAGAGAACCACCGAGCATCGACGAGCAACTGTCAGCTCAACATTCTAATTATGATCAAGCTCCGTTGAAGCAGAGTACCAGCGGTTGAAGACATGTGCACCATTGACATGCAGTATGCCTTAGTACATGGCATCATCGTGCCCCCATGTTGGCAACCGGGATAAAATGCCTTGCCCAAGGACATTACGTGGGTCGTCCCAGATAGAGATCAAACTCGGGACCTGTATTAGAGAAGTCAAACAGTCTACCACTGAGAAAATGTGCTTTCTTTCCTGGCGTATTCATATTTGTGCGGGGTGTTGGATAGCACGGAACACCAAAACATATAACACAAAATTTGTTCCCCATTGATTTTTGAAAGCAGTTATGAAAATCTCAAAGAGCTCTTTCCTTTTTGTTTTTGGACAAGTGAGTATTCACTCAGTCATTTTTTGCAGACAGTGCTATTTTTAAGTGGCCAAAGCACATGTTTCATTAAGTCACAGAACATAACTGAAGTCGAATTTATTGATTAAACATCTCTGCATATAGCAAAGCAAAGTGTCTCAAATTAACCCATTACAAAATGATAGAAGAGAGTAACCAAAGTTGGATAATTTGGGTATTTCCAAATGGTACACTTATTCTCACTCTCATTGTGCTTGAGGGTTAAATCTGAGATTGAAAAGGTATACCAATCTTACTCAGGGAAGGTGAGTACAGAAAAGTACGAAATTAATCAGAAAATGAATTTTGTCTGATGGTACTAATATTTGTACGAGCAAAACATGACCTTGGCTGTTAATGTGTTGTTGAAACCAAATAAATAAATAAATAAATCCAGTACCAATTATGTCGGTGACAGTTGTATGGGTGGAGGAAGCCGGAGTACCCAGAGAGAACCACCGAGCAATGACAAGTAGCTGCCAGCTCCCCAACATAGTGCCTCCGCCTGTAGCACAGGCAGGGTTAGATTGGTTGAAGACATGTGCACCATCGACGTGCCGTATGCCTTAGTACACGGCGTCATGGTGCCCCCATGCGGACAGTCGGGGTGAAGTGATCGGGACATAATTGGAATATATCCGACAGATACAATGTCGGATATATTCCAATTATGTCCCGATCATGCAAGGCAGCAACTTGAAATTCTCAGAATGTTTCCTACTGTCCCTGCCTGGCAGTTTAGTATCTTTGTCAAATGCCGAGAATGCGTGGAAATACCTTGGATCAGGTGGAAACCGAGGGCATGATTCGTCCCTACTTTATTCTCAACTCAACGACTTTTCCATTCATTATTTACCTGTCACCGGCTGAGTTAGGTATTATATTTGTCTCTTTGATGAACTTTTCAACCTTAACTATTTGCGGCTTCATGTAGCACCACTGAAAGGCCACTGCACGGTTACTAATATATTCAGGGATTGATTTTATGAAAATAACAACTATTCCGACTATACCCACATGGTAACTCCTAAATATGCCAAGGGTTAAACTTTTGATAATGACGTATAAAATAGAAGTTGTCATACTATGCTTGCTGCATGCAGGCATAGAAAACATTCAGCGCTCAATGAATTAGGAATGGAGTAAATTGTCACTTAAACCTACGAAATTCTGAAAAAATGATTTTTTTTCGACGGCATCTACCATTATAATCTGAGACAGGGATTGCGTTAAACTTTACAGTTACCTTATAAGAGAAAATATTCTTGGAATTGAACTGTGAATCCGAATTTTGAAAGCATTTTCGGATATTCTATTCCAAACTACCAATGCACGCTTATCAATATTCAGTGATTTTATGAAAATTAAAATTATTCCGACCATACCCATATGGGCAGTCTCAAATCTGCCAACGGTTAAACTTTTAATAATGACATATAAAACAAAAGTTGTCATACTATGACTGCTGCATAGAGCCATAGAAAACGTTCAGCGCTCAATCAATTAGGAATGGAGTAAATCGTCACTTAAACTTACCAAATTCTGAAAACGAGAGTATTTTTGGACTGCACCTATCTTTATGGAAGGGAGCACGGTGGCTCAGTAGGTAGAGGTGCAGGCTGCAAGCCAAGAGGTCCTTGGTTCGAATCCCACCTGCGGCAACCGCGTTGTGTCCTTGGGCAAGACACTTCATCTCCATTACCCACACGATGGGGCACGATGACGCCGTGTACTAAGGTGTACTGCACGTCGATGGTACGCATGTCTTCAACCAATCTAACCCTGCCTGTGCTGCAGTGCCGAGTTACGATGTTGGGGAGCTGGCAGCTGCTCGTCGATGCTTGGTGGTTCTCTCTGGGTACTCCGGCTTCCTCCACCCATAAAACTGTCACGGTCATGATTAGCCATTGTGCATAAATATGTGACCTTAAACATCAATAAATAAATCTTTATGGAAACAGAACGAGCATAGGGTTAAACTTTACAACCAAACTTACAACAGCAAATATGCTCTGTATGCAATTGTGAATAGGAACATGTAAATCATTTTTTGATATTCCTTTCGAAAATGGAAGAAAAGTGAGCTCCAAATTAGCCAATTTTATGAAGAATTTTAGGGCACTCAAATTCAAGGCCCAAAAATTGGGTGAAGGTTAAAACTTTGAATAAAATATATAGAGCAGAATTGTTCTTGGATGAAGGCCCAATCCTCTCATGGAAAAGGTTTTGAGACAATATGGCTCCAGTGCTGAGAAGGTGCATGTAAACGTTGGCGAAAAGTGTTTGAAATTAACCCTTTCCAAAATGATAGAAAAGGCAACCAAAAATGGCTAATTTTGCCATTTTCAAACGGTACTCTTATTCTCACCCTCATTGTGCTTGAGGGTTAAATCTGAGATTAAAAAGTAAACAGTAACTTTCTTCCGCAATCATTGTTGCATCTATCCAAACCAAAATAATTGTTACAACAACCTTGTTTTTAGAGAAATTTGCCCTTGAAGTTGGTCAGTTTTGAAGAAAAATTCTATATTCATGTCATTTTTGGCCAGTGGGGGTTAAAGTTGAAAGATCGGAGTGGTGATTGTGGCGTATCATATTATGCTCTAAATGTGTGGAAAATTTGAGCTAAATAACTGTAAACAATTTTGAGACATTCGAAAAATGGTGAAATTTTGAAGGTTTTGGCAGAATATTTTGAAAACACGCGTCTTCACAGATATGACGATACCGCATTTCACTAGATTTTATGACATTTCATCAGTGTGCCAAATTTGGTCAAAATCGTACAGCTTGTTTTCGAGCAGTTCAACAGACAAAATTCAGGGAGGAAAAAAAAAATTAAAAAAAAAAAAAAAAAAAAAAATAGAGAAGAAAAATTTTGAAAAAGAAGTATAACAATAGTCTTTCACAAACTGGGTTTGGGAAAGCCTAAAAAAAAATAAAAAATAAAAAAAATAGAGAAGAAAAATTTTGAAAAAGAAGAATAACAATAGTCTTTCTCAAACACAAAACCATTTACTATACCTTCAGTACAAATTTGATCTGTTAATTGCATATGGGTTGTAAACTCCTGTTAATTGTATATAAATTTTTGTAATATGTCGAAAAAATTGCTGTGACACACAACAAATTCCCCTTATTTATCAACCTTTTTGGCCTCATACATCCAGTACAGACATTTATTCTATTATATCTTGTTTGACAGAGCTCTAAGAGCTCTGTCAAACAAGATATAATAGAATAAATGCTCAGTTTACCTCCAGAACACATGAAGCTTACCAAATCCCTGTTAATTGTATACTGTTATTTATTATTTATTTAATGATGTTTAAGGTCATATATTTATGCACAATGGCTAATCATGACCGTGACAGTTTTACGGGTGGAGGGAGCCGGAGTACCCGGAGAGAACCACCGAGCAACGACGAGCAGCTGCCAGCTCCCCAACATTGTATACTGTTAATTGAATAATTTTCACTGGCAAAATGGATATTCAATTAAGAGGATTCTACTGTATTTTATTTATAAACAATGATGCCAGGGCATCAGTCAAATATCCACTGAATGAACCTCTGGAGGAATTTTAGCCAACAAGATAAGAATTTCCAGGCAACAAACATAAGCTTGCTGCCAAGAAATTCCTTTATAATTTGTATCATGCAACTAGGGTCTTCCTTCAATGTGACTGCATGATACAATCTCAAAAGATATGGGATTTTAAAGTACACAATAATCCATAAATGTACTATGCGCAGGTGGCCAATCGCAATTCGTATGCCACAATGTTTATGTAATTCTGTTAGTGAATTTTGCCAGCCACATTTCCAATACAAAGCCAATATCTCAACAAGAATCCCTGCAACTATGGAAAGAATTCGCAGCTGACGGACCAAAGTTTGCCAGCTGAGAATTCCCTCAAATATTAGTTTAAACAGTATTTATTCAAAAAAAATGTCAATAAATGTCAATAACAGTATACACAAAGATGGTATAAACATCGGCGTGGATTCGGCAGTAAGCTTTGAGCTTATACAAGGCCGTCTCCACAATACGAAATTACAAGCACAATGACAATGGCAGATAAGAGAAGTTTATACAGACAGTACAAGTCAATGTTGATCATGAATTACTTCAACGTACAACGGCCACGTCCGCCCGTCAGTTCACAAGTCCCCTTGTGAACCGAAATGCGGGCATAGCCGCCGTACGTTAACGAAATATATGAGCCTGCTTGAGCATAACTTCCCACGAGAATTTACAAGTCAGGTTAAGTCGGATTGGAGTCGATTACTTGTAGGTTGACAACGTATTGCGTGGAGTGGATATTGTGTGTGTCGTCAACTTCAATGACTAACTAAATGTAGCACATTCCTAATACATCTTATTTTTTATACGAAGTGACCCGATGCTACATTGGTATCAACAGTGAATCCTTTACTAGTCAGTATAAAGTCGTGTACCGCTTCAAAAATGAGGCGGTTCTCATCGTCACTTAGGTATTCCGAACCATAAAGAAGTATAGAGGTGTCCACGTCGAATGGGAGAAGATTAATTGTAGCAGAGCGAGCAACTGCGAAGACTGGACAATTCAAGAAAAAATGATCAGATGTCTCTTGCTCACCACACTGACATAAGTCAGTGGGTGATAGGTGGTTAAGGTACAAATGGGACTTTAAATTGCTACACCGAAGTCGTAATCTACAGTGGTATATTTGGGCTATACGGGATTTCGATTTAAGGTAAAAATTTGGTAGTCGTCTATTACCGGCATTGAGAAAAATCTTAAAATTTGTCAGTGATGCGTTTTCACGGACCACAACAGGTAAATTATTCCATTGTTCAGTTGCATTAGGTATAAAAGAAGACCTATACAGTTCGGTTCTACAAAGTGGAATGCGGTGATTTTGACTTGACCGAAGATTTAATGAAGGATTAATCGAAGAAACAAGAGGCGGGATTTTACTAGATAAATAGGGAGGAACCATATGATGGTACATTTTGAAAAATTGTATTAATTTATGTTTTCGCCGCCTATCTACGAGGGGCTCCCAACCCGTTTCCGTGTAAAGTGAGGACTTACTGGCACTGACGGTCGCTCCAGTGACAATCCTTGCCGCTGCTATTTGTATTTTCTCCATTTCCTGAACATTAGTCAAGGAACAGTTGTCCCAGACAGTGTCAGCATATTCAAGAAGAGGCCTGACAAAGGCAAAATATATTTTTTCTAAGACGCTACGATCCAAGTAGAATTTCTGCTTCCTTAGTAAGTCTATCCTGGACCAGGCTTTGGTGCAGATATGATCGATGTGATCATTCCATGTACATGTGCTGTTAAGTATTACTCCAAGATGTTTATGATCAGGGACCTCAGATATCGTAGAACCGACGAACTGCAAGGGAGGGTGGATAGCAGAATTACTTTTGCGAGATATTAACATGCTTTCGGTTTTACTGGGATTAAACTCAACCAACCATAGTCTTGCCCAATTTTCAATTGAGACCAGATCATGATTGATTACTCTCGAGGCTTGTTCTGGATTTTCAATGATTAAATATAACGAAGTATCGTCCGCAAATAAGCGTATGCTGCTCATAATATCACTAGTTAAGTCATTAATGTATATGAGGAACAGCAAAGGACCAAGTATAGATCCTTGTGGAACACCGGCATTTATACTTCTCCAGGACGATGTCGCAGACGCTACAACAACTCGCTGTAATCTGTCTGTAAGGTACGATTGAAGAAATAGCAGAAGTTCACCAGAGACCCCGATATTTTCTAGCTTGTGTATTAAACCAGCATGCCATACTTTGTCGAAGGCCTTACTGATATCGCAAAATACAACTCTAACCTCTTTGCCTTCGTCCAGAGCACAACAAAATTCATCATAAATATCTGTGAGTTGAAGAACCGTCGAATCACCTGGTGTAAAACCAGACTGAAATTGACTGAGAACGTTGTTGTCAGTAAGGAATTCCCATAACCGTTTAAAAACACATTTCTCAAGTAGTTTTCCAACGCAACTAATCAAGGAAATTGGCCTATAGTTAGTAACAGAATTGGACGGTTGTTTTTTTAGAATCGGTGTGACATTCGCCCTTTTCCACAACAATGGAAAATATGATTTGTTCAGTAATATATTGAATAAAACAGTGAGTGGCTCACAAAGGGATGATTTGCATTCTTTTATAAGACGCGGGCTAACCAAGTCTGGACCAGATGCCTTAGAGATTTTAATTGATCTCATTGCAGCGTATACTTCGTTACTTTGCAGGGTGATAGAACTGATGGTCGGACGAGCATGTGAAGACTTATTAGGCAGGGAAGCATTTGAATCATCAACCGTTGAAATTGAGCTGAAGTGATCATTGAGCACTTCAGCTTTTTCCACATTAGACGAGTATATCTGGTCGGAATGGGCAAGGGTAGGAATCTCAGTTTTAGCATTCCCGATGACTGATTTAAGTGTTTTCCACCATTGTGACGGCGGTGTTTCTCTACTCATTAGAGTGGTTTGAAGTTTGGACAAGTAAAAGGCTTTGGCTTTCCTTATTTCCGAGACAACTTGGTTCCTTTTGTGTTTATAATTTGCCCAGGCATTCTGAGTATTTGAACGTTTGGCAATGCGATACAAACGTTTACGCTGTCTGAGAAGCAACCGTATTTCATTATGCATCCATTTGGGCTGATTTGTACGAACAGTGGCAATTTTGTTTGGTATATGTTTGGATTCCAGATCGAGTAATTTATCGGTGAACTTAGAAACGATATTGTCAAGAACTTGGTCGTCGAAGATGGACTCCCAGTAGACTTCGGAGAGTGCCTCATTCAATGCTTCATAATTACCCTGCGAATAATCCCAGACACGCCTCTTGAATGATAAGGGCGGTGGTTTCAGGAACTCCAATTCAAGCGAGATTGGACAATGATATCGTTTCATATCTGGAATGATCGGTTCAAGGACCTCACAGTTTTTCATACATAAGGAATCACTGAGAACAAATAAATCCAGTAGTGATGCCGAAGTCTCCGAAAAACAGGTCGGTTCGCTCACGACTTGTCTAAGATTGAAATAACATAGGATTTCAAAAACGCCACCTCTTGATGACGACATCTGGTTGTCATTAAAGTCGCCTGTTATAATGAGGTCAGCAATTGACGTATCCCGAGCTTTTTGAATGGATTCAGATATGGCCTCCCATGTCTCATTCGGACTGTTCGGTGGACGATAAAATACCCCTACCAAAAATGATTTAGTTCGCTGTGTGAACACTTCCACCCAAAGACACTCTGTGTTTAGATTATGTAGGTCAGGCCGTGGTCGAAACGGTATTCCATCTTTTATGTATATCGCTACCCCACCTCCTCTTGTAGAACGGTCATGTCGCTGTGGCTCCTGGAATCCGGGTACCATAATGACGGATGTTGCATCATTCTCGTCCAGCCATGTCTCAGATAAGGCCACAATATCGAATGACGCGAATTCGTATTGGATTATGTCTACTTTGGGTTTTAGGCTCTGAATGTTCAAATGCATAATTTTCAGGGTATTGTGGATGAGATCCGAGTTGGCAGAGCTTGGGCCGGGATTGGTTTCAATGTCACCAGATTGTAGAAGAATCACAGGCACACTGAACAACATGGTAACAAGGATAAAAGATACCAATAAGTGCATTCTCTTTGAGGGTGCAATGTTGAGAGTGTCGATGCTGTGGAACTTTGAGCGAGACAACCCCAAATTGCTGAGCACTGCGATGAGCAAGGTGAACGCAGCGTTAAGGCTTTGATTCAATCCGACACCTAGGAGGTACAAAAGGTGGTAGATCGAGCTACGAGTGAAACTCATTTTTGATAGTTTACATTTTGTACTCCTACAAAGAACATTCAAGTTGAAACTTCCAATCCGAGCTCTATAAGATTCAAGGGAACACATATTGATCTGTTTGTAACCTGATGGCACAGTTGGGACGATAAGCAAAAGTAAGCTCAAGCAGGCAAATAGTTAAGATTGTATATTAAAAAATACAGTTGATTTGATGAATATCCAAAATGGATTGATTGTCACTGTCTGTCGAGGATAAAAGAACATAAACGTATCAAGCTGAGACGGAGAAATGAAAAAATGTAAATATTTTGGATAAAGTGGAAACTGGGAGCTAATAGCAGAACATCACTAATCGTGTTTGGGTAGATCAATCGATAATTAGTACAAATACTATTTTTGATACAGACAGTCTTTAGTGCAAATTTCGATGACGATGTCAACACGAGGAGTAGGAGTTTCAGTAATCATCAGATAATAATAATGTCTCTATTGTATTGCAGAACACGAAAACACGACAAAGAAGACATATCGCGACCTGAGGTCAACACCGTGTCCAAGCACTAAGGAACTCCATTGCTCTACAAGCAATGGAATTCCTTAGTACCTGGACACAGTATGGAACTCAGGTCGCGACATGCACACGGATATGGCAGTATGTCGCTGATGGAGTGTTTACTTACTATAGTTATGTCTAAAATGGAGCACGGTGTTTAAAAACTATGTAATCCAAGTATTCAAGGACAGGTGATATGTCAGAACTTACGCAGCAAAATGAGCGAATTTTGAATCGAAGAATAATAATTTTTTTATTATTCTTCAATACACGATAATGCCCGAACACTTGTTCATTAACTTGAAGCAGAATATTCGCAAGAAAAGTGACATAGTCCTTAATAAGAACTAAATTGTTATACAACAATAGTAGCTCGTGACGCGTGGTTCACGATTTCTTTTCAATTCCAACAGATACAGCTACTCCAACAATGGGTGAAATGAGGAATCTGATTGATAGCACCTTTATCCGACACAAGTGAGTGAATTGATACTGTGTGACATAATTATGTCAGTAACATATTGATTAAATGGGACCACACAACTGTGTCAATAGCCCAGAAAACAAAATTTGTGTCCGTGTGACTTTCTTAAGAGGATTGACCTTGATATAGCTAAGTGGTTCATTCAGTGCCAGATAATATCGTTCAATGCCAGATAATATCGTCGTGTACTTACAAGTGAGGAATAATATTGTCATGTTACTAGTCCTCACATTACTTTACTCTGCTGTAAAGGCCAGGGGCTTACCAGGTATATACAATTAACCCATATTTAGGCATCAGCCTAGGGGAGGGGTAACTCAGGGTGGCGATCAATTTACTTATTTTACTAATATTTACTAATATTGTCATGTTACTAATCCTCACATTAATTTACTCTGCTGTAAAGGTCAGGGGCTTACCAGGTATGTACAATTAACCCATATTTAGGCATCAGCCTAGGGGAGGGGTAACTCAGGGTGCAATCAATATACTAATATTTACTAATATTGTCATATTACTAATCCTCACATTACTTTGCTCTGCTGCAAGGATCCTGGGCTTACCAGGTATATACAATTAACCCATATTTAGGCATCAGCCTAGGCGAGGGGTAACTCACGGTGGCAATCAATTTACTAACATTTACATAATGTGTCATGTTACTAGTCATCACATTACTTTACTCTGCTGTAAAGGCCATGGGCTTACCAGGTATATACAATTGACCCATATTTAGGCATCAGCCTAAGGGAGGGGTAACTCACAGTGGCAATCAATTGACTAATATTTACTAATATTGTCCTATTACCAATCCTCGCATTACTCTACTCTGCTGTAAAGCCCCAGGGCTTACCAGCAGAGCAAAGCACTGTTAGGATTAGTATATAATTGACCAGATGTATACAATTAACCCATATTTAGGCATCAGCCTAGGGGAGGGGTAACTCAGCGTGGCAATCAATGTACTAATATTTACTAATATTGTCATGTTACTAATCCTCACATTAATTCACTCTGCCGTAAAGGCCAGGGGCTTACCAGGTATATACAATTAACCCATATTTAGGCATCAGCCCAAGGGAGGGGTAACTCACGGTGGCAATCAATTGACTAATATTTACTAATATTGTCATGTTACCAATCCTCACATTACTTTACTCTGCTGTAAAGCCCCAGGGCTTACCAGCAGAGCAAAGCACTGTTCGGATTAGCATATAATTGACCAGATGTATACAATTAACCCATATTTAGGCATCAGCGTAGGGGGGGGGGGGGGGGGGGGGGGGGGTAACGCAGGGTGGCAATCAATGTACTAATATTTACTAATATTGTCATGTTACTAATCCCAACATTACTTCACTCTACTGTACTGTAAAGCCCCAGGGATTACCAGCAGAGCAGAGCAATGCTAGGACTAGTATATAATTGACCAGATGTATACAATTAACCCATATTTAGGCATCAGCCTAGGGAAGGGGTAACTAAGGGAAGCAATCAATTTACTAATGTTTACTAATATTGTCATATTACTGGTCCTCACATTACTTCACTCTGCCGTAAGGGCCAGGGACTTACCAGGTATATCCAATTAACCCATGTTTAGGCATCAGCCTAGGGAGGTGTAACTCAGGGTGGCAATCTATATTCTAATATTTACTAATATTGTCAAATTACTAATCCTCACATTACTCTCTCTACTGTAAAGATCCGGGGCTTTCTAGGTATATACAATTAACCCATATTTAGGCATCAGCCTAGGGGAAGGGTAACTCAGAGCAATCAATGTATTAATATTCACTAATATTGTCATGTTACCAATCCCCACGTTACTTTACTCTGCTGTAAAGCCCCAGGGCTTACCAGCAAAGTAAAGCAACGTTAGGATTAGTATATAATTGACCAGATGTATACAATTAACCCACATTTAGGCATCAGCCTAGTTGAGGGGTAACTCAAGGAAGCAATCAATTTACTAATACTTACTAATATTGTCATATTACTAATCCTCACATTACTTTACTCTTAAAGAGCTGTTTAATGTTCCTACAATTACTAATGTTTATTAATATTGTCATGTTACCAGTCCTCACATTACTTTACTCTGCTGTAAAGGTCAGGGGCTTACCAGGTATATACAATTAACCCATATTTAGGCATCAGCCTAGGGGAGGGGTAACTCAGTGTGGCAATCAATTTACTAATATTTACTAATATGGTCATGTTACTAGTCCTCACATTAATTTACTTTACTGTAAAGGCCAGGGGCTTACCGGGTATATACAATTAACCCATATTTAGGCATCAGCCTAGGGGAGGGGTAACTGAGGGTGCAATCAATATACTAATATTTACATAATATTGTCATGTTACTAGTCATCGCATTACTTTACTCTGCTGTAAAGGCCATGGGCTTACCAGGTATATACAATTAACCCATATTTAGGCATCAGCCTAGGGGAGGGGTAACTCACGGTGGCAATCAATGTACTAATATTTACCAATATTGTCATGTTACTAATCCCCACATTACTTTACTCCGCCGTAAAGCCCCAGGGCTTACCGGCAGAGCAAAGCAATGCTAGGATTACTATATAATTGACCAGATGTATACAATTAACCCATGTTTAGGCATCAGCCTAAGGGAGGGGTAACTCAGGGTGGCAATCAATGTACTAATATTTACTAATATTGTCATGTTACCAATCCTCACATTACTTTACTCTGCCGTATAGCCCCAGGGCTTACCAGCAGACCAGAGCAATGTTAGGATTAGTATATAATTGACCAGACGTATACAATTAACCCATATTTAGGCATCAGCCTAAGGGAGGGGTAACTCAGGGAAGCAATCAGTTTACTAATATTTACTAATATTGTCATGTTACCAATCCTCACATTACTCTACTCTGCTGTAAAGGCCAGGGGCTTACCAGGTATATACAATTAACCCATATTTTCAGCCTAGGGAAGGGGTAACTCAGGGTGGCAATCAATTGACTAATATTTACTAATATTATCATGTTACTAATCCTCACATTACTTTACTCTGCTATGAAGGCCAGGGGCTTACCAGGTATATACAATTGACCCATATTTTCAGCCTAGGGAAGGGGTAACTCTGGGAAGCAATCAATTTACTAATATTTACTAATATTGTCATGTTACTAATCCTCACATTACTTTACTCTGCTGTAAAGGCCAGGGGCTTACCAGGTATATACAAATGACCCATATTTAGGCATCAGCCTAGGGAGGGGTAACTCAGGGTGGCAATCAATATACTAATATTTACTAATATTGTCAAATTACTAATCCTCACATTACTTACTCTACTGTAAGGATCCGGGGCTTACTAGGTATATACAATTCACCCATATTTAAGCGTCAGCCTAGGGGAAGGGTAACTCAGGGTGGCAATCAATGTGTTAATATTCACTAATATTGTCATGTTACCAATCTTCCCTTTACTTTAATCTGCTGTGAAGCCCTAGGGCTTACCAGCAAGGTAAAGCAATGTTAGGATTAGTATATAATTGACCAGATGTATACAATTAACCCATATTTAGGCATCAGCCTAGTGGAGGGGTAACTCCGGGAAGCAATCAATTTACTAATATTTACTAATATTGTCATGTCACTAATCCTCACATTACTTTACTCCTAAAGAGCTGTTTAATGTTCCTACAATTACTATTGTTTATTAATATTGTCATGTTACTAGTCCTCACATTACTTTACTCTACTGTAAGGGTCAGGGGCTTACCAGGTATACACAATTAACCCATGTTTAGGCATCAGCCTAAGGGAGGGATAACTCAGGGTGGCAATCCATTTACTAATATTTACTAATATTGTCATGTTACTAATCCTCACATTGCTTTACTCTGCTGTAAAGGTCCAGGGCTTATCGTGTGCATACAATTAACCCATATTTAGGCATCAGCCTAGGGGAGGGGAAACTCGGGGTGGCAATCAATTTACTAATGTTTACTAATATTGTCATGTTACCAATCCTCACATTACTTTACTCTGCTGTAAAGCCCCAGGGCTTACCAGCAGAGTAGAGCAATGTTAGGATTAGTATATAATTGACCAGATGTGTACAATTAACCCATATTTAGGCATCAGCCTATTGAAGCGTAACTCAGGGTGGCAATCAATGTACTAATATTTACTAATATCGTCATGTTACCAATCCTCACATTACTCCACTCCGCCGTAAAGGCCAGGGGCTTACCAGGTATATACAATTAACCCATATTTAGGCATCAGCCTAAGGGAGGGGTAACTCACTATGGCAATCAATTGACTAATATGTACTAATATTATCATGTTACTAATCCTCACATTACTTAACTCTGCTATAAAGATCCGGGGCTTACTAGGTATATACAATTAACCCATATTTAGGCATCAGCCTAGGGGAAGGGTAACTCAGGGTGGCAATCAATGTACTAATATTTACTAATATTGTCATGTTACCAATCCTCACATTACTTTACTCTGCTGTAAGGGCCAGGGGCTTACCAGGTATATACAATTAACCCATATTTAGGCGTCAGCCTAGGGGAAGGGTAACTCAGGGTGGCAATCAATGTACTAATATTTACTAATATTGTCATGTTACCAATCCTCACATTACTTTACTCTGCTGTAAAGGCCAGGGGCTTACCAGGTATATACAATTAACCCATATTTAGGCATCAGCCTAGGGGAAGGGTAACTCGGGGTGGCAATCAATGTACTAATATTTACTAATATTGTCATGTTACTAATCCTCACATTACTTTACTCTGCTGTAAAGGCCAGGGGCTTACCAAGTATATACAATTAACCCATATTTAGGCATCAGCCTAAGGGAGGGGTAGCTCACTGTGGCAATCAATTGACTAATATATACTAATATTATCATGTTACTAATCCTCACATTACTTTACTCTGCTATAAAGATCCGGGGCTTACTAGGTATATACAATTAACCCATATTTAGGCATCAGCCTAGGGGAAGGGTAACTCAGGGTGGCAATCAATGTACTAATATTTACTAATATTGTCATGTTACCAATCCTCACATTACTTTACTCTGCTGTAAAGCCACAGGGCTTACCAGCAGAGTAGAGCAATGTTAGGATTAGTATATAATTGACCAGATGTGTACAATTAACCCATATTTAGGCATCAGCCTATGGAAGGGGTAACTAAATATTTACTAATATTGTCATGTTACTAATCCTCACATTACTTTACTCTTAAAGAGCTGTTTAATGTTCCTACAATTACTAACATTTACTAATATTGTCATGTTACTAGTCTTCGCATTACTTTACTCTGCTGTAAGGCCCAGGGGCTTACCAGGTATATACAATTAATCCATATTTAGGCATCAGCCTATGGAAGGGGTAACTAAATATTTACTAATATTGTCATGTTACTAATCCTCACATTACTTTACTCTTAAAGAGCTGTTTAATGTTCCTACAATTACTAACATTTACTAATATTGTCATGTTACTAGTCTTCGCATTACTTTACTCTGCTGTAAGGCCCAGGGGCTTACCAGGTATATACAATTAATCCATATTTAGGCATCATCCTAGGGGAGGGGTAACTCAACGTGGCAATCAATGTACTAATATTTACTAATATTGTCATGTTACTAATCCTCACATTACTTTACTCTGCTGTAAAGGCCAGGGGCTTACCAGGTATATCCAATTAACCCATATTTAGGCATCAGCCTGGGGGAAGGGTAACTCAGGGTGGCAATCAATGTACTAATATTTACTAATATTGTCATGTTACCAATCCTCACATTACTTTACTCTGCTGTAAAGGCCAGGGGCTTACCAGGTATATACAATTAACCCATATTTAGGCATCAGCCTAAAGGAGGGGTAACTCACTGTGGCAATCAATTGACTAATATATACTAATATTATCATGTTACCAATCCTCACATTACTTTACTCTGCTATAAAGATCCGGGGCTTACTAGGTATATACAATTAACCCATATTTAGGCATCAGCCTAGGGGAAGGGTAACTCAGGGTGGCAATCAATGTACTAATATTTACTAATATTGTCATGTTACTAATCCTCACATTACTTTACTCTGCTGTAAAGCCCCATGGCTTACCAGCAGAGTAAGGCAATGTTAGGATTAGTGTATAATTGATCAGATGTGTACAATTCACCATATTTAGGCATCAGCCTATGGGAGGGGTAACTAAATATTTACTAATATTGTCATGTTACTAATCCTCACATTACTTTACTCTTAAAGAGCTGTTTAATGTTCCTACAATTACTGATATTTACTAATATTGTCATGTTACTAGTCTTCGCATTACTTTACTCTGCTGTAAAGGCCAGGGGCTTACCAGGTATATACAATTAACCCATATTTAGGCATCAGCCTGGGGGAGGGGTAACTCAGGGTGGCAATCAATTTGCTAATGTTTACTAATATTTTCATATTACTAATCCTCACATTACTTACTCTACTGTAAAGATCCGGGGCTTACTGGGTATAAACAATAACCCATATTTGGGCATTAGTCCTGGGGAGGGGTAGCTCAGGGTGCAATCAATTTACTAATATTTACTAATATTGTCATATTACTAATCCTCACATTACTTTACTTTGCTGTAAAGGCCAGGGGCTTACCAGGTATATACAATTGACCCATATTTAGGTTGAATTACAAAAAACACTAAAGTATCATCTTAGTCAAGATGGGGACAGAACGGATTTGGAATTATGTGGAACTATTATAGAAAATAATGTATACCAATCCTAGCTGAAGGAATTTTCCACCTTTAGGAGATCCTGTGGAGTAGTGATTCTAAGAATAGATTCATTTGTTAATTTAACAAAAATCACTCCATCATGAGTCCAAGTTTCTCTCAACTTCTTATCTTTAACATATTCCCGACATCGCTTGGCCATGCTGGATCTAGTCGTTGTCAGATGTTCATTTATGTACACTCTTTCAAGAGAACGAATACCTTTCAGTTTACGTTTAGCCCTATAAAACAAGTTCCTGGTTCGATAACTGACGAACTTCACGAGAATAGACCGTGGAAAACGCGCTCCCTCAACACGACGCCCAGAACGATGACTCCTCTCAATGTCTACCAGATCAACCGAGACACCCAACTTGTTCGCCACATCAAGAATGACATCATCTGTGTTCTCTTCACCTGCTGCCTTCTCTGGAATACCAGATATTCTTAAGGAGTTCCTCATACCATATTGCTTGAGATCATCGAGATCATTTTCCAATTCGATAATCTTGGCATCTTTAGCCTCAATAGCGAGCTCAAGATTCTCAATTCGTCTCTCAAGGTGTCCTATATGCTCACTGATTGCTGTAGAAATAATACTTTTAAAGACACCCTGGACTGTTGAATCCATGAAAGCAGAGATGATGTTGCCTACAGCTGGCGTCTGCGTCTGAGTTTGTGTTTGGGTTTGAGGTGTTGATGATGCCATAATAAATAAACTTGAGTCAAATTCAGTGAATGATTCACTTAGAGAATCACTTTCTTTAAGTTTTTTTGAAAGTTGTTCAACTGAGGTGTTTCCACTGGAATCACGGGCCCGTGTACGCCTGTCGGATATTTGTTTATCTCCCACTTCCATCTACATTTGGGTATTTCGCATTTTTGTCACGAAATTACGAAACCTCAGTATTAACTGTATGTTGGTGGCCTCAGAATTGTCATCAAAGATCCATTGAGAACGCAATCAATCAAATCAACAAACTTCTTATGTCAAGCCGATTCTCAAGATTTCGTTTGACCCAAACTTTCACTGAAATTCTCCATTATGTTTCAAAAAACGCTCCCAGTATAAAAAGCTCAACTCGCCGCCATTGCCATATTATGGCCACTTCAACTTTCCGTAGAGAGACCACGAAAAACCAAATAAATGATAATATACCCAGGAGTATACCATATGCCAAGCCAAGGCGAAAATAGCCATTACTCTCTACTGATAATGGAAGAATTCACTGCTGTCGAATCGAAATTCGCCAACTGAGAATTCCACCGAATATTTACTTGTGTAACTCGCCAGGCCGCATTTCCAACACCAGGCCAATAATTTAACAAGAATCCTTCATAAATGTGGAAAGAATTCGCAGTTGACGGACCAGAGTTCGCCAACTGAGAATTCAACTCAAATGTTACGTTATGTCCACTTCAACTTTCCATAGAGAAACCACGAAAAATCAAATAAATGATAATATACTGTATATGTCCGTGTATAAGTCGCCCCCATGTATAAGTCACACCCTACTTTTCATACAAAATACCCCCCCCCCCCCCCCCCCCCCCCCCCCCTGCATCTATAACCCTTGTATAAGTTGCACCCCCGTTTTGGGTTGAAAAATGTTAAAACAATTCCGTAAATTTGGTTAAAGGACTGGAAGTCTTGTGGACTGAACAGGGAGGTTTGATGACCGATTACGGTATATTTATAAATTATATTTGTTTGTATACTTCATTGATACATTCAATGTATCGTATTTATTAAAAGACGTATGTCAACCGTGTTTGTTATTACTCGTGTATCGTATTTATTAAAAGATATATGTCAACTGTGTCTTATTACTCACGCCTTTAAAAGAAGGAATGCTCCGGTGCAAGTGTTCAAGTAAGAACGAGGTAAGTTGAATTCAAATGGTAAATCCAAATGTAAAACTACAAAGAAAAAGGCTTTATTCCCATGCCATTTAAACGAATTGCACGTGTGAACAAATAGGTCATGAAGTCTGGATGCAACGGAACCCCCGAAAGTGTGAATGTAAATGCGCAATAACGTGGGTACAAAAATAGACTGGACAACTCGCAACTCGGCCCTTCGCCAGCTCAAAGTCCGATGTTTTTTTTTATCAAGAGTTGAAAATTATCGGCAGTGATTTTCAATGCATGATAAGAAAATAATATTTGGAAACAGGTAGGCCTATGATTTACGATTACTTAACTGCGATCGAGAGCTACTTTGTAATATTTCTATACGGGAAAGGGGGGGGGGGGGGGGGACTTTTCCAGTAATTTGAAGGAGAAGGACTGTTTCGCTGTGAAACATTTGGCTGACTCATTAATTCACTTCGTACTGAGTGTGCATCAATAAAAAAAACAAAGAGTACAATTTACAAAATATTTTTAATGATAATAATGCATAACAATTATTTACTTGTTGAAAAATAAATCACTTTCACTCTCCTCGTCTCTTTCACCATTCTCCATAAGCAACTGCCACCACTCGTCACTGTTCAATCCATCATCATACACATCACAATGAGCACTGCTTTCATCCTCTGACTCATCATCGCCTCCTTCTACCTCGCACACACTTGCTCTAACTTCCTCACCGACAACACCCACATTCTCACCAACACAACTAGCTTTCTCAAAGACAAACTCACTGTACAACTCGTCATCTTCCTTTCCATCCAACGCATTCGAAATACAACACTTCTTAAACGATTTCACTATCATCTCACTGTCAATTTCCTCCCACGACTCTTTCACCCACTTTGTCACCAAACTCAACGAGGGTCTCTTCAGATTTCCACTCGGCGTAAACGCCTTCTCTTCCGCATCACACATCCACTCACACCACCTCTTTCTCATATTACCCTTAAACGGCTTGTTCAGACTAACTTCTCGCTTACTTCAAACTCCCTCTCAGCTGCTCTATTCCCTTTGTTTTCTGCAAACTCAATGACTTTCAGTTTTTGTAACCAGTCTCATAACTTTGACGTTTTCTTTTCAAACCTCGTTTGGCATCCATAATTTACTTTCGGTAGTTATTTGGTATATGATAGTAGTATATGATAGTAATGATAGAAAAAATGATATGAAGGATTTCTTTCACCATCGAATGTATACCATTCAGCCGGGCGCATGTTTTTTTTATCATCCCTTTGATAAAAATAGTTACCATATGGTTATATGGCTTGCCGGTCTTTTTACTTTGTGCCAAAATAACAGACCTTAAAAAAGCATGGCTTCAAACTATCCCCCCTCTAGCGTGTATTTCAGTACTGTCTACATAAATGACATTCACATTGGGACAAACCTCTCTGGCAATTTCGGCAAATTTGGGGGATGAATCGAAATCCAATGTCTGACAAATTACTCTCTCAGCAACTCGATGCTTAAGAGTACCACCAATACCGTCTATACATCCCTTACCATGGGATGTTGCAGAAAAGTGCCATTTGGTTGGGTAATTGTTAAAAGTTATTGCACAAAGGGTAAATTTTTGTTTAAAATGTTGTGCAGTGCCATCTGATTGGTATTGAGCATTTGTGATTTCACAACCAAATTTTTCAGCAAAGTTATTAAGTACAGCTGTGTTAAACACAGAAACAGCATACTTATCATGGTGTTTGTAATCAGAAATGACTACATAGGGTGCTGACAGTGGATTACATTCATCCCCAAAATTTGTTTCATTAGAATAATAAACCATTGCAGTGTACAGTGTAGACAAGTAAGTGTCCCAGTAGACAGACTGAATTTCATTTTGGCATTTATGAACAAAGTTTTCACTGAAATCTGTCTGAATAATTAGTGTTCCAGGGGTAATATTTCCCTTCAGATTTTGCAAGTTTTGTGCTTGTACTCGTTTAATATGTACATGCAGCAAAAAATGTTCTAACTTGGAACATAATAGGTCCAAAACATTAGACACTTTGTCATTTAACTGTACCCTTGCTAGTCTATCAATTTCAGATTTGTTCCATTGCTTGAAGTGAATGTCATTTAGTAAGATATCTTCCGAAACATTATCCAGTATCTGGTCAAATTTCGCTAGGCCACATTCGTCACATTTACCAGACATACAATTTTCATCTTTATCATTGCAAACAATCATCTTAACAAATTCAGATGTGTTATTGGAAAATATGGGTAAAGCCTCAATAAGAAGTCTAATATTTTCATGGTAAATGCACAAGCAAATATTTGCTGGTGTATCAGCCTGTAACATATAACATGTTTGGGGCGAAGGGTAGCAAATTTTGATTTTCCAGTTGCAGCTTCAGGAAACATGGATTTAAATTCTTTATATGCCTCCCCCAAAGTAAGATTTAAAAATCGTTTTTGAATTTTTGTTTTTTGCCCATTGTCGCTCAATATTATATAGTCCTTCTTTCCAGGAGCTTGACTTGAAATGTCATCTCTTCCGTAGAACTCAACAACATTTTTTATCTTTTGGGTTTAGGCACATTTTAGGGGCCATTTTGGTTCCTAAAAATGGTTAGGGGCCAATGATAAATGGTTTCAATTTTCTCATGTTGTCTGGCTATGACCTCTTATATAGTTATTTCGTGAACTAGGGGCAGTTATTTGGGTATTTTTGGTTCAGGCACCGTTTAGGGGCCATTTTGGACCCTAAAAGGGTCAGGAGCCAATGGTAAATGGTTTCAATTTTTTGCGTTGTCTGGCTATGACTTTATATTTTATATAGTTATTTGTCAAACCATTGGCAGTTATTTGGGTCTTTTGGGTCAAGGCACGGATATGGGGCCATTTTGGACCCTATTTACTGCTCGTCAAAGGAGGCAGTATGCTATTTCATATTCGTTGGGAGTGGCTATGACCTGTTATGGTCTTTGTTTTGCGTAATAATTCAAAAACCAAATTTTGAATAAGGAACCAGGAATAAGTAACAAAAATCACAGCGCTTTTTTAAATAGTTTTTAGATGTCTGTTTTCTAATCTGTATTACCTAATGCTTGCAAAATATTGTCCTTTACATGTAGACAAGATCTCTCCTCACAAAATACAAAGAGGACCTTCAAGTATTCACCAATAAATTATAATAAAACAATCTCTGTTGTGCTGATTTGGTGCTATTGTTGATGAATTTTGTACAAAATAGACTTATGCTCTGTCTGGAGTTCATTGAATTCTTAGAATTCTAATCCCAATCATAAGAACCAGTTTGTGAATTGCATTTCGTTGTTCTTCTGAACTTAGTAGCTGGCGGTATTTATATTTATACCCCCCGCAAACAAGGTTGGGGGGGGGGGGTATATTGGAATCGCCCTGTCCGTCTGTCCATCTGTCTGTCCATCCTTATAAGCGCAACTCCTCCTAAACCGTTTGAAGTATTTTCATGAAACTTTACACAATGGAAGAACTCCATATGAAGATGTGCATGAAGCAATATAATTCCGTTCTGACATTTCCAAGGGGAGATAATCTAACTTATACATTTCAATTGCTACATCATATGGTTGTGTCCTCGTAAGCGCAACAACTGAGGCGCGGGGGTTATCACTTTGTGAACTTGCTCACAGTACCTCTAGTTGATACAGATTATATCCAGGAGGGGTGTTATCAAGCAGGTAAGAAAAATGTATTAAAGAGCACTTATGAACCTGCCTTGTTTTTGAGTGAACATTTTAATACTCTTCATAAGGGAAAAATTTCAGTTGAGGTGTCAGAATGGAGGAAATTTGCACCAAACGTTTGAAAAATTTCTTTTACTCAAACCAGTGGATGTAATGCTCTGATTACTTCCTTTCAGGGTCAAGAGTAAAGTCTGTACAAATGAAATTAAATTGTTTGTAGTCACCATTGAAGGGACAGGATTTGGGGCACAGCCCAAATTTTCACTGCATCAGAATCTTTAGTCTGATTTGAACAAAACTAGATATGCTACACGCACAAATGGGCAACTGGTAGTTGATTAATGTGAAAAAAATTCACCTAAACTCTCATTGGGCTCCACATGCAGGCCTTTATATTATTACCTCATGCTGGTAAAGGGTGTGCCCAAATCAGGAGATGTCTACCAACTGCTTGTTGTAACTTTCTAAAGATACTTGTTATGCCCACAACCTCCGAAGGAGGATTCGGGTGTTTCTAGTGAAGCCCTCCGTCCACCTGTACATCCATCCGTCCATCTGTCCATACAATCATTTTGCAATTTTGCAATCATTTTGCAATGTAATTCCAAAGCCATCAGTCAGATTAGTGTCTCTTTTGGTATGCTCATAGACCTGCACTGGTGAACAGATATGCACAAGGAACAGGTTCTGTCCAATGATTTTTCCCCAAGTTATGGACCTTTTTTCCCTTTTGTCCATCTGTCTGTACAAACATTTTGTATTGTAACTTCAAAACCATCGATCTGATTTGGATTTCCTTTGGTATGCTGACAGACCTGACTGGGGGAACAGATATGCACAAGGAATGGGTTCAGTCCATTGATTGTTCGAGTTATGGCCCTTTTTTCCCTTCTGTCCGTCTATATAAACATGCCACATAAATAAGGTGTGGAGAGCATGAGAGAGGTTGTTGAACCCCTCTCGTTGGTGTGCCACCCCCAAGAAATATTTTGTTTCTCAGTTGTCTGAGAATGAATCTGGTGGACTCTAGCAATATTTCCACCCAACTAAGAAAGAAACATTTTTGGTTGATTTTTGCAAACAATTCTGAATTTCTTTGTTTATATCAAGCAAAACTATACAACTGACAGTGCATGAAGTTGGGGCTGCAGAGAAAACCTGTAGATGCAGGAACTCATTTAAGTTTTTAAATAAACTTACCCAATCCTGAAAATAAGCAGCCCGACATTTGCAGAATGAGGTCCAAAGAGGGTGAATTTGATGATGCTGTCCCATACAGTGAGCCAATTTATCCTCTGGTACCTCTTTCAGTTTAGTGTTTTGAGACCCTGATTTAGATTGAGGTTCACAGAGGGTAAATTTAGTGATGCTACCCTGCTATGCTGGATAGCATCACTAAATTCACCCTCTGGGGACCTCATTTTGCACATGACAGTCTGCTTATTTTCTGGCTTGAACTTGCCAGGTGTATCAAATTCTTGTTTGCTTTTGAAGATTCTCAAAAATCTAACCCTTTAAGTTTTTAAGCAGCTTCTCGGGCGATTACAGAAACACTTGTTGAAAAAACCATCAAGCTTAGCTAGCTGTGAACTATTGATCACATTCAACAGTTGTTTTCTCATCGAAAACCGAATCAATTAACAGTTAAATAACAATACCAAAGCCAGATATAATTTCCCCAATAAATAATTTATTTCTTTGGGAAATTATATTTGGCTTATTATAAAATCAGAGTTTGGTATTGTCATTAAACAACAAATATGATACATCTGGTAGTGTTCAGTAACAATTTATTTTGAAGACATTTAGTATAACTTTTTCTTTTGCTTCTTTGGTTCATGGACTGGTTTTGTTGCAATAACATTTCAGTTCCTTTTCTGAGACGAGACAGTTTATTTTTGTGTCGAAGCAATGCATCCTTCTCAGTCCTTTGAATAATTTTCTTTGCTGCTATTTTGGAGAGAAGTTTCTGCTTTGTGTCCACCACAAATTTTTGTTTTTTTTCAGTAAGACGTTGCCGTTTTTGTGCCAAATCACCTTTGTACTGCCTGTTAGCAGGCATTAGTCAAAATTGGCGGGGGGCATAAAAATTAACATATTGACATCATAGCTGCAATGGCTAGTTTTATTTATTGGTACTTAATGCCATATCAGCAGCTAAGGCAGCCCTTGAAATTTGGAATCTTGCAGTACACTGCAATCGCAAAATTTGATTACTTCGACTTTTACATCGGAGACATACATGTAAATCATCATGACAATAATGTTCGTGCCACACATGATTATGTACTAAGCCTACTTCACTCTATTTCAGGCTCTATTTAAAATCAAAAGCAACTTGAACTGGTTGGGTTCTGGATGCCCATATTTGTGCTTTATTCTGACTTTCAGGTGCTGCTACTAATAAAGGCTTCATATTCTTTGAATGTGCTTCACTTTATCCACATAGCATAGTGAAATTACTTGGTTAGGATTTGCCTTGTTTCAATTTATGGGAGAGTGCCTGGATCTGAAGAAGATTTGTGTGCAGTGGTTCTGATAAGATTTGTTTAAAAATTTTGAGTTACCCCCTTTTTGAGGCCCTTAATGGGGGGGAGGGGGGGCAACTCGCTTTGAACAAAATCAGTTGTGAGGGTATAGAAAAAATGTGCCCGAAGTGTGGTTAATTTCACACAGTAGTTTAGTATTTAGCCTGTGACAGGACGTGATGGTTGCTTGAGGTTACCCTACAACTTATTTCCACTGGTACTGTATTTTTGATTGATTTATTGGAGTTTAAGGTCACATATTTTTGCACAATGGCTAATCGTGACCGCAACATGGAAATGAAGTCAAGTTTAGTCAATCGTTTATACCCCATGCTGCCCATTTTAAAGGACTTACACCCCAAGCACTGGTTACTGGGTCCTATTTTACCAGTAAAACAGAACTTGTTTACCTCAGTAAACAAGCACTGCCTCACTTCTCTGGGTTCCCACGGGGGTGCCATCTAGATACTTTTTATACACTGGCTTCTCTTTATATCATCACAGCCCACATACTTTTTATGTGGTACTTTTGATGGAGGTGGGGGTATTTTGGGTTGAATCAATTTGTAGAGTTTTCCCAAATCTTTTGTGGTGGGTTTTACATTCCCAATATGTTCATATTATAAAGGAAAAACACTGTTTTAAAACACTCCCAAAAACAATTTTAAAGCACTCCCAAACTATTTTTTCTCCATTTGGACAAGGTCTGTAACTGTAAATATGTACTGCCACACTCCAATACCGTACAAGTGCATCATGTTATAAATACCTTTCTCTGGATCTTGATAATTTCCTGTCTTCCCAATAGAGCCCTCTCAGCATTCGTCAAATCACCCATTAAGGCAGTGTCAGCATCATCCATGCTGCTACTTCTGTGATTGTAGTTTGTGAGACTTAAGTGAGAAACAAAAACACACTTGTCAAAAACATGTGTCAGCACAGTAATACAGTAGGGCACACTTGATTGAACATCTCTTAATTGAATATCCCTGTTAATTTAATTTCCAAACACCATACCAGTTACCCAGGGAGCAAAATGACCAGAATCGCATCGCAAAATGCGATGCAATATCCACACATAGCGATACAACTTTAGGTCTATGAATCGCAAAGTGGCAATGCAAATTACGAGGGAAAATTATTTGGCCTGTTCCATAAAACCATTTTAACACTGCACCTGATTTGCTATGCATTCTATCCCAACTGATTTAGGCGAGAACTCAGCAAACTGGAGTTTGGTACGACTTAACATTAAAATGTTTAGAACCTCGACCCTGATAACTCAGCCCATGGTATTTTGCACCCAAAATTGACTCAGTTACATTATATTTTGACGTACCAAATAATTTCCTAATGCAACAATAACTGGATCATTCTGTGCTAGATTTGTGATATCATCACGTGTCATTATGGAAAATACCTCTTCAGTCAGTTTTTTTTTAAGCTACAGGTAAAATCATTGCCAATGATACAATCACTTCGAACTATGGCTTTACCTTTTCTCAATTTTGAGTTACTGTTGGATGTACCTACACAGGTGTCTTTATGTTTTGATGAAGAAATGTCTAGTTTTATCCACTCAAAGCAAAAACTACATGGCCCATAAGATGCTGAAGAAAATTTATCTTGACGTCTAGATACGATAAGCTCTCCTGATTTCTTCTTCATTTCTGTCAAATTATGAAAATGGTCGCCCTTGTTATGAAGGAGGCTTTGCTGCTTCAGACACTCGACTTTCATTACAGGATTAAGCTTCATTTTGATCAAATGTTCAACTTCTTTATTTTTTTTTATGAATTAGCAAGTGCTTCCTAAAATTTGAAGCCATTTTCCCACACGAAAAACAACAATGATAGTTGTTATGAACTCTAGAATTTCTCTTCATATGGCTTTTTTTGCTCTCATTATGATGAACAACTTTACGAGTATAAAGTCCTGGAACCTTTATATCACGCAAAATATCATCTTCACTAGGAGTTAGGTGGTTATGAATATGGAAATCAATGCTATTCTCTTCATTGTCAATTGAATCAAATACTTCTTTGTCTTTTGCCTCATTTTTGTCGTTTGACATGTCAAACTACATGGTACATTAGCCTCGGAATCAGAATCTTGCACAAAATCCATTTCCATTTCCTCATCACTTTCGGAACTAAAGGTTTCATCCAAGTCACTGGAGTTTACAGAAAAAGTAGGATCATTACAACTGTCTTCCTCGAGGTCTGATGCCAATTCTTCGTCTTCATAATGGTCCACATCTGTTTCCATCAGCAAGCAATTAGATCAGAAATAGTCATGGTGTTGTAAGGAATCATCATTCTCAGTACATGCACCGTCATTTTCAGAATCAGACACAAAGTCAGTGTCACCGTCCGAAGAGGAGTTCTGAAATGTCTGATGGCTGTCATTCTTAATATTGTAATTTTCAGAATCCGGGACATACTCAGTGTCATCATCAGAAGAGGATTTTTGAAATGTGTGATGGCTGATAGAAGAGATTTTGAAGAGTCCGAGAGGATTTTTTTGTGAAGCACTATCCACTGTGGAGTAACTTTCATCCAAAGCACGAAGGTTTACAGTAAGAGTAGGATCATCATAACTGTCTTCCTCGAGGTCTGGTGCCAATTCTTTGTCTTTGTGATGGTCAACATCCGTTTCCATTGGCAAGCAATTAGATTTGAAATTGTCATGATGTTGTGAGGAACCGTCGTTCTCAATATTGTCATTTTTAGAATCTGGGACAAAGTCAGACTCACCATCAGATGATTTGTGAAATGTCTGATGGTTAACAGTGGAGATTTTTTAGAGTCCAAGAGGATCTTTCTGTGAAACACCATCCACTTGGGAGTACTGAGAGTGAGAGACTTTATCTACATCATCAGTTGCCAAACAATTCAAGTTTTTCTCATCCTCCACATGCTGTAATGCCCACAAAATGTCGTCCATGAAAGCATCAAGCATTTTCTGTTTCTTCTTTAATAGTTCTGAAATTTTTTTTTTACAAATACCGGTAAAAGCATTTAAATTTTAAATAATAGGAGCGTGATTACTAACTTGCCATCAGTTTCCTGAAAATTTCAAGAGGATAGCAGTTTGTCACTCTACTTCATTAGGCCAAGAAAAAAAAAGATAGTTGGTTCTCGGGCAATTTTTTTTCAAAATCAGTGAGGGAGGCAGGGTTTTATTTTTATTTTTTTATTTTTTGGGTGCGATATATTAGACACGAAAGAAGCATATAATATACCCTTATTATAGCTCAAACCTGTTAAAACAACATTTTGTGGTTTAAATACATTGACGACTGTATTCACTTGATGAATTTATACACTGTTTATACTGTAGTTAATAAAAGATATATGTCTACTGTGTTTGTTCATATTCTCACCAGGGAAAGAAGGCAGAATACAACACATGTGTTCAAGGTAAGATCAAGGCAATTTGACTTAAAATGGTATAAAATCATGGTAAATCCAGATGTAACACCACATGAGTCTGGAACCTACCCATAGTCTATATTAGACTCAATAGGCTCTATATCACCCCTCTGTCTCGCCTTTCTCGACAGAGGGACGGTATACAGGCTATAGGGTCTAGTATGGTCTGTAGGATATGTCCCAGACTCATGTGGTGTTACATCTGGATTTACCAGAATTTTTGCAAGTCAGATGGTCGACACTTTCGATGTACCATATTTATTAAAAGATATAAGTTTTGTATTGTGTTTGTTAATACTTTCACCAGAGAAAGAAGGAAGGATCCCAAGCATGTATTCAAGTTAAGATAGAGGCAATTTGAATTCCAATGGTATAACATCCTGGTGAATCCAGATGCGAAACCACAAGAGTCTGGAACTTATCGTACATGTACAGTCCATGTTGGACTCCCTATGCCCTATATCAACCCTCTATCTCGCTTTGCTAGATACAGGGGTGGTATATGACCTAGAGAGTCTAGAAAGGTCTGTAGGACAAGTTCCAGACTTCTGTGGGATTACATCTGGAATATACCCAGATTTTCACAAGATACTAAGAGTGTTGGAATAGGGTCTAGGGGGTCTAATATGGACTGTATGACAAGTTCCTGTCTCTGCACAATATTTTAGGAAACTCTACAAAAAGGGGCTCTTCACCTTTTTGTATTCAGTTTCCAAGTATATTGTAAGCAGAAATGTTTTGCTACAAAATGTCTAATCCAATAATCACTTGGCTCAAGTAGGGTCATTGACTGGTAATTAAATTTGGTTTTGATATCAAACTTTAATAACAAAGAAAGAAACTATTTGACAAATAATATCAACATGGAAATTTCTCTGTCTGTATTGTTCACACAACTGACTAGAAAGGCAGTGACTAGTGACTACATCTCAAAAAAGTTTCATTCATTTCTGTGACTGTTTAGCCCGCTTCGCATTGAGTTTCATTTGCTTTTCTGCCTGCACATTACGCTTGCGAGACAAGACAGACTCAAATTTTACCAAACACTCTTGGCATTGTGGATGACAGCCATCAGATATTCTGAGATTGTCACATGTACCACATTTGATGCACACATTTGGAAATGATTTGCAACTGTAGTATGGTATTTCTATCTGATCAGAACATCTCAAGTTTTGTCTTACAAAGACACACTCTAAAACTTTATTTACAGTGGGAGCTTTGGGGTGCTTCAGATCTTGCAATACAGAACCACAAGAATACTGGTACAACTGAAGTATGCGGTCTAAAACTGAAGCATCATTGGGGTTCAGTTTGCGCTCTGAGTACATGACCCTCGGTTTGTCACATTCAGTACAAATCACTACCTTTTTAACAGAGTTGGCTGATTGGGCTGATGGGCTGAAGGGAATACCATGGCCTGATTTTACTTTTGAAATCATCGAAGGCCTGTGATACTCCGTAGTTTCAGTTCCATATAAAACATCAAATGATTTGTAATGTTCACCGTCACTTTCTGGTTGTGGGTCAGGAAGTTTATGTAAATTGGAAAACAGCTCTGTTGACAAACGGGGACTTTTGCAAATTTTGCATTGTACATCTCCACTTTTTTTTATTGTGAATGAATAGTGGCGAACAGTACAACAGTGTTCAATAAATTTCACCAAATCCAATTTGGATTTCAACTGACCACTTGTTTCATCCCCCACAAAGCTCTTGTCAATTTCCTTCAGCTCTGACCATAACTTCTGCATGTCGTCAGCTGATGCAGACTCAAAAGTTTGCGGCTACCAACATGTCGAGATCGAGCAAACGGAACAATGCAATGAGGGATGTCTGGACGCTTAGATATGTGAGTCTATGGTCAGGTCCCCCCATCACTGTATAATAACAGAACAGGTTTAACTTCGTCTTGATTACTTTGTATGATTTGGGCAAGTTCGGCCATGTGACGCATGGGAGAGGAAGGTTCGAAAACATGGTCCTTAACGCCAACATACACATTCCTTCTGTAAAATGAGCCCTCTATTTCATTTGGTATAGACACAACTAACGCAACACTAGGAATGACAGTGGTCTTTGTGAAATCATGGTCAACAACAGAAAATTTCTTATCTGTTGAAACAATTACTTGCCGGCCCCTATCAACGGCTGCCACAGGCACCCCAGGCTCCCCGACACAATTACTTGCCATCCCCTATCAATGGCTGCCACAGGCACCCCAGGCTCCCCAACTTTGCAGCAATGCTTGTCATCCACACACACAAAATTTGCTATATCCTTGTGTTTAACAGCCATTTGTCGAAGATATCTAAAAACAGCAGCACAATAATGGTCATCCTCGTGTTGTTTCCGAAATAACCGAGATTGTACCATATATTTAACGTTAAGTTTTCCCGTAAACTGAAGAGATGCTTCGGTATGCAGATTTTTGGGAGCGAATTGTAATCGAAGCCACTGTGTACTTGGAATAGGTGTGTCCTCCGGACACATTTTTTTTTAACTTTTTGTAGTAGACATGGGACCAAAATTGCCGATGCCAAGTAAGTCATTTGATCGCCATGTCGTCGCTCATGGCATGCCTCCTCCACAACAGTTTCAAGATTGGTTTTGCATTTGGTGAAAAACAGGTCATATTTTGGTGGCTGACCAAGGCTGTGGTATCGCAAGTCTGTTACTGCATTTGGGTCCTCCATGCTGAAAGCCATTGTTACACGTTCATCTGTTGCCTCCATAGCACTTGTTTCTTCAGCAGATGCGTCACCAGTGAGGTCTCTGTAAATGAATCTCAAAGATTTAACATTTGTACCACACATTTTCCCACACCTCCATGTCATGCCAGCACATCACATCTCCTATTTTCGTTGGGGTAAGTGAGAAAATTTTGATTTGGTTGTTGCGGAAAAAACAGTCAATGCGGGAGGTTTTTGTTCAATGCGGCGGGGCCTGAGAACCAATTCTCTTTGTTTTTTTGGCCTTATATACTAGATGCGGAAATTATGTCAAATGATGAACAATGTAATTTTTATTTTCAAATTTTTGATTAGCATGATTTTTTTGGTCACATGAATATGGTGAGCAGTTCCTTGAAATTGATCAGCAGTTTCTAGCTTCCACAAAACACTTTTAGGCATTCACTAGGAGACTTATCAATTTCAGCTCCCCTACATTTTTCACAGTACATATTGAGGGCTGCATTAATTATATCGTCAAGCTCTGATCCTGACCAGATTTCACTATTTACTTTAGAAATCAGTAAATCATCCATTGTGCATTCAGATAAACTCAACCGTCTGTCAGTTAACATGCTGGTCAGATGACTAAATCCAGACTCAGCTATTGAGTTACTTGGGCTGTGAGCCCGGCCAAGTTCAACCAGTAGACTGATGTTAGGGAACTCCTCTCTCCTTTATGTAAGCATGTTTTGCCACAGTTTTATGGTTCTAACTCCTATAAAACTCTCCACCAGAATTTTGAACTTCTGCCATTCACTATTTTTCACCACTTCATGCTTGTAATTTAGTGTTATTTGCGGCTGCTGAAAATGTTCATAAAATTTAGTTATCTGAGCCATATCATGATTTTGATCACCCCAATTCGCTGGATCCAAGAAACATGCAGACAAATATACATTATCGTGGTCAATAAATGAAGCAAATCTCTTCTCACTACAATTTTTGATTGATTTTATAACTGATCTTTTCACCTTATTAATTGTCTGCATGAATTCAACAAGCCCATTTGTGTTTTTAGTGTTAGAAAACGAAACTTCAGAATATTCCCTGTTCAGACTTTTATGATTTTTAGCTCAACTTGACAAAGTCAAGCTGAGCTATTGCCATCATCATTTCTCGTCCGTCGGCATATGTCTGTCCACAATTTCCTTTGGCACACCTCACACCTTATGATCAGATCGCTTTGAAACTTGGTATGCTTGTTTGGGGTGACCTCTAGATGGGAGCTATCGATTTTCTTCAATTTCCGTCAAAAAATGTTGCCGCGGCCAATGTTCTTAGAACTTAGTTTAGTCAGACCTCAATATTTCCCTTTGGCACACCCTACAGGGCACATTTATGATTGGATTGCTTTGAAACCTGGTATACTTGTTTGGGATGACCTCTAGATGGGAGCTATCGATTTTTTTCCATTTCTGTCATAAAATGTTGCCGCGGCCAACATTCTTAGAACTTAGTTTAGTCAGAAGACCTCAATATTTCCCTTTGGCACACCCTACAGGGCACATTTATGATCGGATTGCTTTGCCTGGCATGCTTGTTTAGGGTGACCTCTAGATGGGAGCTATCGATTTTCTTCTATTTCCGTCAAAAAATGTTGCCACGGCCAACGTTCTTAGAACTTAGTTTAGTCAGACCACAATATTTCCCTTTGGCACACCTTACAGGGCACATTGATGATTGGATTGCTTTGATACCTGGTATGCTTGTTTGGGGTGACCACTAGATGGGAGCTATCGATTTTCTTCCATTTCCGTCGAAAAATCTTGCCGTGGCCAACATTCTTAGAACTTAGTTTAGTCAGACCTCAATACTTCCCTTTGGCACACCCTGCAGGGCACATTTATGATTGGATTGCTTTGAAACCTGGCATGCTTGTTTGGGGTGACCTCTAGATTGGAGCTATCGATTTTCTTCCAATACTGTCCGTCAAAAAATGTTGCCACTGGCAACGATCTTTGAACTAAGTTTAGTCAGGCATCAATATATTCCTTTGGCATGCCCTACAGGGCACATTTATGATCAGATCAGTTTGAAACTTTGTATGCTTGTTTGGGTTACCTCTAGATGGGAGCTATTGATTTTTTTTGATTTCTGTCAAAAAATGTTGCCACTGGCAACGACCTTCGATGAACTTAGTAAAAACTTAGTGCAGTTAAGCATCAATATTTCCACTTGACACACCCTGCAGGGCACATTTAAGATTGGATTGCTTGCAAACTTGGTGTGCTTGTGTGGGGTGACATCTGTATGGGAGCTGTCGATTTTCTTCCATTTCTGTCAAAAAATGTTGCCGCTGACCTTTGAACTTAGTTTAGTCACACCTCATTATTTCCCTTAACACACCCTTCAGGGCACATTTATGATCGGATCACTTTAAAACTTGGCATGTGTGTTTGGCGTGACCTCTAAATGTGAGCTATTTTTTAATTTCCATAAAAAGTTATTGCCGTTACCACCAGCCTTTGAACTTACTGCATTTGTGCATCAACTTATCCCTTTTGCACCCTCTGTAGGGTATATTTATGAATTTCCATAAAAAAAGCCCCAAAAACATTGCCACAAAGCAATGACCTTCTACTTAGTGCATTTGTGCATTAACATCTTCCTTTGGCATGCCTCAGAGGGCACATTCATTATCAGGTTGTTTTGAAACTTTGTATGCTTATGCAGAGTGACAAAGATAGGAGCTATTGATTTTCTTATCATTTCCATCAAAAACTGTTGCTGTTAGCAACAATCTTTGAATTTATTGCATTTGTGCATCAACATTCTTTGTCATGGCCTACAGGCTACATTTATCATAGGATTGTTTTTGAACTTGGTGTGCTCATTAGGCAAGACCTTCAGATAAGAGCTATTGATTAGCATTCATTTCTGTGAAAAAAGTTGCCATTTACAATAACCTCTGAACATACTGCATTTGTGTTTCAGCATTCTTCCTTTTGGCAGTCTTACAGTTTACATATAAAAATGCATGGATTACTCTGACATTGTGCACACACAATGCTGTTATGTTGAAATTTCATCAAATAACATTGGTACCAATGATCTTCAATTTTGCTATTTCATTTATAACTTACCATGTTCAAGTTTGTCAAGTTGAGCTACAGTGTCATTGACACTTTCATTTTGTGATGCCTTTAAACCTCTGCAGGTAAGTTTCTGTGAACTTGCATCAAGGGTGAACCCAAAGTTCCTCAATACATCTGAGGAAGGCAGAGTGAGACCATCATTAACAGACAGGACATCCATTTCAGCGAATAGCTGATCCAAAAGGGGTTTAACGTCAAAGACAAGCATCCCCTCTCTCTGAAACCTGAAGGAAGTGAAAGTAATTTTTTCCGATATTTGTTTTAGAAGTATAGCATAGCAGAGAAAGTGAAAGCTTTTCAGCTTGTTGATTATGCCCTTTAGTTTCATTTCAGTTTTCTTGGCACTTCCAGAGGCAATCATATCCTCACATGCGCTTATTATAACAGCCCTGTTTTTTACCAAATGATCAAGTCCATGATTAAAGTGTGTAATGAATCGTGTACCCCCTCTTTTGGTAAGGTGAGAGTACGGAAGTCCAGAATTTCCCTGCTGTGGTATCGAATATTCCTTTTAAATTTTCCGGATTGTTTACCCTGTTTGAAAAGGACAAAGAGTAAGTTTTTTATGTTACTAAAATGATTATCTGACCAGAGGGAATCTTTCAATGATAATTCTACCCGATGCATAACACAGTGCAATTTCATGAGCCAAGGTCTATCACTGTTCATTATCCTTGTTAATAAGCCATTATAGTCACCAAAATTTACACTCTCTCCATCTGCAGTTGCACCAACTAATTTTGTTGTTTCTTCATCTATAGTTTCTAATTTAATCAAAAAAACATCGATACACTTTTTCAAATTTTCTGCATTTGCATGGCCTATGAATCAATATCTTGTAAGCTGATACAGTAAAACTTTGAATTGTTCTCTTATGACAGCTTGAACACAAACCAATTTGTTTTCACCTCCAGTTTTTCGTGCCTGTGACCCATCAATCAGGACACACTATAGAAAGAACAATCTCTTATATTGCATTTCATTTTATTTATAATAATGTCGGCCAAGATATGAACCAGCTCCTTTGTTGTTTCTTGAGAATTATGCCTTTTCAATAATTTTACTCTGTTGCATTTTTGAGTTTCAACGATCGTTTTGAATGCACAAAGAGGTTGCTCACATTGAAAATTATGCCTCTCTTGATTGGGAGGTTAATAACTCATCAATTCGAGGCTGCCCTTTTCCACTACAAAAACTGCCCACTTCATTGTCTTTCCGATTTTGAAACTCTTTAAATTCTAAAGAAGGTTTGTGACTTTTGCTAGTGAGATGGCATTCAACTGTGTATTTTGTTATATAATTTGTTCAGTCTATTAAACGGTCCAACTGCTCGGCCGTTTTCCCATGTAAAAAAGAACGCTTCTTGTTTGAATAGTAGTACTTGTTGCATGGCCTTCATTTTATTTTGATAATGTCATTTTTCCACCGACTGCTTCCGATTCGTATTCGAACATATCTGACAAATTCCATTTGAGGAATGTTGAAAGTGAAACCCTCATTTTTTTCTAATTCAGGGAAAACACAAAGTTGAAAGTTTAAAAAGTTTTTTGTGACCACTTTTAAGGATGCTAAAGTTTTTCATCACATCTGTTTTCACGCAGGGCTTTAAAGTTTTTATAAGGCATGGTTATGTTGGCTCAATTGGAATCAAATTAAAATGTCAGCTTTTAGTGTTCCTGGACATCTTTGTATGTTAATTGGGAAGAAATGAAACTTTAGTTCATTTAAATATTGGTATTAAACAGGCCTGAAAATAAGCAGCCTGACATTTGCAGAATGAGGTCCCCAGAGGGTGAATTTGATGATGCTATTCCATACAGTGGGCCAATTTATCCTCTGGGTACCTCTTTCTGTTTAGTTTTGAGACCCGGGCTCAGATTGACGTTCACAGAGGGTAAATTTAATGATGCTGCCCTGCTATGCAGGGTAGCATCACTAAATTCACTCTGTGGTGACCTCATTTTGCAGATGACAGCCTGCTTATTTTCTGACTTGGTATTAAATAAGCTAAACAAAACTCCACCAGTCATGGTTTTGAGTGGATACTTGTAGCCAACCTTACTTAAGTGACTATTTCTAGGTCAATGTGCCAAACTGCTGTTATTCCTTATCAATAAATTCAAATAAATAAAGCTAATTCACTCTGCACATGCATACACACTTGCAGTGGAAACTATTTATAAGTATTACTTGGGAAATTCCAGAACATCATCGAACATGCAAGAATGGATTATGCAGGCAACGGGGAAACTATTTGATTTTATTCTGAGAAATTTGCATAAATTCAGGTTAAACAATGTTGCACTATTTGAGTGTGCTGGAATAAAATCGGAATGTTTTAAAATTTTGATACAATTATGTTGTCACCAATCTTTCGTTTTGCCTTTGAGAATAGATTTGTTATTTGTGGGCATATATTTTTCGATTTCAAAATTGAAGGACTGCATTGCCATTTGGTGAGGAAAAAATGCCGAGCATGATTTTTCATGCTCACAAAAGATGAAATGTGAGTGCGAACGGGCACTGTCGCACTCGCACCTGTCTCAGGGACAGCATGGTACTGATAAAAATGGGTGCGTGGTGGCTCAGTGGTAGACTGTTGGACTTCTATGCTAGAAGTCCCGAGTTTGATCCTTGTCTGGAATGACCCGCGTTGTGTCCTTGGGCAAGGCATGGGGGGCACGATCATGGCATGCACTAAGGCGTACTGCACATCGATGGTGCACATGTCTACCGCTGTAACCTGCTTCAGCAGAGCTTGAACAGAGTTAGAATGTTGAGGAGCTGACAGATGCTCGGTGGTTCTCTGGATAATCTGGCTTCCTCCACCTGTAAAACCGTCACGATTAGCCATTGTGCGTATGTGACGTTAAACACCAATAAATAAATATAAATCAATAATACTGAAGAAATTCAGTTGGGGGTAGGGTGATGCCTTGGCCTAATGTGAGCTAACCCCAATGTCATGGCGGATCACTCGTACAGAAGCATTTTCCAATCATTAAAACTTGACCATTTTCCCAAAAAGCGCTAATTCTTAACCTTCAACTTCGATCGGTCTGCCGTGGATTTTAATCCTTTCCACCCGTTGTCGCTGCCATAGAAATCAGATATAAAAAGACTTGCACATACTGTATACCTAAAACAATGAAATGTTTAACACAGTACCACCAAGAACTCTGCATTCAGGCCACAGAGAATCTGCTGAATCACTTTTTGTTGTACCATACCCATTGTGGATTTTTTAAACCTTTCATGGAGCCCAACTTTGTTTTCTGTCCCAATAATTTCATTTCCAATCTATTACCTCGGATTCCTAAAACTATGGGTGGGGGGGAGGACGTTGGTGCTCAATGGATCAGTCATATTGCCCAACTATTTGGAGCAAACCAAGTTGCTTTAAAGACTTCAGTATATTTCTGCACAATGGCTTATCATGACCACAATTTGGACTTAAAGTCAAGTTTTAATATCAACCCATGTCGCCCAATGCAAATTTTAGAGGACTTCCACCACACGCACTGTGGACTGGGTCCTATTTTACCAGTAAAACAGAGTCTATTTACAAAGTAAACAAGCACTGCTTCATTTCCCATGGTTCCCAGGGGAACTTTCCAATGATAAAATACTTACATGATGGGGAACTTTAAATATTAGAATTTTATGACAGTATTGCCAATTACACACCAGCTAGGTACTAAGGTAGAGGTGCACGACCACCTGGGTGCTATCAACAGGTCATGGTCATAAAATTAAAAAATCATTTGTTATTAGTCACTCTCTCCCTGGTGTAGAATTCTACCGATATACAGAGTCAGGTACGGGCATTTATTGCACTTTCTAATCTGCGTATATTTTTGTCAAGTAAGCAAGAGACTTGCCCAGCTGCATACTCGAAAGCAGATAAATTATATAATTTGGTCGGGCAAGCAAGGACATCTGCCCAACTTGGTATTTCATTATAATTTCATTTTTCTTGCCCAAACCTGGAAAAATCCAACATAAACTAATTTTCCTTACTTATGTATTTTACCTTAAGAAGTTCAGTTAAACTGCCCCCCCCCCCCCCCACGAAAATCTCCAACCATGTGACTGACATTGAATCAGTGATGGTGTCGTGGGAGGGGGGGGGGGGGGGGTTAAGACATGTCATAGCACAGAGGACACCAAAAGCAAAATTTTTTTACAAAGGTTCTAGATGTCCACATGGTTAAGAGGTTAAACATTATAATTCTTGGGGGGGGGGTGGTTAATGACTTCCTCCGGGACTGGCTGGAGACGGAGTCTGTGTAATACTAGTAATAGTACGGTGTTGGCCACTGATCATCGATGGTCCATCCCAGTTATATACACTATTATTACTGTTCACAGTTTAAATAGATAAAATACCTTTTAACACTATTTTAATTTAAAAAGCTAGTTACCAGATATTTTCAGCTCCATCTTCCACCCCATGCACTGACTATTCTGCAAGAATGCATAGCTTCACAGTTGCGACATCAAGCACCTGTACGACATAGTCCAAATATCCAAACTCGGTTCATTGAATCTGGATTATCTGGTTCGAACTTCCGATACACGTATTGTTGATCTTTGACTTCATTTATGCTGTTGACTGCTCTCGTAATCAAAATAATAAACTGTTGTTCACCATGCTGAAGAACGCTCATGTGCTGGGTTTAATTGTCATCGTGTTCAGATTTTTTCGCGTAAGACAAATTAAAACAAATATTTACAATGGACACAAAAACTTTTGAAATCAATCGTCTGACAAAATCAGCATGCAAATCTTTACGTCACAAAACGTCACGCGAGTACAAGACTGATATTTTTGGTTCTGTGTGTTTGACTATATTGGGTCATCGACCATACAGCACTGTCAGCAACTTTATCAAAAAACACACATTGGACAAGTTCAACATATTAAAACGAAAGGGTTTAACCCACTTCAATTCGAGTCTATCCATCCGTGTTTATTCATAAGTGACATGTATCATGTCTGACTTAAATAAGCCTGAAGTTAGCAACAGTAGACCTATGATCCATGAACACAGGTACTCATACAACATTAATGATTGTTTTTTTTTAAAACCTGTCATTTGTGTGTGGTTGGGGAGGGGGGCATGATGGTAGAATTAAATTAGTAGGCCTGTATTCCGATCCTTTGCTGTGCAGGGAGTGTCTACATCATCTTGGTCTTAAATTATGCTTCTGAGTACTCTCACCAGCCTAATATTATAGTGTCAACAACATTTACATTATCAATTCAGAGGGAAAATCAAGAAAATAATGCAAACAATCAAAAATACAATCCTAAACAATCACTAAAACACTATTGACGTAATTTGGTAGTGATCTGTTATTCAGGTCTCACTATAATATTATTAGGAAGGTAAGTGTATGCTCTAAATTCCCCTTTTATCACCGTTTTGCTAGGGTTGGGGGAGAGGGGGGGGGGGGGGGAGTCTTGTTAAAAGTTGAATGCAGAGAGAAAACACGTCCACTACCAGAATGGCCATCCTCATTTTGTCATTTTGTTAAAAAAATAGCAATGATACTCTACTGTAGTTTATAAGGAAAAATATCTGAATGATGATTCAGATTTTGATCATTTTTGGTATGGAAGACAACGAGCTCAATATACACATAATACATAGGTTTTTCTCTCGTAGGCCTACTTTGTTTATAAACAGTAGTCAGCCATCTTTGTTTTGTTTGTTTAGAACGGTGGTGCAATCGGCACCAAACTTGGCACATGGGTGTATGGGAACCCCTACAATTGCCACAGATGAATTTCATATCCATGCAGTAAAACAAAGAAAATACCCCCCAAATGTGGCATAGTGTGTTTGTTCTATATCTCTCCCATATGAATGGTCCAGTCATCACCAGACTTCACTACTGAAAAGGGAAGGGGATCAATATCCTTGCAGTAGAACAAAGACAGTAACTTAGAATCTCCCACGTGGATTGTCCGATCATCACCATTCACTGAACATCGGTAACAGGTGTACATGGATTTCACAATTGCCAATAGGTGTTTAATTCCCTCTCCTTGATGTAAAACAAGGACAATACCTCACATGTATATGTCGGTTATTATGCCCCAACCTCTGAAGGAGGACTAGGGGGGTGTCTAGAGGAGACGTCCATCATCTGTCTATCTGTTTGTCGATCTGGCTGTCTGTCTGTACAAATGTTTTGGATTGTAATTTCAAGGCCATTTTGGTCGGATTTGGATCTCCTTTGGTATGCTAATAGACCCACATGTGGGGCGGGGGTGGGGCAAATATGCTCAAGGAACGGGTTCCATCCAATAATTTTTCTCATAGTTATGGCACTTTTCACTCTTTCGACTTGGACAATTTTTCTGTCCCACAATACCTTTAAGGCATGCGTAAGGGTCGAGGGCAGTGGCCCAGGCCTTGTGTACCCCTTATTTAAAATCTGTCCATCTTAGCATTATGGGAGAGGGCATACTGGAATGCCATGTTTGGCATTGCCATGGTTAAAAATTATATGACTTTATTCCTATACAGTGTTAACTAGCCAGAGTTCTGAATGTGACCTCAACTTCTTCTTTAAACTAATTTCTCAGATCTTTGACAGTGTGGTCTATTGGGCAGATTTTTTTTATAACCCCCCCCCCCCCCCCCCCCCCCCCACCCACAATGAGTTGGGCTGGGGAGTATACTGAAATCACCTTGTCCATCCATCCATCCGTCGGCATAATTCTGTCTGGAGATTTTCTTAGACGTTTATGGACCAATCTGCCTGAGACTTGGTATGAATGTGACTGAAACGATAAGCACAGGTTCCCATGGTGGTGAAGATTATTTTTGCCAGAATTATCCCCCTTTTCGACTTGAAAAAGCAGAGCTAGAATATTGTTCGGACATTTTCTCAGACATTTATGGGCCAATTCCTTTGAAACTCGGTATGCATCTCTACTACCAATCAAACTTCTTTGCCAGAGTTATGCCCCTTTTCGTTTTAGAATCAGGGTTCATATGCAAGTCTGGAAAAAGTATGGAATTTCTAAAAACGTTTTCCAGGCTTGGAAAAGGTACGGAAAATGATGTTTTCATATAAATGGAATGGAAAAAGTATGGAAATTTAATTAAATACATTCAGAGTCACTTTAACTGTCCACGAAATTAAATTTCATACTAAATTTTAGTTTTTATTTCGTTTTGAATCAAATTTTGAAACTCATAAAATTTAGGCCTTTGTAACCCAACACGGAAATAACCGATCTGACACGAACATTAACAACCATTCATTGATCCATATATTTCCGTGATCAAAATGGCTGCGCCCAGTGATAACGAGTTTTATGTTGTGAACCTCAAGAACAACAACAAACAAACAAACATCAAAGTTTAATCTGCTAAATTGAGGTATTGTGTAATACTCTCAACAAATTAACGTGAAAGGAAATGTGGAAATGTTTGTTTTCAGAAACATGGTTGGAAAATCCCAAATCCACACACTGGATTAGCAGAAACATAAAATTCAAAACAAAGTCAGAGGGAAAATGTCTCGTCTGTGATAAGTCATTTGACGTCTCAAATACAGGGGAAATGGCATTAACAAGACATAAGGCCTCCAGAAAACATACTATTTTGGATCAAAAATGCTCAAAAAACACCCCAAAAATGCAGCACAGCCAATAGTTGTTGATTGACTTGTTACTAAAGAATTTTTTATAGTTTTGGTTCATGACATTAGTTGTGATGATTGGTGATAAAACTCAAGAGATCTGGCAGTAAGGTTAAACTCCAACACATTGCATGTACATGTTAGTGTTTTGTAAGATATATTTTTGATTTATCTGGTCACTTTAAAGGTTAAAAAAACAACACTGCGATGGCTACGAAGGGTATGGAAAAAATAGAGGAGGGTCTGGAAAAAGTCTGGAATTTTTTTTCTTGGTAGGTGTGGGAACCCTGTAGAATGCCTGAATAGCCTAAAATTTTGTCCGGAGATTTTCTTGGATGTTTGTAGGTCGTTTCCTTTGAAACCTGGCGTGGATGTTCAGTACCATGGGAATCTGTGCACCTGCAATTATAGTTTTGATCAGACATTTATCCCTAGAGTTATGCCCCTTTTCATCTTAAAATGCCTGCAATTTGTCAGGAGATTTTCTCAGATGTTTATGGGTCAATTCCTTGGAAACTTGGTGTGGATGTTCACTACCATGGGAATCTGTGCACCTGCAATTATAGTTTTAATCGGACTTTTTTGCGAGAGTTGTGCCCCTTTTCATCTTAGAAAAAACATGTCATTGGGGGCGGCAATTATATGGGCAGCCCCAGCTGGGACAGTCACACCTCTAGTTTGATTTTAAAATTTTGAAGGATTTCAAGTGATTTTATGCAAAAAAAGATCTCTCCATGGGCTGGATGGGTGGGGTCCATTGAGATAATTTTTTCCCTTGCTTGCTTTATTATTTTGAAACAAGTTTTGAAGGATTTTGTGTGTTTCATTTATGTACTTTTTGGTTTAAGCTGAATTCTGAAGGATTTTGAGTGATTTAAAAAAAAATTTCGAGTGATTTTATGCAAAAAATGATCTCTTCATGCGCTGGGTGGGTGGGGGTCCATTGAGATATTTTTTTCTCTTGCTTGTTTTCTTATTTTGAAACAAGTTTTGAAGGATTTTGCGTGTCTCATTTATGTGATTTAAAAAACAATTCCACCAAGGCCAAGGTCAGAGGTAGGGGTCAACACATGGAATCGGCATGCACATCAACTTCTTGTGTCCAGAGCATAACTGTTTTTGTGGAGGTGATGTCATGATTAATCATGCACAATATATGTACCACTACTAGACAGTGTGTCGCATACAAAACTCACGACTAGACTGCCAAGGTCAAGGTCACAAATAGAGGCCAACACACAATCAGCATGCGCATCAACTTTTTTTTTATGTCTGGGACATGCCTTTTAATGGATGATGATGTCACAGTGAAACAAACACAACATCAGTCCTGGTAATTCATCCTTTTTTCATCGGCAAAAAGATTGCTGTGGAAAACTGGTGCTTCTATGGCAATTGCTGTGAAGCCTGTTCAATTGTGTAAAAATCATCAGGGGGCAGGGCATTGTCTCAATTGTCATATATATGTAGTATGTGGTGATGTGAAATCTTTCAAGTAACTTTAACTTAACATGTGAAAGTAGTTTGAGGTACATGTGTATATAATCACAATCAATGTGCAGAATCTTTCACTCAATTAGATCATGCCAATATCATGAACCATGTGAATGCTGAGAAAAAAAAAATGGAAGTAAGCAGGCGACTTGTGCAGTATGTATGGTATGAGTGAAAGTAAGATGCATCATAACCACAAACTAAGTATCTCACTGCTTCGATGTTGATAATACCAGAATCTGACATCAGTTTATGGAAAGCTCTGTAAGAGCTTTCCAGAAACTGATGTCAGATTCTTATGATCTCAACAGAGAAGAAGCAGAACATGTAGTTTCTAGTGGTTATACTGCAGTTTGTACTGCAAATTGTAAGATTAGCAATACAGAGTAGTGCAACCCACATGGTTGGGTTCCTTGTGTTTAACCTGGAAGTTGTGCAATTTCTACCATCACAAGGCTTTCTGAAGAAGACATCCTCGACAGTATTTTTGCTGTGAATAGTTTTCCTTTCTTCGGCATTTTCCTCGGCACTGCTGAATGCTTCAGGTGAATTACCGGGGCTGCAACATGTGTACCACTTCTAGGTAGTGTTGCATATACAGAATTCATTACTAGCCCACCAAGATCAAGGTAACAGATGGAGGCTAACACATGGAATCATCATGCACTTCAACTTTTACGTGTCCAGAACATAATGTTTTCATGAAATGTGATATCAGAATGAAACTTACAGTTTATGTATCATTACTAGTTGGTGAGTCAGGTATAAAATTCATGACTGGCCGGCCAAGGTCAAGTTTACATATATGGAATCGGCATGCAAATCAATTTTTGTTTGTGTCTGGGACAAAATGTTTTAGTTGAAAGCGATACCACAAAGAAACTTAAAACATATAAACCATCAGTAGACAGTGAGTTGCTTACAAAATTCATAATCTGAGTGACTATCAAGGTCGAGGTCACAGATAGAGGGAAACACAAGGAATCGGCATGCATATCGATTTTGGGGGGTCTGGACCACATCTTTTTGGTGGAGAGATACAATGAAACTTACACAACATATGGGTCAAAGACTAGATGGTGTGCACATCCTTGAAAAGTCATTGAATTTCGATCTTACTCCTTGAGTTTTGAAAATTCAGAAAATGTAATTGAAAAGTACTTGAAAATCCATCAGACTCCTTGAAAGTCCTTGAATTTTGCCCTATATCATTTTTATCTGTGTAATAGTGGACAATTGACATATCTCTTTTGCACTTGTTTTAGTTGAAAAAATGAAAAAAATCGAACATAAATAATGGATAATCGATAAATGAGGAATTAACAGTTCAGCATTATTTAACTGGTGACATTCTGTAAGTACCATAATTTTGTTGCAGAGCATTTTAGAAGCACCGTTTTCCTGAAATTTCGAAGGATGAGGTAGAAGACATTTTTTAACCCTTTATTAAACCCAGTGTTACCGTCAAACCAGCCACCGCTATTCTGAAAAATGGCCAATTAATTTCAATTATTTTTTGCTCAACTTTGGCGAAGCCAAACTTGAGCTTTTGCCATGGCCCGTCGTCCGTCTGTCCGTCAACAATTGGATACGGCTCGGGCTAGAGGCCGTATTTTTGAACCGATCTTTACGAAATTTCTTGGGTACCTTTGTTATGACCGTTGGACGAGAACAAGTGTTTTTGGGTGCGGTCCGAAATTCAAGATGGCTGCCAGCCACCATTTTGTACCGACGATGCAGAAATCTGTTTTTTGTACAGAACTTCCATATGAAAGTTCTGATTTGAATCATTTTTTGTATGAATGTTTAGTACCATGGGATACATCACATATAATACAGGTTTTTTTCTCGTGCGTAAATTATGCAAATTAGACTAACTTTGATGTTTTTTGGTGTTACTTTCAGCACTGTAAGTGCAAATGCCAATACGGCTCGGGCTAGAGGCCGTATTTATGAACCGATCTTTACGAAACTCCTTGGGTACCTTTGTTATCACCGTGGGACGAGAACAAGTGTTTTTGGATCCGGTCCGAAATTCAAGATGGCCGATGGCAGCCATTTTGTACAAAATTTGGTGCAATCGGATTTTTGCACAGAACTTCCATATGAAAGCGCTGATTTGAATAATTTTTTGTGTGAATGTTTAGTACCATGGGATACATCACATATATTACGGGTTTTTTTTCTCCTGCAGAAATTATTCAAATTAGATGAACTTTGATTTTTTCAGTGCTACTTACACACAGTAAGTACACATGTCAATATGGCTCGGGCTAGAGTCTGTATTTATGAACCGATCTTCACGAAACGTCTTGGGTACCTTTGTTATCACCTTGGGACGAGAACGAGTGTTTCTGGGTGCGGTCCAAAATTCAAGATGGCTGCCAGTGGCCATTTTGTACCGAAATTAGGTCTAATCAGTTTTTTGTACACAACTTCTATACGGCTCAGGCTAGAGGCCGTATTTATGAACCGATCTTTACAAAACTTCTTGGGTATCTTTGTTATCACTGTGGGATGAGAACGAGTGTTTTTGGGTGTGGTCCAAAATTCAAGATGGCCACCAGCAGCCATTTTGTACCAAAATTAGTGCAATCAGTCTTTTGTACAGAATTTCTGTATGAAAGTTCTGATTTGAATAAATTTTTGTATGAATGTTTAGTAACATGGAATACATCACATATAGTACGGGTTTTTTCCTCGTGCAGAAATTATGCAAATTAGATGAACTTTGATTTATCCAGTGCTACTTATACACTGTAAGTGCACATGTCAATACGGCTCGGGCTAGAGGCTGTATTTATGAACCGATCTTCACAAAACTTCTTGGGTACCTTTGTTACCACCTTGGGACGAGTACGAGTGTTTCTGGGTGCGGTCCAAAATTCAAGATGGCTTCCAGTGGCCATTTTGTACCGAAATTAGGTCCAATCAGTTTTTTTGTCACAACTTCTACACAGCTCATATTTGTGAACTGATCTTCACGAAACTTCTTGGGTACCTTTGTTTTCACCTTGGGGCAGGAATGAGTGTGTTTTGGGGTGCCTTTGTTATCACTGTGCTATGAGAACAAATATTTTGGGGTTCAGTCAGACCCACTCTGGGACGCAAAGATTTCTTTTCTAGTTTAGCATCTGACTGTCACCCACCTTTACAATACTTTACCCACACATTTGTTACAGGCAACGGTCAGTATTTATGTACAGACCGTTACAATACTTTATATGTACCTTTGTTATCAGGTCATTACCTAGATGTTTGTCATTGTTGTGTCACATACTATACATGTACATGTCTTTGTCTTGACAAGTTGAGCTACAGTGTCATTGACACTTTCATTTTCATTTTTGCCTCATAAACATAGATTATGACCCCTTGTTGGAACGAGCTCATCGAGCTTGTTCCAATGAGGGGTCCTAACCTATGTTTTTGAGACAAAAACTGAGTTATTCAAGAATATTTTTGCAAGTGTCGTCTGCTTTTCATGTAAGGTAAAGGGTTAAAGTAGGTAAGGCTTCTAAAAATGGTTATATTCCAAATGTACATATTAAAAAAACATCCTTGGGAAATGCTGATATGTCCTTGAAAAGTCCTTGAAGTTTTTTGGTCCTTGACTGTAAGAACACTGAAAACTTGCTACTGCCATACCAGGGTCAAGGTCACAGATAGAAGTCAATTCATATGATCACCATCACCATGCACATCAACACATCCAGGTCATCCCACAAAGGCAGCGACCTTGCTAAAATGAGTCTTGTTTTTCAATTCCCCCAGATTGGGGGAGGGGAGTTTGCCCCAGATTGGGGCAGGGGAGTTTGACTCTAAAAATATTTCCTCCAAAGGTTGCTGTGTGGAGGGGGTGTGAAAAATGAAATTAATATCCTCCCTCCCATCTCTGTATTTTAAGATTTCCAGATGGAAATCACATCTCATTTTGAACTGGGCTTATCGTTATTGACTATATTGCACTGCAGGGAAAAAATAATTCAAAGAGTTCATAATTTCAGTTGTAATTTAAACTTTACAACTTTTCAGCTTTCATTCAGTTTTCTGCTAATTCAACCAAATTCAGATTTTATGTGATTCAGACTTTCTTCAGTTTTAAGTGATTCGATCTGAATTTATACTTAATCACTTCAAAAAACTGAATGAAAACTGAATTAAGTATAAATTCAGAGTTCTCAGTTCAGCTTTTATTTACATTCCTTTCAGAAAGCATTACCTCCACCCTCATGGAAACATTTTTCTGAATTTTTACCTGAATTCAGCTGAATTCCCTTCGAAACAGGTCTGAATTTTGTACGAGTCTAAAATAGGTCATTGAATTTGATCTGAGTGTAGAGGTAATGCTAAATAGCCTCAGATAACAGCGATTTTTTGCTGACTGGGGCTATTTGGCATCACCTCCAGGCACATAGCCAGGAATCTATATTTGGGAGAGTACATGGATCTTTGGGGGAGGAATTTTATGGACATGGGCCTTATGCATGCGATGTTAAATTCCGACTTTTAGCGAATTCATATAGCAGAACCAAATACAACAATAGAGGTCGCTACATTAGAAGTGCTTATTTCCATAAGGAAAATCAAGTTTTCTGAGACCAGGTTCAGCAAGGTTTTCTGGCAAAAATCCCCACCCACCCCCCAATATACACACACACCAATACATGCCTGAAGGTATTGCTAAATAGCCTCGTTAAGCAGCAAATTTCTGCTGACCAGGGCTATTTAGGATCACCTCCAGGCACATAGCCAGGATCTATGTTAGGGAGAGTTCATGGAAATTGGGGGGAGGGATTTTATGGACATGGGCCTTATGTGCACGATGTTAAATTCTGTCTTTTAGTGATTTTATGGACATGGGCCTTACGCGCACGATGTTAAATTCTGTTTTTTAGTGAATACACATAGCAGAACCAAATACCGCAATAGAGGTCGCTACTTCAGAAGTGCTTATTTCCATAAGGAAACAGTCCTTCATGTGAGTAAATTTTACGGGTGCAAAAAAGTGCACTTGCAAATTGTGTTGCGAGTGCAAATCGCACTCGCAAAATTCCCCAAAGGTTCACAACTATGCTTGTTTAGGACAGATGTGTTTAAACACAGCTAATCATGATATTTAGATTGCTACTTGCTGACTACTCTGAATACTTCAATAGATAGTATTTAATGTATCATCACTTTGACATCCAGAGGCACTGGCAGATGTTGAGGCTTGAAGAGTAGCTGCATCAGTTGCTTGGGCAGTGTCAATTTGTTCTCTTTCGAAGGACAGAGCCAGGGTGTGGCATTTACTCCCCAAATGCCTTTCAAACGTGAATTTACTGATAAAATCAGTACCCATGGCAAACAGGTCAAATTCAGAAAGCGCTCTCCCTCGCAGCTGTTTACATGCATTGTCACATTGTGCAGCACACACTTTGCACCAAAATCATGTCACAAACGTTTACCCACTTTCATTATTTATTTCACTTTCGAAGCCAATAAGATCCTTGAAGGACCACTTCAGTAACATTGATAGAGTCACCGTTGGCATCTGGAAAACGTAACCAATTCAGAAAAGACAAACCGCAAAAACACCGATGATAAAATTTTCGCTTGTACACAAATCTTTGAAGAAAGGGAAACAAGGTGAAATTATTTGGTACAAGCGATTCCGTTGGCCGTAGCAGGCGATTTCACTACTGACTGGCCAATCACAGTTGGTCTATCTGTTTGTTCTGATTATATTAGCATTGTACTTTCGGTTTCGTTTGCTGGATGAATTGGGATGTAGAATGACATGCACAGTGAATAAAGGAAACGGGAAATGTTTCAGTTTTCACTGACAATATTGCGATTCGGACCTCTTGCGGAGCAGATGGTGATATGGAGGTGAGGGCGGGGGGGGGGGGGGGGGGGGGGGGGGCTATAACAGCAGTTTTGTTTTTGTTTTCGCTTTACCATTGACCAATGGACAGTAACGAAATAGATGTCCATTCTGACTTGAAGCATGGCAATGCTAGTGAGTTGAGAGCAATTTAATTGAAGTTGAACTGTTTTATGACGGGCGCGATTTTTTGCGCTCGTCTTTTATAAATTACAGGCGCTTGCGAGTGCAATAGTGCCCGACTCACGCGAAGGTCTGAGGAAAGTAATGCTTTCTAAGACCAGGTCCTGCTGGGTTTCTGGCAAAAATTCTTGTGCCCCCCCCCTCCCCTTATACATGCCTGTAGGTAATGTTAAATAGCCTGAGTAAGCAGTAAATTCCTGCTTACGGAGGTTATTTAGCATAAGCTACAGGCACATAGCTAGAAATCTATATATTAGGGGGAGCACATCAATCTTGGGTGTGGGTGGGGAGGTGGTTATTGAATTTAGTCTTATAGCAAAATCATTTGGTAGAACCAATTAAAACAAAAGACGCTGCTACATTAGAAGTGCTTATTTCCATAAAGTATCTAAAGGGCCTTCAGTTCAGATTGAGTTGTCCCTCCAGAGTGGTAAGAATACAAAACAAATCAATTTATTGGTCAATTTAGTTTTTCTGTTTTAGAAAATAAATTTATGCTTCAACCAGTGAGGGTAATAACAGAATAAAACAGAAGATGAAATTCCAGAACGGGCAACATAAGTTACTGTTTTATTAAAAATCATATTATTTAATATATAGAGGATCTCAAACTCGTGATGTTTGGATATAAGATTTTTATATAAGATTTTTTGAAACTCGTTTGATGAATTTGATTCACAACGAGCCTTTAGGCGAGTTGTGAATCGAATTCATCAAACGAGTTTCAAAAAATCTTATATCCAAACATCACGAGTTAATGATTCTGTATATCACATGAATGTTTTTTACACTTTTTATTTAATTCATTGTCACCAAATTCTCCCAAAACAACCGACAATCAGTTCATTGGCTCAGACGCTTCACACCATGATGTCATGAATGTGCTTTACTTGCACTTGTTGTCGTAATTGATGTCATGTGAACTACGCACATGAATACAGTGCTGCTGCGGCTATGGGACCAGGTGTCGATTAGACACTAGTTGATAATCAGGAAATAACACATGGATTGTTACGTCGAAATCAGGAAATAACACATGGATTGTTACGTCGAAATTAATGACGTTTCATGTGATATATGGTTATTATTAGCTGGTAATTAATAGATATAAGATAACTATATTTGGACAAAACAGAAACTAGATAAATTATATACATAACATTTAATACTGTTGAAAACAATTTTCACTTCGCAAAGTGGGTGTAAACTGCCACAATGCCGTCAGACGGCATACACTCACAAAGAGAAGGCAAAAGTGTAAGTGGCACAGATGGACATTCAAAACAAATGCTCCGGGCATCGTCATATAAATGCCTAAATGGATTGCACTATGTTTGCAGAGAAAGTAAGATGATCATATAGACAAACAAAATTGAATAAATGTTGATTAAAATTATAGGAATATGCAACACAACAGAGAATGTCTCTGGGAAGAAGTATACTTAAGTATAAGAACCCACAGATGTCCATCTGCATATGAGCCCACATTGAATGGGTTGATTGTCTTCTAAATAAATGGGTTCCGATATGACTCGGCAAGGTACAAATAGGCTCCTAAACCTGTGAAGATGGTGTGCCATTGCTGACCCCAGAAATGTGTGATAATAATTACACATGACAATAGGCGAGAATACATCTTAGTGCACTTCTTCCCGAAACCCATGATACAAAAGAGGATGGATAATCCAATGGCGAGAAAGATCATGCGCCCATCTCAGATATTTAATATTAAACAGAAAACCCTGATCAAAATGCTCCCAATGCCAGCAAGACACTGTGGGCAAAGCAAGTAGGGGTGCCATTGCCAACCCCAAAGCAATTATTTATGACACGTCATAGTGAGCAAGGGGATGCCGTTGCCAATCCCCAACTTACATGTATTAACGGTGTAAAAATAGATGCACATTGAGACTGCAGAACATTCGAGGTAACCAGACTAAACCTAACTGTTGTTATGAACATAGTGGAAGTTGAAGTAGTATGCAGAGGTGCCATTGCCAACCACTGAATAAAATGGTAATAACACCTAAATTGTTGAATGGAAAATAAAAGATGGAAGTGCCACTGCTAGCTTCCAAACAATCGAACTGAGGAGGGAGGGTGGACGAATATATTTTTTGAAGGCATCTGACTTCCAGTGGCCCATCATGCGAATTTGTGCATTGGAGAAACCAAGTTCAGCAGCGAGTGTAGCTGCCCCAATTCGAAAGCTATGTCCGTATAAACAGACACATTTAATTGACAAAAATTTAAAACTGCCTTTAATAGTGTGTCGAATTCATGTCGTGGGTTTCCTGGTAATCATAAAAATTCTTGCATCAAATGCACCGGACAGAAAGAATTGCCAGGTTGTTGATTAATAAGTATGATATGTGGATGACCAGAAATATGGTGCTTAAAATGGTGGAAGGAAATTGCAGATAAGTGCATGTCCGAAAGTTGCAGCACATTTTTAAGATGAGCACCTGATGTTAAACAAAGTTCTCCAAATCGGGCAAAGGCATGAAAGGCCGTGGAAAACATAGTTTGGAATAGAATTTGACGATAATAACTATTACAACAAAGGGGGACTGCTCACAATAAACGGAGTAACAAAGATAAGGTTATCAGCATTCTACAGTCCAAAGATGGGAGAAGCCTATGATAGCCATCCAACAACTTTTGAATATAAAAACTCTGTGAAGGGTCGGCCAAATTGCAAATTTTATGGTAAAAGCCAATGGCTGACAAGAATGAACGAACAGTTGAAGGACTATACTTTGAGTGGAATAAATGAGCAATAAAAAGGCATAGGACTACCGCAGAGGATGGTATGGTACTGGGTAGAGAATTGTGCTCACAAAAATGCTGAAACATCATCCAAACGCGCTGATAGCTAGTTGTCGTGGTGGTAGCCAATGAATTGTGAATCAGGTGGTTGACAGTTCGAGCCAGTTGTCTGTGCTCAGCTCCAGTGGAATGTTGAATGGCGTTGCATTGGCCCAGAGTGTTCTTCGTCTAAATTCTGAGACCTGCAACCGAGAAAGGAGACCTGCTAAAAGGTTATCCTTTCCTGGTATGTGCGCAGCTTTCAAAAGGATATTTAACTGCAAGGTGAGAAGAATGAGTCTGCGCACCAAGAGCAACAAGTGAACAACTTTGGATGATTGCTTGTTGATAATGGACACAACAGCTTCATTATCAGAGTGAATTACTATTCTCTTGTTCCGAAAACTCGCAACCCAAATTTGTATCGCCAGAACAATTGGATACAACTCCAACATGGCTATGTTCAGTTGCTTAGCTGGGGTAGACCATTCAGAACAAAACCAAGACTTGCCGAATATTGCTGCAAAACCCTGAGTTGTGGAAGCATCGGTAAAAAGTTGAAGATGTGCATCAGAGAGCCATTTTCCCATTGTAGGAGTGTAAGAAAACCAGCCACAATTACAAATCTTCTTTCACATCTCTGGTGATCTGAATGCGATGATGTGGTTTCTTGACACCTATTGTCAGATTAATCAGGCAACGCAGAAAACCACGCCCGGGTAAAATCACCGAACAAGCAAAATTGAGGGTGCCTATTATGGATTTCAATTCACGCAAAGAGGCCTTCTTCGAGGCTAGCGGAACATCTATTTTTGAACAACATTTGTGAAGTTTATTGACTAGGAGCCGCGCTTCAGAAGTCAATGTATCAAGCTCAACAAGCAGGAATTGCATGACTGTGGATGGTTCTTCCGTCTTGTCATCACATAATGGGAACGCCCAAATTACGACATAATTCTAAAAATAGTGATAAAGCAGCCGAACATGCAGACTTTGTCCTTGTGATAATCAAAAAGTCATCCAAAACATGGACCATGTTAGGGATTTGGCATTTGTGAATTGCAATCCACTATAAGGCAGTGCTAAGTGATTCGAAAACTTTACATGGAGATGAACAACCCATGGCAAGCACGTATCAAAGTAAAATGAATCCTTCCATTGAAAGCCAAGTAGGTGATGGTCAGAGCTATGAATTGGAATGAGTCAAAATGCTGATTTGATGTCAGTTTTGGCTAAAAAATATCCAGAGCCCAATCGTTTTATGACGGCTTTTGCATCCTGAATAGAAGCGTAGTGAACTGAGGCCAGTTCCAGTGGTATGCTGTCATTAACGGATTGACCCTCAGGAAAAAAAAGATGGTGGATTACCCGATACTGGCCCGAAGCCTTTTTTGGAACAACGCCTAATGGTGAGACATGGAAATTTTGCAAAGGTGGTGACACAAAAGGACCAGCAATGTGACTGTCAGAGAGCTCTTTTTGAATATGCAAATCAATAACATGAGGGTAGTCAGAAGTGGACTGAAGATTAGGACTTTTGCACTGAAGACGAAATCCATGGGAAAAACCCTCGATCAAACAGGCTGACTCGGCCCTACCATAGCCCTGAAGCAAATACTGCAACACATGGATGTTGACTGGTGTGGTTGGTACATTACTTCGCAGTATTTTCTGTGTGGGTGGCAGCTGGGCGGGGAGGATATCTTTGGCCTCTGTTACGGTTTGGTTTATTGTAGAATTCCCCCCGTGAGGGGCAATACAGAAAGGGATGCTCTTTGTCGCACCGAAAACATGTGTGGTTGAAATTATAATTGCTATTGCAAATGGCCCCTTTGTGGTACCGAAAGCAAAAACCCTTGGGTAATGCCTTACGGACTTGAAATTGTCCCCCAGAAAAACCTTTCCCAAGGTCAGAAGGTGCACCTGAACCCTTTGTTGTGGCACAGTTGGCTTATTTGCTTTCATAAGGAGCTCAACCTGTATCAAATCCCAACTGAGGTTGGGATTGGACTGGTAAAGGATTCAAAACTGACATTCATAAAAGGACCAGTCTCCTTTGTCAGCTGCTAGAGACCTGATGAGAGACTGATATTTCAACAACTGGGCTGCCCTATAAGGGAGTTTTTAAAGATAGATGACCATGAAAATATCAAAAGTGGACAGCCACTGAATAATGGAGGTTATCTGCCGTGGAGCCTTGGGAATGCATTGTAAGGCAGGAACTTCAGTGGAGCCGGAAGCATTCAACGTCACGGTATGTTGAGTGCTTTCAGTCTAAAAGGGGAGCAACAAGGAAAATTGAGGGTGCCTATTATGGATTTCAATTCACGCAAAGAGGCCTTCTTCGAGGCTAGCGGAACATCTATTTTTGAACAACATTTGTGAAGTTTATTGACTAGGAGCCGCGCTTCAGAAGTCAATGTATCAAGCTCAACAAGCAGGAATTGCATGACTGTGGATGGTTCTTCCGTCTTGTCATCACATAATGGGAACGCCCAAATTACGACATAATTCTAAAAATAGTGATAAAGCAGCCGAACATGCAGACTTTGTCCTTGTGATAATCAAAAAGTCATCCAAAACATGGACCATGTTAGGGATTTGGCATTTGTGAATTGCAATCCACTATAAGGCAGTGCTAAGTGATTCGAAAACTTTACATGGAGATGAACAACCCATGGCAAGCACGTATCAAAGTAAAATGAATCCTTCCATTGAAAGCCAAGTAGGTGATGGTCAGAGCTATGAATTGGAATGAGTCAAAATGCTGATTTGATGTCAGTTTTGGCTAAAAAATATCCAGAGCCCAATCGTTTTATGACGGCTTTTGCATCCTGAATAGAAGCGTAGTGAACTGAGGCCAGTTCCAGTGGTATGCTGTCATTAACGGATTGACCCTCAGGAAAAAAAAGATGGTGGATTACCCGATACTGGCCCGAAGCCTTTTTTGGAACAACGCCTAATGGTGAGACATGGAAATTTTGCAAAGGTGGTGACACAAAAGGACCAGCAATGTGACTGTCAGAGAGCTCTTTTTGAATATGCAAATCAATAACATGAGGGTAGTCAGAAGTGGACTGAAGATTAGGACTTTTGCACTGAAGACGAAATCCATGGGAAAAACCCTCGATCAAACAGGCTGACTCGGCCCTACCATAGCCCTGAAGCAAATACTGCAACACATGGATGTTGACTGGTGTGGTTGGTACATTACTTCGCAGTATTTTCTGTGTGGGTGGCAGCTGGGCGGGGAGGATATCTTTGGCCTCTGTTACGGTTTGGTTTATTGTAGAATTCCCCCCGTGAGGGGCAATACAGAAAGGGATGCTCTTTGTCGCACCGAAAACATGTGTGGTTGAAATTATAATTGCTATTGCAAATGGCCCCTTTGTGGTACCGAAAGCAAAAACCCTTGGGTAATGCCTTACGGACTTGAAATTGTCCCCCAGAAAAACCTTTCCCAAGGTCAGAAGGTGCACCTGAACCCTTTGTTGTGGCACAGTTGGCTTATTTGCTTTCATAAGGAGCTCAACCTGTATCAAATCCCAACTGAGGTTGGGATTGGACTGGTAAAGGATTCAAAACTGACATTCATAAAAGGACCAGTCTCCTTTGTCAGCTGCTAGAGACCTGATGAGAGACTGATATTTCAACAACTGGGCTGCCCTATAAGGGAGTTTTTAAAGATAGATGACCATGAAAATATCAAAAGTGGACAGCCACTGAATAATGGAGGTTATCTGCCGTGGAGCCTTGGGAATGCATTGTAAGGCAGGAACTTCAGTGGAGCCGGAAGCATTCAACGTCACGGTATGTTGAGTGCTTTCAGTCTAAAAGGGGAGCAACAAGGAAAATTCTACGAATTCCTCAGCGCAGATTTTATTTTTAAGAGGAAGACTAACTTGCCCATCTAAAGGGAGAGGCCGGCATAAGTGGCTGGGCAACGACCGCACCAGATGCACCTGGTCCCTGCTCCGGTAGTGGACCAGTTATGTCGTACATGTTGTCATTTCTGGTCTGGTCACCACCCTGAAAGCCCTGTCGAAAGGTTGGCATAGGTGGAATTTGTCCAAGAGAAAGATTAGTCTGTGTCTGGTTTCCTTGAGGTCTGGAAGACTAGCCACTGCCAGTGCCACCAGTGCTGGTTGATTGTGGAGGTGCAGTTGGTTGCTGTGGAATCTGTTCCTGAGTGGCCATCAAATGGTTGATGGTTGCTTGCAGTTGCTGGATCAAGGCTTGCTTTGCAGAGGCTGACAAATTTTGAGGGATCGGTAACTGAACAACATTGTTGCTGAGAGGTGATGCAGGGAGGTGGTGGTGGTTGGTGGTACATTAAACAGATGGGATAGCCCATCCGTAAGCTGGGTACACCTGATCTGTCTAGGTACAGCTGAACTACCTGGCTGGACTGTCCTAGAGGTGCCTCGAGTCTTCCTTTTGGCTTTAGGCATACTACAAAGAAGAAAGAAGGTCCGAAAAGGCCTAGTAACCAGCATGTGAACCCCGCAACTGGATCCCCATGTGCAGTGTATTCTGAATGAATCACTTGTGCTCAGCCGCAGCAATGCCCATATCCCATAGGGGAGCATGTATATTTGCTGATTTATTGTGTGATGAGTAAGTTAAGTTTTTCCGAAACTTCAGTGAAATATGCGGACAACAAGAGGTTAAAGTCAAGGATATCCCATCGTTTTCACCCAAGCCAAAAACATAAGAAACAAGCTCAACAAAAATACTTGACATGGAAGAACAACAAGTTATGTACAGAAAGCCCAACGAACTGTGCCGGGCAAGTGACATGGTGTACAAAGATCATGGGGATAGAAAAACACTTCTAAAGAATAAATTAAGGAGAACATAACATGGCAGAACACAAGAGTTGCCATTCCAGAAGGAGAACGACTTCATAACTGGTACAGTCACTCGTGTGTCTGGCTGAGCTAACAAACTCAAACAGATTTATTGGGCACAAAAAAAAGACTACTGTCATGCAAAGGGCCATCCAACAAAACATGTCGCAGTTTAAAGAGAATTAATCTGTAATTGACGAATGGGCGTCACTTACTAGTCCAACCAAGGACAATGGTAGAACATTGCAGTAAACTTGTGAAATGTAAACAACGGTCCAGAAAAATAATGATTTGATTTGGAAAAGATATTGATTTACCCATTACAAGTTGTGTTGGATGTCCCCATAATAAATAATAATAACCCAGAATGATCATTGGGTAAATGAACCAAAGGCGCACAAAATCAGACAGGAATGATAATATAAATATTTATGAGGTTCAGTTATCCATAACGAGAACCAATTACTTGAATAAAAAGCCCAGAATCATCATTGGGCCTAAGGTCACATTCAATGACATGTAAAAATTAAAACCCAGATTAATCGTTAGAAAAATAAAATGACGTGTCCAGAATTATCATTGGACAAAAAGAAGCCCAGAATTACCATTGGGTACGTGTTCAACAGGTACGACGATGAAAGCGACAAACTACATGTATCTAAATCTTGATCCATACCAAAAGCTCAAGTCTTTTTGTGGCACACTGTGGCCAGCAAAATTTGATTCGGTCTTGAAAACGAAACAGGATTACCCTTAAAACCGACACGCATTTCAAAGAACAATATGGTTTACCTGTAAAATGCATGCACGCCGAAACAAACAGCACCTGGGAAGCAACACAAAACTGAAGTCAGAATGTATCACCTGGCAAAAGAAAAACATTTTGGCATGGATGCTGCCATCTTGAATACATAATTAGCATGGGTCACGTTCCATATGTGAATGGAGTAAACACCGAATGAGGTCGAACAGAGTAAACACCGAATGGAGTCAAATACTGAAACACACGCACCGAGACACATTATTGAATTCCAACCAGGCGACGAACTGAGGTGGTTATGGCTGATTTAATATTGATGCGAAAACGATGCATGCCAATGCTGTTAAAATGAACACCATCAGAAACCAAATTCTTAATTGAAAGGGCAAGGTGTTTGTGTCTTCAAAAATGAATATTAGCATGATAACCCCGCAAACTGGCTGATAAACACCCATTCAACTCTTCCACCTTTTTGTTAAAAAGATCTATGTCATGTTGGCAAGTAGAAAACTTGTGACGTGGGCCAGGAATCAAAATCCAAAACCTATGCAGGGCTTGACAAACGACAATTTCACGGCAGTGAACCACTTTTTCCAGGTAATGAACAAAATCCTGAATGAGACGAAAGTCCGAGTCGGGGTCGGAAACTGACAAGTCATTGCCCACGAACTGCAGAATAATAATATCAGGCGAAAAATGCTGAATGTCCCGTTGAATACCGCCGGTAATATTGTCAACTAATAACCCCCTAACGCCATAAAAACGAACATCGACCACTGCAATATCGGACCTCAAACCAAGACCACAAGCAAAATTCGCCGCCATTGGGGTACCGGCTTCTGCTAAATCGGGATAAATATCCTCTGCCAAATGGCAAATAAAGGAGGAACCAAAGACTAAAACTTTAACCATCACGATAAGAAGCAAAGAATTACAGACAGAGTAATATAACTTAGTACAAACCTGGAGAAAATGTGTGAAAAATGTCTGATGAATAAAATTATGGTATATTTATCTTTACAATTGAGAACAAAGGAATGTTGATTCTCCTGAAAGACGCTATCTTCAGAATTCTTCTGACCGACCAGTCGTCTGATTGGTCAGAAATATTTCACGGATTCATTTCGTCTTGACTCACTCTGCTGCAGGCTTACCACATGTGAAATTTAATCACTTTACCAGGAAACACCAGATATGAAATTTAATCACTTTACCATAAACCAATTTATCAAAAACCCACTGGAAGAAGCATAAATCTCTTTATTTTGTAAATTGTATTTGCCAATTTATCATATATATAGACCTATCATGAAGGCAAGCCTATTAAAACTGTTGAAGCATCTGAATAGTCACTTTTGGAGAAGCTATCTGAAGAAATATCATCGATGTCAGTGCCATCTATTGTGAAATCTGAATCATCCGATTCGCTTTTATCAAAATCACTCTCAATGGTAGAATTAAAAATCATCAACAGAATTATCAGTCATGACAGACATTTGGGATCACAGATTTTCTTGCCCTCATCCACCTGTTGTCACTTCTGATGGGAATGATATCCATCAGCTCTGTGAGATTAATTTTGTGAATTGTGATCTGTTCCAGAAGAAAGGAACCTATCTACCACATCGTTGTGGAAATCGCTGTCAGTGGAATTGATACTGCTTTGGAGAACAAGAAGATCTTCAATAGTTACATGATTCAATGACTGTCTCTCTCCCAATGATTCTCACGAAAGTACTGAACGCACGTTCTGCTTTGGCATTTGAAACAGGTAGCACAGCACAAATCTCGATTATGTGTAATAGGTTGGAAATATTTTGATTGGACCCAGACCTGAAAATGAAACAACACATGGGTGTGAAGAATATTGAGTTCATTGTTAATATTTCATAAATTGCATCCATTTCCAACAAGAATTTTGTCAAAATAGGCACTGATTGATATTGTGTGTGACTCTTAGTCCTTCAAATTTTTGTACTGGTAAGCTTTGGTATCAAGCAATACTGCAGCACTCGTAAACAAAGGATCTGCTAACAAGTTGGAAAATTTTGAATTTATACAGTCACTGAAAACACTTGATAACATCAAGTATGAGCTATTGGGATGGGATGTGATCCGTTGTCCATCCGTACATCTGTATGTCCATCTGTCCATCCACAAGTCCTTTAGCACACCCTACAGACCGTAGCTCTTACCTGGTCAGTACTAAATTTCATATGTGGCTTTGGTGGAATGTCCAGGTGTGAACTATCAATTTTTTTCGCCAGTGGCCATCTTCGATTTGGATATAAATTGTTCAACAATTCCTTTAGCACACCCTACAGGCCGCAGCTCAAACTCAATCAGTCCCAAATTCCATATGTGGCTTTGGGGCAATGTACAGATGGGAGGTATCAAATTTTTCGGAATTTCGTTGAAAAACATGGCTGCCAGTGGCTATCTTAGATTGGACATATGAATTGTCTTCAATCTTAGCACACCCTACATGTCTCATCCCTCACCCCATCTTTTTCGAAATTTCATATGTAGGTTTGGTGTGATGTCTAAATGGAAGCTATCAAATTTTTTTTTCTGAATTTTGACACTTTCATTTTATATCAGCATGTCCTGTGTTCAGGGCATTGTCAAGCGTGGTCAACATTGAATATCCATGAAATGACATGTGTTTGTCAGAAAGTACCCACGGTACCCCATGGGTAATCTCACTCCGTGTTTTCTTGAGTACTTTTGTTCAGAATTTTCCTCTAAATATGGCCAACATTTTTAGCTTAATTTGACATAGTCAAGATAAGCTATTGCCGTCACGCTTGCGGAAGTCTGTTAGTCTGTTAGTCTGTGAGTCTGTGACGTCTGTTCACATTTTCCTTTAGCACGGGCTACACCCCGCAGTTCTTGTCTGATCGTCACGAAATTTCATATGCAGGTTTGGGGTCATGTCTAGATGAGAACGTCCCCTTTTGGTAGCGATCGGGCAACCGGTATGGCTGCCCGAGCCCAAAACCCGAAAACCATTAGCACAGTCTACAGGTCGTATTTATGAAGGGATTTCATTGTAACTTGATAGGATGCCTCTGTATAATGCCTAGATGAGAACATCCCCTTTTGGGCATGATCTATCAACCGTGATGGCTGCCCAAGCCCGAAACCCAAAAACTTTTAGCACAGTCTGCAGGTCATGTTTAATGTGGAGGGATTTCATTGTAACTTGGTAGGATGACTCCTTATGATGTCTAGATGAGAATTTCCCCATTTGGGCATGATCTGCCAACCGTGACGACTGCCCGAGCCCCAAACCCAAGAACCTTTACCACAGTCTACAGGTCATATTTATTGAGGAATTTCATTGTAACTTGGTGGGTTGACTTCATACAATGTCTAGATGAGAAAGTCACCCTTTGGGTGTGATTGGGCAACTGTGACGGCTACAGGGGCCCAAAGCCTGAAAATCTTTAGCACAGTCTAGAGGTCATATTTATGAAGGGATTTCATTGTAACTTTGGTAGGATGACTCCAAATAATGTCTAGATGAGAACGTCCCATTTTGATCGTGATCATGCAGCCTTGATGGGTGCCCGAGCCCAAAAACCTTTAGCATAGGCAAAAGGTCATATTTATGGAAGGATTTCATTGTAACCTGTTAGGTTGACTCCATGTAATGCCTAGATGATGACATCCCCTTTTGGTCGTGATTGGTCAGTTGTGATGGCTACTAGTGCCCGAAGCCCGAAAACCTTGAGCACAGTCTACAGGTCATATTTATGAAGGGATTTCATTGTAACTTCTTAGGATCACTCCAGATGATGCCCAGATGAGATTGTCCCCTATGGTTGCGATCATTCAGCCATGATGGCTGCCCGAGCCCGAAGCCCGAAAACCTTGAGCACAGTCTACAGGTCATATTTATGAAGGGATTTCATTGTAACTTGGTAGGTTAACTTCATATAATGTCTAGATGAGAACGTCCCCTTTTGGACATGACTGGTTTACTGTGATGGCTAAAGGTGCCCGAAGCCCGAAAACCTTTAGCACAGTCTACAGGTCATATTTATGAGGGGATTTCATTGTAACTTGGTTGGATGACTCCAAATAATGTCTAGATGAGAACGTCCCATTTTGGCCATGATCATTCAGCCTTGATGGGTGCCCGAGCCCAAAAACCTTTAGCATAGGCAAAAGGTTATATTTATAGAAGGATTTCATTGTAACCTGTAAGGTTGACTCCATATAATGCCTAGATGATGACATCCCCTTTTGGTTGTGATTGGTCAACTGTGATGGCTACAGGTGCCCGAAGCCCGAAAACCTTGAGTACAGTCTACAGGTCATATTTATGAAGGGATTTCATTGTAACTTCGCAGGATCACTCCAGATGATGCCCTGATGAGATTGTCCCCTTTGGTTGTGATCATTCAGCCATGATGGCTGCCCGAGCCCGAAGCCCGAAAACCTTTAGCACAGTCTACAGGTCATATTTATGAAGGGATTTCATTGTAACTTGGTAGGTTGACTTTATATAATGTCTAGATGAGAACATCCCCTTTTGGATATGATTGGGCATCTGTGACGGCTTCAGGGGCCCAAAGCCCGAAAACCTTTAGAACAGTCTACAGGTCATAATTATGAAGGGATTTCATTGTAGCTTGGTAGGATGACTCCAAATAGTGTCCAGATGAGAATGTCCCCTTTTGGTTGCGATCATTCAGCCATGATGGCTGCCTGAGCCCAAAGCCCAAAAACCTTTAGTACAGTCTACAGGTCATATTTATTAAGGGATTTCATTGTAACTTGGTAGATTGACTTCATATAATGTCTAGATGAGAACGTCCCCTTTGGATGCAATTGGGAAACTGACGGCTACAGGGGCCCGAAGCCCGAAAACCTTTAGCACAGTCTACAGGCCATATTTATGAGGGGATTTTAATGTAACTTGATAGGATGACTCGTTTTGGAATAATTTCACTGTAACTTGGTAACTTTTGTTGATATACGTTAACTGTGAGGGCCAAATACATTAACTGTGAGGTCATATTAACCCACCCCTCAGCTCTTCAGTACAGTGTACACCTAATATTTTTATCATAAACATAGCACACTGGGAACAGAAATGAACATATTCCCAATTATCACAATTCTTGTCTTATTTCATAATCCTTTCATAAACAGTGAACATTATCCTTTTCATCAAACACAACACACAAGTTAAGCTACAGTGTCATTGACACTTTCATTTTTAGCTCACCTGACTCAGTCAGGAGAGCTATAGTGATCACTCACCGTCCGTCGTCCGTCGTCTGGCGTCCGTCGTCCGTCGTCCGTGAACATGGTGTTTGCGTCTTCTCCTCCCAAACCGCTGAACCAATTTAATTGATATTTGAGATAATAGTTTGTTATGACATCGCAATTTGATTTTGTTCAAATCAAGTTGCCCCGCCCGTGGGTAGGGCCACACCCAAAAAATGAGCTGAAATCTTAAAAAATCTTCTTCTCGTGAACCAGCAGTAGCAGAGACCTGATATTTGGTGTGCAGCTTCCTTTTGAGGTGTAGACTCAGATTTGTTCAAGAGAAGTTTGTGGGGCTATACTTGGCGTCGTTATGGGAGGGGCAAAATTTTTGGCCCCGCCCGAAATTTCTATTTTCCAAACCGAGAGGCTGATTTGAACCAAATTTTATGTGAGGGCTTATTGGGTCATAAGTACCTAATTTATGCTGATTTTTTTTTTCCCGTAGCCCCATGGGAACCGCAGGAGCTAAAAATAGAAAAAAATTAAAACGCCCATATCTCCAAAACTGCACGGCACCGAGAATTTTTATTTGGTGTGAAGCTTCCTTAGGACCAACAGAAAGAACTGGTAAAAAAAAATTGCCATCGGTTTTATCATATGGTACAGTTTCGGGACTTTGAAAAAGTGCTGAGTCAGCACTTTTTAACACTGTAGGCAATGGGAAAAACATTAAAAAATCTTCTTCTCCAGATCCAGCAGGCAGAATCTTTTGATATTTGGTATGCAACATTGGAGGGTGGATCTGATTCAAGTTTGTTCAAATCGGCCCCCTGGGTTCATATTTGGGCTCAGTATAGGAGCCCGATTTCGAACTTAGTGCATTTCAGGAAAATTTATTAAAAAATCTTCTTCTCCAGATCCAGCAGGCAGAATCTTTTGATATTTGGTATGCAACATTGTGGGGTGGATCTGATTCAAGTTTGTTCAAATTGGCCCCCTGGGTTTATATTTGGGCTCAGTATAGGAGCCCAAATTTGAACTTACTGCATTTCAGGTAAATTTCTTTGAAAATCTTCTTCTCCAGATCCAGCAGGCAGAATCTTTTGATATTTGGTATGCAACATTGTGGGGTGGATCTGATTCAAGTTTGTTCAAATCGGCCCCTTGGGTTTATATTTGGGCTCAGTATAGGAGCCCAAATTTGAACTTAGTGCATTTCAGGCAAATTTCTTTGAAAATCTTCTTCTCAAGATCCAGCAGGCAGAATCTTTTGATATTGGGTATGCAACATTGTGGGGTGGATCTGATTCAAGTTTGTTCAAATCGGCTCCCTGGGTTTATATTTGGGCTCAGTATAGGAGCCCAAATTTGAACTTAGTGCTTTTCAGGCAAATTTCTTAAAAAATCTTCTTCTCCAGATCCAGCAGGCAGAATCTTTTGATATTTGGTATGCAACATTGTGGGGTGGATCTGATTCTATTTTGTTCAAATCGGCTCCCTAGATTCATATTTGGGCTCACTATAGAAGCTCGAATTTGAACTTAGTGCATTTCAGGCAAATTTCTTCAAAAATCTTCTTCTCCAGATCCTGCAGGCAGAATCTTTTGATATTTGGTATGCAACATTGTGGGGTGGATCTGATTCCAGTTTGTTCAAATCAGCCACCTGGATTCATATTTGGGCTCACGATAGAAGCCCAAATTCGAACTTAGTGCATTTCAGGCAAATTTCTTTGAAAATCTTCTTCTCAAGATCCAGCAGGCAGAATCTTGTGATATTTGGTATGCAGCATCCTTAGGGGGGTGAGATTCAAGTTTGTTCAAGCCATGTCCCTAGGTCCATATTTGGGCTCACTGTGGGAGCTTGAATTGTAACTTTGTTCGAAATGAGGAATTTTCTTAAAAAATCTTCTTCTTCAGATCCAGCAGTCCGAATGGTTTGATATGTGGTGAGTAGCATCCTTGGGGGGAGGGGGGGATTCAAGTGTGTTAAAGCCAAGTCCATGGGTCCATATGTGGGCTCCCTGTGGGAGCCCAAATTATAACTTAGTCAATATGAGGAATTTTTCTTTAAAAATCTTCTTCTTCAGATTCAGCAGTTGGAATGTTTTGATATTTGGCATGGAGCAACCTTGGGGGCTGAGATTCAAGTTTGTTCAAGCCAAGTGGTTCATATTTGGGCTCACTATGGGAGCCTGAATGACAACTTAGTTCAAAATGAGGAATTTTCTTTAAAAATCTTTAGATCCAGCAGATGAATGCTTTTGATATTTTTTATGCAGCATCCTTAGGGGGGTAAGATTCAAGTTTGTTCAAGCCATGTCCCTAGGTCCATATTTGGGCTGATTGTGGGAGCTCGAATTGTAACTTGGTTCAAAATGAGGAATTTTCTTTAAAAATCTTCTTCTTCAGATCCAGCAGTCGGAATGTTTTGATATTTGGTGTGCAGAATCCTTAGGGGTGTGAGATTCAGGTTTGTTAAATCCAAGTCCCTGGGTTCATATATGGGCTCCCTGTGGGAGCCCGAATTATGACTTAGTTCAGTATGAGGAATATTCTTTAAAAATCTTTTTTTAGATCCACTGGTCAGAATATTTGGATATTTGGTTTCAGCTTTTCATAGGAGGAGCAGATGCAACTTGTGGAAATCAATTCTCTGGGTTGATATTTAGGCTACCATGTCAGGTGAGCACCCTCAGGCCCCCTGGGGCCTCTTGTTATTGTGTAGGGAACAGTGTTTTGTTGTAGAAAATAGCAGAACCCTTTTCCTCTAACTGTTTGATTAGTAAGTCCAGAGAAGAGATAGTCAACTTCATGATAGTCATTGCCTCGGGAACTAGTATGCTCTGCTTTTCTAAGGCTTCAGAAAAATGGATAAGATTTGATAAAATGTCTTGGCGCACACCCAAAAATAAGAGTCTATCCAGTTTCATCATGTCTTTGTGTACACCCATCATTTCTGGAACGCAAACCTTTAGTGTTGTTGTGGGGTGTTTGAATTTGGTGATATGGAAACCCATGTAGGATGGGCAAATTATTGAGGTAACTATGAGATTAGATGAATCAAAATAGTGGCAGCCCATCATGTTCGTGTTCCAGCTCTTGTACTTTTCATGATTTGAATTTGCATTAATCGCCACCTGAGATTGACACGTTTGAACATTTTGTGTGCAACCACAAGGTCTTCAGCACTAGAATTGTTCAGATTTGAGGTTTTGAAAGAATCAGTTCAAATTTATGATTAGAACACCATGCTTTTATAATATGATATGATCACCATGGTCTTCTTTTATTACTTTGTATATAGCATTACCGCAGTGCAATCGCTTCCAACATTTATGAGCTTATCAGATGGTACAAATGAGAAGCTGATTTTTATTCCCCCTCCCCCCTGGATAAAGCCAGAGCTGCTGTCCGTCTGTAGATGGAATTGGTTTCCACTCTTTAACTAAAATTCTGCTTTGCCAACTGAAACCAAACTAGGCTTTAACCATCACGATAAGAAGCAAAGAATTACAGACAGAGTAATATAACTTAGACAGAGTAATATAACTTAGTACAAACCTGGAGAAAAGGTGTGCAGAGAATGTGTGAAAAATGTCTGATGAATAAAATTATGGTATACTTATCTTTGCAATTGAGAACAAAGGAATATTTGTGCGTTAGGCATGATGGGAAGAAGAACCCTATTTATTTTGAGGTCATTGTGGGGCAAAGGTCAAGGTCACAGTGACCTTGAACTTAAACATTTACCAGATTTGGCTTCTTAAATTGAAATTTTGCTTTTTGCTTCCTCGACCGATACTAAACTTGGCTTATGGGTTGAACATAAAAATGAAGGACCCTATTTATTTTGGGGTTATTGTGTCAAAGATAAAGGTCAAAGTGACCTTGCATTAAAAGTTTTATCGGTTAGAGTTAGTTACCGCTCTCTAATTAAAATGTTGTTTGCCTGATAGAAACCAAACTTGGCATGAGGATTGGGCATAATAAGATGAAGAATCCTATGTATTTTTTTGGTCAGTATGCCAAAGGTGAAGGTCACAGCGGTCACACACTTTTTTGGCCCCAGTGTCATCAGATACAGGTAATCTTATCTGTATTATTTGAGTAAATAATACCAACAGTGGCAGTGGTAATTTAATGTAATATAGTAGAGTTGGTAGCCTATATATTTGTATTTCTGGGCTCCTTTTGGTTAGACTTGGACAGCATTATTACACAGTGCCTGAACCCATTGAGCAGTGGTAAGGAGCTGTAAAATTTTCCAGTGGACCTGTATGTGAATTAAGCCTGAACATTGATTGCACACTGAGGCGTGTTGGGAGGTGGGGGAGGGGAAGTTCTGTACAAAACTGCACACACAATTTTTTAACTTCGGATAAAATCCATGAAGAATTCAAGTATTTAAGAGATTCTGCCAAAATTTTGTCATTCACCCGAAATTTTGACAACTGTCCTCCTCCTGACTCTTACGACAGGCTCCCATACATATTCCGACACAGATGCTCAATTATGAAAGATGGCTGGTTTTGGGGTGTATATTCAATCATGTCCTGTTTCTGTTCTTTCCAGCATGAGAGACCAGGTTCTCCAATGGAGGGTCAGTGCTGACAGCTTGGCTGGAGAGCAGTATGTAGCCGTCTTACAGACTAGTAAATACTTTCAGTCCTTGTTGGGGAGGTCAGTCCCCATTGTCGGGGAACTGCTAGTGCCACCACTGTGAGAGATCAGCACTCTAATCCATCACCCACTCTCTTGCACCAATATGTTTATATGGGAACAAAGAAATGAAAGGGGGCGCGGTGGCTCAGTTGGTAGAGGTGCAGGCTGCAAGCCGAGAGGTCCTCGGTTCGAATCCCACCTGCGGCAACCGCGTTGTGTCCTTGGGCAAGACACTTCACCCCGATTGCCTACATGGGGGCACGATGACGCTGTGTACTGAGGCGTACTGCACGTCGATGGTGCGCATGTCTTCAACCAATCTAACCCTGCCTGTGCTGCGGTGCAGAGTTCAGAGTTACGATGTTGGGGAGCTGACAGCTGCTCGTCGTTGCTCGGTGGTTCTCTCCGGGTACTCCGGCTTCCTCCACCCGTAAAACTGTCACGGTCATGATTAGCCATTGTGCATAAGTATGTGACCTTAAACACCAATAAATAAATAAATAAATAAAGAAATGAAATGACCCTGCACAACAGTAGTTTCGTTCCATTTCATGCTGCAAATTTTTTCAGTTCATCACTTCGGTCCCTTCATATTGTGTTTTATGTCTCAAAGAATGTGTGGTATGTATGCAGAATGTTTGTTGCAAATTCGACAATATCTTTTGTGTGGCTACAGAAATCTGGCTATGAGCCCATGGTAACTATTTGCCATGGAGAAATTCATAGATTGGGTACCACACAGCAATTCGTCGCATGAGTGCTTTAATGTCGTAAGTCCATTTTTCAATTTTCAGAGAAAATCGACTTTGAAGTTTTGACCACTCATTTTTTGTGTATACACTGCATTTGGCTTATTGTAACTATGTAAATATTATTTGTGGCATCGAAAAACCCTTAAATGTAAAATTTCATTGCCGAATATTATTTTAATTCCTAGAAAATGACGTAAATGTGTTTGGAGATACGACCTTTCACAGAGAGTAACGCAAATTTTCGTCCAGATTATAATGCTGTAGGAGATACGACCTTTAAGCACACAGATCAGCACACTGTAAATGTATACGATAGTGCCTTATGTTATAGCTATTAAGACAAATCAGTGGGGTATTCATTCAGAAGTGATGCAAACAGCCTTAATATGTACCAATTTCAACAAAATGTGAGGATGACTTTTAACTGAATACGTCTGTCCATGTCAAAAACTAGATGGATCTTTCTACATCATGTCATAACTCGATAAGCTGTTGACCCAAGTGTGGTCTGTATGGCAACTAACAACAGGGAGAGCGTGGAGATTCTAAATGGTTTTTAGATGTGCATTCTCATTTACAGAAGAGATGTTGTTATTTAAAATTTGCACACACACACACACCCCACACCCACCCACCCACCCACACACACAGACACCGACTCTCGTCCATACTTAAGTCCCAAAGAAGTCTGGTCGTTACCCTACAACACGACAACTCTCAAAAGACTTTACTGGGTTGGGAAATGACAAGATGTTTTCAGGTACAAAAAAGTTACAAGAGGGGAGAATGGGAAAGGGAAATAGATGGTTAGCATATGCACTGTAAAAGACAAGTCGCAAACAAAATAAGTTCATTATAATGAGGAAGACCCGAGAAAATGATTGTCGAAAGCATTGTCCTATCTTTGTGACAATGTTTGTGTAGAGTAGGGAAACATTATGACGAGTTGTAAAACTACAATGGCTGGTTTTAAAGAATTATTTTATCTTCAAAATATATTTCAAAACTACAAACAGGAAACACGTTAACAATCAAAATAAATGCAAATTTTCCATTCACCAGGCCTCAAATGAGTCATACTGGCATATTCAACGCACAGAAATGTTTGGTCAGTGGGTTCATAATAGAACAGAAATAGTTTAGGAAGGACACTCATTTCATTATTATTTGCTGGGTGATGTTCCTTACACAAGATTATTATACCTGATTTGGGGTCTCACGTGGAAGAGATAAGCAAAATTCAGTGCTAAACTATGTGTTATTTTGGACCAAACAACCAGACTCTTCGGTGCAGGGTAAAACATTTTTAATTTTGTTGGGGTTGCCTTAAAATGTAGGGGAGTGCGGTGGCTCAGTAGGTAGAGGTGCAGACTGCAAGCCGAGAGGTCCTCGGTTCGAATCCCACCTGCGGCAACCGCGTTGTGTCCTTGGGCAAGACACTTCATCTCCATTGCCCGCATGGGGGCACGATGACGCCGTGTACTAAGGCGTACTGCACGTCAATGGTACGCATGTCTTCAACCAATCTAACCCTGCCTGTGCTGCAGTGCGGAGTTACGATGTTGGGAAGCTGGCAGCTGCTCGTCGTTGCTCGGTGGTTCTCTCCGGGTACTCCGGCTTCCTCCACCCGTAAAACTGTCACGGTCATGATTAGCCATTGTGCATAAATATGTGACCTTAAACATCAATAAATAATAAATAAATAAATAAAATACTTAAAAGGTAGCTGGTGTAAAAAATTGAAGTCTGTAGAAAAATCAGTACCTCTGGACTACTGTTCCACGGAATTATAGTCCTAGGTCTCGCATTTCTAAGAATAGTAGTCCGATGTGTTCCTATTTGTAGGAATACTAGACCTAGGACTATAATTCTGCGGCGTTATAGTCCAGAGTGACTAATGTTCCAAAAAACTTCTATTCCTTTTACAATCCCTGGAGGCTGATTGAACTTATTTTCCAACAAACTTTAATTCCCTTTACAACGGTGTAAAGGGAATAAAAGTTCGTTGGAAAATTAGTCTCTTTGAACTTTTATACCACAGAATTATAGTCTTAGGGCCTAATAGTCTTATAAATAGGAGTCCACCGGTATAAAGGAAACAGACGTTCATTGGGGAACGCAATGAATGTAGGTAATCTTTACCATTAACTGAGATACCAAAGGTCAGGTAATACACAGTTCACGGCGTTTTAAGGCGTTTTATGTGCTTAATGTTACATAGAACACATTAGACCTTATCGAACGACTCTTTGATGTAATGAATAAACAACAAAAATGGTCCCAACTGGACTAAACTAAACTTTACGAAGGAAGGTAAATTTTACCATTTACTAATATGCCAGAAATCAGGCAATGCTCCATTCACATTGTTCTAATGCGTTTTATGTGCCTAAAGTCACATAGAACGCATTAGATCTTTGGGAACGACAGTGAATCATTCTCAACCAACTTATCAAACGACTCATTGATGTGATGAATAAAAAACAAAAATGGTCCCAACTGGATATTAACCAAACTTATTGAAGGTAGGTAAGCTTTACCATTAACTAAGATGCCAGAAATCAGGCAATACGCCACTCACAGTGTTCTAATGCGTTTTACGTACTTATTGTCACTTAGAAACCATCAGATCTCTGGGAACGGCAGCAAAATTAACCAACTTATCAAAACGGATACAGTACAGTACTTGTGGATTGCTACGAATCCCTGCACGGAAACTGATCATAAAAAGACACAAATTGTTAGATGCAACATAAAAAACATGAAAGCAAGTGCATTAATGGAGCAAAGACTGAACAAAACCCGAGGGCGCTTTCGTGATTCTTCTGTGGTATCTCAGAATTTTGTTATTGTAAACAGAGGAGCGACGTGTTGTATCAATTCATAAACACAGCAATGTACAAGTCTGTGTCAAGTTAGACTATACACAACTTGCTTTGGATTTGATTTGAATTTGTGAACGGTTGTACAACAGTATTTTTAGTAACTTGTATCCGTCAAGTATTTTACGTAGACCGCGTAGGAAAATACAGAACACGCCCCAGATGTACTAAAAGAATGTTCAACCGTGCCGTAAAATGGGGTTGATTGGTTAATGGAGCAAATTTGACAGACAAAAGAACTCTGTTAACATACTTTTGCTAATGCTTTTGAAATTTGTCAGGTACAAGGCCTATGTATTTTAGTTTATTAGTCTCCTTGAAAAGTGTCAACCAAATTTGCTCCATTAACCAAATTCACTTTATTTCACGGTAGTATTAGATCCACTGAACATAAATGTATCCTACTCCTTGTTTTGGAAGATAGCTTCATAAAACTGTTTATCGACAATGGGCATCCATTTCATCATACTGCAAATATCAGCAACCTCTTTTCTTTGGAAGTTTTTGACGTTTCGTAATGATGGGGGGTTGTTTTAAACCATAATTAAAATTAGACAGTCGGCGCTTGGTAAGTGGTATCAAATTAACCACGACAAATTAGGGTTCAGAAAAACGCACTTTGTAGCGACATTTTGTCGGTTCATCCACATCAATAATCAAGTGTTTTATTTGTGTGAACGGAACAGCACTGAACTGTAGAGAGGAGGCAGCCTTAGCATAATCATAAAAATTACATTTACACATCTGTATAATTTTGGATGCGTTGCTCCGGACCGCACTTAAAACCCTAACCAATCCGACAGGACTATAAATTTCACAAACATTTAAACTTTTCTGATTATCTGAATGGATGTTATTGACTTCTTGTACGCAGGAATGACCAGGTGTGGAAAACTTTTGCTCTATTTTGGTTATTTTAGGGTGGGTAGACATGAAAAGTTTTAGTGCCATTGTGAGGTGGGAATTCCTATTCTGTGGAACACAAGAGTCAGACCAAAGGATGAAGTAGGTAATTTAAGGAAGATCTTTTAAATTTTTCAATGGAAAGAAAATTTGAATCGCGCAAGTTTGAACATTCTGATACGTCCAGGATTTGCAGTTTAGTCAGCGCCGGTAAAAAACACAATGTAGAAATGGAAGTTCCAGAAAGATTCAACGAGTATAATTTTTCAGCTTGAATTAACCCTCGAACCAGGTGAAAATCTATATCCTGTACAGGTGCACTAATTATGGAAAAGGCTATTTCAAATTTTTTAAACGCCTTCGCATGAGACATAATGAGTTGAAGGTCTTGTATATTCAAAGTTATGGCGTCTGGAAGTTCGAAATTCTTCCGTATGTATGATGTTTGATGTATAATATCGTGGATGTGTTTACACGTTTTTGATAATAATGTCAAAAGTTCGTACAGTGAAAAGTTGTCCAGTATTAGAATAATAAGTTCATTGGGTAGATCTAGAATTCCCAAACTTTTGAGGCTGGAAAAGAAAACAAAATGGGTTAGCGTACTAGCTTACTTGTAGTCACGTACATTTGTAACCCTAACCCAAGCCGCAATTTTGCCTACTCCTTGCAAATCCCAATATTTATGCATTGCACTGTTATGTTCACTTGAGGTATTATATAATGTATGCGCCTCGAATTGATTATGAACGTATGGTAGGCCACTAAAGTGTGTGATGCCAAATAAGATTCCTAGCATAAGCTTGCCAAACCGACATACTCGTATACACCAAGGACATGCGTGAAACAGACAACTTTTGTTTATATTTACAACCAACGAACATCGTCCCTGCACATGCAAACATACATATATTCCCAACAGGTGGGATGAGGCTGGCTTTATTATGTTGTTCTTCAAGAATAAATAATTCAAAGACAACAAAATGTATCTTTTCACAAAATACACCATGTGACGTACCAGCATATACTACCATGGGATAGTGATGGTTGCATTGAAAACAATAAAGCAGTGATGAATAGATGAATTACCAACTCGACAGCAAATTAATATGTATACTAGTCTCAAAATACTTAACTCTGAGGGCAAGGCGGGCCCATAGACAGTTGTTTTATCCCTACCCACCCCACCCCCAGTTTTGTCCCAAATACAGCTTCGCACACCGGTGGTATTACCTTTTTTCAAGTCAGAAAGAGAGATGAGGGTCTACCACTTATATGCTGAAATGTCTTATCTCCATGATCCGATATTATAACCTAAGTGCAACTTGCATTTCTTTTAGTGCTAGAATGTCGTATCTCCCATTGTCCACAAAACGCTCTGTCACTCATTCCCCAGAAATGTGATCAGGCAAATATTTAAGTCATTCATTGATCAATATTTATTAAATAAAATCGCAAAATATGGAATTATAAAATGTACATTATGTTGAAAAATAAAAGCGATTTCTACTGATACCTAAAACAGTTGATCCTACGCTCCGCCATTAGTCAGATGTTACACACGTGACAAATTATCGCTCTTTCATTAGACATAAAGATACGACATTAAAGCACGGACAAAAACCACCACCGTGGAGATACAACAAAATTGCACAGCGTTTTTCATGGGAGTGGGGTAGGTTTGCCAAGATGGCTGTATCTCCGAACGTCAACTTTTAGAAAATTAATCTCGATGTTCAGCTTCACTGAAGTTAATTATGGGGCACACAAAGGGGAGCTTTCACTAATAAGAACTTCGCGAAAATCAATGTGTGAATAGCATTGTTAGGTACAGATAACTAGAGAGTTTTAACACTATAAATATTTTATTACAAAGGGTTTTCAATATAATTATCATATATTTTTCACAAAAGAAGAATTGAAAAAAATAAAAAAAATAAATAAATACAAAAAAATGAAAAAAAATAAAATAATTATGTATTTAAAAAAAATGGAAATAAAATAATAATAAAGTTTTGTATTGAAGAAAATTGAAAAAAAAGAAATTAATAAACATATAATTATACAGCAACAATAAAGATACAACAACAATAAATTACAAAAAATATCAATACATTTTTAACCCAAGTGGAGTAATTCCGATGCTGAATCTACATATTCCATGGTTGTGATGGTTCCTCTCTGCAGTCATTCTTTGAGCGTACGAATGCGACAGTTGATAGTCATGTACCTTTTTGCCCTTGGGCGGACGGTTCCCCCTGCTTCTCTCTGGAGTCGATTGATGTCAATTGCATTCTGTATGTCCTGGAAGGTCTTGATGATTGTAAAGATATTTGGGTGTGCATGTTGAACCTTTCTTTTAAGTTTACCATGCCAAGCTTCTAGGTTATTTGCTGTTCGTGGTCCATCTGTGTTGAAGTGGTTCCATGTAGCTCTGCCGCCAGCATCAACCCACTGTTCTGTAACATAATCAGTAAAAGGCAGGGTATCATGAGGAATTTCTGTTTCTTCCAATGCTTCTAGTGTGTTGAACCACACTTCTTCTGTGCTTTCTAGGGGTACTAATGGAAGAGCGGCTGCTTGGCGAATTAGTGTTCTAACATCTTTGTTGTCTCTATACAAAGTTTGAAGTCCGGTAGTTTGTGCCTTTTTCCATATACATTGGGTAAAATGGAAGAAACAACCTTTTATGGTGACGTTTGGAAGAACCTGGCGTATGGCATTGTGGGCGGCTACTTCGAAGTCAGCAAATGCTGTTGTGGCATTGAATGGTAGGTTCAGTGTCGTCATGTGTTCTTTGAGTAGAGTGAACATTCTGGCGTATATGCTCTGACTTTTGGAAGGAAGTAAGGCATAGACAACTGGAGTCATTGTACCATTTATCTGTGTATGGATAGAATATATCTGACGAAACATACGTGGACAGGTGTAAAAGGTTCCATCGCAGAAGAAGGTGTTGGCAGCTGAGAGATGTGTCAGGCTTTCTGTGGTGGCAAATGCGATGATACGGTCTGTTTGTTGGCTGTCGTCGAAAAGAAGAAATCGGTCACCAGTGGCTGTTTGTGTCCATCTTCCTTCTAGGCTGATGTCAGCAGGAGTCTCTGGAAGTTTAGGAGTTTGCTTGCGGCGTGCTCTGTATAAAGCTGATCTTCTGGAGTTGAAGGTAGGGAGTCTCTGTACAATTATTTGGGTGTCGTCATCCCATTCTTGGTCTCGTAGCTTATTTAGTTCTTCTTCATAGATAGATGGTATTGGCCTTACGTCTTCCATGCAGCGTCGGTCGATTTGATTAAGTATCTGTTTTGTGACGACTCCAGTGTGGTCAGCGGGGTGATTGTGCTGTTGTCTTCCGAAACTTACTGGTATGTTGTCTAATGTAGTTAGAGAACCTGAACATCCGGATGTGGTGCATCTCCAGTATATTTTGTCGCCACCTTTCCGGATGTGTCTGTAGATATAGCCATCATAAGCTATGTTCTTCCCTCCTTTTCTGTTGGTTATGAAGTTAACATTCATGTGTGCATTTGCCATGTTGAGATGAACAATGATGAACAATGATATGATTATTTCATATTCTGACACAATATTTATAGTGAAAGATAGTTTTGACAAAATCTTGCAAATGAAAAATGTTCACATCGGTTATTGTTCTAATGTTATTATTCACCTTTTATTTTGATATTTCAATTTCACCTTTTAAAAGCCATGAAAGTGAAAGGTGTTCACGTCAGGCTTAATATTTGTCTCATATTCTTTAAATTTTCTATAAACAACAAACATGTAAAATGTGTTAACACCAGCTTTAATACCTGTTAGTAATGTGATTTTAAGAAAGCTGGCGTTCGGAGAATGCTTAATACATGATTAATTATTACTTTACCCCTTATGGACCTCACTGTAACTGCTAAAACAACAATACTGCAGTATGTGATTTTAAGAAAGTTGACGTTCGGAGAACACACCGCCAAGATTAATTAGCACCAGGTGATAGAAAATTTAAAGACGAATCCAATGATACCAAAAACTCAATTTTGCGCCAAAATGGACTTACAACATTAAAGCACTCATGCGACAAATTGTTGATTGCCATGGCTAATTTCGAGGGCTGTACAGTTAACAGTATTATACAATTAAAAGATTTACAATTAAGCGAGATCCACTGGAAAATTCTTGTATCATTGAAAAATGAGACCATCCTCATTACAATTTATTTATTTATTTATTATTTATTGGTGTTTTAAGGTCACATACAGTTTTAAGCGTGGAGGAAGCCAGAGTACCCGGAGAGAACCACTGAGGGAGGGGGTGTGTGTGGGGTGGGGTGGGGGGGGCAAATTTGAGCTTTATTCTGAAGTACATGCACAACAATAACTCAAAGGGTTCATATTCTGTTAGGTAAGCAATTTAATCTAATGGACAATTGATGTTCTAAACTGGGTGGTCAGAAGGGTTTTCTGAGACCTTGTGACTACCTATTTCAGGACACCAATTGTGCTTAAATTTCTGTTTGAGTAATGAAGTGTTGCAAGCATGTCACATTTGTTTCTCAAATTTTCGAAGTATTCATAGCGTTTTCTTACTAGTGTGAGCATCTTTAGATATCCGTAGGCCTATCTAATGATACTTACAATAGCAACGAAGTGATGCGAGATATTCGGGGTCGGAACATTAGTGATTTGTGATAATCACCCCCTATACTACACCCCCTCCCTCCAACTCCTTTGAAGCTAGTATGCAGTGTAATTGGAAAACTAGTACAGTAGAATCCTCTTAATTGAATATCCATTTTGCCAGTGAAAATTATTCAATTAACAGGAGTATACAATTAACAGGGATTTGGTCAGTTTCCTGTGTTCTGGAGGTAAACTGAGCATTTATTCTATTATATCTTGTTTGACAGAGCTCCTAGAGCTCTGTCAAACAAGATATAATAGAATAAATGTCTGTATTGGATGTATGAAGCCAAAAAGGTTGATAAATAATGGGAATTTGGTGCGTATCACAGCAATTTTTTCGACATATTACAAAAATTTATGTACAATTAACAGGAGTTTACTCTACAACCCAAATGCAATTAACTGATCAAATTTGTACTGAAGGTATGGTAAATGGTTTTGTGTTTGAAAATTATATTCAATTAACAGGGATATACAATTAAGAGATATCCAATTAAGTGGGCTCCACTGTACTATAAGTGTTACAAGACATTTACTTGTCAGGTATGGCGTCATGTGAGCCGAAGTGAGATTGATATTAAGCATGGCTGGAGATCGAGTCTAAAATTGATCATGCTGAGCCTCACATGATGCCATACCTGGCAAGTAAACACCCTGTATCATATTTATCGTGCCACTAAATGAATTAAATTTATTATTTAACAGGTGGCATGGTGATAGAATATACCCTACAATTATCTAGGAAAAGGAAATCTTTAACCCTTTACCTAACATGAAAAGCAGACGACACTTGCAAAAATAATTCTTGAATAACTAATTTTTTTCATTTTTTGTCTCAAAAACATAGGTTATGACCCCTCGTTGGAACGAGCTCGACGAGCTCGTTCCAACGAGGGGTCATAACCTATGTTTTTGAGACAAAAAATGAAAATATTTTGAAAATTAATTGGCGATTTTTGAGAATAGCGCTGGCCGGTTTTGGCCGTTACGTTGGGTAAAGGGTTAATACCACTGGATAGAAATATTTTGGTACGATAGTCCTTGGTATTGGATACACTCCTCCGTCTTGGCAAAGCATTACTATTTAAATATATATAGAGTGAATCTTGGATTTTCACATGGATACCAATGGTCATCTCATTCATGGGCACAAAGAGAATGTATTTCTCATTGCCAGGAGTGGAAATACACAATTTCTGGTGCTCATGGAAGCGATAATCAATGATATCCACACAAAAGCACCAGATGCCTTCTATTTATTATGCAGCTACATCAACTGAATGAGATTTTATAAACCAAGATATTGAATGTGTACTGTAATTTATTTTTTTATTAGCTCACCGAAGGGAGCTCAACTTATCACTTGCAGTCCGTTGTCGTCCGGTGTCCATCATCGTGAACATTTTTCAAACGACTTCTCCTCTGAAACCACTGGTCCGATTTTCACGAAACTTCATGTGGATGTTCATTACTGTATGGCAATTCATGTTTGCTCAAATGAAATAGCCACGTCCCTTGGGGGCTCTGTACAGGGCCTAACTCTGATAGCACCGTATGAATTATAGGAAAATTATTAAAAAATCTTCTCCAGAACCAGTGGGCAGAATCTTTTGATACTTGGTATGTAGCATCTTGGTGTGGGTCTGATTCAAGTTTGTTCAAATCGGACCCCTGGATTCATATTTGGGCTCACTATAGAAGGCCAAATTCGAACTAAGTGCATTTCAGGCAAATTTCTTAAAAAATCTTCTCCAGATCCATCAGGCAGAATCTTTTGATATTTGGTATGCAACATTGTGGGGTGGATCTGATTCAAGTTGGTTCAAATCGGCACCCTGGATTCACATTTGGGCGCAGTATAGAAGCCCAAATTCGAACTTAGTGCATTTCAGGCAAATTTCTTAAAAAATCTTCTTCTCAAGATCCAGCTGGCAGAATCTTTTGATATTGGGTATGCAGCATGCTTAGGGGGGTGAGATTCAAGTTTGTTCAAACCACGTCCCTGGGTTCATATTTGGGCTCACTGTGGTAGCCCGAATTATAACTTACTTCAAAATGAGGAATTTTCTTTAAAAATCTTCTTCTTCAGATCCAGCAGTCGGAATGTTTTGATATTTGGTATGCAGCATCCTTAGGGGGGGTGAGATTCAAGTTTGTTCAAGCCATGTCCCTAGGTCCATATTTGGGCTCACTGTGGGAGCCCGGATGATAACTTAGTTCAAAATGAGGAATTTTCTTTAAAAATCTTCTTCTTCAGATCCAGCAGTCGGAATGTTTTGATATTTGGTACGCAGCATCCTTAGGGGGGTGAGATTCAAGTTTGTTCAAACCACACCCCTGGGTTCATATTTGGGCTCACTGTAGGAGCCCGAATGATAACTTAGTTCAAAATGAGGAATTTTCTTTAAAAATCTTCTTCTTCAGATCCAGCAGATGAATACTTTTGATATTTGGTATGCAGCATCCTTAGGGGGGTAAGATTCAAGTTTGTTCAAGACATGGCCCTAGTTCCATAAAATTTGTCTCTCGTGACTTCATTCCTTTGTAGTGTTGATGAACCATGTCTAACTGAATGTGACCCCAAATACTTCTTTGAATCACTTTGGCCGGTGAGCGATTAAGGCTCCTTGGGGCCTCTTGTTTTTTGTGCTTTTTGTGATCTAGGTCTTTTTCTCTGTCCTGGTTTTTTAGCTACTGTGTTCATGTCCTGTTTTTTTTAGCTACTGCGTTCACTTTGGGAATAGTGAAATTACATGTTGAAGTCTTAATTGTGTTACTGGTGTCTACATTATCCGTATGGGCAGGAAATTCCTGAAACATTTTTTTTTCTGTCTTCTGTTTTTGAACACAGCATATCGTGTGGGCAGGTAAATTTTATACAATGTGATGTGACTTTATAGTTACCTGTGCTCTGCAGGGCGCATTTCAAGTCCAGCATCTGGAGACTAGTGACACCAACTAACTTATCCACAAGCTCTGGGAGTTTTTTTTTTGTTTTCCACTGCACTGCTCATTTTAAAATATTGTTCATTGATTCGGTTCCATTATTTATCCAAAAAGAGGACCTTCCTTCCATTGAAGACTTATACACATTTGTCCACATTAATGGCTTCAACGTTTTCTCAAAATATATTTCAAACAGTGGGTACCGTTTGAAATAGTCTGACAAATCACCAACGTTGTTTTCGAAGTCGAATGTGTCATAAGATCCTACTAAACCACTGCTATCAAAGATTTGATGTATAATTTGTTTTCTATTACTTGAGGTGCATCCACCTTTGTCTGATAGGTACCTACTAACATTGTCTTAATATGGTGAGACTTTAGAGGTATCACATCACGGTTTGCGATGCAATATGCCATAACTAAGATCATATATATATAATGTCTTTATTTCGTGAAAACATCTCAAAACTCACTAAAAAGTGTACCCCGATTTCCAACTTGCCCTGCCAGCTTATTGACTTACATTGAAAACAAAGTTTAAAGGTGTGAATCATTGGATTGTAGACATTTGTCTGGAACTAATGCTATTGATGGAAACTTGAAAACTTAGCACTAAATTATTTCGAAAAAAGATGTTAATTATCAGACAAGTTTTGGGGACATGATAGGAATACTATAATCAGAAATTGAATCGCAATGAATCACAATCTTACTGTCAAAGTTTGTACTTTGTGAACCTCACATACATATTCTTATGAACTTAACCCTACACAAGTACACATGGTTTGGCTAAATTCATACCACCTTACCTCATATGTGGACGATAGTGTTGTGATTTAATAATCAGAAATTAAATCACAATCCTACCGTCAAAGTTTGAAGTAAGCTCGTACAAACTGAACCTAACCTACATATTCTTATGAAATTAACCCTAAATGTTTCTCCATTATCTTTCAAAAAATTATATTAATGGTTTGGCTGAGTTCATACCAACTTACTCCAAACTTGTACGATAGGGTCATTATTTGATAACTTGATTATTATCAATAAAATGATGTGTTACATTGCCTGTGACATTCTATAATAATTTTTATTATATCCAAGCCTGTGAATTATTGCAAATTATCTAAAAAATAATTTCTCCCATAGCTATCGACTCGATGGATATCGAGGAATATCATGGATATTGTGGAATATCCCTCAGTAGCTTCCTAAATGACATCATGCTGTGCGCATCATGTTGCCTTGATGGAACGATCAGGTGATCTTTATTATTGTTTTGAAACGTATGCATTTGGGGTCAAATTGGGCTGAATATTGTGCAATAAAATGTCTCTTAGCATATAATAAAAAAGCAAATCTACTCTATTTTAGTCAGTATCGGAAATTATCTTGTGAGTGTGCACCTGAAAGTTTTCTTTTTCGTGAGCGCTTGTGCAAGTGAAAAATTATACTTTCAGGTCCACATGGGAGCGCAGTGGCTCAGTGGTAGACTGTTGGACTTCTATGCAAGAGGTCCCAAGTTTGCTCCCCATCCGGGACGACCCGCGTTGTGTCCTTGGGCAAGACACTTTATCCCCTGTTGACGACATGGGGGCTTGATGATGCCGTGTACTATGGCATACTGTACATCGATGGTGCACATGTCTTCATGTTAGAATGTTGAGGAGCTGACAGTTGCTCATCGCTGCTCAGTGGTTCTCTCCGGGTGCTCTGGCTTCCTCCTCCCTTCACGGTCACGATTAGCCATTGTGCATAAGTATGTGACCTTAAACCCCAATAAATTCAGGTCCACAAGATGAATTTTTTCAGTAGCTTCCTAAATGACATTACGCTTTGGCGCATGACGTTGCCTTGAACATCACCTTAAAGGAATGGTCAGCAGCTTTTTGATATTGTCTTGAAACTTTGCAGTCAAATTGGCCTGAATATTGCAGAGTAAAATGCCACGTAGCATATGATAAAAGGAAAAAAATTAACTTCAAAAGCGTAGATATCCTCTTTGAAAGCTTTCCATGAAATGATGTAAGATTCTTGTATTACCAGGGTAAAAACAGAGTTACATATTGTACAAGTCAAATTAATTTGTGGTATAACCACTATAAACTATGTGTCCTTCTTTTTCTGCACTGATTACAACAGAATCAAGCTACTTTTTTGGAAAGCTTTCAATAGGAGATTTCCAGAAAATGATGTCAGATTCTAGTGATATCAGTGCAGAAGCAGTCACATACTTATTTTATTGCAGTTCTGTTACAACTTATTTTGACTCATGCTGTAGTTTGTAGTGGTTATGCTGTAGCTTATGTTATACTTGAACATCAGCATCATTTGGTGATCTCAATACCACTTTCCACAATAGATTTCCATACAACACATGGTACACACATTTTAACTTTCTTGTACATTTCTTCTTCAGCATCAGAATGCCGTTACATGTCTTTTTTTGACTCATAACTTATAAGCATTTATGTAGTAAATTTTATTTATAACCAATATTTCTGTCATTTCAACAAATGAGCTGAAAAGAATGTAACTTTATTAACCATTCACCTAACATGAAAAGCAGACGACACTTGCAAACAAAATTCTTGAATAATTAATTTTTTGACTCAGAAACATAGGTTATGACCCCCTCATTGGCACAAGCTCATTCCAAAGAGGGAGGGGTCATAACCTGTTTTTGAGACAAAAAATGAAAATTAATTCTAAATTAATACATTAAAATTGTATTAATGGGAGTTTGAGCTAATTGAACGGCAATGTCCTCAACAAATGCATGCTAGCCACCCATACTATAGGACCTTTAGACCAAATCAATTGGGCGAATGCCATTGCATTTATTATAACAATTAGCCGTGCAGCTTTAATTAATAACAGAACCACATCTGAAGTTTTGAACACTTTTCAGTCCTAAATCCACTGAAGAAACAGGGTCCTGGTTTTACCATTTTTAACTTCAATGCTGATTCAGCACTCAGGTATAAATGGTAACATGCAACCCTGGATATCCATTGAAGGGAATGCTATATTTACATTTTACTATCACCAACCTTCCGTGTAAAAGTTGCAAAGAATTGAGCTGACTCAGTAGAATTCTAGGAAATTTCCCTGCAGCTACTCCAAGTCATACCATATCAGGCAACAGCTTTGCAAACACATTTTCAAAGCATTGAAGTGACTCACACCAAGTAAATTTCTACAGAATACGTACAGGGAGGCATAGCCAAATATGGTAACCAAAATTACACAGTACCTTATTGTTATTCCCAGGCCCCCCTTAGCAGATTCAGTTTTTCTGTGTTTGGCAAGCTGTTGAGATCATATGAAATTGTTCTCCTAACCACCCACCAACTCCCGCCATTCACCCATTCTTTGACCTCTGCCCCTGTTGGCTTCATGTTATGTTTTTCTTTCAGCTTGTCTACTCTGTTCTTCATGAATGTGATCTGGTTGTTTCATGCTTACCTAGGCGGGGCAAGCTTGAGAACACTTGCATGCTCTCAAGCTCGCCTCCCCAATTCAGTCACTTACCTAGGCTGCAATATAATCCTCACCCATGGTGGACTTTGCACCTAGTCATTTGCTTTTTGTCACATTGTGACAATCAGTCATATCAGTTGTCCGTCACATTTATCAGTGACGGCCATGCATCACAACGTGAAGAGGCGGTGGCAAGCTTGAGAACACTTGCAGGCTCTCAAGCCCGCCTCCCCAATTCAGTCACTTACCTAGGCTGCAATATAATCTTCACCCATGGTGGACTTTGTGCCTAGTCATTTGCTCTCTGTCACAATCGTGACAATCAGTCGTATCAGTTCTCCGTCACATTTATCAGTGACGGCCATGCATCACAGCGTGATGATTACTGACATTAGATCATATAGCTATTGTGAGGCAGATCGGATCACCTTCAGAAAGGTCAAACAAAGTTTTGTAAAAATTTATAAATAAAACAAAGAAAAGATAGAGACCATATATACTGATGTTGTTGTTTATTTTCTTAAATTGGCAACTGTTGTGAATATAGCACTGGCCTGTTTTGGCCGTAAAGTTGGATAAAGAGTTAATAGGTTATGTATATCAGCATTTGAATTTATCAGGGACCGACCTGGGCATGCGCCAGTGCGTATTTGGTTCTGAAACATCAGGACCTGGCTCTTAAATCTCAGAAATAGGCTTCTCAGTTGGCGTGTAACTTCTCAGATCATATTTTGATATTTTTTCGATGGATAATCAAGAGAGACACTCTTACATGTATTATATATATGATTATCATTTATCATTGTTGTAGAGTGCTTAAGCTAATACTTCAAGTCTTAATTACCAAGCATTAATCTTCACTGTGGTTTCTGATCAAGTCTTGGCTGCCTAAATAGGCAGCCAAGACTTGATCAGAAACCACAGTGAAGATGAATGTTTGCTATAGTGTACTAAATGAAAATGATGAGAGCTATTACATACTTGCAGTGTGTGTTACAAACAGCAGTGTGTCTCCGTAAATTGAAATCTGGCACATGATTTCAAAAAATAGGCTCCGAGGCTAGAGCATATTTTAAATAGTCCTGATCGGTCCCTGATTTATAGTAAATAATGTAAATGTCAGAACAAAGAAAATATTGAATAAAACAAAGAACAACAATGTGTCATGTTCTCAATACATTTTCTTCGGTTCTAAACTTTTGAGAAAAGTTGTTTGAAGACTACCACATACTTATGAAGAGATATTTGAATAGTAAAGTTCAGAAAAACTGTGCTGCACAGACAGTACAGGATGAAAGTGGGTTATGGAAAAATTTCTGGACTTTATATATAGAGTGAATCTTGGATTTTCACATGGATACCAATGGTCATCTCATTCATGGGCACAAGAAGAATGTATTTCTCCTTGCTTGTTTACCATTACCAGGAGTAGAAATACACAATTTCTTGTGCTCATGGAAGCGATAATCAATGATATCCACACAATAGCACCAGATGCCTTCTATTTATTATGCAGCTACATCAACTGAATGAGATTTTATAAACCAAGATATTGAATGTGTACTGTAATTTATTTTTTTATTTTTATATTTTTATACCCCCCGCAAACAAAGTTTGGGGGGGTATATAGGAATCACCCTGTCCGTCCGTCTGTCCATCTGTCCATCCTTGTAAGCGCAACTCCTCCTAAACCGTTTGAAGAATTTTCATGAAACTTTACACAATGGAAGAACTCCATATGAAGATGTGCATGAAGCAATATAATTCTGTTCTGACATTTCCAAGGGGAGATAATCTAACTTATACCATCTTGCTATACTTGCAAGATAAAGTGTTCACAGTAGCTTATTGTTAAGAAACCCCTTTCAATGTTCTCTTTTGAACACAAAGATATTTGATTTGTTGGGTGGTACATATTTCATACATATGTACACCCTGTGCATTTCATTATTATACCCCCCGCAAACAAAGTTTGGAGGGGTATATAGAAATCACCCTGTCCACCCGTCTGTTCGGGCCAACATTGGGGTTTAGGGGATATTATTATTAGGGGCTACCTCCAAATTAAGGTAGGGTTAGGAGTGGGGTGGGGTTAGGGGTAGCCCCAGAATAGGGCTTAAGGTTGGGGGAGGGTTTGGTCCCGGGGGTTGGGGTTTTAGTTTTAGTAGCCCCTAAACCGAAAAATAGCTCCTAATCCTATTGGTTTGGCTAGGGTAGGGTTGGGTCAGGGGTGGTGTGGGGTGGGGTTAGGGGTAGCCCCAGAGTAGGGCTTAAGGTTTGGGGGGGGTTAGGGTCTGGGGTGGGCTTTTAGGGTTTAGGGTCAGGGTGGGGTAGGGTTAGGGTGTTGTTTTGGGTGGAGGGGTGGGGTTAGGGTTAAATATAAGTTCTAGGGTGGAGGGGGTGGGGTTCTGGGTAAAATAAGGTTTTGGACATACAAAATGTTTTTTTGGTAGCCCATAAACCCGAAATGTTGGAGCATCCGTCCGTCCGTCCGTCCATCTGTCCATCTGTCCGTCTATCCATCCTTATAAGCGCAACTCCTAAACCATTTGAAGAATTTTCATGAAACTTTACACAATGGAAGAACTCCATATGAAGATGTGCATGAAGCAATATAATTCCATTCTGACATTTCCAAGGGGAGATAATCTAACTTATACTGTCTGTCCATCCTTGTAAGCGCAACTCCTCCTAAACCGTTTGAAGAATTTTCATGAAACTTTACACAATGGAAGAACTCCATATGAAGATGTGCATGAAGCAATATAATTCCGTTCTAATATTTCCAAGGGGAGATAATCTAACTTATACATTTCAGGCGCGGGGGGTATCACTTTGTGAGTTTGCTCACAGTACCTCTAGTTTGTGCTTTTTCTGATCTAGGTCTTTTTCTCTGTCCTGGTTTTTTAGCTACTGTGTTCATGCCCTGTTTTTTTAGCTACTGCGTTCACTTTGGGAATACTGAAATTACATGTTGAATCCTTAATTGCGTTAATGGTGTCTACATTACCCGTATGGGCAGGAAATTTCTGAAACATTTTTATTCTGTCTTCTGTTTTTGAACACAGCGTATCGTGTGGGGAGGTAAATTTTATACAATATGATGTGACTTTATAGTTACCTGTGCTCTGCAGGGCGCATTTCAAGTCCAGCATCTGGAGACTAGTGACACCAACTAACTTATCCACAAGCTCTGGGAGTTTTTTTTTGTTTTCCACTGCACTGTGCATTTTAAAATATTGTTCATTGATTCAGTTCCATCATTTGTCCACAAAGAAGACCTTCCTTCCATTGAAGACTTATACACATTTGTCCACATTAATGACTTCAATGTTTTCTCAAAATATATTTCAAACAGTGGGTACCGTTTAAAATAGTCTGACAAATCACCAATGTTATTTTCGAAGTCGAATGTGTCATTAGATCCTACTAAACCACTACTATCAAAGTTTGATGTATAATTTGTTTTCTATCACTTGAGGTGCATCTAACTTTGTCTGATAGGTACCTTCTAACATTGTCTTTCAAATGCTTTGCGCAAAATATGGTGAGACTTTAGAGGTATCACATCACGGTTTGAGATGCAATATGCCGTAACTAAGATCATATATGTATAATGACTTTATTTTGATGAAAACATCTCAAAACTCACTAAAAAGTGTACCCCGATTTCCAACTTGCCCTGCCAGCTTATTGACATACATTGGAAAACAAAGGTTAAAGGTGTGAATCATTGGATTGTAGACATTTGTCTGGAACTAATGCTATTGATGGAAACTTGAAAAATTAACACTGAATTATTTCTAAAAAAGATGTTAATTATCAGACAAGTTTTGGGGACATGATAGGAATACTATAATCAGAAATTGAATCACAATGAATCACAATCTTACTGTCAAAGTTTGTACTACGTGAACCTTACATACATATTCTTATGAATTTAACCCTACACGAGTACACATGGTTTGGCTAAATCCATACCACCTTACCCCAAATTTTGACGATAGGGTTGTGATTTAATAATCAGAAATTAAATCATAACCTTACCGTCAAAGTTTGAAGTAAGCTCGTACAAACTGAACCTAACCTACGTATTCTTATGAAATTAACCCTAAAGAGGGAGGGGGTCATAACCTGTTTTTGAGACAAAAAATGAAAATTAATTGGCAGCTGTTGTGAATATAGTACTGGCCTGTTTTGGCCGTTAAGTTGGATAAAGAGTTAATAGGTTATGTACAGTACGTGGAGAGTGTTTTATCACCAAATCACTCGCCCAGTGGAGATTCCACCCAAGCAATAATTGCAAATTTGTTGTAAAGCATAACCAGCACAAGCAAAGTTTCAGCCAATGGACCTCCGGGTTAAACCCGGAGGTCCATTGGCTGAAACATTGCTTGTGTTTTTTGTCAATATGTACAGAATTTGAAAGTTATAGCTTGGGTGATAACCCCACTCTGCGGGTGATTTAGTTACAATCCACTCTCCACGTACTGTATATCAGCATTTGAATTTATAATAAATAATGCAAATATCAGAACGAAGAAATCATTGAAATGAAAACAAAGAACAACAATGTGGGTTATGGAAAAATTTCTGGACTGATGTTTATCCAAAGAATAACTCAGAATTTTTAGATGAAAATGAGAACACATACAATGTTTTAGTGAATGGACCTTGAATTTGTAATTTGAAGGCCCATTGCCTGAAACTTCATCTGTGAGGGTTTTTGTTGTTTTTATACAATTTTAGAAGAAAAGTGTTCTTTTACTGAATTCCCCAACGAGATAACCATGAATTATTCATGAACATTGAATTGGACAATTCTGTGGTTCATGAAAAAAATTTATGGACACTGTATTCATGAACTAGATTCATTCATGAACTCAAAATTCATGCATTCATGAATAATTCATGAACAATCAAGAATAATTCATGAATGGTCATGAATTATTCATGAACTTTATTCATGAATAATTCATGAATAATGAACAATATTGTGAAATGTGCTATTCATGAACAAGCAAGAATATTTTCATGAATATTCATGAATTATTTATGATTAATGAACAGTATTGTGAAATGCACTATTAATGAATAAATCAGGAACATTCATGAACTTTCAACAACTCACCACAAAAAAACAAAAGAATTACTTGAACTTTGACAAAAATTTTATAAATGAACATTAGGTTTTGGAAATCATCTTTCTCTCAACTTTTTGTAAATTTTGAATCTTTCTCAATCAGCCGTTTCCTTCCAAAGTCTGACTGAAACTTGTCCTGATGCTCCATGACCCGAAATTTTGTCTGATCCATTGGAGGCCGTGGACCTGTATCGGAACACTTTGCAGTTTTCTTCCCACTAATGGAGCAGTTTCTGATTTCAGTTGGAGAAAAGAGTTTTTTCAGGAGGACTTCAACACATCAAGGAAATGAGCTTTCAGCCTGAATGCAGTTTTTCAGCATGCTCCTTGTTTGGCCATTATAACTAGGCTCTGTGTCCTTTGCTGTTGCTGTTTCCTGTGCCTCCTCACTGGTTGAACCTTTATCTGGTTTTTCAGCAGCAGCTTCCAGAACACGCACCCTTTTCAATCGTCGCATTTCTGTTTTTAATTCTGAAATATCTTCCTCCATTTTTTCTATTTTTCTTTTTTCGCTGTAAAATAAATAGGAAGAAAAAAAAGTTAACAAAACACTTCATAAAGGATTTAGGTTTTGTTTTTACAAAAGAAGAAAAATTAATGCTAAGCTTTGTCTGGTGTGATTAATGAAAAAAATACTGATACAAATGATTGAACAGTTTTTAAGCGCTTTATTGTTACAATGTAGGTCTTACTTATTACCGTTATGCATAAATGCTTTTGATCAATAGCAAACATTTACAGTTTGGCCACTGTAGACTAGTCACATTCCATGCGTGGCCAATATTTCCACGGACGCAATAATCTTAGATTCCAAATATTGATTATGGGATTAATCATCAAAAACTTAATGAAGCACCGGGTAAAAAACCTGGACATCATTAATTAAAATTTTGCTGATGATAATTTTTATTACCTGGTAATGCATGCATGGCCATTACTGCCCATGCATGGATTATGACCAGTTCACGGCAACTGTACTGCATGGGACAAATGTGGAAACTTACAAGTTACAATGCAGCAGTATCTTGAGCCCCAATTCAAAGCATCAACAACAGTTTCTACCTTCTATAGTGGTTGACGATCTGCACCAAGCAAACTCATTTCTAAAGATCTGGCAGGGGGGCGCGGTGGCTCAGTAGGTAGAGATGCACGCTGCAAGCCGAGAAGTCCTCGGTTCGAATCCCACCTGCAGCAACCGCATTGTGTCCTTGGGCAAGACACTTCACCCTCCCCCCCCCCTTGCCTACGTGGGGGCACGGTGACGTTGTGTACTAAGGCGTACTGCACGTTGATGGTACACTGTCTTCAACCAATGCTAACCCTGCTCGTGTGGAGTTAGTATGTTGGGGGAGCTGACAGTTGCTCGCCATTGCTCAGTGGTTCTCTCTGGGTACTCCGGCTTCCTCCACCCATAAAACTGTCCTGGTCATGATTAGCCATTGTGCAGAAATATGTGACCTTAAACACCAATAAATATAAATAAAGATCTGGCAGAAATGCAAGGGAATTGTAAACCACAAATAGAAGATACAATAGTAGTGTCTCAAAAATATTTTGACCTGACCCTTTAACCAATATTCAAAATATCAGGCATGCCGAAATTTAAAATTGGCCCCCCCCCCCCACCCCCCCCCCTAAAAAAAAAAGGCCCTGCAAAAATGTTATTGCATAACCCATTTCATCCTGCATAACCTGTTTTTTTTTTTAGCTGCGACGAGCAGCTCTATATGTGGCAATGTCGGTCTGACTGTTGGTCAGTCTGTCAACAACGAGTTTAAAAAACACCATAACTCTCTAAAATACTTGATGGAATGACACCATACTTGGTATGCAAGTGTATCTTCATGATGTCTACACCCTCTCAATAGTGCATGTCATTCGGATAATTTCTGTCACATTTATGGACTTGTCACCAACAAGTTTTTTTGTTACCGTGTTTTAAAACATCATTGGCGTTGCACGAATCGTCGCAGCTTCGGCACTGTGACTGTGCGTCTTGTTCAATCATTTAATTTCATCAACTACTGTTAAGTGTAATCAAGTAATAATATCTTAGTATCCGTAAGACTCATTGGCCTTATCCATGGTAACTCTTGGGAATTGAGTCCTAACAATACTACTGATACCTTGAATACAATCCACCACACCCTTGTTTTAATGATAAAAAGAATGTTTCCTATCACAGATCCAATCCAATCCTCCAAAATTGTTGCAGGAGTGAAAAATAAGTCTCAAAATTAGAAAGTTGCACAACCTCTGCATAACCTAAGTGATCACTCTCACAATTTTGGCAGGCCTGAAATATGGCCGAGCATTATAGTTAATGTGTCAATATCAGTCCAGACGTATTCACTATGTGATTAATTTTACATAAAAGTTATCTAACAGAATTACAATGTGCCTTCTGCAAAAATACCCCAAGTTCACCTACCTATTTTTGATAGTATGCTCGGATAACCTTTCCTTTGAAAATAAACTGGGCAGACTTCTATCAGTGGAACTTGTGGAGCCTGAAAATTAAATGTTGAAAAAAAGGCATTAATTTTTTAATGATGACAAAACACTATCAGTCTGAAAATTGAAAATGGTTATTTCTTTTATTATAAGATACATTGTCCACTGACTAAAAAAAACAAGAGGCCCCATGGGGCCTGAAGCACTCACCTTGAACAGAACATGATATAAACAGACTCCATGAATGAGTCTACATTAAGCAATCCATCTCCATAGGATACATTCTCAATCCTTGATCCCCCTAGGAGTGACAAAAATAGTCTAAGCATCATGCCTTTTCTGCAGTTGATTATAATGTAAAATGTGGAGCTCCCCTATGAAGCCTCTTGATACAACCTATGTGGATTAATCTTAGTTACACACCTCAAGAGGGTACTGAATACAAAATTTCTCATTATTCAGCTACGTGGCCAAATCTGGCTCCCATAGGGAGCCCAAATATTAACCCAGGCTCTCGATTTGAACAAAGTTGAATCTGACTTCCCAAGAGAGATGATGTGTACCAAATATGAAAGCACTCTGACTGTTGGATCTGAAGAAGAAAATTTATAAAGAAATTTCTTCATATTCCATTAAGTATTAATTTGGGCTACCATAGCGAGCCCAAATATTAACCAACGGTCCCGATTGGAACAACTTGAATCTGACCTCCCTAGAGATGTTGTATACCAAATATGAAAGCATTCTGCATGACTAGTGGATCTGAAGAAGAAGATTTTTAAATGAAGTTCCTCATATTGCACTAATTTAAAATTTGGGCTACGATAGGGAGCCCAAATATTAACCCAGGGAACCAGTTTGAACAAACTTGAATCAGACTCCCCTAGAGATGTTGTAAACCAAATATGAAAGGATTCTGTCTGGTGAATCTGAAGAAGATTTTTTTTTAAATTTCCGCTTATTGTACTATTAGTTAAATTTCAGGTTCCCATATGGAGCCCAAATATTAACCCAGGAACTCAAATTGAACAAACTTGAATCTGACAGAAACCCCTCCCCCCTCCCCCGAGATGTTGTATACTAAATATGAAAGCATTCTGACTGGGAGCGCCTTGATTCAGTGATAGAATGTTGGACTTCTATGCTAGAGGTCCCGAGTTCGATCCCCGTGCGGGACAACCCGCGTTGTGTCCTTGGGCAAGGCACTTTATCCCCGTTGCCTACATGGGGGCACGATGGCGCCATGTACTAAGGCGTACTGTACGTCGATGGTGCACATGTCTTCAACCGCTGTAACCCTGCTTGAGCGGAGTTTGAACAGAGTTAGAATGTTGAGGAGCTGACAGTTGCTCGTCGTTGCTTGGTGGTTCTCTCCGGGTACTCTGGCTTCCTCCACCCGTAAAACTGTCACGGTCACGATTAGCCATTGTGCATAAGTATGTGACCTTAAACCCCAATAAATAAATAAATAAGTAAATAAATAAGCATTCTGACTGGTGGATCGGAAGAAGATTTTTAAAAATTATCCCCAATATTGAACTAAGTTAAAATTTGAGCTTCCATAGAAAGCCCAAATATTAACCGAAGGATTTGGTTTGAACAATCTTGAATCTGACCCTCATAACAATGATGTATACCAAACATTAAAAGATTCTGATTGGTGGTTCTGAAGAAGATTTTTGAAGAATATTCCCCATAAAACATTTGGGCTCCTGCATTGAGCCCAAATATGAACTAATGGGCTTTATAGTAACAAACTTGTATCTGACCCCCCTCCTCCTCCCCCCCCCCCCCCCACCCCCCCCCCCCCCCCCCCCCCCTATGGATGTTGTGTACTGATATCAAAAGATTCTGACCACTGGTTCTGGAGAAAAGATTTTTAAAAATTTTGGCAAATACGCTGACTCAGCATTTTTTCGATGCCCCCCCTACAGAACACTCTAACATAACCGATGGCATTTTTTTTTACAATTCAATTCTACTGGTCCTAAGGATGCTTCATACCAAATAACAGTTCTCTGTTCCATGTGGTTTGGAAAATAGAGGCGTTTGAAAATATTTCTATTTGGCTCCTGGGGTTCCCATGGGGATGCAAGATTTTTTTTTTTTGCGTGAGTCAAGTACTTATGACCCAATAATACCACATACCAAATTTAGTTCAAATCGGACCATTGCTTCAGAAAATAGAAGGCAGAGCCAAAAATCTTATCCCTGCCATTACAAAACCAAATATTGCTTCACGAACTTCAGTTGAACAAACTTGAATGTACACCTCAAAAGGAAGCTCCATAACAAATATCAAGTCATTGTACTCACGAATTCATGAGAAGATTTTTAAAATATTGTGGAGCATTTTCCCCCACCCCCTCCATATGGGATTGGGCTTGTTGAGTTGAACAAAAATGCAATGCCCCTTTGGGACTATTACTCACACATACTTTCACTTGAATTGTCCCAGTGTTTTTGGAGGAGAAGACCAAAACATGGTGATGACGGATGGAGAGTGATGGGATCAGCTCAGCTTGACTTTGTCAAGGTGAGCTAAAAAAAAACCTAGATGTGAAACTCTTTATATCGATAGTTGTTTTTATTAGCTCACCTGACTTTTGAAAGTTAGGGTGAGCTATTGTGATCACTCGTCGCCTGTCATCTGTGAAAATGGTATTCACAACTTCTCCTCCATATGGGGGTCAGATACAAGTGTGTTAAAATGAAGCCCAATGGTTAATATGCAGCCCAAATTTTTAACTTAGGGCAATATGGGAAATATTCTTTAAAAATCTTCTTCAGAACCACCAGTCAGAATCTTTTAATGTTTTGTATACATCATTGTTATGAGGATCAGATTCAAGATTGTTCAAACCAAGTCCCTAGGTTAATATTTGAACTACTTATTGAAGCCCTCATTTTAAGTTAGTGCAATATGGGGGATAATTTTTAAAAATCTTCTTCCAATCCATCAGTCAGAATGCTTTCATATTTGGTATACATCTCCAGGGGGGTCAGATTTAAGTTTGTTCAAATCGGGTCCCTAGGTTTATATTTTAGGCTCGCTATGGTAGTCCAAATTGTAACTTAGTAGAATATGAGGAAATTTCCGTAAAAATCTTCAGATCCACCAGTCAGAATGCTTTCATATTTGGTATACAACATCTCTAGGGAGGGGGGGGGGGGGGGGGGGGGGGGGGGTCAGATTCAAGTTTGTTCAAATCGGGTTCATAGGTATATATTTAGGCTCGCTGTGGTAGCCCAAATTGTATCTTAGTGCAATATGAGGAAATTTCCTGAAAAATCTTCTTCTTCAGATCCACCAGTCGGAATGCTTTCATATTTGGTATACAACATCTCTAGGGGGTCAGATTCAGGTTTGTTCAAGTCAAGACCCTGGGATAATATTTGGGCTCCATATGGGAACCTGAAATTTAACTTGGTACAATATGAGGGAATTTCTTCAAAAATCTTCTTCAGATTCACAAGTCAGAATGCTTTCATATTTGGTATACAACATCTCTAGGGGGGGTCAGATTCAAGTTTGTTCAAATCGTGTCCATAGGTATTTGGGCTCGCTACGGTAGCCCAGATTTTAACTTAGTGCAATATGAAGAAATTTCTTTACAATTTTTCTTCTTCAGATCCAACAGTCAGAATGCTTTCATATTTGGTATACAGCATATCTTGGGAGGTCTGTTTTAACTTCGTTCAAATCAAAAGTCTGGGGTTACTATTTGGGCTCCCAATGGGAGCCGAAATGGGTCATGTAGCTAAAGAGTTAGTTTGTACTCAGTACCCTCTAGAGGTGTGTAACTAAGATTAATCCATAAAGGTTGTATCAAGGGGCTTCAGGGGCTTCATAGGGGAGCTCCACATTTTTCATTATGATCAACTGAAGAAAAGGCATGATGCTTGGACTATTTTTGTCACTCCTGAGGGGCTCAATGATTGAAAATGTATCCCATAGAGATGGATTGCTTAATGTAGACTCATTATTGTTTTGCTACCTTGGCCTCATTGCTTTCCACCCCCTTGAGTTTTCTACTCAATGTATGCAGCACATTTGACTTTTCTGCCCATTATGGCCTTTTAGCTCACCTGACTGAAAGTTGGGGTGAGCTTTTCTGATCGCTTTTTGTCCATAGTACGTCATGAAGATGATGTTTGGGTCTTTTTTCACCCAAACCACTGGCCACATTTTAATGAAATTTCACATGAGTAGTGGTTATTTTGGGGGCATTTGGGGTTTTTCTTCAAATTGGGTTTCTGCTCATATTGAGGAGTAGGTGGGGGTCCAAAGTGCTCCAATTTTTTTTTTTTTTTTCTTCTCATAAACCAGCAATAGCAGAGACTTGATATGTGGTATGCAGCTTCCTTTTGACGTGGAGACTCAAATTTGTTCAAGAGAAGTTCTAGGGTCAATATTTGTCATCGTTGTGAGAGGGGCAAGATTTTTTGCCCCACTCAAAATTTCTATATTCCCAGCCGAGAGGCCAATTTGAACCAAATTTGATATGAAATATTAATAGGTCATAAGTACTTGATTTATTCCCAAATCATTTTTCAAAAATGCCCCGTGGGAACCACAGGAGCTAAAAATAGAGAAAATTTAAAACACCCATATCTCCAAAACTACATTGCACTGAGAATTCTTATTTGGTGTGAAGCTTCCTTAGGACCAACAGAATGGAATGGTAAAAAAAAAATGCTATTGGTTTTATCATAGGGTACTTTTTCAGGATTTTGAAAAAATGCTGAGCTGGCATTTTTTACACTGTGTGTAATGGGGAAAATATTTAAGACTCTTCTCCCAAATCACTGCTCTAAAAGCTTTCAAATTTCACATGCAACACTTTGGAAGATTGTTTCACATGTTTGTTGAAATCAAATCCCTGGGTCCATATTTGGACTCTTGTATGGGAGCCCAAATGTTTAAATTAGTGCAGTATGAGGAATATTCTTTAGAAATCTTCTTCAGCTCCACCAATCAGAATCTTTTGATATTTGGCATGCAGCATCCTTAGGGAGGTGAGAGGGAAGTTTGTTCAAGCCAAGTCTCCACAGGGAGCCCAAATTATAACTTAGTTCAATATGAGGAATATTTTTTTTCAGATCCAACATTCAGAATGTTTTGATATTTGGTATATGGTTTTCTTAATGGGGCAAGTTTGTTCAAGTCAGGACCCTTGGTTGATAGTTGTCAGTGTCAGGTGAGCACTCTCAGGCCCCTTGGGGCCTCTCGGGGTTTTTTTTTTTTATGTCTTTGAAATAGATATACAAAGCTATATCTATACAGAAATGTAGTTTTGAGGTGGGGGGCCGGAAAGCATCGACCAGTGAATGATTGGCCCATTGTGCAGGCAATGGGGCTAAGGAGGGTATGCACCCTCAATGTGACAAAGAATTACAACAGGCTGGCAACAGTAACAGGCACCTGGGTGCCAGAATGAGGTCCCAAGAAAACCAGTAAACAGCAGAACTGAAAGTTCTGCACCCCAGCACACAACCAAAATCAGATGTACTGCCTCCCACCCCCCTCCCCCCCCCCCCCCCCCCCCCCCCCACACACACACACACATGCAAAAGAACATAAATAGAAAAAGGGGTGTCGGGGCCTGAAGGACTCAAGACCCTGCTAATAATATTTTATCGAGGCATGTACCAGTTTGTTTTTTGTTGTGTTTGTTAGCATGTGGGGGAGAGAGGCGGAGGGTGGGGGGGGGGGGGCAGCGATGGTTGAGAACAAATACAAGGGGACTGGACATTGGTGTGTGGTAGTGCTAGGGCTAAATTGTGACAAATGCTGGAGCAATGGACATGGTAGCACAGATAAAAGTGTCCCAGGAGCGCTTTAATGAATGAGCCAAAAACTGTATACAGATAAGAGAAACTGGTGAAGGCTGTGGCGGATGACACAGCAGTGAAGGCGGAAGATGAAAAAAGAAAAGAGGTTACCCGTTCAAGATGTCACGCAGACAGAAGGAATCATAGCATGATAAAATTGTCAGCAAAGCACCCCGGATAATATGCGTTTATTTGCAAAACCCAGTGTTGTAAGTGCACGCCGTCGCACAGCAGAGCCTGACCTGCCGCATGCATCTGGTGATGATCCCAAAAGGTGAAACATGGAGATAGGTTTGGCAAAAGTGCCGCTAAATAATGGTTGACTATCCACATCCTTACTGTATTGTGACACTGATTTAATTGACTGAGATGGAGATGTGGTAACACAATTCCTTTAAAATAACTGACAAACAAAGTTGGTATCAACTGAAAAATCTTCCAACTGAACAGCGAACTCATCAATTGCCCTGCCCAAAAGGAGAGAGGGGAGGGTAGACAAATAATTACCCCCAATTTGCAGCACTACATGACGAGGGTGAAATTGCTCAATGAGATGCAACTCATTCCCCAAGCAATGGACTGTGGAGCCACCCCTGCCATGAAAATGGACATCAACATCGAAGATTTGGCATTCCAAATTTAAACTTGAAGCAAAGTTAGCATAGGAACAGAAAGTAGCCCCTCCATTCAGGTAACGGCCCAGATGAGTGATAAAACTATGCCTGATGACCAAAATGCAAACTTCAGGTTCAACCATGATAATATATGGTATAACTGTGAGTAAAGCAATGAGTAACAACTCACCCGCTGGTTACAAGAAAACCCAAAATCCAAAAAACTGACACGTTCAATTGATAGGTATCATAAAAGAGAATGATTCTGTCCTAGACTGGACAACACGAACGCTGCGTACTGGTGTCTTATGCGACAAAATATAGTTCAACACATGTTGCCCAGTGATGCTTGTGATGGACGAGAGAAAAGTTATCCTGTATTGCTACACTGAACGGTGCCATCTATCAAGTAATAATGCCTGGACGACAAGGAGACAGACAAAACTAAGTGATAGCTGGCAACACTCGATACTGTGCCTTTGAACTAAGCAACTGTGTTGTGACACGAGTATATTCTTGTACTGAACTCAAAATGACCCAGAGCAGGTGTTGATGGATTATTAGTACAGTGATTAACAAAATATTGGTGTCATAAATGAGGCAGGCATTTAACATCCCTGTCTCCTATTTATTACAACATTTCAAACTTTGGCCCAAATTGGATATGCTCCCATATACAACTAACAAGCCACTGATGCAAACCTAGAGCCCAGATACTAGGGCTGCACGGTATTTGATTTTTCAATACCGAGTACGGTATAAAATAAAATACCGCCTGTATGACCAAATACCGTGAGCGTCATCGGCTTTACATTTTCAGACAGCTGGACAGGGGAACTTCAATCACAGGCAATGAGCATTGTACAGACAATGTATTTTTTAACTATTTCGCTGTTACAAATTTCTTCACTCCAGCAAATGTGTTAAAAAACGATTGTCGGTAAATTGCTTATTACAAAAAAACTTTTGTCATTTCATCAGGAAGTGAAAACAGGTGAAATTCTGAATTATCCATTCAGATATCCTCGAGCTTCGTGAACAATAGCAGCAAGCATGTGATATACACGTGAGGTGGATTATATCCCTTGATAGACAAATGACTAATAAAGGAACATGGATACAGTATTTATTTCAGCATTGCAGATGAACAACAAAATGAATTACTTCAAATTTGAAGCCCAGAAAGATAACATATTTACTTTATCAGGTCTCAAACATGAGCGTTTTGCTGACACAATGTTACCAGATTTACTGAATATTCTTTCAGACGGTACATTTGTTGCACATATACATAAATACTTTCTTGCAAAATTTGCAAGATCGGGATAGGTGTTTTGATGCACCTTCCACCAGTCCAGGGCATTTGATTTGCTGTCTGCGTAAGGGGCTGCAATATAATTTGCAATCTCTGCTGAGATGTCAGCTTCATAACTGTTCGTTTCATCTGTATTATTGGGTGACAATTTAAACAGACTTTCCCAATGTTTTTTTACGTTTTGCCGAGAGCGGGTCACACTCATTGTATTCAGGAAACACGGCCTTTTTAACAGGCTCATTCTTTTCACCCGTGACATGAACATTTTTGTCCTCAATTAACATAGAATGTACAGTACAATATTCAGGCTCACTCAAAAAACGTTTTTTCAACCTAGCATCAAGAAATGTGGCTTTTCATATGAGATATGTTTCCGTATCTGTGTACTTATCGGACATGTATGTTTTATACGAAGATTAATGTCCTTTGTCAATGTGTGGGCATCTTTAGATGAATCTAATAGTTCGTCATTTAATAGCCTAATCATGGGTTTCACTGATGAAATTGTCACATATTCTTCAGCAGATAAAATATCTAAAGTCAGAAACTGGACCAACACCAGCAACTAAAGCCTCCATCACATGATTGTCCTGCGAAGTTGCTACTAAATGTGATGTTTTTCTGTCTGAACTGAGCTCTTTTCTTAAAGCCTCCACTTGCTCCAGTATTTGTTTCATCATGTCGAATTTGGCACCCCATCTTGTTGGACAATCTGCAACTAAGGAATGTTGTTTCAGATTTAGCTCACCCTGTAGCTGTATTAAATTTCTGCGACGTTTCCAACTTGTGGAGAAAGCAGAAACAACAGACCTACACACACCCAAAGCACGTGTCACACGCTTATCATCCCTGATGGAATTGTTCACTGCCAAATTTAAATTGTGCCCAAAACAAGATAATCGGTGGCAATTCAATTTCACAAGAGCACACATAATGTTAGATCCATTATCAGTTGTCATGCACACCTGTCTATTAGGGTCTAAGTTCCATGTTTGCAGCATTTCAAATAAAATGTCTGCTATGTTTTCCCCAATGTGGCTTTCTGGGAAGTATAATGTCCCCAACACTCGTGACTGCAGTTTCCATTCACTGTCAATAAAGTGTACAGTCAATCCAATATAGGGAACCATTCCCACAGATGACCAAATGTCTGTTGTGGCAGAAAAGTACTTGACAGAACTAACCTCTAAAGCAACTTTTTCATGAACTTCGTTGTAAAGCTTGGGTATTGCAGTGTCACTAAAATAGTTTCGACCGGGAAGTTTATATCTGCCATCAAAATTAGCCAACATTTGACGAAAGTTTTCCTTTTCCACTATGTAAATTGGCACCATATCTCCCACGATAAATTTTGTAACAGTTTTTTAGTGTAGTCCAACGTTGAGAATTCTTCTTGTAGCTCGTCGAGCTTCTAACGGCAGCTATAATGGTTGGTTGCTTGGTTGGTGTTTTCTGAGCAGTGTCTGTTTCTCTTTTTCTTTTTTTTTGTCTCCAGTTTACTGTAAGCTGATGGGTGATGAGTTTTCAAATGCGAGATTAAATTTGACGTATTACCGCATTTCGAAACAATTATTTTCTCACAATTATTTTCTCACGTAACCGACAAATTGCTTGTGAGTCGTCCTTGGGTTTGGAGTTTCCATCTGACTCGAAGCCAAAAAACGTCCAGACTGCCGAGGTGGTATTAGTTTTCAAAACAAGTTCCATGATTATTTTCAAAGATTTGAAACGTGAATTTACACACAGGGCAGTGGGTATTTATACAGTTTCAGGGTCACACCAGTAAGCTTGCATTACTCAGTAAATAAGACATAAAGAAAACATGAGCCACTTTATTTTATTTCAAGAAACAGAAATTCCAAGGCAGCATGTGCATGTGCATCCCGGGTCTACCCTACACCCCAGGTTTTCTTATGTTAAGCTACCCATACATATTCTATTTGTATGTACAATATACAAGTGTAGGAATAAATATGCTCTCACACTATCACTAAACCTTATGGGTATGAATTCCTTAAAGTCCAGGTATTGTTCCTGTACTGGAGTTGTGACCTGAGGGTACTTGGGTGCATGTTCATAGCCTGTTGTATGAGGTTGATGTGTTTTGGAGACTACATGCTCTTGTGCATCCCCAAAGCCACTGCTTCATCCCGAGGCTTCACTTGCTCACATATGGAACAATTGCCCTGGGCTCTGGGCAACCCTGTAGTTAAGCTACTTGTTCATTGGTAGGCCTCTATGTGAGTAATTCAGGGACTCAGTGCCCTGTGTGTGTCATGAGCCCATGGACATGTATGAAACTCCACTGAGATAGAGCACAGCACCGGTGGCTATATGAGCATTGTATTAAACCAAGACTTGCCAGCCGAGAGAGAAATCTAACTACTGATCATATTCACTTTAGAGTTTCTTTAATAAGTAGCTGGAAACCAGACACCAGCTTTCTCAAATTTTTGGGGACCCTTTGCACCCTGAGATATTTCCACAGGAAAGGGCTCAGGTGGTGTAAAGTGGCTCAAATGTATAAAGAGGGCAAACTTTTTTTTTCTTTGATTGTATCAGTGCTCCTCTCTTAAGGGGATCATTCATGCCAGATTATAAACCTGGTAAGGCTCAATCATTAGCTGTGATCCTATATCCGAATAGGTGAGGTTTAGACTATCATATAGCAATACATATAAACACATTTGAATTGTATAGCAACAAAAGAGTTCATCTGGGCTCCATATGGACCTACACAATTCACAAAGAAAAGTCTGCCGTGGGCACTTTCGAGATGGTCACCCAAATTTAGCACTGGCACAACTCACAATATTATAATTGTTTTGTTTTTTTTTGTACCAGAATCATGAAGTTAATGTCTTACCACACTTGTATATGGTATTCTACCATCTAGTGGACCTTTGATATTTATTGACTGATATCTACACAATAGCATGCACGCCAATGAACTCACTGTCTTTACTAACATGTCTATTGACACATGTTGCATCTCTTTTATACACAATGAATGTAAATACGAAGTACATACAGTTAAAGTGTGCCAATGAACTCACTGTCTCTGCCAAAAATGTATATTTGGCACATGTTGTGTCTCTTTTAATGCATCACAAATGCAATTATTCATGTACATGTAATCACCACTTCATGTTTAATGCATGGAATAATAGTTATGTCCTTAATGTGCAAATGCCCAGAGAGAATACCTATAACTCATGGATTATGGCCATGTTCCCAATCATTCCCCCTGTGCTCTCCAATATCCATTATGCCTGTTCTGTATGACAATTGGTGTTTGGTCAGAGAGATATGTGCTGTCCTGAGGGTTGATATGGATGTTCTGATATACGGCATGTAAACAGTCAGATGACCGTCTACCCAGACTCTTAATCAGATGATCCTTCAACTGCTTGTCAGCAGCAGATGTTATAGCTCCTACCCTAAAAGAATGGCCAGAAAAGAGCTCGGGGCATAAATTCAATCTTCTCATGATTATGTACAGATGGTTATTGTGGCTTTAGCTACAAATGAGTGACACTCTACTTGAAATTTCTCTTCAGTTGTTTTGAAACAGGTGATGAAAAATTTTGTTGAACTAAAGTTCATTTTTGTGTGACCATTTAAACATACACGTGTTTGTGACCATTTACTTTATGCGTATACTTGTGTGTGACTATGCAGTAATATAGCTGTACTTGTGTGTAACCATTTACATGTAATCTTGATTGCTGTGTTGACACTCATACCTAAAGTGTCTTTACTAAACATGTACTAGGTGTGACCCTTATGTAAAATGTACTAGGTCATTAGTGTGACCATCATATACATTGTGCGTATAATCATACAAGTTAGAGAATTTAGAAAAACTATATCGTTATATTTATATATTATAGATTCAGTTAACATACGACTACGAGAACATTGTAAAATTTCTTCAATGCCTGAAGAAGACATGTTTAAGGCATTGAAGGTCACAGGAAAGTATAGTATTTCCTTAGCAAGTGGTTGTAAGCTACAATATATCTGGAAGTCACTGAAACCTCAGGCTGTAAGTTCACCTAAGGCTGAAAGTTTGTATACATGGAAAGGTGGAGTAGGTGGCATTGGTGCCAAATCAAAGTTTAGGGGAGACCGGGGCAAGTTGCATCACTTTTTTTTTAAACCACGTATCTCATGTCACATACTCGGTAGACGTGTGGAGTTAACGTATTTAGTTAGCCACCAATTTTGTTTATCATATGGCTTGTGATGTTTTAAACCAGTTCTTGTGGCCCCCTGAAAATGGGAATAAAAAAGCGGCGAAAAAAAATGTTGCAACTTACCCCTTCCTGGGGTAAGTTGAATCACATACTGGGGTAAATAGCATCGCTGTATAAGATTGTTAATTTTACGCTAATATTCAATACAACTTGTGTACATACACATACAAAAGGTCAGTAGCTCAGAAGTTGGGCCAAACATGTGCATGAATAGGATGAAATTTCTAATATTTGTCTGCTCGCAACAATTTATATGTATATATTATATGTAATTGTATATGCAGATGCTTAGGGCTGTAAGGATGCATTTGACATGTAACATGCTTAACCCTTTACCTAACGCTAGTAGCAGACGACACTCATAAAAAAAATCTCGTATAACTAAATATTTTCATTTTTTGCTTCCAAAACATAGGTTGTGACCCCTCATTGGAACGAGCGCGACGCGCTCGTTCAAATGAGGGGTCACAACCTATGTTTTGGAAGCAAAAAATGAAAATATTAAAAAAATTGAATGGCGATTTTTGTGTATAGCGCTGGCCGGTTTTGGCCGTTACGTTAGGTAAAGGGTTAAATGCATTGCAATGTCTCAACAGGGAGTGATACATCGTGACTCTTTCCGTGTTTATTTGGCTCTACACTGTAACACAAGGGCTGATGTATCGTCGTGTGAGAACAGGAACGCCCTATGTATAATAGGAGACATAGGACTTTCTGGTTCTCACACGACAATATGGCAAATTAAATTATGTTACAATACCCACATTTCAACCCCTCATATTTGGTTTTATTTGCATCGCTTCGCGCAGAGAGATTCGTGATCCGCATCACATTGTAAAGATCTGCATTGTTACAACCCTAGGCCTACAGAGTCTAGGCGTACACATTAGTTGTTTATGCACATGCTTGCAGGTTGTAAAAGAGTTAAGACCAGATAACTTTGCAATTAATTTTTAATGAAATAAACTTCAGCAAAATTTGCTTTCAAATTTGTTCAGATCTTCTCTTGGAACGTTTAATTCTGAAATAAAACTTGAAAATTAAAACTAGAATGATAATATGACTTGATTAGTGTTGGGATCCTCATTTTAGCTTGAATTAATGGATTAAAAGTGGTTCTCAAGCTTGTTATTTATTTTTTTAGGTTGTTGTGAAATCATCTCGCGATTTCTGTGAGCAACCATGATTCTCTCTATGAAGCAAATCATGGCTGCTCACAGAAGCCACAAGATGGTTTCACAACAATCTCCACACATGCTTAGGCCTATCTCTCATAAGCTCCCGAATCCACTGTATTGGTGTCTTTTGGGGACAATATATTTTATGTGGACAACATGCGTTTTCTATCAGACAAAAGTGGTCTTTCAAGACAGATGGTCCTGTTAAACCACTTGTCTTTTAAGACCACTTTTGTCTTGTAAAAACTGTGGTCTCATAGGTTCCACTGTAGAATTAAAGATCCTCCTCTACGGGAGCTAAAAATGCAGGGAATGTAAAACATGTTTAGTAGGATAAAACTGCATTTAACCACTCAAAACAGTTATGTCAATGTATATTGTAATTGGACAAATCATGCTCGAAATAAAATCGATTCGAACAACGCTTTGTTCCTCCAGCACTCATTGGTGCCGGTAATTTCATAACAACATCTTCAAGGGAGATTTTGGCAATATCTTCCTCTTTTGGAAATATGAAGTGGAGATTTCCTTGGAATTTCTGTGACGACGGACATTTTTCCATAAATTTCACATTTATATTTCGTTCTCATTTTGTCGACCCACGTCAGGAATTACCCCAACATACTTCTCTTTTATTTCATCTGAAATTGTATAATCAACTAGTATGTAGCCGCCTTCAGTTAAATCATCCAGCGACAGACTTGTTTCATCACTGTAATCAGACTCCTCTGCCATATCAGATTCTGAATCTGACATGTGCATATCTGATTCAGACATACACATGTCAGATTCAGAATCTGAACTTGTATGATCTTTCTTCAATCTCTTAGCAGGAAGGTGGTTTAGGCCTATGGACATTTTGTTGAATAGTGTGCGTTTTGCTACTGTTTTTTGCCTTTTAGTGATTTCCGTGATGCCTTTTCTTGTTCGTCAGAAAGAATTTCGTTTCGTATGGGTGTGTCAGTGAGTATTCGTGTACGTCCCTTTTTACGGCCACCCTTCTTGCTAAGTCTTGGTTTAGCCTTGGGGTAAGGCCTTATCTGTTCGGGAGAAACATATGGCAATGCAGTAGCAGCTTTCTCTGGCTGAGGACTACCCATAGTTAGTTGTTTACCATCACCTGGTTCATTAAGGTTTAAATCAGCTATGTGTGTCATATCCTGATTTGAATTACCAGCATATTCTGATGAACCAACATCTGTTGTAACTTCAGTTGCATCTAGAGTTGTCGCATGCTGACTGGAGTTCAAACTTGCATTAACTTCAGTGCCTGGTGCTGTTGTATCAGCTAAGTGTGTAATATCCTGATTTGAAGTACCAGCATATTCTGATGAACCAACATCTGTTGTAACATGAGTGGCATCTAGAGTTGTCGCATGCTGATTGGAGTTCAAACTTGTGTTAACTTCAGTGCCTGGTGGTTTTGTAAGTGTTTGCACATTATCCAGTTGTTGTGACGCTGTTACTGTATTGCTGTCAATGGTTTCCATTGGCCTATCTGTAACCTGAGATGGTAAGAAATCAGTATCTGTAAATACACTGCGATCAAAAGGATAAATTCCACTCTTTTTGAAAGCTGCAATTATATTAGAAGCGACCATAGCACGTGGGTGACAGTCGCGCACAATTCCAGGAATGTCATAAATTGTCATGACTTTTCCTGGATTATTTTTCATCCACGAATCACAACCTGCATTGTAGAGTTTCTTAAAAGGTCCATACACACAAACATCAAGTGGCTGTAATTTGTGAGATGTATGCGGAGGAAATGACAACATATGAATCCCATTTTCTCTGCATAAATCTACATTGCGTAACGATATGTGGCTGTCATGATTGTCAAGTATCAAAAGTACAGGCTTCTCCTTTGAACAATGTGAAAAGTTTACAAGGTGAGTCAAATAGAAATGAAAATTTTCTTCAGTCATCCAACCAGATCTGTGAGCCCTCCCTACACAACCAACAGGACCATCACGTATGAAATGATCTCTGAAGTTCACCCGCGGGAAAATAAACATTGGGGGGATGCTATTTCCTACAGCATTTATAGTACATAAAAGTGTTAAAAGAGTACCGCGTTCTCCAGATGTCAGCAGGCCTACTTGTTTCATGTTTTTAGCAGCAACTACTTTTGATGGATTTTGTACAGTTGTCATGCCCGTTTCATCGCAGTTGTAAATGTCTTGAGGGGAGAAAGCATATCTATCTAAAAGACTACTCAGATTATCATAAAAATTGCCAACATTATGTCTATTGAAACTTGTAGCCCTAGACATGGAGGTAGCTTCGGGTTGTCTGATAGACAAAGTGTTACTGTGTCTTTTTAAAAAGCCTGTAAACCAATCGGCCCCTGCCATCTTATGGTCTTTCCATGTTTGGGGAACAACTTTTTCATTTCTTAAGGCGAAGTCAAATGCCAGTTTTCGAACCTCTTTTGGCGAAAGACCATAGAAAATATCTGAGCAATTTTTAATGTAATTCGATAGGTCAACTTCTTCATTTTCAGTAAACACCATTTTGTGCTTTGAATATCCAACACTAAAATTAACATCTTCACTCCCTCTCGACATCCTCAGTTTCTTGCAGTAACGAGACAATGTGCTGTAATGCATATCATAGTCCTTAGCCACACTTCGACATGAACGACCGCAGTCAAGTACATCACTTGCCGCCCTCTTTATAACATCTTCAGAGGTGACACCCCTCTCGGTCTTTTTCTTGTAAGTGCGCATCTGCAAGTATAAAAGCACAATATGCATTAATTGTGAGAACAACTGTGGTTAACCCTACATCAAACGTAACCAAATTGCACTTCAAAAATTGGTAGAATTAGGCAAATTTGCTCATGAAACCATACAAAGGTGTATATATCAAGGAGCTAGTTCTAATGATATATATGTTTGTATGACTTTCAATGAAGGTGTAAATAGAATGTTTTAACTTTCAGAAATTTGTATCTTTCGTGCATAAGCTATGTAGAGTAAAGCATTAACATGTTGTACCGTGGTATACGATCGATCTATTGGTCAATTGATCGGTTGAGAGAGAGAGAGAGAGAGCATGCCACGTATATGTTGACTACAGATATTCTTTAGTTACTGCAAAACACGTCGCGGCTTCATGTGATAGGGGGAATAACTTAGTTCATATATGTGTATCATTCTATATCCAACTTATATTGAAGATTGTAGGTTACTATGGCTAGCAAAGTTAAAAATAATATGCACAATAGTAACAAACTTACTGCACTCTCAAAATGTATTGCAAGGGGTAAGTTGCAACATTGTTTCAATGTACCCCATTCACACTGTTGCAACCTACCCCAACCCAATGCCTTTCCAAAACAGGCACATTTTTAGTTCAGCTAAGAATATTTATATTTTCTCTGTTATACAGACTTGTTCACCAATCCATGATGTTTCAATAAAATATAAATCACATCAATGATTTTCTCTCTAAGTTGAGCAGTAACAAAATACGTACAATACTGAAAAATTACTCACAGTGTCAAAAATTGTCCTTCATCTATTCTTCAGTTGGGTTGAAAGGAAAATGGCGGCTAACACATCTGTTTCTTGCATCTCTGGGAACTTTATGATCACATGACATTAGTGGCCAATCAGCTTCATTTGTAAGTGAGTAAATGCCTGTGTTGCATCTTACCCCTGTTGCAACTTGCCCTGGTCTCCCCTACAACTTCTGTAGTGCAGACACCAAAACCTCATTTCAACTGGTCACAAATTATTACAACACCACATAATACACCAAATATTCCACAATTTTCCAGTGATGATCCACCACAGAAGGGTGATGTTTCATATCGGGAGTGGTGATTTGAAGTCCAGTGTCTTTCAAATGATCCTGAAATGTCAACAAATATTTTGTTGAGAGCAATTAGGAAGTCTCTCAGGGGAACAAAAAGTATGCTGTTACCACTTGGAGAAATGGCTACTGTGGATAACATTTTGAAAAAACTTGACATTTTGTTTGGGGAAATAGCCACAAATGAAATGATCATTCAGGAATTTTTCAACGCGTATCAGAAAAGTGATGAATCAGTAACCACATTTCGATGTCGACTTGAGTCAATGCTGCAGAGAGCCATTGACAGTGGATATTTGGAACAACACTCCAATAATAAACTTCTGCGACATAAATTCTGGACTTTGCTGAGTTCGGATAAACTGAAAAGCCAGACTTGACACAAGTATGATACTTTACAAGATAATGATGAATTACTTCGAGAAATACGTAAAGTGGATAAAGAAATCAACTTGAATACTTTACCTGGCTTCTCAAAGAAAGTTCATCAACAAAGTGCATCCACTGAAAATGACCCTTTAGAAGTACTTAGTAAAAAGTTTGAAGAGAAATTTACATGAAAAGAAATTACAGGGTCAAATAAATGAGAAATTTGACACTATTTTACAGAATCTTGACAAAAATCAAGGTTTTGTAAATCCTGGCTCGAGAGGTGCTTATCGAAGTAATTACCACAATTATGGGAAGCACCGTGGAAGCAACCAGGGTTATAGGCATAATAGGTACCCGAGGAAAAACCCAAACTGTTAATGACTTGTCAATGGCCAGTCAGAAGTCGAGAATTTAAATGGCCAATCACTACATAGAAGACTTGTTGGATCCTCAAATGAGAGTGAAATATACATAGATGGAAAAAAATATAAAGCATTGATTGACAGTGGTACAATGGTAACAACCATTTCAGTATCAGGTTATAAGAATTTGACAAGTAAACCAACACTGCACTCTCTCGATGAGTTAGGTTTGACAGTGTCAGTTGCTGATGGATCCAGTTTATATTATTTGGGCTGCATTGAGTGTTCCATGCATGTCTCATTCTTGAAGGATTTAATGGATGTTCCAGTACTGGTTGTTCCCGATACAGAATTTAATTTGAAATGTCCAGTGATAACTGGAATAAATGTTATCAGGTTGTTCCGAGATGTTTCGACTGCATCTTAAGAACTAGACAACACCACTACCAAAGGAATGGAAAATAGCCATGAGCGTTATTAATAATAACACTTAAAGATTAAAATCTCTTAATAAGAGGCCTCTGAAGTTTCTACCATATCATTCTGCAATTGTAGAGGGGATGGCTAGAAATATTGATGCTGTTATCAGTGATATAGTCACTGAAAACTTGGAAGATGGACTTAGTTTTATGGTTTGTCCGAGAGTGGTTAAGGTAAATCATTCATCTAGGAATCTCAGAATTTCAGTGAAGATTTACAATATTTCTGCAAAGCAGGTGGTCATAAAACCACGAGAAGATATTTGTAAAATATCTGAAGTTAAAGTTGTTGATGATTTGGCATCAAATCCGAATTTCATGGTAAACATCCACAAGAGTGTAAGCCCAGCTAATCACCCTGCTGCTAATTTTACTTCAGACATATTAAATGATGATCAAACTTCATCAGTAACAAACTTACTACATAAGTGGAAACATGGTTTTTCTACAAGTCTTTTGGACTTTGGACATACAGATAGTGTCAAACATCAAATAGAGCTTGAGGATGACAGGCCATTCAAATAACCCTATAGAAAAATTCCACCTGGATGTATGCTGAAGTGCATCATCATATAAAAGAAATGTTAGATGCCGGTGTTATAAGAGAATCAAAAAGTCCATATTCATCGAATATTGTACTTGTTCGGAAGAAAGATGGCTCTCTCCGATTCTGTATAGATTATCGGGTGCTTAATTCTAAGACGCAGAAAGACAGCTATATGCTACCAAGGTTTGATGATGTTGTAGAGCCACTTTGTGAATCAAAATTTTTCTCCAAACTTGATCTTTGTCAGTCTCTTCCACCTCCAGTTGCCAGTAGCCTGATCTAACCTAAAACTGCTTTCTCTTCTTGAATATTTTTGGATGATATTTTAGTCTTTTCCAAGACTTTTGAGAAGCATCTTAACCATTTACAATGTACATTTGAGAAGCTTGTAGAACATGATTTGAAGCTAAAACCCTCCAAGTGTGAATTCTTCAAGACATGTGTAACATATCTTGGTCACATTGTTTCATCAGAAGGCTTTTCTACTAGTCCTGATAAAGTTGCAGCTGTCAGGGATTGGCCAAGACTAAGAAACGTTAAACAATTACGTCAATTTTTAGGATTCACTGTTTACTACAGACGTTTCATTGTGAATTATTCCAAGATTGTGGAGCCTTTGAATAATTTACTAAAAGGACATGGTAATGCTCAATCCAAGAAGAAATCCAAAAAGAATGGTAATTGTGTAAAAGTTGAGTGGAGATGGGAAGACTTACAGGAAAAATCCTTCCAGAGTGTAAAAGCCAAACTGCTGCAGCCACCAGTCTTGGCTTATGCTGACTATACCCTTCCATTTACTTTACACACTGATGCCAGTGCATCAGGTCTTGGTGCAGTGTTGTACCGAAATCAAAATGGTGCCCACAGAGTTATCGCTTATGCGAGTCGTGGTCTTAAACCTGGTGAACGGAATTATCCTGCACATAAGTTGTAGTTTTTGGCACTCAAGTGGGCTGTGACAGATAAGTTTCACGATTATCTGTATGGAAACAACTTCCAGGTGATTACTGATAACAACCCACTGACATACATTTTGGGAAAAGCTAAACTTGATGCCACTAGTCATCGCTGGGTTGCTTCTTTAGCAGACTACCATTTTACTCTAAAGTATAGAGCTGGTAACTAAAGTAATGATGACGATGGTTTGTCTCGTACACCACAAATGTTTTCTGATGTTGTAAAGGCTGTTTGTGAAGCAGTAACAACTTCTGTTCCATTCGTAGACAGTTTATCTTCGGACACAGTTCCCCATTCGGCCAGTGGGGCATCCGTTTCCTTTGATGCTTGGAATAGAGTGAATTGGAAGGATGAACAAGAAAATGATCCTACCGTATCAAGAGTTGTTCACATCATTAGAAGCAGTTCTCTTCCCAGGAGTGGAGGAAGCAGGGAATTGCCAGAGGTAGAGAAGTACTTGAGGGAGTATAAAAAATTATCACTCAAATCTGGTGTTCTTTAAAGAACTTCTTCTGTTGATTGTGAACCGATTCAACAGCTTGGTCTACCAGAATCATTCCATCAGGTGGCATTGAAGGGTGTACACAATGATGTTGGTCACCAGAGGAAGGAAAAAACGCTTTGGTTAGCAAAGCAACATTTCTTCTGGCCTGGTATGGAGAGAGATGTTATGCACAAAGTCGACCACTGTAGTAGATGTATTCGACAGAAAACTCCAGTCAGACCTGTTGCCGAACTAGTTCCTATTGAAACTAGTAGACCTATGGAATTGGTGTGTATGGATTTTCTGAGCCTGGAGCAGTCAAAGGGTGGTTATGAGAATGTATTTGTGATCACTTTACATGTTATGCGCAAACAATTCCTTGTTGCAATCAGACAGCTCGTACCACAGCCAAGGCTCTATATGAGAATTTTATTGCATTTTATAGTTTTCCTAAGTGACTTCACAGTGACCAGGGTCGAAACTTTGAAAGTCCTGTAATAAAGGAACTTTGTAAAATTGCTCAGGTTCAGAAAGAACTTACATCACCCTACCATCCTATGGGAAATGGAGCAGCTGAAAGGTTTAACCAAACTTTGATAAAAATGTTGGCTACCTTGGATGAACACAAGAAGTCATATGTTGCACCAATGGTCCAGGCATATAATGCTACTCAAAATGATGCAACTGGATTCTCACCACACTGTATCATATTGTTGGCACCCACGGCTATCCATAGATGCGTTTCTTAGTAGTTCCAGGAAATGCCCAAAGAATCAGTAAAAATAACTATGCCAAGAAATTACAAAGTCGTTGGGAATTTGCTTATAAAGCAGCTGCTGAAGCCAGTTCAAGAAATGCCCAGCGAAATAAAAGAAACTATTACCAGAGGTCCAGGATTCAAGAGTCAAAGCTTGAAATTGGTGATCGAGTGTTGGTAAGAAAGGTCACCTTTGATGGCAAACACAAACTTGCTGACAGGTGGGAGCAGGCAGTTTATTTGGTAAGTGAAATACCAAACAGTAATATTCCTGTGTACAGAATAAAGCCAGAGGAAGGTAAGGAGCGGTTTCGCATCTTGCATCGGAATATGCTGTTGCCGTTTAATGCTCTCCCATCTGGAACCCCTATGGGGAATGGACACTGCAAAATGGATCCCAGACAGCAAATTTGTGGACGTGACACAAAAGACTCTTCTGAATCAAGTTCAAGTGAATCCACCACCTCAGAGAACTCTGGTCAGTACTTGAGATATATAATACCTCAGCGAAGACAGCCACCATCAGCCTCATCTGTTTCTCGTTCTCCAAGTGAAGCCACACCAGTAACTCTGCCATCACAAGATACTGGGCAGTCCGAAACAAGAGAACCAGACATTGTGGATTGTAATAATGGTGCTGAGAATACAGAAATACAGCCGAAAAGATCAGAAAGAGCACAGAAGCCACCTGATCGATTTGGACAGTGGGTTTATTCCCAAACTGCTGAATCGCAACCTGCAGATGAAATTTTTGTGTAAAAAGTTCTTTCATTTGCAGCCTTGAGAAAAATATATATATCAGAAGTAGAGCTGAAACAAAGTGTTGTTTCAACAGTACTTTACTAGAAATTGTCTATTTTAAATGTATCATTTATCAGTTTAAATAGATAACTATATTTTATCATCAAATGTTTTCATATTTTAAGACAGAATTGCGGAAGTTTACCTCACCACTGTGATGAAATTATTATATTTTTTTTGTAGGTGCTCTAACTTTCTTTCAGCATTGTAGGGAAACATGGTGTGGTTTGGTATTGTCAGGAGACAATTCCCTCGATGGGAGGGAATATGTAACCAGAGCTATCCTATATATTGCGAAATATGTACTTATTAATTATTCTTACTAATTATTTATTTATTCAATTACAGCTATGGGTGTATAATTCACACTGTTTGGCCATGGGTTAAAGATATCTGCAGTGATGTTTAACCAATGATCAACTTCCTCACGACAGTTCACTGCATGTGCATGATTTTGTGAACGAGCACTCACCATTTCCCACCTAACTAACACTCATTGACATAACCGTTTTGTGTGTCTGTCAGCTCCACAACTGATTGTTATTAGTTTGTTAAAGTAAAGTAAATTTAAAGTATTTTACTTAACTGCAAAGGTTTGTAATATTTATATACTGTGCATATCTGCTGAGTTTCCATTTCTACTACATATGGGTCGATTTTCGATTTTGTCGTGTTCCGCGATTCATATTTATATTTCGACACATATCGATTCATTTCACATTCTGTCATTTTATTATTATTTGCAATATTCTGAAAACTCATGTTTGTTGTATATTTATTTTTTAGGTTTTAATAACCATGTAAATAAAGAGATTATTGGATATGTAACATAGTGTTATTGAACCCTAAACCCCCATTTTATTGATTCGTGGAGATCACCCCGGGTTGCAGACTGATAAAATAATTCCTGGTAAGAGGGAGGCCTTCATTGGTAAGAAAAAGTGCTTCTCGCTTAGCAAGAAAGGACCTGACCCTCACATACCTTTTCAATAATACCACAGGACTGACTCTGGAAATTCTGGAAATATCTTACAGTGATCCCCTGTCTGAATGGGTCTGTTTTCGATGCCTTGATATTGAGAAGACACGTGGGGGAGGGGGATAACAATATGCGATGCATCTGAAGAAATCTGTTTAAAGCTTGCAAGCCTGAATTGTATATGGCTATTGGGTTGAAACAAACTGTTTTAAATTTAACGCAGAGCTTACAGCAGTCCATCGATTTCCTTATGTAATTGTGAAAACTGTTTTGCAATGTTTATAATGTGGGACACGTATTCCAGCAGTATGCGATGGTCATCTTCCTCCAAAATAGGATCCGAGTGATTGTTGTCTCGTGCATGTCCACTGTCCTTGGGTAATGAATTCTCAATGTTCGATATTGTCCTTGCGGAATTGATCCCAACATGTAACAGCTGTTCTGTAAGTCTCTTAACAATCCAGTTTGCAGGGTTGGCAGGATGGAGATTGACTTGATCAGCCGTGGTAGTAGATACGCTGCAGACTTTTTCTCGTTTAGCTTTATGTGTGGACATTTTCACTGCACGGAACTTCTTTCTCTTACGCCAAGTCTTTTCTGTACTGACGTAAGGTTCTTCATCTGATGAACTTGACACTGCATCCAGCGAGTCACTGGTATTGTCAGAATGTACTGGCAACTGTCTACTGATCTGATTGTTAGCATCCAGAGAAGTTTGCATGTTCTTCATCACTGTTGCATTTTTTAGTTGACCTCCCCTGGGCAGTCATCTTTGGACAAGGTTCTGAAAAAATTTGTTATTTCGTACATTTTAAACTTGTTTTATTTGTATTATAGCAGTGCAAGGGTCTATGATGTGACACGTGTGGGTGGGGTTTGAAATATTTGACATGTGATAAAACTTTCAATAATCTACATGTGTCACCTACTACATTAGCATCATTGCATTTAGCATTTTTATTCTAAAAGTCAGTTCACAAATGTGCAACTGTCTTGAAATTAATTAATGAGCTTACCCCCCGACCCACTCATTTCTCCTCTCATTTGAGGCCAAACATGATTACAAAAAGTACTGAGGTTTTAGTTACCAGGTCCAATTTTACCAGTAATGCAGAACTTGTTTACCACATTAGAGAAACACAGCTTTACTTCCCAGGGCTCTCACTTGGGGAGATCACTGTTAAACCCAAACAAACATGCAAACACTATGACAGATCATGAACTATATTTTTTAGGTGAAACTTGAAAATATGAAATTTTACAATATTTGTTTACCCCTTGGACTCCAAAGCCCTCTTTCTGATCATGTTGCATTCTAAGTTTATAAAGTAAATAATTGCACTGTGAATTTGTATGATAGCATCAATATTTTCAACATAAAGCTGCATGTTTGAGTTGTGTGGTATGCTATTTATATCATATGGTATTAGTATCATAGTAATATCGATTTACTTTACTGAAGGGAAACTCAAAATACAGAAATAAATTTTGGTAGTGTAAAATATTGAGCCATAATTAAATATAGAATAAACGTATAGTGTTTTCAAATATAAAATTTATTCTACGAGTAGGATTAAGAATGAAACTGACGAGCCTCTGGCGAGTCGGCTCCATTCTTAATTCTTCGAGTAGAATAAATTTTGACTTGAAAACACTTTATGTTTATTTTGTTTATCCCATAAATCTTTTTACAGGGCAGTCGCGACGAAATCGTGCTGTTACACGCTTCAAAACACAGCGAGAAGTGAGGAGCACATAGGTCCAATTCGATGACAAGCATTATTAACAAAAATAAAAAAGGTGCAGTGATACATTTCTGTATGAAAATAATTCCCCTACTTTCATAATTCCCCTACAAACTGAGCTAAACTTGCAAAAATACTTTATTAAATGAACAATGTGTAGTGTTCTCAACTGGCATTGTGTAATACTTTCAAAAAGGTTTAAAGAAAACAACAATTGAACTGGTAATTATACTACACGAATGCGGTAGAGGTCATAGGTCAACAAGTCTGTTTCTACTATAGGAATAATCTCTTTCAGTGTTAAACCTGTGGGGAAAATTTATCACCCTACCAGGTGAATAAAGCAAACATTTATCCAAGGCTTTTATTGTTCGAATAAACAGACATGTGTGGGATAAAAAAATATAATACAACAGAAGATAATCCCAATTAGCTAACAAGAGCCCATGGACTATTTATTTTCATTTGTACTTGTCACACGTCATTTGCTGGAAAAAAAACGAGAGCTTTTTATTAGCTCACCTGAGGGAGCTTAACTGGTTGAATGGGGGCGCGGTGTCTATGCAGTGACTGGTTCTTGTCAGATCAACGAAGTTAAGCAACATCGACGCCGGTTAATCATCGGATGGGTGACTGTCTGAGCGATCAATTCAGACTCCTACATTGTGTCCTTGGGCAAGGCACTTAACCCTGATTGTCCACATGGGGGCATGATGACTCCATGTACTAAAGTGCACTGCACGTCGATGGTACGCATGTCTTCAACCAATCTAACCCTGCCTGTGCTGCAGTGCGGAGTTACGATGTTGGGGAGCTGGCAGCTGCTCATCATTGCTAGGTGGTTCTCTCCGGGTACTCTGGCTTCCTCCACCCGTAAAACTGTTACGGTCATGATTAGCCATTGTGCATAAATATGTGACCTTAAACACCAATAAAGAATAAATAACTGGTTGAAGGCTAGATTATCTTTGGTGGTCTGACTTTGTTATTCAAAATTTGTAATAGAACAAATTTATATAAACAAAATGTTATTTGCATTTGACTCGATGTGAAACCTGAACAAGGAAAATGTTGGCTTTTACTCTTATCCTCATTTTTTTTAAAGCCCTGACAGTGGCTTCTAGCACTCCACCAGTTAACTAATCATTTTCCATTAAGCATCCGTTGTCATCTGTTGTGAAGTTTGCTTCTACTCCAAAACTGCTGGACTGAATTGAACCAAATATGGTATGCGTGTTGCTTATCATCTGTCAATTCAGGTCTGTTGAAATTAGATTACCATATCCACCTCATGGCACATATATATCTAGGTTAGCACCCACACATTTTTTAAATAGTTTAAAAAATTCTCTTCTCCAGAACCAACAATAAGAGTCTTTTGATATTTGGTATAGAAGATTCTCTGTGAGGTCAGATTCTAATTTGTTCAAATCAAGTACCTGTGTTCATACTTGGGCTCCTCATTAATTAATGCAACATGACAACAATTCTTTAAAAATCTTTTTCTTTAAATCCACCAGCCAGAATCTTTGGATATTTGGTATACAGCATCCATACAGGGGTCAGATTCAAGTTTCTTCCCATCAAGTCCCCAGGTTCATAGTTGGACTTCCTTTGGAAGCCTGAATTTTAACTTAGTGCAATGATGGTGATTTTAAATCCTTTGGGGTTCAGATTCAAGTTTCTTCAAATTACGTACCAGGGTTTATATTAGGGCTACATATGGAAGGATGAATTTTAACTTGGTGCAATATAAGAAAAATTCAATAAAAGTCGTCTTCGGATCCATCTTTCAGAATCTTTAAATATTTGGTATTTAGCATTCTCAGGAGAATCAGATTCAAGTGTGTTCAAATCAAGTCCCTGGGTTCATGTTTTCACTCCCTATGGAAACCTAAATTTTTATTTGATGCAATATGAGAATTCTTTAAAAAACCTTTTTGAAATCCACCAAGCAAAATCTTTTCATATTTCGTATTGAACATTCTTAGAGGGATCAAATTCAAATTTGTTCAAATCAAGTCCCTGCATACCTGTATGAAGCCTGAATTTTGACCTTTTTTTTCCCCAATTTACCCCCAAAGTGTGGGTAGTATTGGGTGGTGTCCATTGGATGAAAGTTTTCAAACAACTGAGCCCCCTTCCAGATAATTGGGTGGAGATTTGTTTTTTGCATAAAATCAATTCAAAACTCATGTAAACCAGAAGAAGAAATCACTCTGTGGACTGCAGTCTTTATAGCTTTTTTTTCATTATAATTGAAAATCTGGACATGCAAGTCCTCAGACATGGACAATAGAGTTCCAAATAATTACATGACTTAATTCATCTGTACTGTTAACTTAGAAGGCGGAGAATCAGAATGAATTTATTGAACATGACATACCGCGAAAAACTATTCAGGCAGACAACACTTGATTAGAAGCATCTGCTCAGTGTTTAATTCTCCCTCAGCCCAAAGAGTCCTTAAAAAGTGCATAAATTTGATTTTCTGATGTCGATGGGAACACCAATGGAATTATTTAGTCTTAAGTGTATTTGCCTTGCTACAATTTATGGCACACAGGCATTCTCCTATAAATAGTAACAAGTCAAAAACATGTGAACAAATTTTGATGACCAATTTTTTATTACCAGTTAAGCATTCTGAGTCTCTGTTACACAATGGAGATCTTCAGCTGGACAGTCTCACTGAAAATACATTTTAATATTGGTTCTGGTGTTGGTATGTTGATACCAAATACTGTAATAACACTGATGTAAATCATCCTAAAAGTACCAATTCCAATGCCAACTTGATAATGTCAATACAGCCCACCAGCTCTTCTGAACATTTTAAGATATTAATTTATGTACACCCAAATAATGAATATGGATGGGGGGAGGGGGGGGGGAGGGGGTGGGCATGCATGTGGTAGCTCAGTAGGTAGTGGTGCAGGCTGCAACCCAGAGGTCCTTGGTTCAAATCCCATCTGTGGCAACCGTGTTGTGTCACTGGGCACGACACTTCACCCCCATTGCCCATGTGAGGGGGCATGGTGGCATTGTGTATTGAGGCTTACTGAACGTCGATGATGCACCTGTATTCAACCAATGCTAACCCTGCTTGTATGGAGTTAGTATGTTGGGGAGCTGACAGTTGCTCGGTGGTTCTCTCCGGGTATTCTGGCTTCCTCCACCCATAAAATTGTTGTGGTCATGATTAGCCATTGTGCAGAAATATGTGACCTTAAACACCAATAAATAAATAATAGAAAATACCATCAGGATTCAAAGGGTTAACCTTTTACACACAATATCAATATTTGTTATTTTAATTATTATTTTTTCATATTTCAACAAAACCATATCATGTGACTTCTCGTTGGGTTGAGCTTGACAAGCTCATTCGAATGATCGATCACATGATACAGTTTTCTTGAAATTTTTGAAAATTTGTTTTTAACTTCCCAATTTGGGTTTTACTCTGACAGTTGCAGTTGATTTGTTAGGTAAAGGGCTAAAGTGCTGGGCAAATGTTTCCAATATGTTAGTTAAATGGATTAAGTCTTGAAGGTATGATGTTTAGGCATATTTATATGTACAATACACTCATGGGGTTTAGAACTCTGACACCTGCTTTATGAACCACACCCATCGTGTCCTATGTCTCCTAAATATTTTTTTAAGTTTTTTTTTTTCTGTTTTTTTTAGAGGTTATAAAGAAGAGGAACTGAAGGAGCACATGGAATTGTTGCATAAATACAATGAAATAAAAGATGTTGGACAAATGATTCTCGGAAGAATAGGTAAGCTAATGTTTTGTTTGGTTTCAGACTTGATAGTTGGCCACAATACAGCAAGTGTCTCCCCTAACCTGACTGACCATATAAAAAAAAGATACTGCAATTTTATTTTGTTTTTAGATTACCTGACTTTCAGACAGTAGAGCTATAGTGATCACTCATCGTCCGGCATCCATTGTCTGTCATCCGTCGTCTGTGAACGTGGTGTTTGCATCTTCTCCAAAACTGCTGAACCAATTTCCTTGAAATTTGAGATAATAGTTTGTTATGGCATTGCATTTTGATCTTGTTCAAATCAAGTTGCCTCGCCCCTCTTCTCATGAACCAGCAGTAGCAGACATGATATTTGGTGTGTAGCTTCCTTTTGAGGTGTAAACTCAGATTTGTTCAAGAGAAGTTTAAGGAGCTATATTTGCCTTCATTTTTGCCCTGCCTAAAATTTATATTTTCCAAACCGAGAGCTGATTTGAACCAAATTTGATCTGAGGGCTTATTGGGTCATAAGTACTTAATTTGTGCCAAAAAAAGTTTTTCCTGCCACCCCACGGGAACCGTAGGAGCTAAAAATAGAAAAACTTTAAAACGCCCATGTCCACAAAACGACACAGCACTGATAATTCTTATTTGGCGTGAAGCTTCCTTAGGATCAACAGAATGGAATGGTCCAAAAAAATTGCTATTGGTTTTATCATAGGGTACTTTTTCGGGACTTTGAAAAAAATGCCGAGTCAGAATTTTTTAACACTGTGTGTAATGGGGAAAACATTTAAGACTCTTCTTCTCCCAAACCACTGCTTTAAAAGCTTTTAAATTTCACATATAACATCTTTGGGAGATTGTTTCACAGGTTTATTGAAATCAAATCCCTGGATCCATATTTGGGCTCCCTATGGGATTCAAGTTTATTAAAGCCAAGTCCCTACGTTCATATTTGGGCTCTCTATGGGAGCTCAAAATGTAACTTAGTTCCAAATGAGGAATTTTCTTTAAAAATCTTCTTCAGATCCAGCAGTTAGAATGTTTTGATATTTGGTATGCAGCATCCTTAGGGGTGTGAGATTTATGTTTGTTCACGCCAAGTCCTTAGGTTCATATTTAGGCTCACTGTGGGAGCCTGAATTATAACTTGGTTCAAAACGAGGAATTTTCTTCAAAAATCTTCTTCACATCCACCAGTCAGAATCTTTGATAATTGGTATACAGCATCCTTATGGAGGTGAGATTTAAGTTTGTTCAAACCAAGTCCCTGGGTTCATATTTGGGCTCCCTGTGGGAGCCCGAATTATTATTTAGTTCAATGTGAGGAATATTCTTTAAAAATCCTTTTTGATCTCACCTGACTGCAAGTCAGTGTGAGGTATTGCCATCACTTGGCGCCTGTCGTCTGTTAAGTTTTGCAAACCTGGCTTCTCTACAGCCATTCAGCCAAATTCAAACATGTATTGCACAAACCATCCCTGGGTATACCCTTTCTATTTTGTTCAAATGGAGCGGCTGCCTTCTTCGGGCTCTGGGCAATGATGCTAAAGCTTAAAAATCTTTAAAAGTCTTCTTTTCATGAACCACCGGACAGATTGCCTTGATATATGGCATGCAACACTCTTCTGTGTTGAAGATTAAAGTTTGTTCAAGAGAAGTTGGCAGGTCAATATTTGGGGTCTCTGTAGGCACATATCCATTTTGGGCTCTGCCCAAAATTTCTATTTCAAGAACCAAATTTGGCATGTAGCATAAGTAGGTCCAAAGTACTTGATTGATGCCCGAAATTTTTTTTTTTCTGTTGCCCGTGGGTACCCCAGGGGTTAAAAATAGAAAAAAATTTAAATGCCCATATTTTCCAAACTACATGGAACAGAGAACTGTTACTTGGTATGAAGCATCCTTTTGACCGGTAGAATGGAGAATGGATTTAAAAAAAAACAAAAGGCCATTGGTTGTGTTCGGGTGTTCTGTAAGGGCTTTTGAAAAAATGCTGAGTCAGCATATTTGCAAAAATTGAAAAAAAAAATTTTCTTCACAACTGCTGATCAGAATCTTCTTTTGATATTTGGTACACAGCATCCATAGGATGGTCAAATACAAGTGTGTTCAAATTGACACCCTCGGTTCACATTGGGGCTCAACAGAGGAGCCCAAATAATTAACTTACAGCGAAATGGGGAATAAGCTTTAAAAATCTTCTTCTTCAGATCCTCCAGTCAGATTCTTTTGATATTTGGTATGCAGCATCTTTAGACGGGTTAGATTCAAATTTGTTCAAATGGGATTCCTGGATGAATATTTGGTCTCTTTATTGGAGCCCAAATTTTAACTTAGTCCAATATGAGAAAATGTCTTAAAAAATCTTCTTTTTCAGACCTTCTGGTGAGAATTCTTTCATATTGGGTATGTGACATCTCTAGAGGTGTAAGATTCGAATTTGTTCAAATTGAGTCCCTGGGTTAATATGTGGGCTTCCTTTGGGAGCCTGAATATTAACTTGGTGCAATATGGGGGGGGGGGGGGGGGGGGGGGGGGGGGGGGGAATTATCTTCAAAAATCTTCTTCTTCAGATCCACGTGACAGATTCTTTTGATATTTGGTATGCAGCATCTCTAGGGGGGTAAGATTCAAGTTTGTTCAAATGGGATCCCTGTATGAATATTTGGGCTCTTTATTGGAGCCCAAATTTTAACTTAGTGCAATATGAGAAAATTTCTTAAAAAATCTTCTTTTTTCGGACTCACTAGTGAAAATCCTTTCATATTTAGTATGTGACATATCTAGAGGTGTAAGGTTCAAATTTGTTCAAATCGAGTTCCTGGGTTAATATTTAGGTTCCCCAAGGGAGCCCAAATATTTACTTAGTGCAATATGGGGAATTATTGTTTAAAATCATCTCCTTCAGATCCAGCTGTCAAATTCTTTTGATATTTGATATACAACACCTCTGGGAGGGTTAGATTGAAGGTTGTTCAAATCAGGTCCCTGGGTTAATATTTGGGCTTTTTATTGAAACCCAAAGTTTATGAGAAAATTTCTTGAAAATTCCTCTTCTTCAGGTCCACCAGCGAGAATCCTTTCATATTTCGTATGTAACATCTCTAGGGATGTCAAATTCAAGTTTGTTCAAATCGATTCATTTGTTTTTTGGGGGTTTTTTGGGGGGGGAGGGGGGGAGTGGAGTTAGGGGAGGGGAGGCGCTAGAGAGAACCACACTAGTTGAAAACAAAATAAAAATTTCGTACGGTTGTTATCTTTTAATACTTCATAGAACAGAGCTTGCTAGGAAGCTTTCCTAGGACCAGCAGAAATGAATGGCCAAAAAAGTTGCCTTTGGTTGTGTGATAGCAAATAAAAAAATTGCTCTTGCTGATCACTTACTGATAACTTGATCCTCTGGTTTTTATTGCACTTGTACCAGAAATTGTCTGCTTTTCCCTCGACATGGCCAGGAGTGTTAGAAACTATGGAACTCACAGCACAAGAAGGGTTGATCATATTTCTCACCATCAGTCCCTCATCCATCGCCTGTGAAGCGCCATGAACCAACAGTTTTCTTCTTAACTATTGTCAGTTAACTGGTTGAGGGCTAGATTATATTTGGTGGTCTGAATTTGTTCGTCAAAATTTGTTTTATTACAAATTATTGGTGAGTGCCCTGTGGGCACTCTCCAATAATTTGTAATACAAAATGTATATAAACAAAATTTTATTTGCATTTGACTGAATATGAAACATGAGCAAGGAAAATGTCGGCTTTTGATCTTGTACACACATTTTTTTGAAAGCCCTGAAACTGGCTTCTAGCACTCAACCAGTTAATTAATACTGTTAAGTTGCCAAATTTTAAACTGGAGAAATGCTGAGATGTATTTCATGTCCAGTTGATTATATACCCAGCCATTTGTGACAATGTGACATAAGGATTTACCAGGGTCCACCTCATAAGGTTTGGAATAATGTAGAATTGGCCAATTAGGCCTGAAAATGTTTAAAATCTCTTTCTCAGGCCCTTCCACATTGTCCATTGGGCTGGTGTATAATCTCTTTTTATAACCAATGCAAACTTTAAAAAATAAAAATTAAATGGTTTATGTCTGATATTTTACCCAAGTTAATAAAATTGATAAATTTGCCCCTTGAGTGCAACAAGGCTTTGCAATGCTTTAGCATTACTAAGCCTTATTTGCACTCAACGGACAAAATACACCACCACCCATGCTATTCTGTAGATTATGAGACCTAAAATATAAAACAAAGAACATGAACTTTTTTGATGGTAGAGAAATAATTACAAAAATAAAAAAAATAAAATAAAAAAACGCCTGCCCACATGCAATTTTGCAAAAATGGCCTGAGAAACAGAAGATCCACATCGTGGGGCCTTACCCATGAAGAGTTTACTCTGAATTGGATATTTATAACAATGGTGCCTACAAATTATAGCAAAACATGCTGATGTTAAGCTGCTTGGCAACTGCATTTACAGTGATATTGCAGGAAGTGCAAGGTGGTAACTTATGGGATACCTGGAATTTCTCTTTTTGATTTTTATACCACCCACTTGAAAAAAGTGGGTTATATTATGTTCGGTATGTCAGTCCATACGTCCGTATGTCTGTATGTCCATACGTCCGTGCATCTGTCCATCCATCCATCCGTCCGTTATGCTTTAGGGGGGTACACATCTGCTATCCGCAACTCCTCTTAAACCAGTGAACGGATTTGATTGAAACTCGGACATTCTTTTACATACATTGAAGATGTGATCCTCCTATTTTCTTTTCAGATATTTTCATTTTTAGCTCAACTTTGATGTAAGTCAAATTTGAGCTTATGCCATGGCCAGTCGTCTGTCTATCCATCAGTCTGTCAACAATTCAATACGGCTCGGGCTAGAGGCCGTATTTATGAACCAATCTTTACGAAACTTCTTGGGTACCTTTGTTATGACCGTGGGACAAGAACGAGTGTTTTGGGGTCCGATCCGAAATTCAAGTTGGCCACTGGAAGGCATTTTGTACAAAATTAGGTGCAATCAGATTTTTGCGCAGAACTTCCACATGAAAGCTCTGATTTGAATAATTTTTTGTATGAATGTTTAGTACCATGGGATACATCACATATAATACGTTTTTTTTTCTTGTGCGTAAATTATGCAAATTAGACTAACTTTGATGTATTTAGTGTTAATTTCAGCACTGTCAGTGCAAATGCCAATACAGCTTGAGCTAGAGGCCGTATTTATGAACCGCTCTTTACGAAACTTCTTGGGTATCTTTGGTATCACCGTGGGACGAGAACGAGTGTTTTGGGGTCCGGTCCGAAATTCAAGATGGCCGATGGCAGCCATTTTGTACAAAATTAGGTGCAATCCGATTTTTGCGCGGAACTTCCATATGGAAGCGCTGATTTGAATAATTTTTGTGTGAATGTTTAGTACCATGGGATACATTACATATAATACAGGTTTTTTTCTCGTGCAGAAATTATGCAAATTAGATGAACTTTGATTTTTTCAGTGCAACTTACACACAGTAAGTACACATGTCAATACGGCTCAGGCTAGAGTCTGTATTTATGAACCGATCTTCACGAAACAGCTTGGGTACCTTTGTTATCACCTTGAGACGAGAACAAGTGTTTCTGGGTGCGGTCCAAAATTCAAGATGGCTGCCAGTGGCCATTTTGTACCGTAATTAGGTCTAATCAATTTTTTTTACACAATTTCTATACGGCTCAGGCTAGAGGCCGTTTTTATGAACCGATCTTTACGAAACTTCTTGGGTACCTTTGTCATCACCATGGGATGAGAACGAGTGTTTTGGGGTTTGGTCCAAAATTCAAGATGGCCACCAGCAGCCATTTTGTACCAAAATTAGTGCAATCAGTTTTTTGTACAGAACTTATGTATGAAAGTTCTGATTTGAATAAATTTTTGTATGAATGTTTAGTAACATGGAATACACCACATATAGTACAGGTTTTTTTCTCGTGCAGAAATTATGCAAATTAGATGAACTTTGATTAATTCAGTGCTACTTGTACGCAGTAAGTGCACATGTCAAGGCGGCTCGGGCTAGAGGCTGTATTTATGAACTGATCTTCACAAAGCCTCTTGGGTACCTTTGTTATCACCTTGGGACAGGAACGAGTGTGTTTTGGGGTGCCTTTGTTTTCACTGTGCTATGAGAACAAATATTTTGGGGTTCAGTCAGACCCACTCTGGGATTCAAAGATTTTTTTTCTAGTTTAGCATCTGACTGTCACCCACCTTTACAATACTTTACCTATACATTTGTTACAGGCTACAGTCAGCATTTATGTACAGACCGTTACTATACTTTATATGTACTTTTGTTATCAGGTCATTACCTAGATGTTTGTCATTGCTGTGTCACATACTATACATGTACATGTCTTAACAAGTTGAGCTACAGTGTCATTGACACTTTCATTACAGTTTCCCATATTGAAAAATGAACTTTGTCAAATTCATTCTGTACAGATCTGCTATCTGCAACTCCTCTTAAACCATTGAACAGACTTGATTGAAACTTTCAGACGTTCTTTTACATCCATTGCAGATGTGCACCTCCTATTTTCTTTTCAGATATTTTCATATTTAGTTCCCCATATTCAAAAATGGTCTTTGTCAATGCTGGTTTTAGTAGGGAGGGGTATAGATCTGCTATCCGCTACTCCTCTTAAACCATTGAACAAACTCCATTGGAACTCTCAGACATTTTTAGCTCAACTTTGGCGAAGCCAAATTTGAGGTATTGTCATGGCCCGTCATCTGTTTGTCCATCTGTCGCGCCGTACACACTGCTCGGGCTAGAGGCCGTATTTATGAACCGATCTTTACGAAACTTCTTGGATACCTTTGTTATCATTGTGAGATGAGAACAAGTCTTTTGGGGTCTGGTCCGAAATTCAAGACGGCCGCTGGCAGCCATTTTGTACAAAATTAGGTGCAATCCGATTTTTGCGCTGAACTTCCATATGAAAGCTCTGATTTGAATAATGTTTTGTATGAATGTTTAGTACCACGGGATACATCACACATAATACAGGTTTTTTTCTCGTGCATAAATTATGCAAATTAGACTAACTTTGATCTATTTAGTGTTACTTTCAGCACTGTAACTGCAAATGCCAATACGGCTCGGGCTAGAGGCCGTATTTATGAACCGATCTTTTCGAAACTTCTTGAGTACCTTTGTTATCACTGTCGAATGAGAACGAGTGTTTTTGGGTGCGGTCCAAAATTCAAGATGGCCACCAGCAGCCTCTTTGTACCAATATTAGTGCTATCAGTTTTTTGTACAGAACTTCTGTATGAAAGTTCTGATTTGAATAATTTTTTGTGTGAATGTTTAGTACCAAGGGATACATCACATATAATACGGAGTTCTTTCTCATGCATAAATTATGCCAATTAGACTAACTTTGATCTCTTTAATGTTACTTTCAGCACTGTAACTACAAATACTAGTACGGCTCGGGCTAGAGGCTGTATTTATGAACCAATCTTTACGAAACTTCTTGGGTACCTTTGTTATCACATGGGACGAGAACAAGTGTTTTTGGGTGTGGTCTAAAATTCAAGATTGCTGCTGGCAGCCTTTTTGTACCAAAATTAGTGCAATCAGTTTTTTGTACAGAACTTCTGTATGAAAGTTCTGATTTGAATAAATTTCTTTATGAATGTTTAGAAACATGGAATACATCACATATTATACAGGTTTTTCTCTCGTTCAGAAATTATGCAAATTAGATGAACTTTGATTTGTTCAGTGCTACTTTTTCACAGTAAGTGCACATGTCAATACGGCTCGGGCTAGAGTCTGCATTTATGAACTGAACTTCTTGGGTACCTTTGTTATCACCTTGTGACAGGAACAAGTGTTTTTGGGTGCCTTTGTTATCACTGTGCTGTAAGAACAAATATTTTGGGGTTCAGTCAGACCCACTCTGGGACTCAAAGTTTTCTTTTCTAGTTTAGCATCTGACTGTCACCCACCTTTACAATACTTTACCTATATATTTGTTACAGGCTACGGTCAGCATTTATGTTCAGACCGTTACAATACTTTACATGTACCTTTGTTATCAAGTCATTGCCTTAAACACCAATAAATAATAATAAATATGAATAGAACAATACTCAACATAAAATAATGTGATAAAATCATTTATTGAAGTTAAACAGCTGAATAACTTTTTTAAGTTCGAAACTTGAAATTTTTATAAATGGTCACTGGTCATAATGCATAATAAGTTGAAATGAACAGCTGTAGCAGTAACAGTGTTTGTAGCGATGTGTTGTACAGTAGTAGCTACATCGCTACAAACACTGCTACTGCAACAAGTCAGCTAGGTTTCTACTCAGAGCAATCCTCAATATAAAATAATGTGATCAATTACAATCTGTAAATATTACTTAATGTAGATTCATTCTTGATCTCTGTTTATATCGGGTTCTGTTTAAGGTCACATGTTTATTTTATTTTTTATTTGTGTAATTATTTCTTTAACAAAAGTTCATGTTTTTTTATGTTTTAGGCCTCATAATCTACGTGGGTCATGTTGTATTTCATTCCGTGAGTGCAAGAAGGTTTTGCAATGCTAAAATTGCAAAGCCTTGTTGCACTTGAGAGACAAATTTATCAATTTTTAAACTTTGGTAAAATATCAGACATAAACCATTCAATTTTTATTTTTCTAAGTTTGCATTGGTTATAAAACAAGAGCATGCGGCAGCCAAAATGATCTGAAAAACAGATTTTTAACTTTTTAGGCCTAATTGGATTTTTTACTTTACAGCATCACAGCAAGGAGTGACTACAAAAGATCTGTATGAGCAGTATGGATTGAATTTGGATGATTGATGTTGCTGTGAACAGGAAGATCCCGGTTGTTGAAGGATGAAAGGGATACAAGAGGTTGGAATAGAGAACGTATTAAATTGAAATAAAGCTTTCTGTTGAGAAAGCAGCTGATATTTATTGTTTTGTTCATTTCATAAATATCAAATGGATTTTGCAGTTAAACTGAGTGCATTCAAAAGATGAGCTTCGGAGAATGATGACATAAGGATGGAAGCATTACAGAAATCATTTGGAAAAGTCAGTTACATGAGGTGGAGGATGATATGTATAGCAGCAACAATGCAGAGAGAAGTCATATTATATGATTGCAGGGGAAATGTACAGAAATCTGGTATTATAACATAGTGTATCTTGCCCTTGATACAATGTCTCATATGGTCATCATCATTTGCTGTTGATCATGGTACAGTGGAACCTTTTAAAGTTAATAACCACTTTTTATGCTCCCCGAAAAAATTTCGGAGTTGCATATAGTCGCCTCTCTGTCAGTCCATCCGAAACAGCATTACTTTGCAACATTACTACCTGCCATGAAATGCAGATCGAGTTTGATTTTCATCATTACAGCATTTCCTGTTCCAGAATTATGCCACACAGTGGTAAAATTAGTGGTTTCTGGATGATAACTCCAGTTTGCTTTGATGTATGACCTTATTATTTTGCAACATTACTACCTACTATAAAATGCAGGTCAAGTTTGATTTTCATTGTTATAATTCGGAAATCATTAATCTGACCATTTTGCAGCTTTTCAAGGGGAACAACTCTGGAGTGGAAATGCCATAACTCCAGTTTGCTTTGATGTATGACCTTTATTTTATTTTATTTTTTTACTTTACATGTGTTCTGTCCGATATATTTACTTGTTTGCATTTTTGGGGAACAACTGTGGCCTGTGCCAACTTTGTACTTCTTCACAATGGAAAAATATTAAACTGGTAGACTATCTATTGAAAAGTGTTGGAAGCCACTTCAGTGGCTTTTCACCAAATGCATTAGCTTGTTTAGGCTATTAAAAATAATTTTTTTCTCAGGCACCACCTCCCGCGATAGAAAATCTGCCTCATCCCCTTTTTTTCACCTGCAGATCTCTTCTATGACACTATTTTTCACTTGTAGGACAAATATTTAATCAACTATACCTCACAGAGCTCTGTCAAACAAGATAAAGTTGGTTAAATTTTCATCTACATTATGAGAAGTTTTCACTTCTGAAAACATTGGTTTGCCACGTGATAGTATAGGTAGATAAATTTCTGATTCCAACTATTTTCAGAAATGTTTTGTGAAAAAAATTCCTCCGTCCCTCGTCATAAAATGAAGGAAAAATTGCCTGAGAAACAAATTTTTTTATAGGCCTCACCAGCAGTAGAAAACAAATGTTTATGTAAAATTGTTTTGCTACAATTTATTGGAGAGTGTTGGCTGGCACTCTCCAATAAATTGTCACAAAACAATTCTTAATGAACAATATAGTGTTAAACATAGACTTCGCTTTCTGGTAGATAGGCATAATTTAAAAATTACTCATTTTACAAATCACCTTTGAAAAGAAAAATAATTTAGCACACTACCAGTTAACCCTTTACCCAACGAATCACCCGCATCCACCCACGTAATATGCAAATTCAGCAACTGAAAAAATATTATTTTTCAAACAGTTTCAACAAAACCATATCATGCGACCCTTCTTTGGAACGAGCTCGTCGAGCTCGTTCCAAAGAATGGTCACGTGATACGTTTTTTTTTAAAAATTTTTTAAAAATTTAAAAAATGATATTTAAAATAATAAATTTTTAAATCGTCTGCGTTGGGTAAATGGTTAATAGAATAATCTAATTAATAGTAGGCCTAATTTGGTCATTTCCTTGTATTCCAGTGATAAAATGAACATTTATTTCCAGCATATCTTGTCGACAAGAGTTCATTGAGTACTGTCCAACATCCAGCATTTCATGCTTACAGAGCTCATTGAGCCCTATCCAACATGTATCATAACTTGTTGACAGAACTCATTGATCCCAGCCCAACAAGATATAACAGATGACACTCAAAATTGCATGCACTAAAATGAAACAAGTTCATAAATATACATGATCCTGACCATATGCATGTCCTGTAATTTGTATCAGATTCGAGGTCGTGTTTACAATCAGATCGCAACGAGCCTGTCAGGGCGAGTTGTGATCCGATTGTAAACACGACCGAGAATCGATACAAATTACAGGACATGCATTTGGTCATGATAATACATTTATCGAACAATCCCGTTACATTAGGCCCGTGTTTCAGTTTAAATTCGGTTGGAATTGGTCAAAATTTGGAATTTCATATTTTAGTGTGTAATAACAATGTACTAGTATAATGATATTATTTGTCATAACGCAGTGTTTACCGGAAGTTGAATCCATATGATACGGAATCAGAAAAAGTCGTCTATATGATACGGAATCGGAACACATTATGTGATATGTACCATTTCTCGTGGTTTTCGGGCCAAAATCTCTATGATTGTTAGATAAATGTGGAGAATCCAGTGTTTGTCAAAGTTATTCATCAATAAATCCAAAGATTTTTAGTTGTGTTATGTTGACCAAGACCTATGGTTTGGCGATGGTCAGTGTGTGTCCTCACACTGTTAGTGCAATAACTTGAACAAACATTCTCTGATTTGACTAAAATTTGCCATACAGGTCTTTTTCAATAATATCACAAGCAAGTTCGAAAACTGTCCTGGCCCGATTTTTCGTTACAGAGTTAAAAGCCTTTTTAAATATTTTTTATAATGCTAACAAGTTCAGAATTCATAACTTGAACAAAGGTTCCAGATTTGACAACTGGCATATGAGTTTATTCTCACTTGCATGTAATTACAGGTGAAATTTGTATTGAAAGAATAGTAAATGTTTTGGTGTTTGTAAATCATATTGAATTCACACATTTATTCAGTTAAACTGGTAAGAGTACCAAATTAATTTTGGTTGTTGTTCATATATTGGGTTCTCTTTTTGACAATTTATCGGATAGAGCCAATATGCCCTCTCCAATAATTTGTGACAAGGTAAATCTCAATCTCTCAGGCCACCAGTCTAATTCTGTTTGGAATTTGATGTGGTTATGGCCTGGAGCCAGTCTAGGCATTAAATAATTCATCACCTATGTTTTAGATTCAGTCGTCTGGAATATTTCAGTTGGTGGGAAAAGCGAATTGCTTCGCTTTTCCCAAAAACTGAAATATTCCAGATGATTGAATTTAAAAGTACCACAAACATTCATTTTCTTTGTATCAATGCAAGAAATGTTTCTCAGTTGAGAATGGATTTGAATGGGGGCGCGGTGGCTCAGTTGGTAGAGGTGCAGGCTACAAGCCGAGCGGCCCTCGGTTCGAATCCCACCTGTGGCATCAGTGTTGTGTCCTTGAGCAAGACACTTCACCCCCATTGCCCACGTGAAGGCGCGGTGATATTGTGTACTAAGGCGTACTGCACGTCGATGGTGCACCTGTCTTCAACCAATGCTAACCTTGCTTGTGTGGAGTTGGTATGTTGGGGAGCTGACAGTTGCTCACCGTTGCTCGGTGGTTCTCTCCGGGCACTCCGGCTTCCTCCACCCATAAAACTGTCACTGTTATGGTCAGCCATTGTGCAGAAATGTGTGACCTTAAAACTCCAATAAATAAATGGATTTGAACAAATTTTGAATGACATTACAATACTGTTGGACATGTTGGTAAACTAAATATTTAAGAATTAAGACTCGCCACTGCTGGAGTTTTATTATTTCTCTGGGTAGTTCCACTAATTATGGTAATATCTTGACGTTTTCATCTCTGCCTGGGGTAACTGCATTGTGCCCTTGGCCAAAGCACTTAATCCTGATTGCCCACATGGTGCTGCATACTAAGATGTATTGCACATACCTGCTTGTGTGGAGTTAGTATGTTGGGGAGTCTGGCAGTTGCTTGCCATTCCCCACTGGTTCTGCCCACATGGGGGCATGTTTGCACTGTGTACTAAGACATACTGCACATACCTGCTTGTGTGGAGTTAGTACGTTGGGGAGACTTGCAGTTACTTGTCATTGCTAAGTGGTTCTCTCCAGGTACTCCAGTGTCCTTCACCTGTTAAACTGTCCAACACAAGGTGACCCAGGCTGTTAAAAGTGTTGTTAAATCCCAATAAATAAATAAATAAATCTTGATGTGTTCAGTGTTGGTTAGAAGTTGAAATTTACCTCATAAAGGGCCTAATTCTTTAAAACAGCAATAAATTAAACTAATTCTTTAAAATGAGAAAAAAAACAAACATTTTTTTTGTGTACTTGCCTTCCTAATTGTGCAGGATCAGTCTGAGGAACTGGCTGATGTATTGCCTGCCTTCAACAAAAATGTTGGAGTTCTGGTGAGTGATGGGTGGTGGGGGGTGATTTTTATTGTGTAATTCAAGTAGGTTACACTGTATTGGATTTTTCAAATTTATTGTCAACACATCACCAAACAGAATTGCTATATCACCAAGTTATTCACAAACTTTGACATTCAGGTTCCTATTTTTCCAATTGTTTCCTCAAAGGCATAGCTTTTTGAGCTCTCGTTTGGTCGAAACCGTTCAGCTTGTTCCATTGAGGCCTTGTAGAATAGGTTTTATAGTTGAAAATGGAAAAAGTTTCATTACTGAAGAAATTATTTTGCTAGTGTCATCTGCTACTTGTTTAAGTAAAGTGATAAAATTGTGTATTATGAATGAGGGATGATGTAGAATTGAAATCACTTGCAACCCTGATAACTTTATTTACTTATGGATCCATGAGAGTCAAAAACGAGAGCGAGGAAGTGAGTGATACCAGAAAGAAATGAAATGCTTTTTGTGTGCCAAAGGCATGCATGTACAGTATGAGGTTGTTCAACTCCTTTCGACCCTAGTGACGGTGTCATTTTTTCTTCCTTTTCTTTGATGGGGCTCCCAATGATGAGTTCTATTTAGTTCCCTTTGCCAAGAGATTTCATTGAATCCTTTTGATCATTTTTCTATTTTTTTCTTATCTTCATTGTATAAGAACTGCTCACTTTCTTTCTTCTGCTGCTCCTCATCTGCCTCCAGTATCCACCTTTCCACATATCCACCTTTCCTCAAGCTGCTCGAGGGTCTCCTCTTCTACTTCCTCAAGTCCAGGTCCAAACTCCTTCAAGTGAGGGCCAATGTGAGATGGGTTCCTCTCATTAAAGGTACATCCTCCCTGAATGAGGTGTTGTGGTGTCCTCTGTATCAATCTCCAATGTTAGATGGACACTTTTGCCTCTCATCTGGTCCAGAGTCCAGTGGAGAGGGCATGAGACGCCCAGAGCTGACGAAGCTTTCTGTAATTTAATTGGTATTTCCAAATCAGCCATAGTGATTTATGAGATGGTCTTCACACTTTGAAGTCAGAGGTGCAAATGATGTGAGTGGAATGTGTATCATTCGAATGAAATGGTTTCGCCCGCCGAAAATGCGCAGGGACAATATAGGGAGCAAGCCCCTTTCGACCCTCGTTAGCTGTTTGTTTTTGGATGATGTCGAGGCGTGGTAGAGGAGGAAAAGGAAGGAGGGAAAAAGGTTTATCCCCTTCTTGGCTTTTTGCGGCTCTTTTTCATTGGTGGAGGTTGGCATGGTGGTGAGGCTGGTGGTGGTGTTGAGGTACGCGCATAATGTTCTTCTAATGCTATTCTGGAGAATTCTTTTGATTTCTTTAGGTACTCTTTTGTTTGGCGGATTCTTCTTTTGCCATCTCTATTGCCCTTAGTGCGTTTTGCACGATGCTGTTAATGGATTGTGGTGGCTTTTCTGTTGCTACTTCCGCTCCCGGGCTTTTTGGTAGTGAAGGAAGAGGGGTGGGAGACGGTGAAAAAGCAACTTCCAGTTCCTCCTCAGTCTCCACTGGTTGTTCCTCATCCAACTGTACCGGCGCAGGAGCCGGCACTTGATTGGGTGTACCAGTGGGACTAGGAGGGGAACTGGCGGCATGCCTCCAGAGCCTCCACCCCCCTCACTCAACTCTTTCTTCCTATTCCGGAATGCCTCCAAGCACCGGGTGTCCCTGCGCTTGGTTGATGGACTCTTCTTCTTTTTCCTCTTTTCAGGGCCTCCATGCCTCTTCGCGTGAGGATCAGTGGGAGAGGGGATCCTCTCTCCAAAGGTGCTACCTCTCCCCGAAGAGGGTGGTGTCTTAGCTGTCTCTACCTCAAATTCCAGGTTCAGGTGGACTCTCTTGCCTGTCTCTTGGACAGTCCAGGTGACAGGGCAAGAGATGCCCAGAGCTGATATGGTTTTGATGAGTCGCTCTGGTAACATTACGTGTACAGTACCCATATGAGACTGGTCAGTTATTACCCCAGTTATTGACGCTAAATTTAGATTAGTACTGTCTATTTATAGAGGAACTATTTATGAGTGGGCATGTGCAATTAATTACTTATCTTCATTGACAACAGAGCACAATAACAGCTTTGATATATTTTATTTCATTCAAGTGTTTCAACTTTTAACAAGCGATAAACTATAGAAACATAATACGTTGCACATAGATATTAACATAAGTTTGTTTTTCGCACATAGATATTTACATAAATGAGTTGTCTTTTTTTAATCTTTTAACTTCATTTGGTTTCTTATAACTAACATTACAGTACGTTCAACGTGGATTGAAACAAAAACGCCGCTGCAGTGTGTTCTCCACCGTGGAGTTCCAGTGGACCGCAGTGTTTGATAAGAGGAAGACAGTTTTCAAAACACTGTGACCTGTGTTTTGGTTTTGGTTTTTCGGGTTTGGGTTTTTTGTTTTTTGGGTTTTTTTATGAACTGTTGTAAAAAAAAGACCTATCTCTGATGAAAATGTGTCTCGTAAGCCTTCATAGGCTGGATTTCATATAAATATGTTGTAAATACTCTATGTATATTATGTATGTGTATTGAAATGTGACACTTAAATAAAATATTCTACTACTACTACTACTACATTAAAACAGTCGGGATTGAAGTGATTAATTAAATATAGTTGATTAAACTACCATTTGCACAAGGTGTGAAATAACATTTGAGTGGCGCGACAAAGCGCAGAGCTGTTCTTCAAACCAACATCTGTTTAAAAACCTCTGCACATGACAAGCTTGAGAAAAAATAAGAGACAAATCAACATTTTCAATTACTTTTTATTAATTCAGCAATCATAATTATAACCATATGTAAATAAAATCAATAGAAAATAATATTTCTTTTATTTTTCAATAATGACATGCCCATCGACAAGCCAGACCACCACACATCATAACCCTACCTCAAACATGCCCCGAAATTTCGTATTATAATTTTTTGGTTTTGTCCCGCCACACGTGTCTTGAAACTCCAAAAATTAAAGTAGGTCTTTCAGGCAGGAGATTTCATTTCCTCTATCGGAGATTTTCTGGCACCACCCCTGATTTTTGTGTGCAGCCAGCACATCAAAAATTTCAGTGTCTTGGCAGTGTAAGATTCAGTCATCCATACCACTCCTAAATGGTGAAGTAAATAGCCCCCCCCCCCCCCCACTCCCTATCCCCGAAATGAGGCAATTGGACCCCAGACTCCCATAAACCCACACGCACAAATAGGCCTATATCATTGATTGCTTGCCTATCTGCCTCCCATCTTGGCCAGTTTTCCTTGCTAGTGCATGCAGGTGCTTCAATATATGGATTCCGAAGCGTCTTTGGCTGAAACGTGCCAGGGCCACCACAAGCATTCCTTTTTCGTTAATGTAGTTTATTTATGTTAATTCCACTCTCAACATGTACATTTTAACATTCCACTCTGAACTTAACTTTTAAAATCGTAAATCGGATTCCCTTCCTCCCCAACCCACAATTTATTCAAAATACAGTACCGGTAACTTGATTCCTCTCCGTCAATAGCTACAGTTACATGTAGGTAAAAGACCATCGGGGAATGTCCAGATATTGTACTGGTCAAGTTATCATTTTTTCAACTCACATCCATGATTTCAGTACGGTATAATATTTATTTTTTCATAATTCCTCGAGTTCTGAATCGATTTTGATGAACAACATTCGGAATCGCAATAGCTTTTAATAACTTTTTCAAATATTAAACTATCTTTTTAATATTTCAAGTAAAAGTGAAAGTATTTTTTCATTGACTGTGAAAAAATTTGATATAATTAAGAGCCGGTGACTGAGAGATCAAAAGATAAACCGACATCAGCCGAACATCCCATCACACGGTTTGACATATTCATGCGAGATTAAAAACACGATTCAAACTCCATATTTTGATCTTTTTTTTTCTGCCATATTTATGCTTTTTATTATCAAAACGCATGTATGGAGCATGCGTATTCAATTTATACTTAAGTGCAATTCCTAACAATCACTAAACAACAATGAACTGAAACTATTTTTGGTGGAAGAATAGACCTGATTACCACACTTGCAAAAAACACATGTTAATTATAGACAAACTGAAGTCACGTGGTGGGGTTTTGAGACCCCACCTCATAGTGTAATTTGTGGGGTCTCAATTTCTGTGTTCATATGGGCAGCATACACGACATGAATTCCAGCTTTTCCATGATTGTTGATCAGGTGCTCACGCTCTGAATTCAGAAGTGTGAAAGTGAACTTCACCGAATGTGTGTATCATTGTGTGTGTCATACTATTTTATACATTTTTATCACAGATTATTCTGAGTATCTCATTGGATGAATTGTGATGACTGAATTAGGGATTATATATAATTGATATGATAGATAGGTTTTGAACATGGTTCCTGAACATCCTCCACTCTATCCCTAAAAGTGGTCGACCACTTTAAGGGAGGCAAGCGTTGGTCCTGCGTCCCACCTCTGCCCCTTTTTGTAAGTGAAATGCGCATCTTTTGTCCCAACCCAATAGGATTACAATGCAGGCCTGCCCGAACCAGGGAAGTTTCGGTCTTCTTTCTGGTGGTCCCCGAAAGGGGTCGTTGTTGTTTTCTTTCAAAGAGTCCAACCAAACAGAGACAGCCTGAGGCAGATTATACTTGCCAGTGATGGCCATCACACAAAATCATCCTAGAAGCGGCAGACTATACTTGCCTGAAAATCCAGATCGACTGCACCCTCGGGGAGAGGTAGTACCTTTGTGAGAGGACCCAACCTCTCACACTGGTCCTCACCCGAGGGTTCAACCGACATCAGCCAAGAGACCATCGCGACGCAACTGGTGACACCTGCCGAGTACCTGAACCTGTTCCTCCTTCAACATGCCTAGACATGAGAATTGATCATTTACAGTCACTGAGGGTTGAAAGGGGCTTGTTTCTCATACTGTCCCTGCGCGCCTTCGGCGCGCGAAACCATTCCTTTTGGGATTTTGTACATTCACCATCAACACCATGCAAATAAGCCCATTGCCGATTAGCCATCTTTGACGTTAATGATATGCAAGGTCAGAGGTAGCTTCGGGTAAACACTTCGATCAGACTATCTGTCAAGACTGTCATACATGCGATAAAAAACATCCAAAATGTTTTGCTTGAAACGCGAAAATGTGCATTTTCGATTTAATACTAATAAAGATAGAAAAAATAAATACTTCAACGCCACATTTAATGGACAGGGCAAAATAATAATGATTTTTTCAGTGAAACGAATACCGCAATGAACCCCTTCAGACAAGCGAAGGTAGGCTCGGCATCATGGTTTTGTTTAGTTGACGAGTGACAAAACTGCAGATATATCACTGAAACTACAGAAAAATGTCTGCGTGAGTGAAAATGAAAACCCTGGGTATCCAAACAACCAACCCATACAATATTTTCAAGCTTAGCACATTGATGTTCCAGCTGGAAGAGGTTGGGGATGGAGGGGGGGGGGGGGGGCGTGGTCCCTAAAAAGTCAAAGAAAATCGTCTGCTAGTAGCAGTGCCGCGTGCCTAATAATAATATTTTTCGGCTATTCCATCTATCGTCACAGGCACGCTATTTGTCCACTTGTATAGAAATTGTAGGCTACATTAATTTGTTATTTTAATCACGATAATACTTTCTAGACATTAAGTGGGAAAATTGATCAAGGAAGATGTAACCACTTTGCAAGTTGTGCAAACCATTTAGTTTGTTTCAAGTGAAAATGGTCAAAGACTACTGTTGTGTTGTTGGGTGCCACAGTGGTTCATTCCTTCTCCAAGCATGGAAGTACAAATACTGTTACCTCCATAAATGTGTTAACAACACAGGTCAGTGTTTTTGTGACCCTCCATTTGTTCTACACACATTTCCCAAAGACCAAGAAGCCTTGGATCAGTGGGTTAGAAATGTTAATAGAACTGATAAAAATACAGACAAAAACTGGAGACCCACAAAACACTCAGTGGTGTGTTTAAACCACTTTGTAGATGGGAAACCAACTCCACAAAATCCTTATCCCACTCTGCATATGGGCCACTTGGAGGAATGTTTGAAAAAAACAAGACGCATTCTTTTTCTATATAAATCACCCTAGAAGAAAAAATTAAACCACAGAGACATTACACCAGTGCCAAAAAACTGTATCAGGATACAACTCACACTGAACCCCCTCCGCCCAAAAAGATGAGACTTGAAAAAAATTCTGATCACCCTCAAAATTCTGGTGAAGTTTTAGAAACCCCCATTTAGGAGAATACTGATGCATCCCAACAAACTTCTTTTATGCATTTGGAACACACTTATAGTATACCAATAATTTGTTCAAAAACTGCAGAATGTAATTGCCCAGGTTGTTGTGATAAACAAGAAAAATTATCAAAATTAACTAAAACACCCCCGGACCACCAACAGCCATCAACCAGTGCTTTCATTGAACATGACTATAGTAAACAGCTTAAGTGTAATTGTACACCAAATTGCAGTTGCTTGGGCTGTTTTGAAAAAGAATTTCAGATTATGGCCCTGTTATCAGAGAAGAAACAACAAATTCAACTTGCAAAAACTAAAACCGAAGCCTCCCCAAGAAAAAGACAGTCCACTTTGAATCCAGTCTCAATAAATTATTTTAAAAATGACGAGACAGTAAAATTTTACACAGGTTTACCAAACAAAAATATATTTAATTTACTTTTCAAATTTTGGGAACCAAAAATGAGAAAATGACTCAGTGGCGTGACTATAAAAAAAATCCTGTGTTGGGCTGTAAGAAAGTCAAGAAGTTCCAGCCATCTCCTAAAAAACGGGGTCCATCAGGTAAACTGACAAGGAAAGATGAATTTCTGATGGTTCTGATGAAACTTAGAATGAGACTATTAGTGTGAGATCTAGCAGATCAATTTTCAATTTCATCTTCAATAGTCAAATGCTTATTTACTTCATGGATGAAATATTGAAGCCATTAATTCACTTTCCACCCTTGAGTTCTATACAAGCAAATATGGCTTCAAAGTTTAAAAAATATTATCCTCAATGCAGAGGTATACTTGACTGCACAGAAATATTTATTGACAAACCAAGGGACCTGCAAATACAAGCAATAACATGGTCAGACTACAAAAAACATAATACTGTAAAGTACCTTGTTGTTATAACCCCCAGGGGATGCATAAGCTTTCTGTTGAAGGGATGGGGTGGACGGGCATCTGATCAGCATATTGTTAAGCACAGCGGCTTTTTAAAGTTAGTTGATCCACATGACCAGTATATGGCTGACAAGGGTTTTCTGATTGCTGAAGACCTTATGCTTTATAAATCAGAACTTGTTATTCCTCCTGGTATTAAGGACAGAGAACAAATAACTGCATCAGAAATTAAGAAAACTAAGGAGGTTGCAAATTTAAGAATACATGTGGAGAGAGCTATTGGTAGAATTAAAACATATCGAATTCTAAAAAATACTCTTCCAATCAGCCAGTTATCATTGATTGATCAGATTGTTACTGTGTGTGCTGCATTAGTTAATTTGGATGGAGTATTAGTTGACTGATAATCACACCATTAAAATTTGATTTATAATCTAAAATTCATAAACCACATAACTGGCAAATTGTAAAATCAAGACAATTTTTTTACAAGAAATTATTGAAAGAGACTTAAAAGATTAATATGTACCAATAAGCCCAAAATGAGTTTTTAAAATCCATCAAAATGCTCACTGAATAGTACAGTACAAGTCAAAATAAGTTGTGCACATCCGCAATAAACTAAGTACAGTACATGCAGAGTGGATTGTAAGTAAATCACCTGCAGAGTGGAGTTATCATCCAAGCTATAACTTTAAAATTGTGTGCATATCAAAAAACACAAGCAGTGCTTCAGCCAATGGACATCCGGGTTTAACCCTGAGGTCCATTGGTTTAAACTTAGCTTGTGCTGGTTATGCTTTGCAACAAATTTGCAATTATTGCTTGGGTGGAATCTCCACTCTGCGGTGATTTAGTGATAATACACATTCCACATACTGTATACTGCTGCTCCTGCATTGATAAGACCAGAATCTGACATCATTTTCTGGAAAGCTCTCAGTTAGAGCTTTCCAGAAAATGATGTCAGTTTCTGGCCTTATCAGTGGAGGAAGAGAATACATACTTTATAGTGGTTTTTAAACATTGGAAAATGTATTGATAAGAATATCCATAATCTACACACATCAGTGACATCACTGCCTAGAAGCAGGTAAATATGGTTTATAAAATCAAACCACATCGTGCGAGCTTTCATCGGAACAATACTGTTCCCCTGAGGGTCACATGATGTGGTTTGCTTTAAGTTTTTGAGTGTAAGTTTGAAGAATTTAAAATGAATTTTCCAGTTTGAATGCTGTCTGTGAGTAAAGGTTTAACTGGTTGAGTGCCAGAACCCACTATCAAGGTTTTCCAAAAAAAAAAATGAGGATACCAGAGCAAAAACCAATATTTTTATTGCTCATGTTTCATATTCAGTCAAATGCAAATAATATTTTGTTTGTATAAATGTTTTATTATAAATTATTGGAGACTGTCTGTGGGCACTCTCTCCAATAATTTGTAATAAAACAAATGTTGAATGTGAATGACAAATTCAGATCATCAAACATAATCTAGCCCTCAACCAGTTACATGTACAATGTAAGTAGTAAAGTACAAAATGTACTGTACTGCCACTTCTGTGATCACGGTACTGTAAATGTAGATTATTTTAGCAAGTCACAATTTGTTTCTTTACAGTACATGGACAGTGTAGTATCACTCGCAGAGTGGAGATTCCATGCAGGCAATAATTGCAAATTTGTTCCAAAGCATAATCAGCACAAGCAAAGTTTCAGCCAATGGACCATTGGCTGAAACATTGCTTGTGTTTTTTGTCGATATGTACAAAATTTGAAAGTTATAGCTTGGGTGATAACTCCACTCCATGGGTGATTTAGTTACAATCCACTCTTCACATAATGTAGATTTGTTTTATAATCACAAAATATTGAATTGTGGCATTGGGCACAGTCCAGTACTTTTTAATAAAACTAATCTGTGAATGAACAATTGGGGGCACGATGGCTCAGTTGGTAGAGGTGCAGGCTGCAAGCCGAGAGGTCCTCAGTTCGGTTCCCACTTGCGGCAACCGCGTTGTGTCCTTGGGCAAGACACTTCACCCCCATTGCTCACGTGGGGGCACGGTGACGTGTACTAAGGCGTACGGCACGTCAATGGTGCACCTGTCTTCAACCAATGCCAACTCTGCTTGTGTGGAGCTGACAGTTGCTCGCCGTTGCTCGGTGGTTCTCCGGGTACTCCAGCTTCCTCCACCCGTAAAACTGTCATGGTCATGGTTAACCATTGTGCAGAAATATGTGACCTTATATGAATGAACAATTATTTATTTAATAGCTAAAAATACATGTAAAATCTCTGGAAAAAAAGACTTCATGATTATAAATGCAGGGTACAAGGTAGTAGTCAGCTAAATATAAAATCTCTGGAAAAAAGACTTCATTTGAGTATAATTTCACGGTACTAGGTACAATCATATGCCTACAAATATAGTACAAATCAAAGGTTGAAGCATAACCACAATAAACTACCTCTCCCACTGCCACTACACCAATAACACAAGAACCTGACACCATTTTTCTGGAAAGCTCTCTGTGAGAGCTTTCCAGAAAAAGATGTCAGGTTCTTGTGTTATTGGTGTAGTTGAGTATGAATAGTTTATACAGTGTAGTAGTTATTCCACAACTTATTTCAATTTGTACTGTACATGTAATGATGCAATTCTAAGGTGATTTCTGGATTCCACTAGCAGGTCCACTGGCTAAAATTTTAATAATGCTATATAATGCAAATGGACATCAACAGCTGACCATATCTGGCAGCCAGTAAAAACTTATGACTCAACAGGCAAATCTGCAGTTTAACCCTTTACCTAACGAATCGCCCGCATCCGTCCGTGTAATATGCAGTTGAGCAGTTGAAAAACTTTAATTTTTCAAAATATTCCAACAAAACCATATCATGTGACCCCTCATTGGAACGAGCTCATTGAGCTCGTTCCAATGAGTGGTCACATGATATGGTTTTGATGAAATTTTTTGAAAAAATTATATTTTAAATAATAAATTTTGAAATCGTTTGCGTTGGGTAAAGGGTTAAGGACCACTGAGTAGTTAGTTATGCATATGGTGTCCATAAAAGCAGTTTAGCTTGTTGAATCCTCAACTTTCTACAGCACTGGCAAGAAGAATGTGTTGGATATATATGTATATCCACCTACATAACTGGCTAGGTGCCTGAAGCCACTATGTGGGCTTTGCTAAAAATGAGAGTGCTAGAGCAATAGCCAATATTTCCTCGCTCAAATTCCATATTCAGTCAAACGCAGACAATATTTTGTTTGTATAAATTTGTTTTATTACAATTTATTGGAGAGTGTGTGTAGGCACTCTCCAATAATTTGAAATAAACAAATTTTGATGAACAAATTCTCACCACCAAAAATAAACTAGCCCTCAACCAGTTGAAGGACAGTACAAATCTGCTTGTGTAGACTGTAAATAGAGGATCTGTAGTGAGTTTTTCTTTGACATAAGATTTATGAAACGAGTGTAGACAATTTTATTTTTCGAATTTCAGATTCTTTTTATCACATGACACACACAAACGAACTTGAACCGATTTATTTTTAACGAGTCTGTGTTCCCGTACATGGAAAAAGAAAATTAACCTACTTTCTCCATGTTGACTGAGTGCGTTCAATACTTCCGCTTTACAAAATAGTTCTCAAAACAAACGGTCTTGTTGACTTTAATAAACAGACTGCAACAAAACCCTCATTAGTAATTCAATTGTCAACAATAAGAGAAGCAAATCCAAAGAAGGGATTTGCAATTTCTATATTTTATAAACTTTAATCCGAGTCGCTGTCGGACACAATGATGCGCCTACGTTTCTGAGCGGTTGGGCTGATGATGTTTCTGGGTTATGAATGTGTATTTCAAAGTGCCCACCATAAATGTTGCCTGTGAACATATTCTGTAGTCTACCCGCTAATTGTGTGTTTCGATCAATGGAATTTGTGTTAGAAATTGACTGGTTTTGATAAACTACATCTGTGTCCAGTCCATGGATTTAGGATATTGAGGCCTATTTTCAGTTTGAAGATTGGAGTTAGATAACACACGAGAAATTTGTTTTTGTTGTTGTTTATTGATATGGCTGTAGTTGTTAATTGACTGGATATTCTGGTGTCCTGTGATTTGCATAATCTGGTGAGCAGGGATGTTATTTTCACTAAGTTTCTGAACAAGATGTTTGCGAGCACTATGATTTGTAAGTTTCTCTTTTCCGTTGACAGACCAGCTGCTTTTGCCACGCGCTTCATGATGGAGGTAAGTTTATTTATTCCAATCGGCTGTCTTTTAAACACTGATCACCGACATTCATAATATCTTGTTTAGTATGTGTTGCTATATAAAAAGGGTCACTTTCGTCACTGTAACCAGAGGGCCTTAAAAGAGAGTACTTTTTATAAATATTCACAGGACACCTTTCTGGTAAATCAAAGTTACATCACCAGGGCGAGTTTTTGTTTGTCTTTCTATAAACTGTAAATATTCCTGGCCATTTGGGTCCTTGTGCAAACTAACATCCCCCCCCCCCAACACATTTTACGGTGCTCATCTGAGCCCCATAAACCAAAGTGAATAGTGTTTAAAAACCACAAGGAGTTTATTATATATTCGGGTGTCAAAGAACCCAGTTGACCGCTTTGCCACAAAATGTCAATTTCATTGTCACTTATTGGCTCTGCCTTCATTTCCCGATTGCCCAAGCCACTTTGTTTTAGTTGTCGTTGTTTGGCCTTCAATATGTCTCTCACTTTCACAAATTCTACACTGCTAACTATTGTGTGGCCATAATTAAAACGTTTTAAATTTCTGTCAATACTGGAAATAAATCCACGCAACGAGCTTGGTTCATATTCAGAGCCGTCAGATTTTCTGACTGACAGGATAAATTTGCATAAAATAACACACAGTTCACTGGGCGGTATGTTGTGAATTTCATGATGCTCATTTATATCATTGCTTTGAAGAAAATTTCTTACTGCATATCATAAAAGGTCTTGCTTAAAGTGTTTTTATTTGTTTCTTTTTCAACAAATCCATCTATATCTGCACCACTGACATTAACAAAACGACGCTGTTGAGTAGCGTCCATTTGCTTAGCAACGCCAACAGTTTCTTGGCAATCTAGTGTCTGGTAGCGTTCATCGTGTAATGGGCTCAAACGTTCTGCTGAGAGAGTCACTTTAAAGTCGATACCTATTATTTTCACAGTGTATAACAAACCTTTTGTGGAATCAATGATCTTAACAATTTCCCCTTCTCCATCTATTTTCACAATTTCGTTCACTCGATAGTTAAGTACACGCAACATGTTTTGTTTGTAAACAATGGAGTGGTACAATATGAATATTAATTAGGTGATGAGGCTTAAAATTCAGCCAATGAAAATCCTTGCAGGTCATATTACACGTGTTCTCATATAGAAGAATATCAGATGGACTTTTTTCATTGAACTTTACAATAGTCATGTGATAAAACAATATCCAAGTACACACATTTTGGTGATGGATCTTCCACATTGTATGGACTCCAACAGGGATCTGTACTGGTGTGATTCAAAATCCTGCCAGCTTTGAATTGGAACAAAACAAAACATGTCGAACATTCCAAAAACAGGACATGGAAGCCTCAACTGGATAACAGACCCCTAATACACTTCTGGCAGATCCATTCTTCCTCCTGTAACTCATCAGATTGTGAGTTTATTCCACAACACCCCCAATGTATCCAAAATTTACATTTCTCACACTGAATACTATTGTCTGCATCAGAAATTATTTAATCAACTTCCTTGCACTTCTGATTGCTCTCACTGCACAATACTGGAATCACCTTTAGGTTTTGCAGTTTACCAAGGGACCAAACTGGGCATGCGCCAGTGCGTAATTGGTTCTGAAACATCAGGACCTGGCTCTTAAATCTCAGAAATAGGCTTCTCAGTTGGCACGTAACTTCTCAGATCATATCTTGATATTCTTTCGATGGATAATCGAGAGAGACACTCTTACATGTATTATATATATGATTATCATTTATCATTGTTGTAGAGTGCTTAAGTTAATACTTCAAGTCTTAATTACCAAGCATTAATCTTCTCTGTGGTTTCTGATCAAGTCTTGGCTGCCTAAATAGGCAGCCAAGACTTGATCAGAAACCACAGTGAAGATTGATGTTTGCTATAGTCTACTAAATGAAAATGATGAGAGCTATTACATACTTGCAGTGTCTGTTACAAACAGCAGTGTGACTCTGTAAATTGAAATCTGGCACATGAATTGAAAAAATAGGCTGCGAGGCTAGAGCGTATTTTAAATAGTCCTGATCGGTCCCTGTTCACCTTTACTTTTACCAACAACCCTACTTTTATCTTTAACTTTAGTTTGAGACACAGATTCCTTTAATGTTGAATCATTGCCAGTGACACATGTTTTGAGTAAAGAAAAGGAACTATCCATTGACTCTGTATGAACTTGTGAGATTGAAGGCTTTTCAGTTTCTAAATGTATTTGAGGTTTTTATGGCCTTGTTCTTCAGTTCTGGAGCTAAAAAACTTCGGGGAAAAAAATAAAAGAGCACTTAGAAGATTTGTCCACCTGTTTTCATCAAACAAAATATTGGTCAGTATATTTACATGGTGTAAGAACACACAAAAATCACAGTACTTTTTCCCCAAGAACACCCATCTGACCCTGCACCTGATCAAAATACTTGTGGGTAGAGGAGAGTTTTGGTTTTCCATCACTATCTAAACACATAAAATCAAGATGTTCAACTTTCGGTGCGTGAAACTGAAAATGGACACTTTACCTCAAGGAGACCTTCACAAGACAACATACCATCAGGGCTTGCACCTATAAACTGGTATTGTTCATGAACATGTAGTCCACTTTCCAGAAATATAAATTTTATGTGCCCTTCTTTTTTTTTAATTGTACAGTATTTTACAGCATGTTGTTCCATACTACGACCATACTTCAGTGCAGGAAGCTCTGAAGGAGCAGGTTTATAGTTCATCAACAACCTGCTTATTAGATTTGTACAGTCAGCATCAGGTTTTCTTTTAACGAATCCAGGACAAAATGCCAATCAGACAAAATGCCAATGGACAAAATGCCAATCAGACAAAATGCCAATCAGACAAAATGCCAATCGAATCTAATACAGGAGTACAAATAAGAGAAACATAAAGTGAATTAAAAGTTTATTTTCCAAGGATGATAGCACTTTGTTATGCAATATTTTTTCAACATTTCAGCAACAAATAACATAACATATCATAATACAGTGTTCTATACATGAAAACAGCTTGTACATAAACAATAGTTTTGTTACAATATATTGGAGGGAGACATTCAGCTCACTCCAATACATTGTAACAAAACATGTATACACAGTATATATTAATTATTTTTCTGAGTGTATCGGTGTTGATTGAATGTAGTTCAATATATTTCTCAAACCGGTCATTTACAATACCTTCAATACTTTTAAATTGCATATAGGTCAATACCGTTATATAATAGTATTTAATCTATTGCATCTTATTTGACAGAACTCAAAAAGTAGTGTCCAATAAGATATAATGGAGTAAATAATCGAGTTATCAATCTATCAGAATACAAAGTTCTTTGCATGAAGTCACTTGTTCATAAACAATAGTTCTATTTCAATATAAAGGAGAGAGACTTTGGCATATATTAATTATTTTTAACCCTTTACCTAACATGAAAAGCAGACGACACTTGCAAAAAAAATTCTTGAATAATTAATTTTTTTCATTTTTTGTCTCAAAAACATAGGTTATGACCCCTCGTTGGAACGAGCTCGACGAGCTCGTTCCAACGAGGGGTCATAACCTATGTTTTTGAGACAAAAAATGAAAATATTTTGAAAATTAATTGGCGATTTTTGAGAATAGCGCTGGCCGGTTTTGGCCGTTATGTTGGGTAAAGGGTTAAATTAAATTGCAAATAGGTTATAGAGTAGTAATTAATCTTATGCAATGGCCAAGTCCTTGCATAAATTCCTCTATAGATTTGTTTCCAGTTTCTTTTGATTGACAAAGATTTTGTAGTTTTTCTTGGTATTTCTTGACTCCTTTGCGTATGCGTTTAATTGTTGGCTGACCCCTGGCTTTTTGCAGGATTTGGGTCCTTGCAAGCACAGCATCCTCCTCCAAATGTTTTATAAGCCTCCAGATTGATGGATGACTATGCCCAACCATACTCCTAAACGCATTATTCACCTCATCTCATTTATATTAAATTATTATATCTACTTTGATTTAATGGTAAAAACAACACTGACTTTGAAAAAAAAACACTCAAAGAAAAAGACCACCATCAAAGATGACACCACAAGCCATGTAACCTATTATTACAACATAAACACTGCAATGTTAAAATGACTTTGAAAAAGAAAAAACAACAGTTGAAGGAAGGAAAGACTCCTTGCAAGAGAAAAGAAAGAAAGAAATGACCAAAAAAAAAAAAAACATCCATTGGCATTTGAAATGACCAAAAAAAAAAAAACATCCATTGGCATTTTGTCCATTTCATACTTTGTCCATTGGCATTTTGTCGGATTGGCATTTTGTCCATTGGCATTTTGTCCACACACCTCTTTGAACAGTTTCCATCCTTGTGTAAACATCATGAAAATTTGATGCTGTAATTCTGCCTTCTCTTTGACTGGTCCACTCTGGATTTTTGAACTGTCCCCTAGTATGAAATTCAATGTTAACACTTTCTCCCAATGAAAGTGGATGATTCACCTCAACCAAAAAGCTGGCCACAGTCTCTTCTTTTAAAAACACTGGATTTCTGACAACACTTCTTTCAGCCAAAGTAACAGCTTGAGGGGAAACTTCTTGCAGTTTTCCTAAAAACTCTGTAATCGACATCCCCTTTGTCATGTCATGTGACTTGAAAGTTTTCTTTGGCGTTGGATTTAGTCGTCGTCTTTTACCTTTGATAAAGAAAGAACAAGAACATGAGGCACATCTTTCAAAGTACATTAAAATTCTTGAGTAACTAATTTTTTTGACTTTTTGCATCAAAACCATAGCTCAATGAACCCGTTCCAATGAGGTGTCATAAGCTATGGTTTTGAGACAAAAAATAATGAAAATTGAATTGTGAATTTTGTGAATAGCACTGGTCGGTTTTGGCCATTACGTTGGCTACAGGGTTAAGAGAAAAATAGTGATGGTCTTGAGAATCTAACGAGTACTTTCTTCATGAGTAATTTTCATTCAAAGATGTGAAAATTTACGAACTATAAAAATCTATTTGTGGTGTATAATATGCACTTAGATTAAGCCCTAATTAGGCAGATTGTAGCCTTACTTTCATCAATTAGACTTGTTTAGTAGCTCTTTCCATTTTATTTAACTGACTGAGTGCTAGGAGCCACAATCCTGTCTCTCCTGAAAAGTGCAGAAATCTATTTTAGTGGCTTTACATTGTTTGCATTGGCTTATTGTTTTCCTAGCAGTAGAACATAAATATTTATTTAAAACTGTAACAAAACATTTGCTCATGAACAAAATTGTTCTCAACTAAAAAGTTCCCTTGTTGGATGTATGGCATCCATAATGAAAAAAATACTGAGGTTTCAAATCACTTAAAAAAATAATTTAGCACTCAACTAGTTAATCTGATTACTACATAAACAGCTTCAGAATTATCATCAGCTTACATCATCCTATTCAACAAGCACTGGGTGAATAATTTCTCACAAGTCAGCCTTACAGTAAGAATTGCATGTTCTTTGAACTTGAATAAACAGTAATGTGTTGACCTCACAAAATTGATTATCCATTTACATCCCCATTAGGGGGCGTGGTGGCTCAGTTGGTAGAGGTGCAGGCTGCAAGCCGAGAGGTCCTCGGTTCGAATCCCACCTGCGGCAACTGTGTTATTTACTCGGCCACCACTCAAGCGAGTGGTGGCCGAGTGGATAAGTGCGCTGGTCTCTCATGCCAGAGGTCCCGGGATCGATCCCCGGTCGGGGAAAGTTCTTGAGGTGTCCGAACACTCTCTATCAGCATCAATTGTGGGGTTGATGCTGTCACAGCATATTGTCCTATTGGGTGGGGACGTAAAATGGCTGTCCTCTGTGCGAAGAGAGACACACTCCGTGCAGGCTAAAGATCCCTTCGTTGTATTCGAGAAGAGCTTGGCCATGAAGTTGCCACTATGAAGGTCATCCCACACACCTACGCCATTAGGCCAAGGAGAGGCATTAATATAAGTTGCATAACTTGTTCGCCAATCCTTGTAAAACAAATAAGATTAAATAAAAAAACTGTGTTGTGTCCTTGGGCAAGACACTTCACCCACGTTGCTCACGTGGGGGCACGGCGACGCTGTGTACCAAGGCGTACTGCACGTCAATGATGCACCTGTCTTCAACCAATGCTAACCCTGCTTGTGTGGAGTTGGTATGTTGGGGAGCTGACAGTTGCTTGCCGTTGCTAGGTGGTTCTCTTTGGGTACTTCGGCTTCCTCCACCCGTAAAACTGTCACGGTCATGGTTAGCCATTGTGCAGAAATATGTGACCTTAAACACCAATAATAAATAAATAACATCCCCATTAAACAATTTATATGATCAATTCTTACCTCACAAATCCACAGTAATTAACAGACCTGATTCACACCTTTCAGTGTACAGTGCATGTAGAGTGTATTAACCCTTAAGCCCCCATATAGCCCCAAACCACCACTTTTATATTGCATTGAAGCAGGTGCTCCCTTGTGTAATCTTTTTTATTACTCTTGTGTGTAGACTGAATTTTCCCTGGCAGTGGTTCTACATCACTGCTGGCTGCCTTTATAGGCAGCCAGCAGTGATGTAGAACCACTGCCATGTCATCAATAACTATGAAAGCAGAAAAAGGCCATAAATACTTTAAAATTAATCTGAGGACTTAAGGGTTAACACTAAATCACCCATGAAGTGGAGATTCCACCCATGCAGTAGTTGCAAATTTGTTGCAAAGCATAACAAGCACTAGCAAAGTTTCAGCCAATGGACCTCTGGATTAAACTCAAAAGTCCATTGGCTGAAACATTGCTTGTGTTTTTTGTCTATATGCACAGAGTCTGAAAGTCATACTTTGGGTGATAACACCACTCCATGCGTGATTTAGTTCAAATCAACCCCCATGTACTGTAGAGGTGTCACACTGTGCTAGGCATGCATGAAATAGGATAGTAAATAATGTGATTTATTTTTTATAAATGATTATTTCTCAACATAACTGAACCTGTTCTCTCTGCTTGTGGTTTTCTCAATTCCAATTCACAAATTCGGTAACAGGACAAAACCCCCTCAGACAAAACCCCCTCACTTTCTGCATTCAAAGACAAAACCCCCTGAAGACAAAACCCCCTCACCAGAAATATTATTTATAGAGTATGGTGAAAATAAAAATGTTAAAGGGGGAGGGGGGTACTTTTATGTTTAATTTTTTCAATTCTTTAAATCATTTTTTGGAAGGGGGTGGAGGTGTGAATAATTTGTATTTTTTGATTATACCAGAAGCATAGCAGAAAATAATAATAATAGTAATAATAATAATATTTTTAGTAATTTTCTTGTCATCTTATATTATGTAGTTCAAACTCTTACAGAAAAAAATGAAGTGCATAATATAGTGTGCTTTCAAGAAGTATTATGAAAACAAAACAAAGTTTTCATATATCAAAAGGTGTTTAATTGTTACCATATGCATGTTTACTATATTTGAGAAAAAATATTTTTTATGAAATATGAGTAAACAAAAAAAACAAAAAACAACAATAAAAAAAAAAAAAATTCAAATCGTGTTCATTATCATTTATTTTTTTGCTATGTGAGGGGGTTCTGTCCAAGAAGTCAATTAAGGTGAGGGGGTTTTGTGTCTCGAGGGGGTTTTGTCCTAGATTCCACAAATTCTGGTGGGGACAACTAGTGCTGATTTGCCAGTGCATGGCCTTGATGTTGCAGAATGCTTTACATGCCCATATTGCCAACAAAAGTCTACTTTAAGCAACAATGCAGCCACATGGTTACAAGTGGATAAGTGCGCTGGTCTCTCATACCAGAGGTCCCGGGATCGATCCCCGGTCGGGGAAAGTTTTCGAGGTGTCCGAACACTCTCTGCCAGCATCAGTTGTGGGGTTGATGCTGTCACAGCGTACCGTACTATCGGGTGGGGACGTAAAAAGGCTGTCCTCTGTGTGGAGAGAGACACACTCCATGCAGTCTAAAGATCCCTTCGTAGTATTCGATAAGAGCTAGGCCACGAAGTTGCCGCTATGAAGGTCATTCCATACACCTACGCCATTGAGCCAAGGAGAGGCGTTAATATAAGTTGCATAACTTGTTCGCCAATCCTTGTAAAACAAATAAGATTAAATTAAAGCCTTACCAAACCTAAACAAATATATCAGCCAGTTAAAGTAGATGTAAATATTTTCTTCTCAAATGATACCTGTCCAAAACACCTTTAAAGAGAAAACCTTTCTATTCACATATTTATACCTTATCATTTTCCTCACTGGCGATCTATGAAATATGTGTTCTTTCCAATAATTTGTAATAAAATAACTTACCTAACAAAATTGAATTCTATTACCTTTAACAATAATGTAGCTCATGTTCAAATCATATAGTAAATATCCTGGCAATTATTCATTTTTTTATGAACTGAAACTTGTTTTTGTACGGATCCTCCGCAAGAGAAGGTTTCAACAACAACATATCCAGGTTGACCCTCCCCAAGTACAAATGCCAGTTATTTTTTCTTTTTGTGTACTGTTACATATATTTTTTACCTGATTCGCATCATTTCAATAGGGATTGCCCAAGCTCATTTTTATTTAGGCCAGGAAGGTTGTTGTTATTTGCAAATGAAAATTTTTGTTTCCTGTAATGATAATTGTTTTGAGATATGACATTCTTTTAACCCTTAAGCTAACATGAAAAGCAGTCGACACTTGCAAACAAAATTCTTGAATAACTATTTTTTTCATTTTTTGTCTCAAAAACATAGGTTATGATCCCTCATTGAAACAAGCTCGATGAGCTCGTTCCAAAGAAGGGTTATAACCTATGTTTTTGAAACAAAAAATGAAAATTAATTGGCGATTTTTATGAATAGCGCTGGCCGGTTTTGGCCGTTACATTGGATGAAGGTTAAAGACAGAAAAATTGCCCTACAAATCACTGATATTGAAATGTTGATCATCTGTATATTGTAACATAGATTTTCAACATTCATTGAGTCTGTATACAATATATTTATTATGTCTCAAAGTTAGTTTGTCCAATCAAAATGCTGGAATACCTTCTAAAGATTCCACCGTATCGGGTTACTCACCTGATATTAATTAATATCAGGTGAGTAGCCGCCATTACCATTTTGATGCAATTCCCCTCACTTCGAATTTTCAAAATCTGAATTAAAACAAAATAAGAGAATTTAGGTTCCGAAAATATTTTCAAGATACCGTATTTTGTGATTTAAAACATTAAATATGTAAAAAGATGGTGAAATAAACTCAAACGTTCTTGAAACTGAAAGAAATCTTGCACTTCCAGAGCACCCACGACAGGGAAATGACAGTTTCGATTTTTGTCTAGAGCAACTTTTTTGAGCCCTTTGATGATGAAAACGAACATTTGTCCAGCTCATCAATGCCAAAGGGTGCTCCTATTTTCAGAAATTGCAAAATCGGCAACATCAACATCACTATAAATAATAAATGAACAAACTTGTTTTTTAAACATTCCGATCAAACAGAATTAACAGAAAGTCGGTGTGCGTTTCAGATTCAACTTCAAAGTTCAAGTTGCGTTATTGTTATTGTTTGCTCTACAGCAAAAAAGTGATTTTTAATGTTCAAAACTGCTTTATTAGTCCTTTTTAGGTAGTAACAACAGTAAATGTACACAAGGGGCCTCCAGATTATGCCGAGTTGGCAAGCAGCACTGATCTCAGTGGCAAGCTGCGATTCGTTTCATTTGTAAACAAGTACGGCAATCGCCCTTCGCAAAGTGATGATTTGTTTACAATTACCATGGTTACACGTACCGGTGCCTGTTACTGTTCATAATTCTGCGCGGTGCTATCAATAGTGGTTCCTGAAAAATAAATTCCGGGCCGTTGTTTGTTTATGGAGAAAATTATTAATCGCTTGATTTACATGGACTTTCGACATAATAAATATGTTACATGGTGTGTAGCTGGCTGATACATTTCCATACAAGGCTTTGAGTGTTCATATCAGGTTCGGCTTCGCCTCACCTGATATGAACACTCATCGCCTTGTATGGAAATGTATCAGCCAGCTACATGCCATGTAACTTATAATATGTGCAAAGTGTATTATTACTAAATCACCCATGAAGTGGAGATCCCCTCCCCCAAGCAATATTTGAAAAATTGCTGCAAAGCATAACAAGCACAAGCAGAGTGCAAGTCATTAGATCTCTGATTTAAACCCAGTGGTCCATTGGCTGAAACATTGCTTGTGTTTTTTGATCTATATGTACAAAGTTTGAAAATTATGCTTTGGGTGATAACACTGCACTCATGCAAGTTGTAGATGATGGCATTAATTTTTCTATAAACCATGGGGTTTTTGTTTAACCATACCTTATCTCTCAATGGAATAAGCTCATCAAGCTCATTCCAGTGAGGTGGTTCATAACTTATGTTTTTGCAGATAAATATATATAAAGAAATATGTCAAAATTGGATTGTCCTATTCCACAGTACAGTTGCTGTGGACTGGTTATAATTCATGTGTGGGCTGTGATGTCCACGCATGTGTTTACCAGGTAATACAATCATCATCAGCAAAATTTTAATTAATGAAGCACCCGGTTGTACCCAGTGCTTCATTAATTAAGTTTTTGATGATTATTCCAATATTTAATGTTTGGAATTTGTTGGGGATGGGTAATAGCAGGGGGGGGGGGGGGGGGGGGGTTGGGGTCACCGGGATTTTCATCTCCCAAACTGTGAAGGCCCATGCAACAAGTGTTTCTTTGTTGCCAGTTACGGTCATTCCTCTTTTTCTCAAAAATGACTTTAAAGCGACAAGATCACAGCATTTGAAATCTTCAATGCTTGCTTCATCTGTTAGTTCAAATGCCGACATAGTTCATTAATTTGATTCGCCATGTTAATTGAAAATATACTGTAAACAACTGTAGCGGTGAGATGCTTCTCGTATAAAAACAGTGTTAAACAATGTGGAAGTTCTACAATGTTTACCCGAAGCTACCGCTGACCTTGCATATCATCAATGTCAAAGATGGCTAATCGGCAATGGGCTTATCACAGAGTAAATTGACAGGAATTAGCCACATGAAAAATACCAGATTTAACTCCTTGCATACTGCTGGCAGATATTTCAGAAATGCATATCTCTTTCTCCTAATTTTGATATGTGAAGAAGAATCAAGTTTTGGAAGAGTTATTTTTCAAGTCCTTTCCCCAGCATAATGGGGGAAACTGGCCAGTGCTATTAACAAAAAATCATTCAGTATTCATTATTCTTTCATTTTGGTCACATAAACATAGCTTGTGACCCCTCATTGGAATAAGCTCACTGAGCTTGTTCTAATGAGGGGACGTAAGCTATATTTTTGATGCAAAAAAATGAGTTATTCAAGAATTTTGTTTGCAAGTGCTGTCTGCTTTGTGGGTTAGGTAAAGGGTTAAATTTTATGAATTTTTTTTATTGAATATAGTCATGACTACTGAGAAGCAGCTAAAACTGGATTTGTTGAAAAATGTTATTAAAATACTCCACAGGTTAAGAGTTTGCAATGAGGGGCAAAACAGATTTTTCAACACTTCCAAACTGTGAATCTGTAAGCTCAGAAATCTATTTCTGTGAGTGCTTCAATGAAATTTCCTATATACAGTATTCCATTGACTACATAAAATGCACAACATGAACTAAATGTTCAGAACTTGATTAAGTTTAGTTTCAAAAACTGAACATCACTTGATGAGCGTTTTCTGTCTCTAACGACACAGTGCATATCAAACTCAATTCCATCAAAATGCTAAAATCGTCATGTCTGGACAAACAACTGTGCTCACCTTGCATCAGCATCACATGAGATGCTGTGAAATCAAAGCATAACACATGTGCAACTGTAAACAGAATGGGAATCGTGCATTCGCCCCAGAATATTGCTCGTGTCACAAAGGCTGGTGCAGAAAAATCAATTTCCTTCTGTATCATATAAAAATTTCCACGTGTAGTGTTTTTATAAGAATGGACTCTCCTGGAATAACAAATATAATGGCATAGACTTGAGGTTAGGTATTAATTCCCGATTATAACTTGGAAATTTTATGGGGATTGAACATTGCACTGTGATTTTAACATTAATTTCCTGCACGCTGATGACAAAATGTCAAGCTGGCAATTCCCACGATGCAACTTGGAATTTAAGGAATTCAATCTTGTTTGACTGAGCTCTTGTCAAACAAGATTTAATTGGTTGAATTCCTTGTGAGCTCTGTTAAACAAGATTTAATTGGTTGAATTCCCTGTGAGCTCTGTTAAACAAGATTTAATTGGTTAAATTCCCTGTGAGCTCTGTTAAACAAAATTTAATTGGTTAAATTCCTTGTGAGCTCTATTAAACAAGATTTAATTTGTTAAATTCCAAGTGGCATTTTTGGAAGAATTACTGCTAGAAATTTGAGTATTTTGATGTCATAATGTTATCCGAAACATATTGCTAAAACAATCCCTGTGGTTAAAATCACACATGCTGAAGGAATTCCATATGTGCAATTTACTGCGCAACTGATTTTTTCAAATTTGAAGGCCTGGTTCCCAGCCAGGACTTTAGATTGGCCTAATTTTTTCACAGCTGTGAATACTCAGATTAACTCTACCATACTAGTGCCTGGTGAGAGAGTGAAGCGCAAGTATTTTGCCTTCTCAGCATCCATTTCTGATAATTTCCCAGTTTTTTTCTTCCGAATAATAATAAATTACATCTTCCTTGTTGTGGGTTGTCACTATTGGTCTTCCACCTTGGGCTAATATTTACTCAAGAAGGTTTTTTAGCTTACCAATGAAGTTGTGTGAGCTTATGTCATGACCCGAGGTGTGTCGGCGTCAACACTTGTGTTAAAGTTATTATAAGAGTACACTTCATCTTTCCGCCCTGTTACTATGCACCTCATACTGTTTCTATGGCTTACAATTACCCACAAACCCCCTTACCAGTGATATTTTTTCGATTTTTACTGTTTTTGCAATGTTAGACTTTTTTGTTAGTGTGGACTTTTTGTGAAAATTTCTGACCTGTTTTTCTATATATGAGTGGGGGCTACCACCAGTATGCAGTTGCTTTTATATTTCATATATGTGTTAAATGCATCAATAAAAGATGATATTAACCCTTAGAAGGACATTTTTCAGAGAATTTGGATGCAGTGTTAGACTTTTTTTGTAAGTGTGGACTTTTTTCTGACCTGTTTTGCAATGCATGTACATGTCTCATCAAGAAATTTCACATAGCGCATCAAGAAATTTTGCAAGCTGTCTCATCTTGACCTGATAGTTGAAAACTGCTCTTTATCGCCACTGTGCATTTCAAGCAGATGAGATCCAAAATGAAGGATCATACTGTCAGTTGCTGCGATCTTGCCAAGGTTATCTTTATGCATTCCATCTAGCAATGAAACCATTGATGCAGATGAATTTCCAAGTACTTCCCCAAACGTTTAGAATTATAATTTCTCCACTTTCCCTCCAAAAAAGGACACTGATGTTTCCAAATAGATATCTTTTTAAAATTTGCATAACAAAATCTGCATGGAACATAATCTAAGTAATGATGAGCAGATTCCAGTGGTCAATGCTGAACAATAATGTTCCTTTCATTGCTCCTAATAACCTCACTATTGTGTCAGTGGTTACCCAGCTTCCTCAATTTTACTAACATCAAGTCTTTCTGCTTAGCATTTTTCTTCTTGGCTACTTAGTATAGACTTATATCCCAAACTACCAGGTACATCATAGCTTGAGTATTCAGAAGCACATTCATCTTGTGTCCCACTAAGAAATTTAGAGACTGATGGTACTGGTGGAATGGAACTATCACCCTCAAGATCAGAGTCTGGAATACAGTCACTGGGAACATAGTGGTTGAAACTAGCAAAGATGCCACAGCTTGGCATTTCTACTGCATGCTTATCCTGCTTTTGTCTTTTTGATATTGATACTATTGGTCTGATGCAACTTGAATTATCTCTATCGGGGTCAAAGTATGAAGCATGATCACTCGGAACATAGCTTTCTCCTGATGATTCATAAACATCTGATTCTTCTCTATTGCTTGCTAAATCTACAAAAATTTACTAGCGGAAAAAAAGAAACTATGCATAGGGAATATTTCCAGTATATTGTTAATAGTAAATACTTCAGTACAAAACTCCTCGTGAGGATCATGTGAACACCCTTTGAAAGTAGTGATGGGTGAATGCCTTTCTCGCACAGGTGATTTCTCGTTTCTGGGGATGATTGTGATTGCACGTTTTTTGCGGGTGAAAATCTGGAGTGATAAATCTTTGCAACTTTATCACTGAACGCTATGCCAAGACTTGGCGGAAATGATTGTATCATGCTGATGGCATGAAGTCAGTCTGGAAGGAGCCATAACGATGTTGCTATCCTGTTTGTCATCCACCATAACACAATTCCTAACCTCTGAAGATGATTTCAGCAGTTTGGCAGCACCAGAGACCGTCCTCGATCAGGACGTCCACGTGTGACGTCAACACATCAGGACACATACATCTGTGTTAGCCACCTCTGAAACCACTTGCAGTCTGTGCCCTTGACTGCCATAAGTATCCCTGGGTTGAGGAGAATCAGTGCGAGAACTGTACGGAATCGACTGAGGGAGGTGAACATCCACCCATGACATCTGGCTATCTGGCCTGTTCTCGAACAACGTCATCGAAGGGCTCGTCAGGACTGGTGCAATCGGCATATTTGCTCACTCGGAGAGACTCGGTCTGCATCCTATTCAGACGAGTCAAGATTCCACATGGACAGCAGTGATGGACGTTCAATAATTTACCATCATACAGAAGAACAATACCTTCATTGCTGTGTTATTTAGCGAAATCCGTTTGGTGGAGGTAGTATTATGGTGTGGGGTGGCATCACCATTGCTGGAAGAACACCCCTTGTGATCACTGATGGCAATCTGACCAGAATCCACTACCGAGATGAGATCCAACAAGCTAATGTTATCCCCTTCCTGCAACAACACAATGTCACCCTTCAGCACGATAACGCTAGACCGCATGTTGCTTGTGTTGTGACAGACTTTTTGGCAATGGAAGATGTTGACGTGTTACAGAGGCCGGCAGTTTTACCTGATCTCTCGACCATTGGACATGCAATGTCACGTATGTAATCTTCCACAACAGCCAATGACATTGGATGGGTTATTGTGAATATTGATCCAGGTGTGGGATGACATCCCCCAAGAGTTCTGCCGTCACCTTGTACAATCCATGAGACACCAATGTCAGGCATGTAACGATGCCGGCAATGGACATACTCGGTATTGACTCTGTGAACTTGTTTCTCAGACACCGTTCATAACGTCATAACGACACCTTTGTTAATGGTGTGACAATTTACCACTTGATCACATGTTGATTGGATTCACATTCAGCAGTCTGGAAACTATTTGGTACTGTATGTTCTCAACTTATCATTCCTTGGCACATTTTACCGATGCATAGTTTCTTTTTTCCGCTAGTATATAAAAAGTTATTACATCAAAGATATTTTTATGGAATTTAAAGAAACATGTTCTAGACCTCAATCATCAGTGTGTGTGTGTGTGAGGGGGGGGGGGGGGGGGGGGTGGATGTGTTAAGTGGCGGGAGTAGGGGTGGTCAACCATAGAAAATTATTTCTGACAACCCCTTCAAGTAACCAATCGAAAGGACATCTTTTCAGTTTTCAAGAGACAAACAAGAGAAATGCAAATCGTGGCATATGCCCCCTAAGGGTGTCATAAAAGGGTAGGTAAGTCTCTCAGGGGCATAACCAAAATGAAAAGGAAGCTTCCAAAATTGAAAGGAAGCTTCCTCTAGACACCAATAATGCATAACCAAAAAATGACATTGATTTGAGTCAGTATTCATTCAGGCTGTGAAATAAGTCATGAATGGTTATTCAAGTTACGCAGAGGTTATGATGATTCAAATATCCGTAACCTGCTCGCCGTTCACGATAGTTTTCAACAGTAAACAGAAAGTTTTATGGATAAATAAGGGCGCCCAAACATAGTGACTTATTTACTCAGAAACGACCCAGGGCTCATTTTTAGACAGGAATCAATTCCTGTAATTTCCCGTAAAATGAAACTACAGTAATCCAAGTGGATTCCCATCCATCAGGGTTCGTACACCTACACAAGGATAAAATTCCATGACTTTTCCATACCTTTTCCAGGACTTTCAAACTTTTTTCCAAGACCCCGAGACAATAAAATTCCATGACTTTTCCAGACTTGTTTAGGGTGAACATTAATCTTTGGTACTAAATTATTTTGGGATATCAGACTCATTCTTTACAGAGGCTAGCATTTCTGCCTTTTCTTTAGCCCTACGACGATAGCTGTTTGACTGAGTAATTAATGTTAAACTCCCACTGGCCTCAGCTTTTTCTGCAAGCTTGTCAGTATCTACAGTTAACTTTTCTATGTCACTGTCAATTCTTGTGCGTTTCACCTTAAGTTCTTCGATTACGTCCACACACGATTTTCTTTTGTTTGTTATTTCATTTTGTGCTTTCTTTTTCTTTTCTTCATCCAAGTAGGTGATATATTTGCTTCTAGCAAACACCGGAAGAGTCGAATTTTTATTATAGGTACAACGCCCCAACTTCTATTTGTACCGAGTCGATTCGTACAGTACTTACTAGATGAGGAATCGGGTTGATTTATCCCAGAGACTGGTTTGACAAATCATTTCCTAAGGATGTACAGACAGGCCTGTCAGAAATTTAAATTCCGATTCATATGGGGGGGGGGGGGGGGGGGGGGGAGGAGGGAGGGGGGGGGGCGGGCAGAGACAGCATCTGTGAAACACTTCAAAATGGTGGGAGGGGGTGGAGCAGCATGAATAACTGTATATCATAAGGAATCAGGGCGATTCATCCCCGAGACGTTTCGTCCCCGAGATGGGGGGGGGGGGGGGATTTGGGCAGAGACAAGGTCTGTGAAGCGTTCCAAAAATAAATTGAGGGAAGGGGGCAGCGCACATTTAATTTATATCACATTGTCGGCTCACGCCACTGTTTTTCTTGGACTATGGTGGGTTGCACAGATGCATGGGGTCAGGGTGGTCCGATTTGGAGGCCAAGTCTGCCATGGCCTACAGTGGTTCAAGCCAGCGTGGGAAAATTTTGATTTTGATATACAGTCCCCAAAATTTGAAGACCAATAAATTTCCCTCACACCTTGAAGCTATACCTTTGGCTTTCTGGGCGTCTTGGCAGAAGTTTTTGTTCCATTTTTGGTGTGAAGGTTTTTAACTTAGGAAGAGTCAGACTGGTAGCTTGTACGTGTCAGACAGAAAAAAGTTGACCCCAAAGAAAAGACACCATGCCAGCCCGACCGACGTCACTCAAGGTTAACTCATGTGGAATTCTCAGTTAGTAAATTAACAATAGTTGGAAATCTGTCCCAGCGAGTGTACACACACACACGCCATCACCCCCTCCTCACCTCTTCGGGCCTATACATAGTGTTCATATGGTTTCAGTTTATCTACCGTTATGTAAGGTAAAGGGTTATTATGGACATGGAATAGTCTAGAGAAATCATTTTTTTTTTATTCTTTCCCAGCCAGGTCTTTTCACCGATGTTGGGTCGTTTCACCCCAAATCCCGTTTGCCCCATAAGTCCCACTTCATCACTGATAAGAAAGAATAAGCAACTCGATTCAAAACATTCTTTTATTTTTTATTTCAAGCAAACATTCGAGATTCAACATTTTTTCAAAATGAGAATAATATTAATGATCACAAGGTCCACTTATGAAAACAATGCTGAACAACAATCAGACTGTCACATGACATGCCTGATCTAAAATAAACACTCATCTCTCAGGCTAATCAAGTCAGCAAATTGATCTGAAACAAAGAAAACAACTATTTTATTATTCAAGATTTTAGGAACCCATCACCAATGTACAGAAACTTGAGTGATACGTGCCAACTGTCGTCTCAGCGGCCAGCCACAACATTTCTTTCTTGTCATTTGATTCAGTGTACAATGTAGGTCCAAGTTGAGTTCGGAAATCGAGATTGCATCTTGTAAACAATAAAGTGCTACGCTGACTTTCCAGTCAGTCTCTTGAAAAAGGATTCACTTTCCGGAATTTTTTATGGATTTTATTTATCTGTTGAGCAGCTTGGGGAGCTTTTATTTCCAAATCTTCTTGTAGAAGTTCCGATTTATAATATTTTCGGAGACTCACAGTAAGTACTTTATTTTCAATAAAAGCATGCGATGTTTTTCATTCGTTTATCGAAATGCGACAAACCAAGGCATTCTTGAATGCTGGAAACAATTTTGTAGATCTCATTCGGACCCAACAATACACAGTCAGTTGCGTCGACTCTGACACCGTCTCATCTTGTATGTAAAGGCAGTCTACACTATAGACTGCCTGCACACACAATAAATTTCATTACAGGCCGGGGGAAGGTTGTGGGGAGGGAGATTTGAAGATGCAAAAAGAGAATTCAGAAACTATTTGACTTAGTTTCGAGACTCGGGCTGCCGCGATGTTTACTACGCATTTCATCACGGGAATGTTTTGTATCAGAAAATTCAAGGGTAATTCAAAACCTGCCATGGAATTCCATGACTTTTCCAGACTACCAATTCGACAAATCAAATTTCTCCAAAACTTTTCCATAGTGGGCTGAAAAAGGTGCCATTTTCCAAAACTTTCCAGGCCTGGAAACAGCATTTTCGAAATTCCATGACTTTCCAGGATTCCAGACTAGCGTACGAACCCTGTCCATGCTTAAGGTGGAGTCTATATTTTTGGCACTTTTGTTTTAGATATTTAAAGCCCAAAATAAATCTAAAAAACAGACGAGGTATAAACAAATTAAACCTGACAAGGTTCAAAGTAAGTATCTGTATCTGGACTCATCAACTTATGTTATGAGGGGGGCCAGTCACTGACTCATTCAATCATTCAATGTCATTGGTTTTTTATACCGTAACCCCTCCAGAAACAATTTGCATCATTGTTGCGCACGTTCAGGAAAAACCAACATAAAATACAACAACTGCACATGTGTATGACACAAACTGTGATCTGAAACTTTGAAGTTTCAGTCTCAAACGAGTGCTACACATTGATTTGAGGGAACAAGTAAATCGAGGTACGCAAACTTACTGTCTTAGTGTGTCAGTGATGCGAATCCATAAAAATGAATGCATGTTGAACTGCATTATAATGCCGTAGTCCATGTTAAACCCATGATATTTGCTACAGCAAACGGATGCGGCAGGGGAAATTTCTGAATTTGAGGGCAGCATCAGCCATGAATTTATGGGCCAGTGAAAAAGAAATGTACATTGCAGGGTAGCGAAAAAACCCAAAATGGTTTGGATAACCGTAAATTGAAAATTAATTAACCCTGGTCTAAAACTGCGAATCAGTTTAATTGTCTAAGGATACCCATAAAAGCTATGGTTAGAAATGGGTTACCACAGGTTACGATCAGTTGACACTCCCGTAACCCATTGTAAACAGGTTACGAACGTTAAATTAGCATAATCTATAAACAGGTTACAAGAAAAATCCTTATCTCGAGGCCTGTTCATCAGTTATTGGGTGGAAACCAAATTCAAGATGGCAACCATGGAAGCCATAATGAATTGGCCACTGGTGGCCATCTTGGTTCAGCTGGCTGGCCCTACAATGCATAATTAAAAAATAAAAATGATTTGAGTCGGCATTTATTGGTTATTGGATGGAAACCAAATTTAATATGGGCACCATGGCAGCCAAAATCAAAAGGAAGCTTCCACTAGACACCAAAAATGCATAACCAAAAAATGAAATTGATTTGAGTCAGTATTCATTATTTTGGGTAGAAACAAAATTCAAGATGGCAACCATTATGAACTGGCCACTGGCAGCCATCTTGTTTCAGCTGATCGGTCCAAAGTCAAAAGGAAGCTTCCTCTATACACCAAAAATGCATTATTAACAAATAAAAATAATGAGTCAGCATTCATTAGTTATTGAATGGAAATCAAATTCAATATGGCAGCCATAGTGGCCAAATTGAATTGGCTAGCGGGATCAGTATCAAAAGAAAGCATTGCCTAGTCATCCACAAGTAATCCCTAAAATTATGATTTGATCAAATAAGCTCTTCTTTAGTTATTTACATAAACCAAAAGTTAACGGATGAATGCCAGATGGACAGACATGGTGAAAACATTATGCTCACAAGAAACCTGAGGAGACTGGGTTTGATTGATAGAGGCGGGTTTCAAAGGAACTAGAGGCATGAGACAAGGCTTCTTACCTTTTTGATCCATCTGTCTTGGTACTCAATGAACCCATTCTCATCCTCTGTTTCCTGTGACCCTGCCTCAAGGTCTCCCCCATCATTTTTCCTTTTAAGGGGTGTTTTGCCATTTGCCGTATTTATCCTGCAGGGGGTGTTAGACAAGGCTTCAGTGGTTATAATATTTTTTATCAGGGCAGATGATATCTAGCTCTGTGAGACCTTTACAGGGCTCAATGACACCCCCCCCCCCCCCCCCCCTTACTTAGGCTGACCTGTCATTCGACCCCTGGTAGATGCTCAGAGATTAGACTTACTTTGTCCGAGAGACTAGTTGCAGAGCCTTGGACAGCATGGACCTCTGCTACTGTAACCAGCTTGCATGGGGAGCAAGTGGGAGAATCTACTGATGTTCCTGTTGTACTGTTCCCCATTAGTTTCTCAATCTGGGGACTTCATTACCTGGATCTGAGCCTCCAGAGGAACCCTGTCTTTGTCTGCAGTAGCCTTTTCAAGCTCCAGTTGCTCCTGGAGATGGGAAATAGTATTTCCCTTTGCTCCAGCTCCCTAGCGTGCCTTGACTTGAACTCAGAAAATTGTTTTTTAAAATCTTCTTGGATTTCTTTCAATTTCCTTATCTTTAGCTTTTAGAGAATCCTCATCTAAGCTTTGCCTGTTTTATATTTCAATGGGATTGGGGGCTCCTACAGCTGGTACCTGTATGACCCGTGCCTAAATCATGGATGCAAATCATGCAACATCACTTGTGCCCTGGACTGTTTTCCTGTCCAGCACACATAATGTTCCCGGATGTGTATCCATGATGGGGAACTGAACTGAACCTGAAATGGGGGCATTAACGAGGGGTTGCCCACCTGTTTCGGTGTACGGATAAAAGGGAACGCAGGTACCAAGAGCAGACCCCATTTTTATGACGACGTTCCGATGGGGGAGGTGGGAGGGAGATTTTTTTCCTTGGCAATATGCACAATGAAGCGACTGGTGCGGAACTGAAGACAAAGAACTTCTCAGAAACTTTTGCAAGTTTAGGAAAGGGGTGTCACATGATGAAAGCGGATTAGCTGTGAGGGATAGAGTACAGTTGTGTAATGAAGCTAGCCAAAATGGGGATAAATGGGGATGTAGAAACTGACTGTGCAGAAATTGAATGCGTAGTTCTGATATCTTATAAATGTAGCTGGAGATAAGGGACACTGTTGCTATGGTAATATGAGTTTGTGGTAGAGTACAGCAAGAACCAAACAACGTGGCAATGCTTGCTTGTAACTGAGTTCCATAAACTCTTGGAAATAAGTATATTTCCTCTTAATTTATGGAACAGAGAAAATAACACGAAATAAGCTCAATGCTTTAATGCTTAATATATGTACTGTTACCTGAGAAGTAATGGCATGTGAAAAACACATCCTGCATGATAAGCTGATATGAATGCCCAAGACAATGATACGAGCTAGCTGCTGCTGGCCCTGCAGTTGCACAAGCTACATGTACATCCCGTCGTGCTGTGGGAGCTGGTATAAACATCGCGTGTGGGGAAAAAATGGGGGCTTCTACGGCTGGTACCTGTACGACCCGTGCCTAAATCATGGATGCAAATCATGCAACATCACTTGTGCCCTGGACTGTTTTACTGTCCAGCACACATGATGTTCCCGGATGTGTATCCATGATGGGGAACTGAACTGAACCTGAAATGGGGGCATTAACAGGAGGTTGCCCAAACGGAGCTGGTACCAGCGGAGAGCCCCCATGAAGGGAAGCCAGGTCACCATCGGAACGCACAAGTTAAGTGTGTTGTTGAAGCTACTGGCGGCACATTGTGGATTGGGCATGTTGTAACACAGAGGACGGAGTGGAGATATACATGCGGTAACACTCAGAAGACCAGCGCCCCAAAGTCCGAATGAGATGGTCCTCCAAGCGCAATTTGCAGGCAGATGTCGCCGCTCCTGCCCGAAAGCTATGGCCAGAATAATGGGCAGCATTGATGCCACACAGGGATAAAAGAAGTTTGAGCTTGGTCAACAGGAAGGCATGGCTGAGGGGTAGGCCATGCCCTGTCAGGAAGAGAGGATGGTGGGGGAGCGCACCCTGAGAGGTGTGCAGAGAGGTAAACTTGCTCAGAAAAGAGACGGGGCATAAAAAATGGTGCGAGCGGAACAGGCGGATGGACACTCTGAGCCGGAATGGATCAGTTTTTGAAGCTTCAAGCCAAAGAGCGACCATAGTGTGATCAGCCAAAAAAGGAAGGTCATTCATGCAGAGATGCACCACGGGATCAAAGGCATTGGTAGGTGTGGTAAACTCCCCACAGCGGAGAAAACCAAAGAAGGCAGTAATGAATGCAGTCTGCAAAAGCAGGTTGGTATATGCAGGGAAAGGACCCGTTTGGAGGCTCTGCACCAGGAGGAGAAGCTCAGAAGTGATGGGAAGGCACATGCAGGAGGGGGAGGTGTTGCGACGTTTGAGGGACTTGAGAATGTGTGGGAGGCGGGCCCAAGGCATCCCATTTGGGGAGGTAAGAGGATTAGGGAGACCCTGTGCCAGATAAAAATGACGAATACCTGCGAGGTACGTTTTATGGTGGCGTGAGAAAGCCATAAGGAACTGTGGCAGAAGGCCACAAAGCGGAGGATCAGTAGCTCGGAAGCTGGGGGAGGCAAGTGGGTGGAAGGAACTGCGGGCAGATACATGCTAAGAAAACATTTGAACAAAAGAAAACCGGACGAATAAGCCTTCCTGGTGGTACGGGAGATGGATGCAGCCCACAGCGTGTTGATAACATCATCTAGTCCATGAGAACATCTGCTGCAGGTGGGCAAGGATGAGGTAGGGGCTCTGCATCTGGAACCAAGGTGTGGATGTCCTGCGAAAAATGAGAAAGAGAATCAGCTATTGTGTTGTAAGTACCCGGAATATGTTGAGAGTAGAACATGAAATTATGCATGAGGGCACAGAATGTTAATTGACGCAGTAAGCACATGAGGGAAGGAACGGGGGATCTGCCTTTGCGGACAATTTTTTACAGTGGCCTCATTGTCACAGATGAAGATAATCCGCTTGTTGGACCATGAAGGCCATGGTGGGTAGAGGTGAGGAATCAAGAACTGCTTGCGGCCAGCGACTTGAAACCACTTGCCCCGAAAAAAAAACCCAAACCTGATGTGGAGCTGGCATGTCTGCGGAGGTGGTGAATTGAGCATCCAAAAACATGGATGCCCCATTCCAATGAGACAGAAAAAGGGACCACATAGTGAGGTCCCGACAGTATTGTGCCGACAGACACACATGGTGCCAGAGCTCGGACACGGAGGAGGAAAGCTGGATAAGGTAAGAGAGGAAAGAACGCACCAGGACAACCACGCAACAAGCAAAACTGAGGTGGCCCAGCAACTCAAGCAGTTCCCGTTTGGTGCAGGTGCTCTGCTGGGCAAAGCGACGCACCATGACTTGAATACGTAGATGCTTGTCTTCTGGAAGTCTTGCTTCCATGCGGTCAGTGTTCAGAATGATACCCAGGTATTCAAGAGAGTGTGAGGGGCCGAGTGTTTTTTCGGAAGAAAGTGGGATGTTCAATGAATGAAAAAGCAGCATAAAATTGTCAAAAATGGGCTGAGGGTCGTCGGTTGGAGACGAGATGGTGAGAAAATCATCGAGCAGGTGTAAGATGTGGGGGATGTGGAACACATGCATGGTGATCCAGCAAACAGCCCGAGAGAGGGCGTCAAAAATCTTTGGACTGGAACGGCAGCCAAAGGCAAGACGAGAATGGAAATAAAAGGCATCTCCCCATTTAATCCTGTACAAATGCCAGAGAGAGGGGTGAATGGGAATGAGTTTGAAGGCCGACCGAATGTCTGCTTTGCAAAGCCAGGAAAGGGGGCCCAAGTCCTGGATGACGCGGATGGCATGGTTGATGGTGACATATGACATGGAACAATCCTCTTTTGAAATAAGAGAGTTGATGGAATGGTGGTGCCCAGGACGGTGAGGTGCAGACAGATCGACGATGAGGCACAGCTTGTTGGAAAACTTCTTGTTGACAATGCCGAGAGGGCTGACGCGGTAAGTAGGGAAGGGCGGGGTGTGGAAAGGCCCGAGGAGAAATCCGTCCTGAACGTCTAACCTACATAAGGCGTCCGGGTCATCGATGGCAGATTTGACATTTTTGAGAACCAAAGGAGTAGGGGGAGGGTGCTGAATACCCGTGGCAAATCCGAAACTCAAGCCCGAGATGAGGTAGTTGGGGAAAGACCGGTCCGGATGGAGGGCTAACGCTGCACGTAGCACCCCAATACAAATTGGAGTGGTAGCCCAGCTGGGTCCTGCCCCAAAGGTGGATGCATGCAGAAGAGGGGTGGATGTGTTCCCAAGTCATTTCCCCGAGCGGGTGGGTGTAGACATGCAAGGAAGATTTTTGGGACACAGAAGGTGTGGATGTGCAAGCCTACAGATGACACAGATGTGGGAATATTTGCAGGCACCCCCGCACCGAGTTGAATTTTAAACAGACAACCGGGCTAACAGCGGGTGGAGACTGAGGCAGAGGCTGAAGAAGGGACAGGAGATGGAAAAGTTGGAGCAGAACGAGTGGAAGGTCCAAGAGGACAGAACTTAGACAAATGAGTGGAGCTCTGACAGAGGAGGCATGTCTGGGCTTTGTGGCTGGCAAATACCGAGCAAAACAGCTTATTGTCACGAACCGACCAATCAATCTTTTTCCCACGGTGGACCCAAGCGGCAACGCGAGCAGAAAAGGCCAAATGATAACGGTAGAATTGGTTGCCATATTGCGTGGCAATGTTGATGATATCTGAAACGTACATATCGAGCTGGTCAGTTGGGATACGCCTTGCAAAGAATGGTTTTGAACTTATTGAAGGCCCAGACGAATTCCGGGAGGGTGAGATGTTTTAGCAGTCTGGGATCGAACTTGTGATCTTTATTGTTGGCAGAAGGCTCGAAAGCAGGCATGATCAGGCGTGCCAAATTGACGTCTTTACCTGTAAGGATGTCATGCCGGAGCAAGGGACCCACATCCACATCAATGTCTGGCAAAGTTGTAAGGGGCACGCCCTGGCAATTTAACAGGTGAATCAAAGAAGGATCAACGGAGGATCAACGGAGGAAGAAAGAAAAGCACTTGAAGCTTGCTGCTTTGAGATGCCCGTGGCCGGTGGAGGAGGCATATAATCCGAAAACGCTGGAGCTGCAGGAGGCATGTCACAGTTGGATAATGTATACGGAGGTCCCATAGGTTGTGGCGGCAGAGGATTGGAGGACCAGCAAGGTCTGTTCCAAATTTTGAATACGAGTCTGTTGTAACTGTACCTGAGAAATTAGTTCGTGAATTAAAGCCTGCTCCTGAAGGCGAACCAGCGGAAGTGTGAGCCGAGGCATTGCATGGTAGTTCAGAAAGCATGTATGATGTCCGGAAATCCTGTCCGTGAAAGGAGGCACTGCGAAGATGGCTGCCCACGGAATCACTGGCAGTAGGCATGGCCGAAAGACCACCAAAAGAGTCTCTGACGGCTGAAGAGGTCATCCTGCGGCGTGTAGCAGTCCAGATGGAGCATTGCGCGGTAATGTCGGAGCTGCAAGACGAAGTGTTCATGAACGGCAAAACACTGGTGGAAGTAGCAGGCAAGGAGGTTGATGAAGCTGACGCGCCAGAAAGTGGAAACGTATTGAACAGGCGGTCTGGATGGTCACTGTAGCAGGAAGAAAAAATGTCAGTAGTACCACATGTTGTTGAAGGTGCAATGAAGCTGGGACCTGTTGCGGCAGCAGAAGAGGATGTGGCTGTGCACGCCAACGAGCCCAGAACGTTATGGAGTGTGCTGTGGCTGAGGCTACATTGTCTGTGTTCAATTGCAGCAGGAGAGTCTTTTTTGTGGATGGCTGTGTTTTAATCCCGGCGTTCTGAATCAACAGGCGTAACTTTAGTAGTCCAATTCCGAGGATCGCTGGCAAGGTATTTGACGGGAGCAGAGCGACAACGAGTCGACCGCTGCTTCAAATCAGCGTGATTGTTCGTATGGGACTCGTCCCAAGGAGCTGTCAAAGCGAAAGTAGCATCCTGTGAAATTCCTGAAGTCACGTGTGTTCCAGAAGAGGAGGCAGGTTGAATGTTTGTAAACATAGACGAAACACCACAAGCAGCAATGGGGGATGCATCGTCCCCTTCGAATTGTGATGAACAGTTGTCAAGCAGATCCATAATGATGAAAAATACTGAGCGCCGCACTAACTACAGTCACTCAGAACAGAAATAGCAGGAACAGTCACAAATGGTTGAACACTCAAGAGCACGGCAAACCTGTGGGAATTATTCACGGAGCATGTAGCCGAGAAATCTGCGAAATTCATCCACACTGAGCGAATAGTCTTGTGGAATGCCGAATAATTCTTTCACAACAACAGCTAGAAGTAAGCGTCCTGGTGGTGGATCCATTGTAGAAAAATCCCGAAAGGAAATAGTAAAATAAACTGAGATTGTACTCAAAGACAAAAACGTAAATTGCAAAGAAACAGCAGAGATTTAAATTTTCTCCTTGGCAATATGCACAATGAAGCGACTGGCTCAGAACTGAAGACAAAGAACTTCTCAGAAACTTTTGCAAATTTAGGAAATGGGTGTCACGTGATTATCCCTCTCACAGCCAATCCGCTTTCAAGGTTTCGAGTATAGTTGTGTAATGAAGATAGCTGAAATGGGGATAAATGGGGATGTAGAAACTGACTGTGCAGAAATTGAATGTGTAGTTCTGATATCTTATAAATGTAGCTGGAGATAAGGGACACTGTTGCTACCCTAATATGAATTTGTGGAAGAGCACAGCAAGAACCAAACAATGCGGCAATGCTTGCTTGTAACTGAGTTCCATAAACTCTCGGAAATAAATATATTTCCTCTGAATGAACTCCATTTTACTAACTGACTTATTAATGCTTCACGTTGGTGGTATCATTCTAGGTATTATTTTACATACATAAAGATTGTCATTCAAGAGAATGGAATGTTCTCAAGGGGATGTATATACTTTGTTTTATCAGTACTAATCTTATATTTGACATCTCCCGTTTTTCAAAGAAAGTCTGATCTACTCTCTCTACTCTAACTACTAGCTTTCTACTCACAGTTTTTTCTAATATAATCCATAAGATTAAATATGAATGCCTGTGCCTATTAGAAACACAGTTTGACTATGGAAGAAGTGAACAGTTTTAACTGTTGCAAAATTGACACTTTCACTGCAACTGTCTCTTTTTTACCAAGTGTATTCTTCGTCGTATCGAAGTGGTTTTCTGCTAAGTCGTCCTGACTTTGTCGTACTTTGCTCAGTAGGTGGTCTTACTGATGTACTTCTTTCAGCATGTGAGCTTGCTGATTGTACTGGTGTTTCACTAGTTCGTTCATTGTAGGGCTCATCAAAGTCATCAGCATAACTAAAGTGTCTAGTGTGCATTTTCTCTTTTGACTTAAGTAAGTCTTTCCTATTTTGCCTGTAAGTACTACCATCGTTAGTTTGAACGATAAAGGAGTTTGACTGTTTGCAAGTGTTAACAACTTTTGTGGAAACTCATTTCTTATCCTTTTTCATATGCACATGTTCTCCTGTCGTCAAAGTTGGCAATTTCTTTTCCATCTTATAGTATGCTTTCTGTCGCTCCTGTCAATGTTTGAGTTGTTGTTGTACTTGTCGACAGACTCTAGGTTTGAGAAGTTTGATGGATGCAGGTATTTTCACGTCTGCTCATCAGTAGTTGTGCTGGAGAAGGTAATCCATGGGCGATAGGAGTGTTACATACTTCTAAAAGTCCTAAAAACAGATCTTTGTCTTCATGTTTGCTCTTTTTCAAAATGTTTTTGATAGTTTGCACAAATCTCTCCGCATGTCCATTCAATTGTGGATAATGAGGACTAGATGTATTGTGCTCAATTTTCCATTCTTCCATAATTTGTTGAAAGTCACTGCTAACATATTGAGGTCCATTGTCACTAATTAATGTATCAGGCATTCCATGCCTTGCAAATATTGACTTTAGACTGTTGATGTCACAACTGCTTTTCAGTGACGATAACTGAATAATGGATGTTTAGAAAAATAATCCACAACAAGGAGGTAGTTCTTTCGATCATATATATACTCAAAAATGTCCGTTGCCACTTTTTCCCACGGTCTGTTTGGGACAGAGTGAGGATGGAGTGGTTCTTTTTGTTGCTGATTTCTATATATATTGCATGTTTCACATTTCGAAACAAACATTTCAATATCATTCGCCATGCCTGGCCAATACAGGATGTCTTGCACTCTGCTCTTGCATTTCTCAATACCAAGGTGTGACTCATGAATGATGTGAAGCATGTTGTTGTGAAGATGATGATGCCATCCGGTTCGAATATTTCATCTCGAAACGTCCAGTAGTAAGCAATCGATTCATGAACCTTGTTTCTGCTTTCCGGCCATCCATATTCTTTGTTTGGAGGCACTCCAATAATGCTCTAAGTCTGCGATCATGCTCATGCCTTGTATGTCCCCATATCAGAATATCGTCTATATATGATGAAGTACCCTCAGTGCCTTCTAACTCTTCGTTTATAAGTTTATTAAAAACTTCTGAAGCAGATTTTATGCCATATGGTAGACGTAGAAACTTATAGCGACCAAAGGGAGTGTTGAATGTGCAGAGCTTCGAGCTTTCCTCATCTAGTTGTACGTGCCAAAAGGCCTGACTGGCATCAAGAACTCTGAAGAATTCAGCACCTGCCATTTGACTTGTGATTTCCTCCAATTTTGGGATCTGGAAATGTTCACGTTGTATTGCCTCATTTAAATCTTTAGGGTCTAAGCATAATCTTAGATGTCCGTTCAGTTTCTCTCCAATGACCACTGAGTTGACCCATTTTGTCGGTTCATTTACTTTTTTAATTTCACCTGTTGACTCCATTTTCGTCAACTGAGCTTTTAATTGTGTGCGTAGTGCATGAGGCACTCTTCTTGGAGGATATACTACTGGCATTTTAGTTGCGTCCACTGTAATATGGTGCTTTTTTTCAGTGCATCCCAGTCCTTTAAACCCGTCCCTGTATTCCTCCAGCATATCTGTACGTGATGCATCATTTGAAGGATTCATGATTGCGAACGTTCTGTGAATTAATTTCATGTCGAGGCAAGTTTTCAGTTCCAGTAAAGGTACTACTGTTGTCATTTACAATATGGAATTCTATAATGTGTTGCTGGTCCTTGTAGCTAGCTAGGAGTGACGATTTTCCTACTGTGTCAATTTTATGGCCTGAATATGAAACAAGTCGCGCTTTCGTTTTGAAAAGTTTGTCTGTGCTGAGTTTGTCAAAGAGTTCTTTTGACTCGCATTACCCTGAGCTCCCAATTTAGCTTAAAAGTAACTCTTTTATGTCCAATACACAAATTCATATTTCAGTCAGTCTCCTTTTGATCAGTTGATGAAAATATCACTCTCAGTCATTTTCGCATTCTTCTAGCATGTGAATTCGTTATCGACTTGAATGACATACCTTTGCAAAGTGATTTTTCATGTTACATTTTCTACAGGACATTTTCTATATTCATGGTACTGTCCACAATGACTGCATGATTTGTTATTGCTCGGAGTACTCCTGAACTTTGGTTTAGTGAACAGCTTTTTATTTTTGTTTCTTGACGTGGCGATTCCATGAATTGCTTCTTCTGTAGAATGACCTTCTCACATTGACTTCAAGTGCTCAACACTTGTTTCCACTGCTCGACAAATGTCAATAGCTTTTTGAAGGGTTAAATCCTGTTCACGTAATAGTCTCGTCTGGACCTGGTCATTCTGAATACCGCATACAATTCTGTCACAAATTAAAGAATTGGTGAAGTCTCCAAATTCACAAGTTTTGGACTTTGTCCGTAAATCTGTCACATATGCATCAATTGACTCGTCTGGTTTTTAATTTCTCATGTTAAAAATGTGTCACTCATACGTTTATTTTTCCTTGAGGTGGAGTATTTTTCAAATTTATCTAAAATGCAGGAAACTTTCCGTTTATCCCCACTTCATTCCATTGGAACGAATTGTAAACTTCCAGTGCATCAGAGCCAATAACGTGTAGTAAAGTCATCGCCTGTACCAGTTCCGTCTTGGAGGCATTGCCACTTGCCACACTATATATCTCGAACTGTTGTTTGAATTTTCTCCAATTCTGTGCGAGATTACTGCCACTCAGGTTCAAAACTGGTGGAGGGTTAAGTCTGTCCATGTTGAATATGCCTTTACAGTCTATAGATCCAGTTTTCTTAGTGAAACTTGTTCACCCTCTCTCCCATTGAAATATAAAAAATGGTGTCAGCAGTTAACTGGATTTTCAACATCTTTACTTGTGAACTACATTTTACTAACTGACTTATTAATGCTCCACGTTGGTGGTATCATTCTAGGTATTATTTCACACACATAAAGAATGTCATTCTAGAGAATGGAATGTTCTCACAGGATGGAAATACTTTGTTTTATCAGTACTAATCTTATATTTGACACTGTCTCTTGTTTTTAACCTTTTAGATCAGTAACATATAAAGTGTCAATCGATTCATCAGATTTCTGATTTCTTGTTTTAAATACATGTCTCTCACACGTAATATTCTTCCTTGGATTGCAGTATTTTTCAAATTTATCAAGTATGCAGTCTACTTTTTCTTTATGACCTTCCTCGTCCCATTTAAAGGAGTTATATATTTCTAATGCATCTGGGCCTATTATGTAAAGTAATACCATTGCCTCTACATTTGGAGATTTAGCTGCACTACCACTGGCCACTGCATATATCTGGAACAATTGCTTAAATCTACACCAGTTCTCTGCTAAATTACTGATGGTAAGGCACAGTGCACTTGAAGGTGATAATCTATCCATGCCATATCCTCTGTGTTAAAATAATCTGTCCATGCCATATCCTCTGTGTTAAAACCAGTTTATTTCTGACACCATGTCATTTATGGAACGCATAAAATAACACAAAATAAGCTCAATGCTTTAATGCTCAATATATGTACAGTTACCTGAGAAGTAGTCGAATGTGAAAAACACATCCTGCATGATAAGCTGATATGAATGCCCAAGAAATGATACAAGCTAGCTGCTGCTAGCCCTGCAGTTGCACAAGCTACATGTACATCCTGTCGTGCTGTGGGACCTGGTATAAACATTGTGTGTGGGAAAAAATGGGGGCTCCCACGGCTGGTACCTGTATGACCCGTGCCTAAATCATGGATGCAAATCATGCAACATCACTTGTGCCCTGGACTGTTTTCCTGTCCAGCACACATGATGTTCCCGGATGTGTATCCATGATGGGGAACTGAACTGAACCTGAAATGGGGGCATTAATGAGAGGTTGCCCGCCTGTAGAGGTGTAGGGATAAAAGGGGACACAGGTACCAAGAGCAGACCCCATTTTTATGGTGACGTTCCGATGGGGGAGGTGGAGGGAGATTTTTTCCTTGGCAATATGCACAATGAAGCGACTGGAGCGAACTGAAGACAAAGAACTTCTCAGAAACTTTTGCAATTTGCAAGTTTAGGGAAGGGGTGTCATGTGATGAAACCTTGAAAGCGGATTGGCTGTGAGAGGGATAGAGTACAGTTGTGTAATGAAGATAGCCGAAATGGGGATAAATGGGGATGTAGAAACTGACTGTGCAGAAATTGAATGCGTAGTTCTGACATCTTATAAATGTAGCTGGAGATAAGGGACACTGTTGCTAAGGTAATATGAGTTTGTGGTGGAGTACAGCAAGAACCAAACAATGTGGCAATGCTTGTTTGTAACTGAGTTCAATAAACTCTCGGAAATAAATATATTTCCTCTGAATTTATGGAACACAGAAAATAACACATAAGCTCAATGCTTTAATGCTCAATATATGTACAGTTACTTGAGAAGTAATCGAATGTGAAAAACACATCCTGCATGATAAGCTGATATGAATGCCCAAGACAATGATACGAGCTAGCTGCTGCTAGCCCTGCAGTTGCACAAGCTACATGTACATCCTGTCGTGCTGCGGGAGCTGGTATAAACATTGCGTGTGGGAAAAAAGGGTGACTCCTACGGCTGGTACCTGTACGACCCGTGCCTAAATCATGGATGCAAATCATGCAACATCACTTGTGCTCTGGACTGTTTTCCTGTCCAGCACACATGATGTTCCCAGATGTGTATCCATGATGGGGAACTGAACTGAACCTGAAATGGGGGCATTAATGAGAGGTTGCCCAAACGGAGCTGGTACCAGCGGAGAGGCCCCTTGAAGGGAAGCCAGGTCACCATCGGAACGCACAAGTTAAATGTGTTGTTGAAGCTACTGGCGGCACATTGTGGATTGGGCATGTTGTAACACAAAGGACGGAGTGGAGATATAAATGCGGTAACAGTCAGAAGACCAGCGCCCCAAAGTCCGGATGAGAAGATGGCCCTCCAAGCACGATTTGCAGGCAGATGTCGCCGCTCCTGCCCGGAAGCTATGGCCAGAATAATGGTCAGCATTGATCCCACACAGGGGCAAAAGAAGTTTGAGCTTGGTCAACAGGAAGGCACGGCTGAGGGGTAGGACGTTAGGACGAGAGGATGGTGGGGGAGCACACCCTGAGATGTGCACAGAGAGGTAAACTTGCGCAGAAAAGAGACGGGACATAAAAAATGGTGCGTGCTGAACAGGCGGATGGACACCCCGAGCCGAAATGGATCAGTTTTTGAAGCTTTAAGCCAAAGAGCGACCATAGTGTGATCAGCCAAAAAGGAGAGGTCATTCATGCAGAGATGCACCGTGGGATCGAAGGCATTGGTAGGTGTGGTAAACTCCCCGCAGCGGAGAAAACCGAAGAAGGCAGCAATGAATGCAGTCTGCAAAAGCAGGTTGGTATATGCGGGGAAAGGACCCGTTTGGAGGCACTGCACCAGGAGGAGGAGAAGATCGGAAGTGATGGGCAGGCGCGTGCGGGAGGGGGAGGTGTTGCGACGTTTGAGGGACTTGAGAATGTGTGGGAGAAAGTGGGATGTTCAGTGAATGGAAAAGCAGCATTAAATTGTCAAAAATGGGCTGAGGGTCGGCAGTTGGAGACGAGATGGTGAGAAAATCATCGAACAGATGTAAGATGTGGGGGATGTGGAATGCATGCCTGGCGATCCAGCAAACAGCCCGAGAGAGGGTGTCAAAAATCTTTGGACTGGAACGGCAGCCAAAGGCAAGACGAGAATAGAAATTAAAGGCGTTGCCCCATTTAATCCCATACAAAATCCAGAGAGAGGGGTGAATGGGAATGAGTTTGAAGGTCAAATGAATGTCTGCTTTGCAAAACCAGGAATGGGGGCCCAAGTCCTGGATGACGTGGATGGCATGGTCGATGATGACATACAACATGCAACAATCCTCTTGAGAAATAAGAGGTGCGGACAGATCAACGATGAGGCGCTGCTTGTTGGAAAACTTCTTGATGACAATGCTGAGAGGGCTGATGCGGTAAGTAGGGAAGGGCGGAGTGTGGAAAGGCCCGAGGAGAAATCTGTCCTGAACGTCAGAAGTATTGTATATTGCGGCCGAACTAGTGATTATTCTCACCTAATCTGTATATATCTCTGTATACTCTTGTATCTCTCGAACTTTGTCAAAGCTCGTCCGATCAGCTGCAGCGACGTTCTTGTTAGAGGAACCACTGCAGATGAAGAAAAAGCACATCTGGGAGTGTTAGCTCCCTTATATGGCTACCCGAAGGAGGTGTTCTAACTGGGTAGAGTAAGGTTGGGGCATGATGGAAATGGACACATAGAATTAGAAATATAATTGGAGGATACCACACTCCTCCCGGTTTTAAAAGAAGGGGGGTATGTATGCTCGGCAAATGGATGGTAGGCTGCAACCCTACCGGTTCTGTTGGGGTGCCAGAATGAAATGTGGGATGGGAGTGAAAACTGCCAAATCACCCCATATTAAGATCTCAAGATCCCATCCCTATCCCATGCATGCAGGTATGTACGCAACTACATATAGATATACATGTATAAAATAGATGCATATATACACAGTGTTGCACACATAAATACATGCAATGGTATGTACTTTTGTATTTGATTATTTACTGAGGGATGTGTTACATCCCATGCCCATTACGGGAGCAGATGGCCAACAGGTCATAAACTGAGGCCTTCCTCAGAATGGCAATGCATTGGGTAACATCCCCAATATAGGCTGGTGTTGAGATGTCGATACCCAAGGGGCCATGGAAATAAGGGGAGTCAGTCTCCACCAAAAAACGGTCCGCTGGTATTGCCTGGAGTCCCAAAATTTGGCAATCCGAAAAACAGTAACACTTTACCCCAACACTGAAGTAACATCTTTCGAATGCCCCAATCCAACTCTTTACCATACTGACAGTGCCTGAAAAACAATGTAAATGGATGACCTGTTGGGGGCAACATATATGACTGACAATCTGAAGACCCCGGGAATAAACATCAGACATGGTTGGGGCCCCTTCCCTAGGACCACGGAGATGCAAAACCAGAGGCTTATCAGGAATGGCCAACTTGCACACCTCCTCCAAAAATTCGTCCTGTAAGTCCCAAAAAATACTGGGCTAGGCTCAGTCCTATCTAAACCAACTTCTCCAAGAGCAAACACCTGGGGGAGAAGGGACCTAATCTGAGCCAGGTGTTGCTGAATGAAGACCACAGGAATATTGCTGAGATGCCTGGGCGCAAACTGATTCCACTAGCAATACCAGGGTTGTGATCGGGACCCCGGGGGTAGGTATCTGGGTCGCAATAAATTGCAACACCACCTACCACCTGAACTGGCACCTGGGGGGGGGGGGGGGGGGGGGGTGGCGGGACCTTCCCAGAGTGAGAAATGCTGTAGCAGACAAATCCGGCAAAGACAACATCGATCTCGACCTATCTAAATGAAAATGGGAGTCAAATGCCTCTACCAGTGGAGTGGGACTTGAGGGCGAAGCTCTAGACAAACAATCAAAATCCAATAAAGGAGTGACTAATGATGGTGAAGGAGCAGCAAGTCCAGGTGGAGGCCTAACAACTGGAGCACCAGAAATCAATGACGGTTCCATGGTCGACTCAATCTGGGGAGAAGGAGTATCCACAACTGAAGATCCAGCTACTGGAGAAGGGAAAGAATGCTGAGATGAAGCAGGTAGATGCCCTACCACTGTAATGGTCAAAGAATCCTGAGCTTGCAATACAGTGGGGGTCCCAGGCAATTCAGGGGGAACCCCAGTGGGAAGGCTCCGTAGTGGAGGAGATTACCCCACTGTCATCCACCCCCCGTACCAACCCATCCAGATCCACTCTTAGAGACTGGCAATGGCCATCAAACTATTTAGTTGTTTGGATGGGTTAGGGAGAGAAGCTTCAACTTCTGGCTCCCAAAAATAACCAGGTAGGTGGGCAGACTGACAGTGCCTCCTCATGGACCTCGAGATTACCCCGCATTCCGGGAAAGGACACCTGGGAGCCCTTCCCCTCTGGCGTCGAATCTGGGAGGCCTCTGCACTCCCTACCTCCTCAGAGAAGGTAACTGATGGGAAGACTGTGGCTGTGTAGCAGCCTCTACCCTAATCTCCCGCTTAGGATGAGGGGAATGGGAACGACGTCTTTTCCCCGGCTTAGTATTTAATACTGTGGCCATGAGGGCCCCTGGGTGTGGAAGATCTAGGCTTAAAAGACTTGGAACGCCCCTGCCCCTACCTCTTCCAACTGGCAATTTAGGGGTCACATATTGTGGACCATGATCCTCACTGGTGTACGCATCCACCATTGTAGATATTGTTAATACCGTGCTTGTTGGGGTGGTGGGTTTCCCCACCGGAGTGGTTGGGTTGGCAATCTTGTAAACCACCCTGGGGAAGGTCCATTTAAAACGGATGTCCTGGCATGAGCCTATCACTCCAGGGTTTTCTTCCGTGGAAGCTGCCCGCCATGATCTTTTGGGGCTTTCTGCCTCCTCATTTTGGTCTGTACCTGTGTTGGACATATCTGAAAAGAAGAAGGGTGACCCAGAGTTAGCTCGCGCCGCAGGCACGTAACGTTTTAGTAGGTTAGCCCGATTTTGTGTGCATCGAAGCGAAGTTAGTCCTTATTAATGAGATTTCTTCTTCAAGGTAGACTGTTATTGGTGAGTATATTGTGCCAGACATTCTTCAAAAAGAGTGAATTGTGCAAGACATTCTTCTGAAAAGAAGAATAGTTTTAAGTTAAATCGCACCGAGGACAAGAGTACTTGTCCAAAAGTTCTGTGTCGTGCTCTGATACATTCACACACACACCATGGTACCATTCCAGACAATAATCGCACTGAATCATAAATGTGCCATTATTGAGATGACGACAAGTGCAGTACAGGGGAACTGTAGATCCCGAGGCCTGAGTTCTTGACAGATGTCTTTGTATCCAAGGGGGTAAAGTAGTATCTAAACAAAGCTTCAATTTATCATGGTGAATGGTGGAAACTTTGTTATGGAATTGAATTTTGTAAAGATATGGTTGTATTGCCGGTAAAATGATTCCTGGGCCTTGCCAAACTGGGTTCAATTTCTTAGTTTCCCCTTTTTTATTTCCAGAGTTCAAAACATAGACTGTATCATTTGGCTTGTAAGTTGAAGTTCGAGTGTGTTGGTCATAATGCTACTTCATTACCTTTTGTTGAGATTTCAAAGTAGAACGAGCAGTATCATGGGCTATTCGAATAGACTATACTAGGTCATTCACATACTCTGGAATGGTACTTGATTCAGGTTTCGGTGGGCACCCAAAAACGAGGTCTGTAGGGTGGCAAACTTCCCGACCAAACATCATTTTATTTGGGGTGTACCCTGTGTGTCGATTAACAGCTGACCGCAGAGCACCTGCCAATTGAGCCAGATGTAAATCCCAAGTGGATTGGATTCTACCTTCAAAACATCGCTCTGCATCCATAAGGGTGCGATCATATCTCTCCACCTGGCCATTGGCAGATGGCCGGTAAGCTGTGGTTCTGGCCTTAAAGATGTGCAAGGCCTCACAGACAAGGGTGAATAACTTACTTTCAAAGTTAGTTCCCCTGTCTGGAAAAATCTGATTTGGGCATCCAAAACGGGTAAAAACTCATTAACAGCAGCAGTGGCTGTCACTTCTGCAGTTTGACAAGGGAGGGGAATACACTCCACCCATTTGGTGAACTGATCCACCATCATCAATATAAACTCATTACCACGTTCTGTATAGGGTAGGGGTCCTAGGAAGTCAAGATGAACCCGCTCCATGGGTGCACCAGCATGATAAAGGGTTAAAGGATGCCTTGCCCATCTGGAGGGTTTCTTTCTCTGGTTGCAAAGGGCACATGCTTTTACATATTGTTCAATATCTTCTGACATTCGAGGCCAATAATATTTTTGTTTTAATCGAGCTTGTGTGCGATTTATTCCCTGGTGGCCGGATGCAGGAATATCATGCCCAAATGACAACGCTTCGGCCTGGAGGGATTTGGGAATCACCAAGACAGTTTCCTCATTTTTGCGCTGTTTACATAACAAGCGATTGTCAAGATAGAATCTATGTCGATTGGTCCAATATGTTTTAGCAATTGGGCTTGCCAAGAACAGGGTGGACTCGGGGGGCTCCTCTGGACAGTAACCATTTTACCAAGAATGTTAGGTCAGGGTCCGACCACTGCTCTGTCATAAGTTCATTTTGAGAATAACCTGCAAAGCTATGGCTAGCTCAGTCTATAACTGTCTGGGTCGCACAAATTGTAGGGAGGTGTAACCCATCCAAGTCAGAGAGACCAAAATGTCCATCACTATCAAATGTACTAGCTTTATATGGGTCATATATGGTAGGGAGGTTCAATCCGTCCCAGTCAGAGAGGCCAAAATGTCCCTCACTATCAACTGTACTAGTTTGATATGGGTCACATATGGTAGGGGGGTCTAGACCGTCCCAGTCAGAGAGGCCAAAATGTCCCTCACTATCAACTGTAGTGGGCTGATACGGTAGTGAGTGGTGTAGCTTTCCACCCTCCACCCACAAGTCTAGGCTATGAACTTTGGTGACTTACAAGTCAGGATGGGTATAAGCCACTTTTGGTATTGGATCTGTGTCTAAAAGGGGAAACATACTCAACGGAACCACATTATCCACTTCAGTAAAGAAATTTCCCCACTCTTTGTCTACCCGAGAGCAATAATTGCACCCCCCACAAGGCAGATCAGATAGGGAAATACCCCCTGTAATTTGGACAGGTGCCCTCATCTGGGAGGTGTGAAAGAGCATCAGCATTGACATGCTTGTTACCTTCCTTTCCGATGTTTGATAGTAAATTGATACCGGCCGAGTTCTTCCAGCCAACAGGCTATCTGTCCCTGGGGATTCTTAAAATTCACAAGCCATGTCAGGCTGCTGTGGTCCGTTCTAATTGTAAATTTATGACCCAGCAATAAATGTCTGAACTGTCTGGTGAAACGAACAACTGCTAACAATTCCTTCCGGGTTGTACAGTACTTCCGTTGTTCTGAAGTTAAGACAAAACTGCTATAAGCTATAACTTTTTCCTGGCCATCCTGGAACTGCAAGAGCTCAGCTCCAATGGCTTGACCAGAAGCATCGGTGTCCAGAATAAAAGGGTCATTCTTGGTTGGAAAAGAAAGAAGAGGGGGGGAGGTTAGTGTATGCTTTATATCACTAAATGCCTTGGATTCCTCTTCCCCCCAAGCAAAAGCATTCTTCCTGGTTATTTGATAAAGAGGAGCTGCCAATTTTGCGTAATCCTTAATAAAGGACCTATGGTAATTAGCTAACCCTAGAAACCGTTCAACATTTTTTGTCGATCTTGGTTCCGGCCAATCATGAATATCATGAATGACTTTTGTGGCATTATTTCCGATTTCTAACCCCTCGGGAAATATGGCGACCCAGAAATTCAATTTGTTTTTGGAAGAGCAGACACTTTTCAGGTTTCAGTTTTAACTGATATTGGCGTAATCTGCTTAAAACCTGTGTCAAATTGGAAATATGATCCTCAAAATTTTTGCCTAGCACAATTATATCATCTAGGAATGCCAACGCTGTTTCCCAGTTTAGTCCTCTGAGGACTAAATCCATGACTCAGGAAAAACAGGCCGGCGCATTACATAATCCATAGCCCATCCGATTAAACTCTTTTAGGCCATACTTGGTGATAAAGGCAGTTTTTTTCTTATCACTTTCCTCTATATGAATCTGCCAGTATGCCTAATTTGCATCCAATTTGGAAAACAACTGATTGCCGGCAAGGGTGTCCAGGCAATCATCAACAAGGGGCAGTGGAAAGCTATCTTTAACGGTCACAGAGTTTAACCCTCGAAAATCTAAATACCACCATACTCCACCACATGGTTTCCGAATCAGGACAGGAGCTGCCACCCATTCTGGAGGGTCTGATGATATCGGCATCCAGCATCTTCTGCAGGTGAAGTTTTTCTTCATCCACAAAGCAAGCAGGAGTACAATGCATATGTAATTTGATGGGTTTAGCCGAATCAATGTCAATAGTGTGTTTAATGGTGGTGAAATTTCCCAAATCAAACTCATGCTGAGCGAATACATCTTGGTACTCTACTACCAAGTTATTGAGTATGGTTGTCTGCTCTTGGTTTAGAGGCGTAGATGATTTTTGTAGCAAATCTGCTAAGTGGTCTAGGACTTGAGCCATGTCACCATCTACATTTGGATTTAGTTCGGCTAGTGGGAGGGGTTCACCCTCAACCGCCTTACCTATTACGGTACCCCTTTTTAAAGTGACAAAGTGATCACTGGGGTTAATCAGGGCAATCACCGGTGGACTCTTTTCAGAGTGGGCTGTTCTTGGTATCAAGAAATTGGAATCGAGGTCGGGCTCCACTATGTACATAGGCATTGACTGGGGTAGTCTGCACTGCACCCTGGCTACTGAGTTGGGAGGCACCACTGCCTTCCGTAAGAGGGAGACTAACTTGTTTTGAATGTCAATGCCATATAGACTGCATGTCAAGCACTTCTGACCCGATTTGAATCTCATTTTGGGCCAAGTCAATCCGCACCTTATTGTCACTCATGAAGTCCAGCCCCAACAGCAAATCATCCTCTATAGGAGCCACATATACCTGAATCTGGTAAACAGTTTTTCCTAATTTTAAATGTACCGGGCCAATTATTTTACCCTTCATAGAGAGTTTTCTACCTGCTGTGTGAATGGTTACTTCTTTTACAACAGGGGGAATTATGTCAAAATAATCTAATAGTCTATCAGAAATAATTGTGACCTCGGCTGCAGTATCAATTATTGCATTAAGGTGAATGTTCTCCAATTCAGCTGTGATAAAAACTGTTGAGCGAGACCTCAGACGGTAAAGAGTGATACTTTCTGGTAAAGGGGAATCAATGGGGTTGGAAAGGCCTTTTACATCAGGTGGGGGTCGAGTGTAGGCCTATTGGGTCGATCCGCTGGTGTTTAAATCCTCAGCAAAGGAAACTGAAGCTGATGGATTAACATTTGTACGATCTGCAGGTTTATTGTCCTTCCTGGCTGGACACTCTCGTGAGAAATGGGATAGAGAACCACAGTCCCAGCAACGCCTTCGGTCAGGGGAGGGAGATCTACTCGTTTGGCCTCTATTGTTTGATTGGCCTCGTCCCCGCCAGTCAGTCGAACGGCTTTTAATCTCTGCCAGGAAAGATGCTATGACATGCGTAAGAGCATTAATATCCTCGGAGACTGTCTGCATCTCCTTGGTAAGACTGGTGGTCATGTTTTCCACCTGGTTGGAAAGATTTCTTATTTCAGGGTCCACCGATCTATTTGGGGGAGACGGACTCCTTGGTGGTGATTTCAAAATGGACTTTGGGACTGATGCCGCTTGGGCACGAGCAGGACTATATCCCCTGTAACAGTCAGGGCTTGGTGGGCATTCCCTTGAGTAATGGGTTCGAAGAGGAACTGGGGGTAAATGCCCCCTGGCCTGTAGAACCAGTACTGCGGCTTTGACAGGCAGATCCCCAAATTGCTTTATTGGTATGCTGGTACAATTTAGTTTTATCAATGGCCTCTTCTAGAGTATGGGGGCGAAGATTGGAAACGTACTCGCCAGTTTTTTTTTTCTTCCAATCCATGACAAAAGTGCATTATTATTTGTTGATTCATGTGTTCTTCGGGCAGTCTACCAAATGCATGGGTGGCCATCCGTCCACTCTTCAAGCTTCATGCCGGGAGACTGCTGCAATTGCGCAAATTTCATTTGAGCTGTTTCGGGAAGGTCATAGAGGCTAAATCGTTTTTCCATTTTGTGTAGGATATCTTGGGTGTCCATTTTGGGGTCCTGATGTATGAGAGTCATGAAGTAATCACTGGCTTTCCCTTTTAAGCACCGACATAAATTCAGTTTGGTGTCTTGTGCTGTCCACCCCTGGGTGTGGGAGAAATGAATAAACTTGACCCGAAAAGACTGCCAATTGGTGGTGCCATCATATGTCAAGTACTTGGGCACATGTGGTGACTGTCGATGGTGATCACCCTGAATTCTTTGGGATGTGTACCCACCAGAATTAGGCAGTGGTGGGTTGATCACTGTAACATGGACGGATCAGGCTTAACCTCAGCTGAACTGTCACTTTTTTATAGGAGGGTTTGGTGGGGGGCCAGATAACTGGGCCTTTGAAATAGCACCCAAAACGTTATGTGCAAAAACTGACTGGGGCTTGACCAAAACTGGTGCTGTAAAAGCAGCACCCCTGGTCTGAAATTCATGGACGGGACTTTGTGATCCTGGACTCTCAGACATTGTCAACAAGTAAACCGGAAAGGTGAAGGTTATGAAGAAAAAAAAACACAAAAACAAAAAAAATAATTAACATCAAAAAAGGACCCAAAAAAAATTTATGCAGAAAAAACAGGCACACGTGCAAAGAGATAGGAAGAAATGGTGAGGTACAAAATGCCAAGCATAAACACCGAATGAAAATTGGAACACGACAGCATGGTGCACCAAAATGGCGGCGAATTTGAATCGAGGTGGAGAAAAAAATGAGCACAGGTCCGAAACCGCGGCGACGCCACTTATTGTATATCGCGGCCGAACTAGTGATTATTCTCACCTAATCTGTATATATCTCTGTATACTCTTGTATCTCTCAAACTTAGTCAAAGCTTGTCCGATCAGCTGCAGCGACGTTCTTGTTAGAGGAACCACTGCAGATGAAGAAAAAGCACATCTGGGAGTGTTAGCTCCCTTATATGGCTACCCGAAGGAGGTGTTCTAACTGGGTAGAGTAAGGTCGGGGCATGATGGAAATGGACACATAGAATTAGAAATAGAATTGGAGGATACCACAGAAGCTACTAACCGACATACGGCGTTCAGGTCGTCGATGGCAGATTTGAGATTTTTGAGAACCAAAGGAGTAGGGGAGGGTGCAGGATACCCATGGCAAATCCGAAACTCAAGCTCGAGATGAGGCAGTTGGCGAAAGACCAGTCCGGATGGAGGGCTAACGCTGTACGTAGCACCCCAATACGAATTGGAGTGGTAGCCCAGCCTGGTCCTGCCCCAAAGGTGGATGCATGCAGAGGAGGGGTGGATGTGTCCCCAAGTCATTTCCTCCCGAGCGGGCGGGTGTAGACATGCAAGAAAAATTTGGGGACACAGAAGCTGTGGATGTGCAAACCGACAGATGACACAGATGTGGGAATATTTGCAGGCCGTCCCGTATGTGCACCCCCACACCGAATTGAATTTTAAACAGACAACCGGGCTAACAGCGGGTGGAGACATTTGGACTCCGGAGAGGCAGAGGCAGAAGAAGGGACAGGAGACGGAAAAGTTGGAGCAGAACGAGAGCGGAGGGTCCTAGAGGACAGAAGTTTGACTGGTCGGCTCATGACAATAAGCTGTTTTGCTCGGTATTTGCCGGCCACAAAGCCCAGACATGCTTCCTCTGTCAGAGCTCCACTCATTTGTCTATCTTTTTCCCACGGTGGACCCAAGCGGCAGCACGAGCGGAAAAGGCCAAATGATAACAGTAGAATTGGTCGCCATATTGCCCGGCAATGTTGATGATATCCGAAAGGTACATATCGAGCTCGGCCCGTTGGTTGGGATACGCCTCACAAAGAATGGTTTTGAATTTATTGAAAGCCCGGACAAATTCCAGGAGGGTGAGATGTTTTAGCAATCTGGGATCGAACTTGTGATCTTTACTGTTGGCAGAAGGCTCGAAAGCAGGCATGATCAGGCATGCCAAATTGACGTCTTTACCTGTAAGGATGTCATGCCGGAGCAAGGGACCGACATCCACATCAATGTCTGACAAAGTTGTAAGAAGCACGCCCTGGCAATTTAACAGGTGACTCAAAGAAGGATCAATGGAGGAAGAAAGAAAAGCACTTGAAGCTTGCTGCTTTGAGATGCCTGTGGCCGGTGGAGGAGGCATATAATCCGAAAACGCTGGAGCTGCAGGAGGCATGTCACAGTTGGATAATGTATACGGAGGTCCGATAGGTTGTGGTGGCAAAGAGGATTGGAGGACCGCCAAGGTCTGTTCCAAATTTTGAATACGAGTCTGTTGTAACTGCACCTGAGAAATGAGTTCGTGAATTAAAGCAGAGTCTGTTCCTGAAGGCGAACCAGCGGCAGCAGAAGTGTGAGCAGAGGCATGGCTTAGTAGTCCAGAAAGCATGTGTGATGTCCGGAAATCCTGTCCCTGAAGGGAGGCACTGCGAAGATGGCTGCCCACGGAATCACTGGCAGCAGGCGTGGCCGAAAGACCACCAAAAGAGGTCATCCTGGGGCATGTAGCGGTCCAGATGGGGCATTGCACGGCAATGTCGGAGCTGCAAGACGAAGACAATTGGTAGTTATGTGGCTATTTTTATGGGACTACAATAAAATGCACGTCCATTATATTAAAACAAGTGATTTTGGGGAAAATATTTGGGGTGGTAGCAAACCCTGACCCTACCCTTTACTGACCCTAACCCTACCCCAAATTCTAAACCCCACCCTAGACTAATGAAAATTCAATATATTCCTAGTCTATTTTAACTAAAATGCATGTCCATTGTATTAAAATAACTTTTTGGATGAAAAATTTTTGGGGTGGTAGCAAACCCTAACCCTACCCTTCACTGACCCTAACCCCACCCTACCCCAACTCTAAACCCCACCCTAGAATAATGACATTTAACTATGTGACTACATGTAGTCACATAAATTGCAGTAGTCACCTAACCCCCATTTCTACCAACAAATAGCCACCTAAACCCCATATGTCTGCCTGGGACTTGCCAGTCCGAACGAAGCTGAAATTGTCTGCGAAATTCCTCAAAACAACGTAAACCGAGCTGGTATGTAATTTTTATACGCCTGTTTTGAAAAACGGTTGTATTATGGTATCCCGCTGTCCATCTGCCCTTCCGTCCATCGTACAATAACTCGAAAACGCTTCAAGCAATTTTTGTGATTTTTTGGTGGAAAGTATATGTTGATGGAAGGAAGCTCCCTTTTGGTTTGTGTTACTGTCCGATTTGTCATTCCAGAGTTATGGGACTTTATTTGTCAAAATATAAGCAATTTTCCACATGTCGGACAATAACTTGAAAATGCTTGGAGCAATTTTCATGAATTTTTGATGGCAAGTATATGTTGATGGAAGGAATCTCCCTTTGTATTTGCTTCACCATACGATATGTCATTCCTGAGTTATGGGACTTTATTTGTCAAAATATAAGCAATTTTCCACATGCCAAACAAGAACTTGAAAATGCTTAGAGCAATTTTCATTATTTTTTGGTACCAAGTATATGTTGATGGAAGGAATCTCCCTTTCGATTTGTGTCGCTGTCCAATTTGTAATTCAAGAGTTCTGGGACTTTATTTGTTAAAATATAGGGCAACGGAGGGATTATTCGACCAGTTAATGTATTTTACCATGTCACGATATCAGAACTGGTCTCTTTACCGAACCGATCTTTCATTAGAATGAACACACGAACGGGGGATATCCCAGTTAAATTCTGTGACGTCGATCTGGAATTTTCAAGTTCAAGGACGCCTGTAACATGTTTTGCGAAAGTGGCAGTATTCAACCAGCTGAGGTAGTATTCGACCACCGTGCGATTTTGTGTAGAATATCACTGACGTTGAAATAATCACTCACCCAACTAAGGATTCTTAATCAATTAGCTCCTTTACAACATGTACTGGGTTGGAAGTGCTGAATTATACCACACACCACTGTTTTAAAAAGTAGATTTCAACCAAACGAAAGTAGGGAACAGAATGGAATTACACGCGAAGACCAGACCAAGCAAGAAATATTGAGTTTCAACTGTTGTAGTATTGTCATTCTCTGATTTTATCCACCAATTGAGGAAGATAACACAAACAGAAAGCTACTGTAGTATTTTTATATATAATGATTGTTTTCATTGGTTAAATAAAAGATATGCAATCTTTTCTGAGCACCTTTTTTCAAAGTCAAACCTCCGAGGTCTTACGAATACGAGTCCCGGTAACACCAGACCATTCCCAACTCGACAGCTTATCTGTTGGGAATTGTATCCTTTTCTTTCCTTTTTTTTCAAAAACGTTCCCATGTTAAGAGAGGGTTTCCCTCTCTTGCTGTGAAAAGTTTTTGAAAGAAAGTGCAGGTACAAATAAAAGTGTTAGATCCAGGGAAGGGGAGGGGGGGGGGGGGGGGGGGGGGGGGTAATCCGACATCCCCAGGCCTGGCAGGCTAAGAGTTTAGCACCTCCCCCCCCCCCACAAAAAAAAGTATATATAATTATACTCAGTACAAGCTCAACACAATTTGAGTGCCCAAAATGTTTTAAATTTCTCAAAATCTTTGCAAGGGATGCCTAGATCTAACTTGGACCCTCTGGTCATTACCCGGTCACCACTACCATGTCTTAACTAGAACGCTCTGTCATTAATGTGTACTGAGGGGGTACAAATGGGAGGGTCCTAGGTGGGATGGTAGACCCCCCCCCCCCTCCCCCCTTACACACACTCACCCAAAATGACTCCTCCCCCAAATTATAGAATCCTGGCTACACCCGAGACAAATACTACAACAGCCTTCCATTTCAGGTCACAGTCACACAAATATCATTTGCCATTTGGACCCTTTCCACGCTGATAGCAGGGGCAGTGTTACCTTACAAGTATGCTAATTCTCTCTTCTAAAAATCCAGACTCTTTGGTAAGCTTTGTTACTTACTATTTCCATTATCCATTATCAACATGGTGTAAATAATACTCAAACTTCAATCAGCAAATTATGAAATGCTACTTGGAATTTGACAGATTAAATCTTGATTCACTGAGCTCAGTGAGCTCTGTCATGCAAGATTGAATTGGCAAAACATTTAAATGAAGTTTGGTGATATTTAGAGATAGAAATGTATTTCCACAATGCAGCTATGAATTTAAACAACCAATCCAGTTTTGCTTGACTAAGCTCAATGAACTTTGGTAAACAAAAGTGAATTGGTTAAATATTTATGTGCATTGTGGAAACATTTAGAGCTTCAATTGTATGGCTATAATGCAATTACATGTAGACTGAATTAGACCAATTCAACCTTGTTTGGCCTGAGCTCAACCATTCAGTCAAGCAAGAATGAATTGATCAAACTCTGGATTGCATTGTGATCAAATTCAGAGTAAGAAATTATAGTTGCTCAGATTAGTGCTGACATGGATAACAAAATAACCCTTTTATAACTGACTACCGATGTAACTGGTTAGAAAGTATATCAACCGGTTATCTGTAATATCGATAGTGATTGGCATTCAAGGGCAGATCCGGTGTGTGTGGGGGGGAACCAGTGTATGCCCCCCCCCCCTGATTATATAGCTCACGGTTAACCGGTTATGAAAATGGGTTAACTGTTTCAGCACTAGCTCTGGTGTTTTTCATTGAAAGGATCTTCTTCCTCAACATCTCAGTAATTGGAGCATTATGTCAGTGATTTACCACCTTCAAAGAAGAGAAGCCAGTATGCCAAATGATATAGGGAAGCTTGGTATAGAATGGGGGCTTCAGCAAATGTTTCAAAAAGAGTGGTTGTTTGATACAGACTGCTTATGTGCATTCTACAGCAAAATGAGTGAATTTGCAAAAAAGTCAGCATTGTTTCGCAGGAAATTATCAGATGTAATTTTTGAATTTCTTGTTGAAGGATGTCAGTTTGAAGACACAAGTCTTGTACTGAAGGTTGGAAAAATGGGAGACGAAACATACAAAGGACAAGATTGTATTTCATTCACTGAACTTGTTGAAATGACAGAGGAAATTAAAATCAACCAACAATAAAAATGAACCAAAATGTTTTTGTTTTTTTTTATTTGGCATATTGACTTTTGGCCTATATTTGGCAGGCCTTCAAACATGTTAACCCTTTACCCAACGCAGACGATATCAAAATTTATTATTTTAATTTAAAATTTTCAATATTTTTCAAAAAATGTCAACAAAACCACATCATGTGACCCTCATCGGAACGAGCTCGTTCCAATGAGGGGTCACATGATGTGATTTTGTTGACATTTTTTGAAAATTTTTAATTTTTCAACAGCTTAATTTGTGAATTACGCAGGCAGATGTGGCCAATTTGTTGGGTAAAGGGTTAAATACAACACATGGATGTTGATAATTTTACGTATATTTTCAAAGAAAGATATTTTTCCAAAAAATTGAAGGAAAACAAGTAAATTTTCAGTTCATGGACCACCTGATGTTCAATGAAATGGTGGGCAATGAACTAAAAGTTTGCAAGTACTCCTTGTTATTGTTGTTAGGAGTTATAATCGGTGCATTTAACTTTAAGTATTAAAAACAGAACCCAACTTTTTTTTTAAACTGCAGTACATTACACAAAAATTCTCCTTTAATTTGAAGAAGGATTTTTGTGTCATGTGCTGTATTGCTGAACTATTATAAGAATGTATTTCCTACTAATACGATAAGCTATAGAATTAACCCTTTACCCAACGTAACGGCCAAAACCGGCCAGCGCTATTCTCAAAAATCGTCAGTTAATTTTCATTATTTTTTCATTTTTTGTCTCAAAAACATAGGTTATGACCCCTCATTGGAACGAGCTCGTCGAGCTCGTTCCAATGAGGGGTCATAACCTATGTTTTTGAGACAAAAAATGAAAAAAATTAGTTGTTCAAGAATTTTTTTTGCAAGTGTCGTCTGCTTTTCATGTTAGGTAAAGGGTTAACTGAGGCAGTGGTCACAATACCAGTCTATTTCCTCAAGTTGTTCTGGGATGTTTTCATCTTGGATATTTTCCACCCCTAAATCAATATCTGTGCCACCACCCACAATCACACCCTACCCATTTATAACAATCCCTTTCCTGGTAAGTTCCACCACATTTATCACATTTGTTAGTATCTATGGTCTGAGATTCTTTAGTTTTACTACTTTGAATTTTTTTCTGTTTAGATTTTGTTGGTGCAGTGTTTGTTTTTAGGGACTTTTTCTCCTCCCTCTCAAGTTTCCTTTTTTCTTTCTCATTTTCTTTTATTTGTTTTTCTTTCTGTTTTTTTTTCAAGAAACGACTCCATTTGTACACTGAATAGAGCTTTGGGCAATTCTTGGCGTCGTTTTAAGTTTGATTTTTTGACAACTTTAGGGTAGGAAATAATACCTTTAAATATTGCCGAGAGTGTTTTGCCTGGTAAGCATGTTTCAGAATTTGTTGTAGTGGAGGCTTGTGCAGGTGTATCAGTTGATGTGGAAGGGAGAGGTGTATCTTCAGTTTGGCTACTGCTAGAGGATGAACATGCAAGTACAGGTGAATGAGGTGATGATGCATTTGAATCTCTCTGTGGCTGAAGTGCTTGTGTGTCTGTGTGTGGCCAGCTTGAGGAGATGGAATTACTGTCAGAAGAATGAGTGTGACTACTTTCAAGTGCAGTTGAATGTAATGAAGTTGATCCATGAAGGCTAGTTATGGAGTCATCAAGGAGTGGCTGCTCTGATGGCTCCATAAATAGATTGTGCTAATTTTGAAAAATCAATTGCCTCTGGATTAAGGGGATATATTCCAGCGTCTTTGAATCCGTTGATAAATGTTTGGGGCCTGTTGCTTGCTGACCTAAAAAACCGATGCAAACATCTGCTTTGTCAGCGTTTGCCCTGGGTTCTCATCCCTGTATTTTGTAACTGATTTCCTCCAGTTTGTTTGGAGGGGTCTAAAAAAGGCGACGTCTAGAGGCTGTATAACGTGACTTGCATGGGCTGGTAGACAATAAAGTATAACTTTGTTGGCACGACAAAATTTTGTTGTCTGTAGGTCTATATGTGTTGAGTGCCCATCCACAAGTAAATTGACAGGGCATGTTGGGGGAATGTATTTGACAAAATGGTTTGCTAACCACATAAAAAATACTTCAGTGTGTATCCACCCATTTTTAGTCCTGCCAAGCATGGAATTTGGTACGGCCCCATGCAATAGGTTATATTTAAATCTTTCTCCAGGAAACACATGGAGAGGTGGAATAAGTGAGCCAGCTGCATTGGCACAAGCAAGGATCGTAATCTGTGTACGGTCTGCACTTGACAGGCTGTACACATCTTTCGATCCTACTTGTGCCAATACTTTGCCCTCTGATTTGGGATTCAGTGGGAAACCTGCCTCATCCGCATTATAAATGCAGGCAGGATTTTGTACAACATGTTCACAGTCTATTTCTCGAAGGTAATTAGAGAATTCCCTGAACCATTTTGCTAAAGCTTCCTTGGAGCAGCTGACAGCTCTTGCTTTACTGAGATTTTCAGGTGCTTGGAGTGTCACACTGGGGTGGCGCCTTAGGAAAGCGTACCACCAGTCCTTCCCTGGCCTATCATTAGTGAATGGATTTGGCCGGTTAGTTTGTTTCATCAATTTTTGGACAATGTCCATGATCTCGATCTTTGTTCTACCATATCCGATTTCGCACATTGACTTGGCCCACTCCACTAGTTCAAGTTCTTCCTGATTTGTCAGAATAGGATCTGGTCCTTGAAACAATGGGTGTTTGACCTGAAAGTTTATTCTTTAGAGTGGTTCGAGGTATCCCAAAAGTATCAGCTACTTTGTTAATGCTAAGCTGCTTGCTATGAAGAGCCGTTATTGCGTGGTTAATTTCCACCTGCCCCCACTTCCTATAAGGTGTCCTGCATTTTAAGGATTTTTTGCATTTGGTCTGAAATTAGAAGAGCAAAACCACCACTCAAAACCACATTTTTTTTAATTTCAAAGAACCAAAAGAGAACAACAACGGTGCGAGAAAAAACACCTCTTTAAAGCCAAGGAAAGTTTAAAAACTGGAACTGGAACTATTAACTGAACTAATCAACTAACCAACAGGTCACATACAGTATGAGTGGAAGACAATGAAAGAGCATTAACACCAACTCACAAATGCAACTCTGCGGATTAGAAAAAAAACAACATAACAATGTGAAATCTTCAGCAATAAATAACAAAAACAAACAAACAGGTTTAACAATTTATTTATTGATCTAAGAGAAAATATATCAGCCAACAAACATATAACTAACACCCCAACACATGTATAAATATAATCAACAAGAAAAGTGAAAACCCTTTACCCAACGTGGAGGCTGACAAAAAAAGTGAATCACAAAGAAAATTCATTTGTTTGTCTCGAAAACAGCTTATGACCCTTCATTGGAATGAGATTGTTCTCAATGAGGGGTCATAAACTGGGTTTCGAAGACAAAAAAATTGAAAACATAATGGAATTTTAATGTAGATTTTTGTTTATAGCCCTGACCATTTTCACTGTTTGCCTTCAGGCTGTGTAAAAGGGTTAATGTAGTTGGAAGTGTTCAAAAAACAATTGAACATACAAGACAAGAATGAAAAAAATGGAATACAGGTGACAGGATTCATTGATCTTCGGGAAGGCTGGTTACAGGAGAAAGAAACAAGAAGAAAAGGTTTACTCACCCTTCGACATACACAAACTTTAGCCGCAACTGTACGTTTTGTTGAAATGGAAAAGAATCTAAACACGTGCAGTTGTTGATTTTTCATGCTGGCTGACCCATGACCTTGCATCAACTAAAAAATCAAAGCTGAGAGTTTGTCAATAGGCTTACTGGAGATTTCAAACAGCACAAATATTCTTCCATTTGAGAATTTGCAGGCATGTGTAATTACAAAACCTTTTTGTTTATGGCTCAGGATCTGAATATTTTGATTTGAAAACTCATTGCGTGAGAATGACCTAATTTTTACCACTTCACATGAATCGGGATTTCCCCAGTCGAATACTGCCTCTTGACTTGGAAAACTGGGGCAGTTTTCGACCATCAGTCACATGATTATACATGTGATCATTTACAAAAATAACTTTCAATTCACACACATCGATACACTTCAACCCCATTAATGGAAATTTAAATACATTTATAAAGAATGTATAGCCGGAAATGCATTAAGAAGACATGTGCTAGTTACGGGAAATTGTAAAAAAAATGGCGGGAGATGGATTTATCGATGGAACATGTGAAAAAAGAGCGCTCACAACATAAGCCATTTCTGTCTTTCTCAAGGTTGCTCTGAAAAAAGATAGAGTGTAGTATGCATATATCAAACACCGCTTGGCGACTCCTGGATTGCACAGGCGAAGTGGAGTGAACTCCAATCACTTTTTTCTGGTCGAATACTACCGCTGGTCGAATACTCCCTCTGTTGCCCTAGGCAGTTTTCAGGATTTTTTGGTGGCAAGTATATGTTGATGGAAGGACTCTCCCTTTCTATTTGTGTCACTGTCCGATATGTCATTCCAGAGTTATGGGACTTTATTCGTCAAAATATAAGCAATTTTCCACATGTCGAACAATAACTTGAAAATGTTTAGTACACATGTATACTCATATTGTGTGCTTCCCTCTTGTAATTAATAACGGGCATATCATGCGCTCAAGCTAGCCTCAAAAAGATGGCGTGCCGTGATCTGAAGATGTTCCAAAGGCTGCTTGGCACTGGGGGCGGTTCTGGGTCCACTTCTGGTGCCAGCTGATGAAACTTCATAAACTGTAAACGTGAAATGCTAATACATTATGTGATCCTGAAATGTGCTCAGATTTGAAAATTATATTTCAAACAGTGTAATGTAAAAACTCGAACAAATGCCATCATGTCATCCAACCGAGATGTCAAAGTGTTCAAAATGTGAACCACTGCCACATCGAAATAAAACTTTTATTTTTGAGAAGTGGGGCCCAAATCACTACGGAAACCAATACGGGAAAGAATTTGAGTAACGCTATGCTACCTGTCAGATCATTCAAGTGCCACTCTCCCGGCCAGATTCCGTATGCCCACCTACCTTGAAAATATGCACCAAACCCCCTCCCTAAACCTGCTGCACTATCAGTGAATAATTGATTATCGGCATTGCTCTCCCAAAATTGATTCAAAAATGCTGAAATACCATTGAAATCTGTTAAGAATGTTTTCCACATTTTTAGATCTTCTTGCATTCCCGCATTGACACGCAAACGGTGGTAAGGACGTGTCAGACCAATTGTGGCATTAATCAATCTGTGACAGAAGGGGCGACCCGAGGGGATCGCTCTACGCACAAATTTAAGGCTCCCCAGCAAAGACTGCATTGCGGCGAGGGTGGTTTTGGGCTTATTCAATATATCATTTATCTTGTGAACTAGGTTGGATATCTTGTCTCGGGGAATATGAATGTTCATTTCGTGTGTGTTTATTTCCAAACCAAGAAATGTAATAATATTCTGTAGACCTTCTGTTTTTTCTTCTGCAATAGGAATTCCCCCCAAAAGTACATTCTTCAAAAAATTCATCCATGTTATTACTACATTCACAGGTCCCGGATTTTCCACCAAATAAAAAATCGTCCAAATAATGAATAATATTTACCGAATTAGCTAACTGTCGTATTCTCCACTCAATAAATGTGGAAAACTTCTCAAAGATGGCGCAAGAGCTGGAGCACCATATTGGAAGACACTTGTCGAAATAATACTTTCCTTCAAATTTAAAACCCAGTTGGTCGAAATCACCTGGCCAAATTGGCCACAGCTTGAAAGCGGATTTAATATCGGCTATACCTAATAAAGCCCCCTTTCCCAAATTTTGTATCATAAAAATTGCATCATCAAAATTTGTATAGGTAACCCTATGTCACAGTGAAGCTGTGGGCCAGGCCCAGCATGGATAGCAATGGATAGTTGCATGCCACAACTGTCCAACAGACCCACCTGTGAACAACATAATTTACGTGTAACCGCAAAGCTGCAGGCCAGTCCCAGCATGGATAGCAATGGCCAGTTGCCATACATACCACGGCTGTCCAACAGATTTACCAGTTACCAAGGTAAAACAAATACAGAAAAATTTTATCTGAAGCGCTGGGTAAGCAAATTGCTCACTGCAAACATTTATTCAGTACATGGAAATTCCCTATCAAGGGAGATAACTATGCAGGTACTTACCTTGAATGGAAAAAATACAAAGATTGAAAGCTCACTGCAAGTTGAAGTCTCATCGCCAGCAAAAGAAGAAAGGGTTTAATTTACATTTAATTATTATAATCCCATGAATAAAATTGTATAAAAAGGGACCAGTAAGGGAGCCTTTTGACAAATTGAACCATCAAAGTGACAATTAGCCTCAGCATAACCACAGGTATGCCCCGTGGTCATCCTGAACCCCAGTGTCCTCTTGATCAATAAGGGCCCTCTTTTGCCTTTAATGAAACTCAAAAGCAGTGATGTTGTCAGGATAGCGACACCTGTAGACAAAGTCTACAATAAATTATAAGGAAGAAACAAATTCCATAGGAATGATTTATTAGTCCTCAGACCTAATTGATTTGCCAACAAACGTATTTACAAATTTTGCATTTTTTCTTCATCATTCATACAAGACAAGACAATTTACAGCACAATGCAGGACCAACACGGGACTACATTACTGGACGACACAAAAGTGAACACAGATTTGAGATGATGATTAATAAAAACGAATATGATGAAATGGTTTATGAATGATAAAGATGACAGTTGGTAGAGATTGGCCCAAGGAAGCTCCACCTTAGCTTACCTTGAGTCTATCCTGGCCAACTCCCGAAAGTTTTCAACCAACCGTGGTTGACCTATCAAGCCCTTATGCTTGAATTAACAGTAATATTTTACTATTTTATAGCAACATACACTTGGCTATGATGCTGCAGACCAAAAATATTCCTTACTGGTACCATACACCAACCTTATCACAACTACGGTGGTTTACCCAAATTTGATACACCAACTGTATCGTTACAACTGGTGCATATATTTTTATGCTGTAGCACTACCACAGTCTTACACGAGCCTTCAGTGTATTGCGCGATGTGGGAAAGAGCCCCGCAGGAGGTTCCTCCAGCATGAAACAGCACAGTGAATAACCGTGTGCCCAAAAAATCCTATAAAAGCCTATTCTACTACACTAACAATATTGATTATAATTTAATTTAACTTTAAAAATGTAATTTTTATTGATTAAGGTTATTATTAATTAACATTAGTAATTAATTATTAAATTTTTCCCTTCCGTTGATTATGTAAATATAGATTTGTCGCAAATCAGTGCTCACTTTCCCAAGACTAGACGAACGTTGCTCAGAACAACCCAGTTATTCACTCTTTTGTATAAGGCAAAGGTCTCATCACACTTGATTGGACTCTTATTTTATATAAAATAAGAAAGGTTGTTTATGTGATTCGAAGCATGACTGTAGGTGCTTTACAGTCACGATTCAGATATATGGTTTTTCTTTGTTAAGGTGCCAAAGAGAATTTAATTTTTAGTAATTTAACATTGTGTTATCCCGCCGACCAGGGCAAAGTACGACGCATATTTTCTGCTGTATTTATATGATTAATAAAAGATTATTATTATTATTATAAACTCATTAATTTCCACATAACCCAATTTTTGATCACCAAAGAAGCCCATAAATATTATAAGTGTTCAGGTCTGTTCCCCTTTCCCGCAACTGTGATATAAAAATCACACCTGCGGGACTGAGAAACAGATCCCCAAATACATAATAAAGGCCAAAAATTGCACGGTAATAACTTGACAATGACAAACCATATATACAGAGCCTATTTGGGTCATGGACTGACCTATGATAATTCATGTACTGAATCAGACTGCTATTTAGCATTTTTCTAGATTAATTATTTTCAACTTTTTTACAACTGATTCCCTAGTTGTGTACTATCGCAACTAGATTTATAAAAACCATTCACTGTGTCATCACAGTCTGAGATGCAGCACCATGCCAGAATGAGCCCCACTGGGGATCCTTCTCACAAAGGGCCAAACATCAAACTGAAATGAAGCAATATGCCAAAAAATGGTATATTTAAGACTACATGTCTATAATAAAAATTGTTTGCTTATATATTATAATGCTGCCCCTTGGCAGGAGAAAAAGGCTGCCCCATGGCAGGAGAAAAGGCTGCCCTATGGCATGAGAAAAAGCTACCCCATGGTAGATAAAAGCTGCCCCTCGGCAGAATAAAAGTAAATAGAAATTAAACGAGCCGCCAGCCTCCATAGGCTTCGTTTGGCCTTGGGTGCCCATTATAATTTGCTACATTACACTAAATACATCAACTTGAGCCTTGTGAATGCTTCTTAGGCTTCACAGCTCAAATGGTTTGGTAAAATTAATTAAATTCATCCATTTAACTTACAGATTACTACGATTTTTCTCCTTTATATATTTTTTCTTCAGATAAAACGATTGGCGTTTTCCCCATGGAATTTCAGCCCCGATTTACCGTTCTTGTCTGCTTATATAGCATTAACGCTGACCGGTATCACATGATACCGGCTACACCGGTCGCAATCGGCCAGAGTACAATTGCCGGGTTGGCCGAAAAAACACTTAACAATTACCAAAGCCAACTCGCACAGACCTAACATTGCGCCCAAGGGTGCCTCAGCCACAATGCCTACCCATAACAAGCATATTATTGAAGAAATAAACATAACTGAAACGATGCTTCTATAATTAAAACAGGGGATTCTCGCTGATGCTAAATTTACTTTATTTATATCTGAGATTTCCCATAACACCTTGCGCAACATGGGCTCCAAACAGTGGAAACATGTGGTAGAACGTTGGATAAACTTGAGGTTGAAGCTTACAAACTAAGCTATTTAATAAAATTTGGAGTCCGTACATTGAAAATATAGATTAATATGATTAACATTCGTCGATGCCACCAGTGGACAAGTCGTCTAAAGTAAATTTTTGACTGCGATAAAAAACGAATTACCACAAACACTACAACGATTCAGCCCATAGTTGATTCGGCCAGGTCACACAAAATTACCTGCTTTCAAAACATACAACAATTAACACAGTCAACGGGGGTTGTAGCCATTACACTACCCCCTCCCTAGGGTTTTGTGTCCTCACAAAACACAACCTCTAAAGTTTCTCATATTTCTGTTCCTTACCTATTTACACATAACACATAAATTTTCTCTTTTTTTTTTTCTTTTCTAAATGTCACAACAAAACAAGTTGGAATTGCCACAAAAGTTCTTTATTTCTCTGACTTCTTCCATCCCATCTTAATTGGCTCACTGAACAAATCCTTCCATGAAGTTTTGGGTCCTATTTTACCCTTTACCTTTTTTACTTTTTTATTGTTTTTTTTTCAAACACATTCTGGAAACTTATCATTTGAGATTTTAAAGAGTTAACTTCATTTTGTAGTTGTTTAATTTCTTGATCTTTGAGATCATTGATGGCCCTCAAAACATCTTTCTCATTATCACTAATATCAGACTTTAATTCCACTTTTCTAGTATTTTCAGTTTCAAAACCGAAATTTGTGCATTCCATGAGATCTAGTGGCTCAACTAGTTTTTGTAAGAAATCATTGTCTTCATCATTATTACTGTAACTTATCTCAGCCTGTGGCTGCACATTTATAACTTTAGTTGTTGCTCTCACTACATCAGTTTTATTGTCCTTCTTTCTCTCTGCCCAAGCATTTTGTGACTCCTCTTTGGTTCTCCTTATGTCCATCCCTTCCTTTATTTCATAAAGCTGTGCTGCAATTTTTTTGTAACTATTTGAGTCCAACTGTACCCCCATTGTCCTGAATTTATCCATTTTTTCTTTATGCAAAGAGAACGTGTTTCCATGTTTATTGAAGAGGGTCTCATTAATGGCCTTATAGCTGCACAATCCACACGCTAATGGTACCTGGTCCACTGGTACGTGTCTTGTGATAAAATGGTTCACAACTTTTCTTCGTTCTCCTTTGTAAACACAGTTCCCACAGGCATACAGTCTACCTCTATTTATGGATTCCATTTTCTAAAAAAAATTGAACCCATCATTTAATACTTGAGCTTTTCTTTGTTGTTACACTGATCGAATCATATCACATATAACACATAATTTAATTACACCTTCAATATGATACAGGGTCTCATCACTGTGTATCAGCTTTAAACTACTTTTTAAGTTTTAACCATTTTGGGATATGTTCACTTTGGCACAGCTTCATTTTATTGTGGTTGAATATTTTACATGAACTCTTTTCATCAATAAGCCTGCTTTCATCAGACATCATTTTAGATGGCACTCTCTTTCCCCTTCTCTTTTCCATCTTTCCTCTTTTTATTTTATTAAGTTAAGTTTTTCTACTTAACATAACAGTCTCTCTAAACAGTCCTGAGCACAACACAATACAAAAATTAGACACACATAAAACATTTATATTTTTGGGCATGAACTCGTCACACTGGATTCCATTAAATATAACAGAATCCCACTTCCACGACACCAAATATGTCACGGTGAAGCTGTGGGCCAGGCCTAGCATGGATAGCAATGGATAGTTGCCATGCATGCCACAACTGTCCAACAGACCCACCTGTGAACAACATAATTTACATGTAACCGCAAAGCTGCAGGCCAGTCCCAGCATGGATAGCAATGGCCAGTTGCCATACATGCCACGGATGTCCAACAGATTTACCAGTTACCAAGGTAAAACAATTACAGAAAATTTTTATCTAAAGCACTGGGTATAAGCAAATTGCTCACTGCAAACATTAATTCAGTATATGGAAATTCCCAAAAACCTATCAAGGGAGATAACTGCAGGTATTTACCTTGAATGGAAAAAATACAAAGATTGAAAGCTCACTGCAAGTTGAAGTCTCATCGCCAGCAAAAGAAGGGTTTAATTTACATTTAATTATTATAATCCCATGAATAAAATTGTATAAAAAGGGACCAGTAAGGGAGCCTTTTGACAAATGGAACCAGCAAAGTGACAATTAGCCTCAGCATAACCACAGGTATACCCAGGGGTCATCCTGAACCCCAGTGTCCTCTTTATCACAACTACGGTGGTTTACCCAAATTTGATACACCAACTGTATCGTTACAACTGGCGCATATATTTTTATACTGTAGCGCTACCACAGTCTTACACGAGCCTTCAGTGTATTGCACCATGCGGGAAAGAGCCCAGTAGGAGGTTCCTTCAGCATGGAACAGCACAGTGAATAACTGTGTGCCCAAAAAGTCCCATAAAAGCCTATTCTGCTACACTAACAATATTGATTATAATTTAATTTAACTTTAAAAATGTAATTTTTATTGATTAAGGTTATTATTAATTAACATTAGTAATTAATTATTAAATTTTCCCCTTCCGTTGATTATGTAAATATAGATTTGTCGTAAATCAGTGCTCACTTTCCCAAGACTAGACGAACGTTGCTCAGAACAACCCAATCATTCGCTCTTTTGTATAAGGCAAAGGTCTCATCACACTTGATTGGACTCTTATTTTATATAAAATAAGAAAGGTTGTTTATGTGATTTGAAGCATGACTGTAGGGCAAAGTATGACGCATATTTTCCTATGATAGGCATGAGTATAAGTAGTCGGGCCTATCATTTATTTATTGATTATTATTTATTGATGTTTTTAAGGTCACATATTTATGCACAATGGGTAATCATGACCGTGACAGTTTTACGGGTGGAGGAAGCTGGAGTACCCGAAGAGAACCACCAAGCAACGACGAGCAGCTGCCAGCTCCCCAACATCGTAACTCTGCACTGCAGCACAGGCAGGGTTAGATTGGTTGAAGACATGCGTACCATCGACGTGCAGTACGCCTTAGTACACGACGTCATCGTGCCCCCACATGGGCAATGGGGGTGAATTGTCTAGGCCTATCACTATCTAGTTTAAACAATATTTTATTTCCTTAATTTGACAGAAAATTATGATACATTTCATCAAGATACATAAATGTGAAAGAGGAAAGAGGATTCAGCAGCAAGCTGTAGCTTATGTAAGCTGTCTCCTTGTAACAAATTACTCATACGAAGCAATATAACGAAGGAAGTTCAAACACAAACGATGAAAATGTGGAAATAAATTATCGTACACGGGTTGAACATAACAGGAAAGAGTAAGAGATATAATGAAATGAGAGAGTGTGAGGAAAGGAATGTAGAGTGAAGGTATAAAGAAGGAGAAGCCCAGGTTGTTTGGAAAGGTTCCACATATAATCTAACAACAGTTCCCACGGGGGAAGCGTCCGAGACTGGTAACGCTAATTAATCTTGGTAGAAACACTAGTTGTAGCTTGGTCAACCGACCTGCACAGTATCCTGGTTGCACTGTCAACCTGCTATGGGACGAGACTCACAGATCTCTGGACCTGCGGGTTGTAAATAAATGAGAGGTATTCAGGTAACCAATCTGGACATTTATCATCATAGAGTTACCCATGTTACTTGAGGTACTTAAAAAGACAAGAGGGACGGATCGTAATTGACCGAATTGGAGAGGGGCGTGGATGGGGGTTTGAATGTATATGTACCGCGGTTGTAAAAAAAAAACAAGCAAAACAAACAAAAAACTTGTGGGTCCCTACGGTAGGTTGCTAGTGTGATAATTCAGACAACGTCACATTAAAATCTACTGGTTGCCTCAATATATGTATGGACGCATTTGAATATTGTCTCATTGACTTCAGGGAGATAAGAGGTACTTCCGTATAGAAGAGTATATGTGTCAATAGTGTATGGTAGGGTTTCGAGCATTTCAGTTCTGATGTCCGAGTACAACTGGCAGTTAAAGAAATAGTGATCAGTCGTTTCACGCTCTCCACACCCACAAAGGGGTGAACTGGACAGATGATTATTATAAAGGTGATCAATTAAATTGCTACAATGTAGCCATAATCTGCAGTGGTATATTTGGGTTTTGCGTGATTTTAGGAAGTAAAAAATCTTGGGAGTGGGTAATTTGTCCCTGTTTAAGTACAACGTAAATTGGTAAAATGAACTATTCTCCCTGATCTCGGTGGGTATGCTATTCCATATCTTGGTTGTGGAGGGTATGAATGAGTCTTGATGTGAGGTAGTGCGACAATAAGGAATAGATAGATCACTGTTCCTACGAAGGGAATAGCCATGAGCAACCGAAGAGGAAGGGGGAATTAATATTGATAAATAACCAGGGACAAGGTGGTGGTACATTTTATAAAATTGTTTTAGTTTATGTTTTTCTCTTCAAGTTTTCAACTTTTCCCACCCCGTCTCGGCATATAATGAATCTTTATTGGTACTTCTAGTTGCTCCGGTAACTATTCAGGCAGCCTCAACCTGAATTGTTTCCAACTCTGTTACTTCCCCTTTGGAACAGTTATCCCAAACAGTGTCCGCATATTCAAGCACGGGGCATACAAAGGCAAAGTAGATTTTTTTCCAGGGTTTTACGGTTGAGAGAAAATTTATATTTCCTGAGAAGGGATATTTCCAGGCTTTCGATGTTATATCAGCGATATGATCTCTCCACGAACCACAGTTGTTGAAGATTAGACCAAGATGTTTGTGACTGCTAACCTCTCTTATGGTAGTGCCTGACATACTCAGAGGAGGATGTATTACTCCAGAAACTCTACGCAAAATTATCAGTGATTCAGTCTTAGTCGGGTTAAAATCTACTAACCATTGACTTGCCCATTTTTCAATCCCCCCTAAGTCATCTAGAAGTTTTGCTATGTTCTATCCGGGTCTTCAACAATGAGGTAAAGGGATTTGTCATCCGCAAATAGACGAATGTTACAGAAGACGTCAACAATGTCATTTATGTTTATTAAAAAAAGGAGGGGACCCAGTATTGATCCTTGGGGAACACCTGCACAAACTTTTCTCCATTCGGAGGAGTGGGACCTGATAACTACACATTGTTGTCTATCCTCCAAATATGACTTGAACCACCGGAGCAATTGTCCTGCAATTCCTATCTTTTCTAATTTGAATAGTAATCCCTTGTGCCATACCTTGTCAAACGCCTTACTATCACAGAAAACAAATCGTATTTCTTTCCCCTCATCAAGGGCACCGCTGATTGTATTGTACATTTCACTCAGCTGAAGGACTGTGGAGTCTTTGGACATAAACCCAGATTGAAATCGGGTCAGCAGGGAGTTTGTATCGAGGAAGGCGCTCACTTTTTTGAATATGCATTTTTCAAAGACTTTCCCGATACAGCTCAAAAGAGAGATAGGATGATAGTTTGTCACGAGGTTAGGGGACTCTTTTTGGAATATCGGAGAAACATTTGCCTTTTTCCATTGTGGGGGATAAAACTTTCACTTAGGAGGCGATTGAAAATTATAGTCAATGGTTTGGCTAAGCTATCTGAGCATTCCTTGAGAATTCTTGGGCTTATTTTGTCGGGACCACATGCTTTCGAGACGTTGAGTGACTTCAGTGCATCGAGGACGTCTTTTGGGGTAAGGGTGATATTTTCGAGGATTGGACGATTGGTGTCGAATACCAGTGGTGGGAGTACAACATTGGAATCAGTGACATTTGATATCGAACAAAAGAACTCGTTGAAAGCTTCGGCCTTTTTGACTTCTGAGCTCAGTATTTTACCGTTGCGGTGGAGATCTGGTATCTCCGAGGTTTTACTGCTGAGGAGAGATTTTAGTGTTTTCCACCAAAGCTGGACTGATACTGTGCGGGATTTCAGTGTATTTTCAATGTCACTAAAATATCTGGCCTTGGCTTCCCTTACAGAAGAGGTAGTTTCATTTCTTTTTTTACGATATTTCTCCCAGGCATACGCAGTGTCTTTTAGCTTCGCTAGGCGATGAAGGCGCTTTCGCTGACGAATTAGACGCTTTATTCCGGCATGTATCCACCTGGGCTCATTTGGTCTGGTTAAGATTCGTTTGTTAGAACGAAAATTAGAAGCCGTCTTACCTAAGAGTGTTGTAAAATGATCAACAACAGCGACCGTCGACTGCAAAGATAATGTGTCTTCCCAGTCCGTATCCACAATGCACTTGTTAAATGCAGTGAAATCGGCTTTTGCGTAGAGCCATATTTGTCGCTTGACTGAATAATTATGTTTTGTTGGAAATTTAAGTTTGGCCACTATAGGACAATGATATCGTTTTAAGTTCAGCATAAAAGGGGTCTTCAACAAATTGAGCGTTAACGAAATCCTGGTTATTTGTGATTATGAGATCCAACAAGGTTGACAAGGTTTCGGTGAAGAATGTCGGTTGTCTCATAACTTGAGATAAATTATATTGCTTCAGTACTGTAAACTGGGGTGTATAGGGACAGGGGTATGAATAGGGACAGAAAACTGAAAAGTTATTTCAAGTTTTGTAAACATGCCTAGATTATTTTTTTAAGAATTTTTATATATTATTTCCCGATGGGTCTATAAGTGAAGAAAAAAATATCTGGGCGTGTATACAAAACTTGAAATAATTTTTCAGTTTTCTGTCCCTATTCATACCCCTGTCCCTATACACCCCAGTTTACGGTATATCTTTAATTGGCCCTGGCTGTGATGTCATTTGATCGTCATTAAAATCTCCTGTTAATACGACATATTTTATATTGGAATCTATCGCCCGCTCTAAGGATTTGGAAATGAGCTCCCAGACATTATCATCGGAGTTCGGCGGGCGATAAAAGGGCCCAAGTAAAAAGCTTTGGCTGTTATTGTCTATCTGTAGCCAAATACATTCCAGGTTTGCAACTTCGAGGTCTTGCCGACATTTGAAGGACAGTGTGTTTCTAACATACACTATTACACCACCACCACCCCTGGTTGGTCGGTCTTTTCTAATTGGGTCGTGAAAACCTTGGATTTGCAGGTTAGAGTTTTCATCGGACTCACTGAGTCAGTGAAAACACAAATATAATCAATTGCTTCACACCGTACAAGATCAGATGAAACAGTTTTAGAAAGTTCAACTTAGATTCGGAAGGCGCCACAATGGAAAAATTATCAAGATCGGAACTTGATGTTGAGGGTGTTCCTGGCCCTGGGTTCACCTCGATATCGTCTGATAAATTTATTAATATATGAAGCCAACAGCATACATGTACATGGACGGGACCAACTGTGAGGAGACAAATTAATATGGGTCATAACTTATTCTGGGAGGTCAGAACATTGTTGAACAGCTGTGAATTCGTTTTATTCCACCCAGGCTGAAATGAGTACAATACGGGGTGGTAGTTGTGATCTGTGTTCAAATCACAAGTTGTTATGATGTTGAGTAACAACATCAGTGTTATGCCTTTTGTGCCAAAGGGGCACAGGATATTTGCAAACAGTACCTCGGAGAAGTTTTTGGTGGCAGTTTCCCATGCAGGCATTTGGGTAAAACAGACCCACTCTGTTTCTATATGTGCCCAAATCAGCCATTGTCTGAGATGGACTTACCCTGATTAATCCTACTAGTATACCTTAAGAGTGGGACTAAACCGGAATGTAGGCTGTGATATGTGGAACATTCCTGGGCTTTGTGATAGGAAAAGATACATGTAAGTAGCATTTGGAGAATGAGTAATATAATGAGCAGAAAAAAGGCTATGATATATATATACAAGTATGACATGTCTGGAATAGTCTGAATGTTGGAGATTTTATGAGGGTGGGGTAGTGATGTCTTCACTCGCAGACTATCTTGCCGATTCGATTAGCTCCAATTCTAATATATAGTATGAGAAGAAGAACCTCCACATTGAGCCCATCACAGACTCGAAATGGAACTATCACTATCTCAAAGCATAATGGATAATATGCGATTGACTATACCCGACTGCCATAGATACCCCCCCTTTTTGTGTAAAGCATTAGGATAATTTTTGTAATTGAAATAGGAAATAAATTACCATTTCCTATTAGCTGCTGTATTTATATAATTAATAAAAGATTATTATTATTATTATAAACTCATTAATTTCCACGTAACCCAATTTTTGGTTACCAAAGAAGCCCATAAATATTATAAGTGTTCAGGTCTGTTCCCCTTTCCCGCAACTGTGATATAAAAATCACACCTGCGGGACTGAGAAACAGATCTCCAAATACATAATAAAGGCCAAAAATTGCACAGTAATAATTTGACAATGACAAACCATATATACGGAGCCTATTTGGGTCATGGACTGACCTATGATAATACTGGATCAGACTGCTATTTAGCATTTTTCTAGATTAATTATTTTCAACTTTTTTACAACTGATTCCCCAGTTGTGTACTATCGCAACTAGATTATAAAAAACCATTCACTGTGTCATCACAGTCTGAGATGCAGCACTATGCCAGAAAGAGCCCCACTGGGGATCTTTCTCACAAAGGGCCACATATCAAACTGAAATGAAGCAATATGCCAAAAAATGCTATATTTAAGACTACATGTCTATAATAAAAATTGTTTGCTTATATATTATAATGCTGCCCCTTGGCAGGAGAAAAAGGCTGCCCCATGGCAGAAGAAAAGGCTGCCCCATGGCAGGAGAAAAGCTATCCCATGGTAGATGAAAGGCTGCCCCATGGCAGGAGAAAAAGCTACCCCATGGTAGATAAAAGCTGCCCCTTGGCAGAAGAAAAGTAAATAGAAATTAAACGAGCCGCCAGCCTCCACAGGCTTAAGCTGGGCCCTGGGTGCCCACTATAATTTGCTACATTACGCTAAATACATCAACTTGAGCCTTGTGAGTGCCTCTTAGGCTTCACAGCTCAAATGGTTTGGTAAAATTAATTAAATTCAGCCATTTAACTCACAGATTACTACGATTTTTCTCCTTTATATATTTTTTCTTCAGTAAAAACGATTGGCGTTTTCCCCATGGAATTTCAGCCCTGATTTACCGTTCTCATCTGCTTATATAGCATTAACGCTGACCGGTATCACATGATACCGGCTACACCAGCCACAATCGGCCAGAGTACAATTGCCGGGTTGGCCGGGATCTGGCCAAAAAACACTTAACAAATTGCCAAAACCAACTCGCACATTGCACCCAAGGGTGCCTCAGCCGCAATGCCTACCCATAACAAGCATATTATAGAAGAAATAAACATAACTGAAACGATGATTCTATAATTAAAACAGGGAATCCTCGCTGATGCTAAATTTACTTTATATATATCTGAGATTTCCCATAACACGTTGCGCAACATGGACTCCAAACAGTGGAAACATGTGGTAGAACGTTGGATAAACTTGAGGTTGAAGCTTACAAACTAAGCTATTTAATAAAATTTGGAGTCCGCACATTGAAAATATAGATGAAAAATGATTAACATTCGTCGATACCACCAGTGGACAAGTCGTCTAATGTAAATTTTTGACTGCGATAAAAAAGTTGATAAGTTAATCAATTAATCAACACATCAGTTAGTCAATTAATTTATATTGATCTACCCATGGGCTTGATTGGAATGATATGGGGTTGAAGCTCATTGCAGCTTGGGACCATGGGTCATGCCTTAAGAGGTCACAGACCAGACCACACCTGTTCACATTTGTTTCCAGCGGGTGAAAGTGTGCACCGATGGGCAGCAAGAGGCGACTATAGAGAAAATTCCTTGAGTAGCTAAAGATTATCTTCTCACAAAGCAAAAGTACTGTGTTGATGAGCAATGCGGAACTTGATGCTGTACCTTAATTTATCCATTAACCTTCGGGGCTCATGTAGTGCTGGGACGGTTATGATAAAGAATGAAGGCGTGTGGGACAATCAACGAAGGGAATATTTTATCATTTGTTACTCCCTTCTTTCTACCCATGTTTACTCAATCTATAGTCAACCTAGAGTGACCTCAACATATATAAATCCTCAAATTGTGGTTATTCGTCTCAACTTCCAACTTCTACACCAACACACTACACTGAATTTAACGACTGATAGGGGCTAATACTTACACTGATCAAACAAATTAACTAAAACAATCCCATACATAAAATCTCAAAACATGAAAAATACATTGATTCCACAATTACTCACTAGCCACTCTATAGCCTGATTGGAGATGATTAGATGAATTTATCAACTACAGCCAATTAATGCTGCGCCTGATTAGAATTAGTTAATCAAGAAGGTCCTAGTTACCTCATAGAACTATCAGCCTTTTACTGACCTATGGAATACTTTTATGGATCCCAACTTGATTTTCACAAAGACCTTTTGAGCTTAAAGGATTTTAATACAAATACCTCGCCAGAGATGACCATGGATTTTTTTCGAAAATGTTTACACTAACTTCTCAACCACAGTGACCACACCTGGGCTCAGATCACTGGATTTGCAATGTTTCACTACTGACTTCTAACAATTATGCAAATCCGACTTCTGACACCAAAATAATGTAACGACCGAGTGGTCAATCGTTAAATTTTACCTGAGTTTGAATTACCAATGTTAGACAACCACGGGACATCAGGATGATACCAGTTGACACAATGTCAGCAAATAATGGAGACACTACTAGGGTTGACACTATAGAAACACTTAGCCCAATACCACTTATATACACAGTACTCTGCCACCTACTTGGCACTGGGGTTAGCTTTGTGCTGTGAGAGAACCACAAAACTGAAGATAATGTTTATCATTTATTATGCTAATCACACTCATATTCACACTACATTAATTCAGCAAACACACACATTATAACAACAGGAAATGTCAGATTGAATTGACTCAAGATGTAATAACAGAACTTTAACATGAGACAAGTGTATTCACTCTTGGCTCCTGTTCAGAGTAAACCTCAAAGGGGTTGTTAATACATATCCCAAAATACAGACTTACGAATTTACTATGTGTATCTTATTTTATTGTTTCAATGCTTTACAACAGATAGCAAGAAATTAGTGTATTCACACTGGTCTTGTTATCTTACGATACTAAAAGGGTTAAAGTGTTATTATTGAAGAAAATGATTTTATATATTGCATGTGTTTAACGGTAACTATGCCCTATACTGACTTATTGTTCAATTTAAGTAGCAAGGCTGGTTGTGTATTCACACATTTGCCTGTCTACCTTGGCAGTGAAAGGGTCAAATTTAATTACAATTTAATCACAGATGACACATATCACAGTATTCACTGAGTATTGTGTCAGATGTAAGTATTCTCAGTTATTCAGGTACAGAAATATGTGACCTTAAACATCAATAAATGGATAAATAAATGTATTCAGGTACTTAACATGTGTGGTAAGATTCTGTGTATTCACACATTTGTCTTCCTACCCTGGCAGTTAAATGGTTAAATTAAAAAAAATGATATTTAGAACACAACTTCAGTATTCACTGAATAATGTGTACCAGCACTAAAAATTAAATATTAAGTACAGTGGCAAGATTAGGTGTATTCACACATTGTCTTTCTACCTTGGCAGTGAGATGGTTAAATTGACAAATGTTACGTATTCAAGTAAATATTTATCACCACGCAAATCATTAAAACGCTTATTTCCCTACTGGTTAAAATAATTTAACATAGACTGAGTCAACCTTAAAGGCAGATTATGGCTGACTGTCTCAGATTATAGCGGCGGACCCAACCGGAGTTCCAGTGCTATCCCTATTCAGGAATAAACATAGGACTAACCTAACGTGCGTCTGATGCCTACGAGATTCTAAAGTAGAATGAATAAAATCTGACGAAAAAACTGTTGAATAACACTTTTCAACGGGACAACGCACGGACGAAAGGGGTTACGGACAATTTTTAATGAAAGGAACGATGTTTAACAGTATCAACGAATTTCAACGGGGCAACGCCCCCGTGCTTCAGTAACAACGAAAGTCAATTCAAACTTCACAAAATCACCACTATAATTTAGAATTGTGTAGGGGCAGGTAAAAGGGACCTTGTCTTAGTTGTTTTCTTGGAAAACTTACTTTAAAATAATTAATTTGTAGCTTAAATGTTTTAATTTCTTTGACAAATCTGTCAGACGTCAAGATTGGTAAAGTGTTAATCGCCTTGACAACAGGTTTTTCCTGATCGAGAAGCCCACAAATTAATGACATCACACAAAAGTAAGCAAGCATGGAACGGCATGGTTTCCTGACACAACTCTGCAACCAATAAATTTACACAAAATATGGTACACTATTCAGTATGACAGGGTTGTTTTAGTTCACAGAATGCATTTAAATTAAACACCTTAAATTAAAGGTGTTTTTGAAGCGATAAATTTTGCTCAGCATGACCGTATTTTCAAACAGGGAATTCCGTGATGCACTGAATTGCAGTGTTTTGTAGGTACACTTTTAGATTAACTATAAGTTCTGTGATTCACATATCGCACCATAATAATCTGAAAGTATAAACTAAAAGCCACATCTTATGCTGAAAAGAAAGATACACATTACTAAAGTGATGGCCTAACTTTTTAAAAAAAATTTCCTATATGAAACAATATACCGGTTCAGAATAATATTAACACTAAGAAAAATCTTCACTGAGTTGAACTTGAGGCCAATTGCCTGTATATTTTTGGAGGCAATGATAACTACATAATAATAATAATAATAATAGTTAGTTATAATAATTTAAGATTTCACAATATACAGTATAATCGGGAAAAGCCTTTGGCTTAGGAGTTCTACTTGACCTTTGAATGCCTACATTGTTTTGAAGGTTCATTGCACATTTCAGTATCATTAGAAATATTGCTGTCATTCACAAACTCAGAATCAACAGTATCACTACCTCCATGTAGTTTTATATTACGACTAACCCACTGTTTATCATAACTACAAGTCTCATCATCTGAATCACTCTGAAAATGGTCAATAGGAACAAATTGTCCATAAGGATTTACCATCCCAGTAGGTTCACCCTTTGGTAAATTATGAAGTCTGTTAGATTTACCCTGAACACTTTTCCCAATTCTTTTGCCTTTCTATGGAACTACCCGATCGTTTCCCTTGTGTAAAGCAACATTCTCATGTCTAAGAAGTCTTTCAGCAATTAACTTCAGTTTATTGTGGTGTTTTGTGATTACACACCCCCACCCCCATTATCAAGTTCAACTTTATATACCACTGGATTGTCATCAAAAGTCTCCAAAATTTTACCCTTTTCAACCCATTTATTTTCAACATCATTTTTGTTGAGAACAATATCTCAAACCAATAGATAATGGGGTAAAATTCCCTCCTCTCATGCCAGCATCTGATAAGATGCGCAGCGATGAGAGGGATTCTTTAAGATAAGCCTGAAGGTTTCTCGGGTTGAGTTAGCATTTTGCTTTGCACGCACCGCATGCAATTCTCACTTTGAAAGTATAAAAGTGTGAGATTGATTACAGGTATTCATACACTGTATAAAAGGCCACACTGTCCAGTGACAGCATCTTTTTCCAAAGACCTATCTTAAAACAAGTGGGTAAATAATCATTGCGGGTATCATAATCAGGAAAAGTATTGTTGAAATCGATCCTGAAATAGGTTGGGTGATAGAGATGTTAAGCACGTCAACTGATGATAGGGGTGGGTGATACCCTCTAAGCCTTCAGGATTATCTTAACTGGTAGAGTGCTGGAAGCCCATTTTTGGGCTTTATTCTGAAGTCCCGGTATTGCAATTTAAAGGCTTCATATTCTGTGGATGTGCTTCATGTTATCTTTGAAGTGATATTATTTTATCTGTTAGGATTTGCCCTGTCACAATTTATGGGAGAGTGCCTATAGGCACTCTCCCATAAATTGTAACAAGGCAAAGATGCACAAAGAAATTTCCAGGACCAAAAATAACTTAGCACTTTACCAGTTAAAGAATCCCTCTCATCACTGCACATCTTATCAGATGCTGGCATGAGAGGGGGAATTCTTTTTCACAAATCCTGAAGGCTTCTCGGGTTGAGTTAGCAACTTCAAAGATCAATGATTATTTACTGCCGAATGAGATCCCCAAAGATTGATTGTTCCATTATAACAAAGAACAACACATCAAGATATTGCGTATATTTAATGTTCGAAAATTGTTTCATCAATTTCGGTACATCTTCAGCATTTACCATTCTGTTCACTTCCTTCGCTGGACTGTACTTGAATCATGTCTAAAATAAAATTTGTAAAATGTGTTAGCGGACTGCCAATTAGCTGTTTTTAATATGCAATTCAATGTTATGCCCTTTATCATTGCAAATGAAGTGGAAGCACTACGAACCGAGTGAGCCTCGAAGAGGTCAGTGTTGACGCCTGACTGTTTCAAAAGATCCAAAATCCACCTGGCAATGGTGGAAGTTGTTACTGATTTCTTCGTTTTATATGAAATAAATAAATCTGTACTTTTACGAATGTGTGGAGTTCTTTTTAAATATTCCTTGAGTGTAGTAAAGACACAATTTTTGTTATTCCTGAAAGGGAAGAGTTCAATTGAATGATTGAATTTCCTTCGAGTGGAAGTTTTTTGAAGTTTCTGGGTAATAAATTGAAATTTTATTTTTCTGTTCGGTCATTTGTGTTATGACCAATGACTTGAGAGTGTTACATCTCTGAGCTGAAACTAGCGTCATGAGGAGGGCTAATTTTTTGGTTAATGTTTCCAATGACAGTGATGTCAATGGATGAAGAGTCCCAAGATAATTCAAAACTTTTGATACATCCCAGGAACCTGTATATTTAGGCTTTGGAGGTCGAAGATTTGACACACCTTTCATGAATCTTGTAATTATTGGTGTTCGGGAGAAATCAGAGCCTAATAATAGCAGAGTCTGCAGAAGCATAGATTTATGTGTATAAATAATACTATAGGATTTCCCTTGTTTGAGTGAATGTGAAAGGTAGTGAACTGTCACAGTTTCAGATGCTTGAATGGGATTGTGATGTCGTTTGTCTGGGGGAAGTGGATTACTTGGTGTTGTATAGTTGTATTGTCGGTTTGTAGATTCCCTCCAAGACTGAGTAATTGTTTTTGATGCCAGCGTTGAAAACCCTTTACCTTTGAGGTGTCGCCTGATACAACGCAAGCGATCATGTGTCACTTTTGTACAGAGGATGCTTGGCCCCGTTTATGGGATTTGTGAGCAGTTTCTCTGTTTGAGGCAGTTTTATTGGTAAATCGGCTAGAGTGTGCAATAATGCCGGAAACCAATCTTGCGTTGACCAAAATGGTACTATGAGGATAGCTTTCATTACCTTGTCTGCTGCTTTCTTTGTGAGGATTCGATTTGTGAGGCTGAAAGGAGGAAAAATATATGGTAAGTGATTTGCCCATGAAAACGAAAAGGCATTAACGCCTATCGCATTAACATCAGGGAACCATGAGGCATAAGTTGACATTTGGGCATTAGCACTTGATGCAAACAGATCAACAGTTGGTGTGAAAAAACAGTTTGTAATTTTGGAGAAAATGTATGGGTTCAACTTCCTAACGATGTAATAGGTTGCAAAGTTGTTGAGTTTGAGTCTGACACATTTCTTTGCACTTGTTGAAAACCAATGAGTCATCAATATAGTGTGAGCACCTAGTGCCATCTTGTCTGCGATTAGCAAACATGGGTTTCAGTAATTTTGTGAACACCTCCGGCACAGAAGACAGGCCAAAAGCAAGACAGTTAAATGCATAAAGTATGGAGAATGGAGACAGTAAACTATGCGTCTTTCAAGTAAATTGATGTGAAAAATTCATTTTTGTTGATCATTTTCTGAACTGAACTGAATGTTTCCATTTTGAAATGGTGGTACTGTATGAATTTATTAAGTCGACGAAGGTTGATAACCGATCGAAGCTCTCCATTTTTCTTTGGTCTTGCAAAGATATTTGAAACAAATTGGGTTTTTTCAGGTTTGGATTTCGAAATTGCTCCTTTGGATATTAATTGCTTTATTTCATGGTCAAGTGCTATTTCTTCTGCTTTGGAGAAGCTTAAAGGCGTTGGTGTAATTTTTTGAACAGATGTAGACTCAAACTCAAGTTTGTGACCTCGCACAGTATCGAGAATCCATTTGTTAGAAGTAATTTTCTCTCATGCGTCAATGTTCTGGGAAAGTGAACCTGCCATAAACTTTTGTTGTTTTGGATAAAAGATACTCACCTTTACTGACAGGGCCATCTGCTGTGACATTGCCAGTTGCCTCTGTTTCTCCCTCCTCTTGGGTGAAAACCCTGACTGTGGCCGCCTCCTAAAAAACCCTCTGACTTTCAGTCAGGGTTGCAAGCCCGACGATCATTTGGTCGAGATGAAGGTCCAAATCTGTGGCTCTGTTTCCTTTAGGAGCCCTTTGAAAAATTGGAGGTAATTCTGACTGGGTCATTGTAAGCGTTAAATGACTGATTGATGTCCTTACCAAACAGTAAATCTGAGACAGGTTGTTCTTGAGAACAGAGCGGCCTAAATTGAGGCTTAAAACTAGGCTTCAAAAGGAATTTACGTTTAGAGGAGGCTAGGAAATTTGCCCCTCCAGCCAGGGAGATGCCATCCACGAAGGGAGTTTTAATTTCTCCCAAAATATCAATTTTCTTCTTTAATTTCCTCAATCTTTTCTTTGCTTTTGTTCTTTTTAATCAGTTTTTGTCGAGCTTGATTTAATTTCCTGATTTCATCTGATTTTTCAAAAATTTTGAAATACGGCACCATAGAGGAAGCTATGCCTCTTTGAATTTCCTGAACCTGAACATCGTGAATTTTTTCGCTTGTCTCCAATTGACCCCATAATTCAGGATTCACTTTTGGAGGTTGTGTCAATTTGGCATTCCCAGGAATGAGATGCTTTCTGAGCAATGCATCCATATTCGATTTGCATGTTGAAGATTTATTTTCAAAGTCTGCAAGAGACTCTTTGATATTGTCCACAAAATTACCCTCAGCAACGAAATTGGTTGGGAAATTAAAGTCAAGATCATGTGACAAGTTGTCATCAGAATCAGAGGAATGTCCTTATCCGACTCTAAGTCTGGACGGGAAAGTTGAACATTATTGGCCGAGCTATGTGCCTTTTGAGCCTGTAAATTGTCGGCAGCCATGCTACTCGACTGTTTAGCCCGCTTTTTGATTTGTGTTTGGGCTGACAAGACACAGGAAATGATTCATTTTCACTCTCGGTAGCCATGCTACTCGAATTTGTAAATTGTCAGTAACCATGTTACTTGACTTATCACATCTCATTTTAGTGACGTGTATTTGGCAAGGCAGTTTTAGATTTTTTATTGCTCACCTCCACTGTCCATTTTTTACTAGCAGACCATGTCAGTTTCTGCGTCCTTGTTTTCGCAGTATTGACAACAGGTGTTTTACCTATACTCTCGGCCTGTTTGTGGTCAATTGTTTTTGAATTACGATATTCAGAAAATGATGAATTGTCATCATCAGAAACTAAAAGTTGTAAGGCCTTACATGAGATCTGTTCTAAAAAGTTACCAAGAATCCCAAGAATGCTCGCAACTATGAATAAGTGATCTTGCAGGTTCAACACATGAAGCATAAACAAATGTGGTTTCACGGCAATAGAAACCTTTTGAATTCTACATTCCTCTTCAAAAATTTTTAAAAGATGAATAAAAGTAAAGCCGTCTTTTTCTATCTCACTAGAAAATATGGCGTCATGCGCCTTAACTTTAGCTCATCCACAGTTTTATTCACAATTATTTGTTGTGCATGACCCCCAGTTTGAACATCTATATTTTGTGATTGTCTTTGACTATCCGGCTCAATGCCAGCTTGATTATCTTTCTTTGTATTCTTCAACTGTTGCATCATTTCAGTCAATTTATTTACATCATCCAACAATTTTCCGACTTTTTCATTCAAATCAGACTCCTCGTCGGCTGTACTTTCTTGAGTTGCCATAGTTCAATTATCCGAGTCAACTTTTATGAAACAGACTATAGTTGAAAAATCGGCAAAATGCTGTCTTCCTCATCTGGTTCAGCGAGTGGGTGAAACTCGAATGCGATAGCATAAATTATCAATTGAATCAGTTCACCCACTTGACACTTATTTTGTGTGTGCTCATTCAATAAAAAAGATTTGTTGAGTCTTTGCACATTATTTACACCTTAAACAATATATTTACTTTACATCTTGTAATACTTTATGTTCAAAAGTTCAAATTTCTGAAACAGGAAGCCACTGTTAGCCACAAGAATGAACTCCATTATCCCCCAGCATCGGAATGTTCGACAACATTGAAATCTCAAAAAAATTTACAAATAATGTCACTTCAGACTCCAGGATCTCATCGCATTGCTCGTCGCCATTTGTCAAGGTGCCGGGTCGATTCTCACTAAATGTCAGTACAAACATTATCAGAAAACATATAACTTTCATTGATTTATTTTTCTATCAATACAAATATCGATTACTTTCTCTTTCCACCTCGTTCTGACAAAGCTATTGTCTGTATCTATCTAAAAACTATATATGATCACATAGGGTCAGTACACATGGCCGCAATTGCAGCTCATAGTTACCATGGAAACCCTATGGGAAATCACATTTTTATAAGTAGTTCTGCCAGGTGAGTGATTACAGGCTCTTTAGAGCCTTTAGTTATTATTTGGACTGATAACTTCCTGTGTAATCACATGCCCTAGATACTTTACTTTATCCTTTAAAAATGCACATTTGTCAAGTCGTAACTTGATACAGAGGAACCCTGTTAATTGAATAGACACTTTGTCAATGAAAATTATTCAGTTAGCAGGAGTATTCAATTAACAGGGATTGTGTGTCTTTCCTGTATTCTAGAGATAAACTTGCCATTTATTCTATCTTATCTTGTTTGACAGAGCTCTGTGAGCTCTGTCAAACAAGGTATAATAGATTAAATGCTTGTATTGGATGTACTGAGGCCAAATAGGTCTATAAACAAAGGAAAACTGGGGAGAGTCAGGGTCATTTCTCGACGGGACACAATATTTTTTATTCAATTAATAGGAGTTGACTCTATAACCTATATTCATTTATCAGGTCAAATTTGTACTGGCGGTATGGTAAATGGTTTTGTGTTGGGAAATTATATTCAATTAACAGGGATATACAATTAAGAGATATGCAGCTATGTGGGCTCCACTGTATTTAGTTTCTCAAGTCTTTCTAGTACATTGTCATTGTGTTGCTGGATAGTCTTTCCACTTACTAAAATATCATCCTGGAGGCACAACACATTTTATACCATGATGGTGTCTTCCCACTAGACCAACTCCCACTAGACCAATTCCCTCTAAACCAATTCCCAAAAGACCAACTCCCGCTAGACCAATTCCCTCTAAACCAACTGTTATATGATGCATTAGAATAGGAAAATAGATGATTACATGATATATATACCTTGATATATACCTTGTGTTCATCTATTTTCCTATTCTAATAAATAATGGGGACTACAAAAAAAATTATCAAGGTTTACTTTTACATGGGGGATATTTCAACACTTTTGACTACACAAATCAAAGTTCAAAAATGTGATATGAAGCACTGATATGGCAAAAACAATGCAGACAAATAGACAACATTCTTTTGGGGAGAGGGTCACCTTGTTCATTGTTTTATTGAGTAGTAATTTGGCCAGTGAAAATTACTTCATTGACAGAAATATTTAATGAATGGTGATTTGACACTTCCCTATAATCCAGAGATCACAAAGCTTAACTTGGATAATGAAAATTACTCCATTGACAGAAATATTAATAGGGATTACTTTCATCAAATATTTGATGAATATAGGAATGTGTCAATTCCCCAATACTTAAAAATTTAGTCACATTAATTATAGTGAAGGGAGTTACAGTTTCCTATAGTCGCTAAGTATCCTAATTCACACAGAGCACAGATATTTGGCTTGATCAAGAAACTCATTTACACAAACTTCACCATCACATAATTTAGTTTTTAGCCTTTTGAGTCGCTCATCAATGCTAATATATTTCTTCTTGCGTTTCGGAGGAGGGGCACCGCATTCTAATTGTTCAAATTTAACCTGGTTGACAGTAGTTTCTTGTTTGAAAATGTGAATTAGTTCATATATGTTTGGATGAGATTTTCCAACTATTCGATTTAGCTTACACTGCCACCCCTCTGCACTATTATTAGTATGGTGGGCCGGGGTATGGTGATGATTCCAGAGTTTTATTGGGAATGTTGCCTGGCTAGATATCCATGTATTTTCCACATAGTCACGGAAATCTGAAATGCCACTGCCCTGAGAATTTGAAAGTTCTTCCTTGATCCCTTCCCATCAGACATGTTAACTCTCCCGGAATTCCCGGGAAAATCCCGGAATTTCAGTGTAGTTCCCGGCCTCCCGGACGGGAATCAGTTTTGGACCAAAAATCCCGGAAAACAACAGTCAAATATTTCGTTCCCGTTGTAACTTAGGAACAACGTTCGGAGTCAAATCTCATGCATTTCAAACTCTGGTAAAAACTCACGAAGCAGTAAAATATGGATTTAAGTTAAATTTATTTAAGAAAAGGCTAGTTGATGATATATATTTCAACTGTGTTCATGTTTATTTCTGGGGTTTTTCTTCAGAGATTCGTGACCAATGTGCAAGTGTCGAAGTGAAAATAGGTGACTTACTTTCAAAAAATTGAAAACTCCACCTTCATTTAAATGCAGTTTTTGGAATTAAAATATATGAAAAGGAATTAAATAATATATATTTATTTATTCCTCCATAGAATAGCTTTAATTCTCATCCCTTTTCCAAAATCAAAACATAAACAACAACTATTTAACACAGCTTAAAAGTAGGTTAAAGTCGCTTAGGATGCCGAAAAATTATGACAGCATATTTAAACACAATGGACTTTTTTTCTAACATCACATTTATTCTGTTGTGCTGACTACAGATCTGTTAACTGTTGGCCATCTGTAACCAGAAAATTTCGAATGGAATTAAACAGAAATGCTTCAATGATGAAAAGAAAAGTTTTGTGTAGGGCATAAGCGTCCCACATGCATGAAGTTTGCTGAAGATACTTTCTGAGTACTTATGTTCAAGATTGAAGTAACTGAATATCAGGACATCTTTTCCTGTTAACATTTTCAGATTTGGGAAATTATTAGCTAAGTAGACTTTGATAAGAGCAAACCACAGGTGGATGTGCTCTGTGGGTCAGTGTGGGTGGGTGGTGGTGGGGAGAGGGGGAGGTCATGAAGAAGAGGATCCCGGGGGGGGGGGGGGGGGGGTTCAAATCAACAGTTATTTTATGATTTTTTAACATAGCATAAATGCATCAGCATAGTTGACAACTAGTTCTGGATATAACCAGGTGTTAATAGTGGTCCGTGAGCTGAAAATTCACAAGTTTTTTCTTTTATTTTGCCCCCGCGCGAACTTTTCCCTGAAATCCATCCCATTTCCCTGAAAATAACCCTTAGGTTCCCTGAAAAATTATTCTGGAGGTTAACATGTCTGCTTCCCATGCTGGTCTAACACTCATTGGAGGGATAAATGAGATTATTTATTTATTCATTAAAGATCAAAATTACCACATCAATGAGCTAGATTCATATTTGGACTCACTGTAGAAGCTCAAATTCGAACTTAGTGCATTTCAGGCAAATTTCTTTGAAAATCTTCTTATCAAGATCCAGCAGGCAGAATCTTTTGATATTGGGTATGCTCCATGCTTACAGGGGTGAGATTCAAGTTTGTTCAAGCCAAGTCCCTAGGTCCATATTTGGACTCACTGTGGGAGCTTGAATTGTAACTTAGTTCAAAATGAGGATTTTTCTTTAAAAATCTTCTTCTTCAGATCCAGCAGTCGGAATGTTTTGATATTTGGTGTGCAGCATCCTTAGGGGGGTGAGATTCAAGTTTGTTAAAGCCAAGTCCCTGTGGGAGCCTGAATTATAACTTAGTTCAATATGAGGAATATTCTTTAAAAATCTTCTTTTTTTTTTAGATCCACTGGTCAGAATCTTTGGATATTTGTTATAAGCTTTTCTTAGGAGGAGCAGATGCAACTTGTTGAAATCAATTCTCTGGGTTGATATTTAGGCTACCATGTCAGGTGAGCACCCTCAGGCCCCTTGGGGCCTCTTGTTAAAAATTTTGAATTAATTTTAATTTCAACCAGAAATCCTGACGATCACCATTATTCAGCAAACACTACTGTTAGGCAGGTAAGACCAACGGTGTATGGAGGGCTAGTGCCAGCTAGCAAAGCTGCGAGGATGTGTTTGCAAAAAATAATGTTACATAGTTAAAAGGATACTATGGCAAAACTTAGCATCACGTTTCACAGACTGCCGGCTGCACCGAGAGGCTGTGGAATATCGAGAGATAACAGAATGTGGGCCAGAACAGGGATGAACAGGCTAGCGCCAGCTAGTGAAGCCACAAGATAAAGGAAGTTTGACAATGCATAACGTAAGCAATGGCTGGTTGTAACAAAGATTGTGTACATAAGTTGAAATGTGATGGGCGCTGGAGGCAGCATGTCGCTGTCTGTACGAAACATGTAGGCACTGATAATATGCACAAGACTATTGGAAGATTAAGGCGCAGCACGTCTGACATTCCGCTGGCAAAGCCTGGAGACTGTGAGACTTGTTTGGGTAGCATCAGAAGACATCTGAGTCATGCCTACAATGTTGTGTGAACTGCTAGCGCCAGCTAGTGAAGCGGCAGGATGAAAAAGATGATGAATAGTACTACTCGCTGCTGGGAGTCACAAAATTAAGGCAAAGCACTGCATCACATCCGACAGTCTGCTGGCCGCACCAAGCGGCAGTGGGACGTGATTACAAGGCGACATAACAGGAGGTGAACTGCACCAACATTAGTGGTTGAGATGCTAACACTGGCTAGCAAAGCCGCAAGGTCAAAGAGGTGCGGCAGGTATGGAACATATGCAATTTCTGACGCCAGTCAGAGGTTTTTTGAGTGAACGTGCAATGAAGACTATATACATATATACAATATAATGTGCCAGAATGCGAGGGCACACGCATCATGAAAGTTGCTGAAGGCAGCAAATGTACAGATAAAGCATATTGCACCTGACCTGTCAACTCTTACAAAAGGCGTTAAATGGTGTGATGTGTGTGGGTGGTGGGTCACCATAGGGGAGGTTGGGTGACACAAAGAAATTTGGGCCTATTGAATCACGCGATCAGGAGTGCATATATACCGTTGAAAAACAGTCAGAGGACCACCGTCCCAGGGTGCATATTATATGATCTTCGAGGCGGGCATTGCATGCAGCTGTGGCAGCGCCGATACAAAAGCTGTGACCGGAAAATTGCAGAGGTGATAAGCCTAGCATACCAAGCATGGTACGAAGCAGGAAGATGAAACAAGCATTTTCCGTTAGGAAGAGGGGATCTGACGGGTGTGCCCCAGCATGACGGCGGGATTTGGCAAAACGGAGGAGAAATGAGACTGGACACAGTGGGTGGTTGATCGAAAAAAGGTGGATTATTACCCCTGAACGAAAAGGGTCGGTCTTGGAAGATTTGATATGGAGGAGTGCTTTAGAGTTATCTGAAGAAAAGGAAAGGTCCTCTACGCACAAATGACTGGAGCCATCGAATGCATGAGTAGCAGAGGTAAATACGCTACAGCGTAGAAAGCCAAGGAAAGCTGTGGTTAAAACTGTTTGCATAAGAATGTTGGTATATGGAGAAAAAGGGCCAGATGCGAGGAAGTGCACTAGACGAGTTAAGATGTCACTTGTGATAGGGAGCCGGACTATATGAGATGACGGTGTGTGTGTTTTTAGGGCTTTTAGGATAGTTCTGGAGGCATGGCCGGGTGATGCCAGAAGGCGACTGCAAAGGGTCGGGCAAACCAGAAGCAATGCAGCGGAAATGAACGCCTGCCAGGTACAATTTAATGGTTGAGTGAGACAGGTGCAACATGCTGAAGCTGTAAGCAATGAACTGTAGCAGTAGCTGAAAAGGGGCACACATTGTGCAAAGCTTGCTTATCTGAGCTGAGGGGACAGAATTTTGACAAATGGTCCTGACCATGACATAGAAAACATGACTGGGCCTTGTGACCGGCAAAGATTGAACAAAACAATTTGTTGTCCCTAACTGACCAGTCGACTTTAACCCCACGTTGGAGCTAGGTAGCTGCTTTAGCCGAAAAGGCAAGGTGGTACTGGTAAAAAGTGTCCCCATACTGTGAAGCAATAGTAATAATGTCTGCCTCGAGTCGTCGTTGTGGATAGGCCTTGCACATAATATTTTTAAATTTGCTAAAGGCACAAACAAATTCTGGTAAAGATAAAGCTTTGGATAACCGGGGGTTGTGCTTGTCTGGTTGTTTGGCAGCATTTTCGATGGAAGGCATGAGTAACTTTGCTAAGTTTACATCCCTGCCAGGCACAATGTCGGCCCTGAGGGCTGCCCCAACTTTGGTGTCTATGTCAGGTAAATCAGAAAGGGCTGTGCCGGGAGACCTAAGTAATTGTGAGAATGTGTCCGTAACCTGGAAAGTCTGAAGCAGGAATGGCATGGACAGAACCGGCGTGTCAAGTGGAGGGTTAAAGCCTTGCATATTAGGTTGTCTATCTTGCAGTCACGCATTAAGTATTGCCAATGATTTATGAAGAGCAGAAATTTGATTTTGTTGCGCCTGCAACTGCTCCATGATAGATGAAAACACGTGAGAATTATGATTAGGCTGAGAAAAATCCCCACCCCCATCACTAAGAGCATAAGAGTTTGTGGCAAGAGCCGGTCTCTGCAAGTCTGTGGTGGATATTCTGGTGAGCTGCTCGTCCAGCAAAGGTGTGAACGGCCGGTGTTGCAAGGCTGACAGTCTAGGAAAAAGAGAAGCGACTGTAGTAGTAGTAGTGTCCTGTTGGGAATGAGTATACTGAGTCTGAAGGGGGTAGCAGGTGTCCACAAGCACTGGGTTAACTGAGTGTAGTGGATTGGTTGAATCATCAGTTCCGCGTAAATGTTCGGCAAAAGTTACACAGGGTGCAGATACAGTTGCATTTTGCAGTGCCGGTGACAAGTGGCTTGAGGCTATGGGTACCGGAGATGAAGAAGAAACTGGGCGGAACGACTGTCTGTTATCCATTACAACTGCAGGAGAAATGTCTTCCTGGTTGAATGTTGGGTACAAATCCCCAGTTTATTCAATTCCTGCCTCAAGCGAGTTACTGTCAAATTTTGGGGATTAGCAGGATCCCATAATTCAGTGCGTTCAGTTGATGGAACGTCGGTAGTTGTTTGGCAACACCTGCGAGAATGGTCCAATTGAAAATCATCCAAAACACCTGGGGCGGATGTTGATTTAGGAAAGTCGACTGGAAGTGAAGTTTTTTGTGCTCAGCGCAGGGGTTGAACAGTCTGGAGCTCCAGATAGGGGCCCGTCATTAGAATTGAAGTTGGTTAAGTCATTGTAGTCGAACTGTCCATCGGCTGCAGGCTATGGTCACGGTGGCTGGCGACGTGTGTAGATAGGGCACTTTGAGTGTCCGAGGCTGTTGTTGCAAGTCCTCAGCTGGGGAAATGTCCACTGGGGAGCTAGGTCCAAGTTTCCTGATCGGGCCGTCGCATGTCGAGTTGTATTGTTTGTGGTCCCGATTGCAGTGCACTGAGTGGATTGAGGATCCACATGGGTGGTATGCATATCCATCAGTGAAACGGAATCAAATCGTCCAAAAAATGGTGTTATGATGGAGAGTCATAATAGCACTGTGTGTCCGGTTGGGTCGATTTGATTGAGCTGCGCACAGAAATAACAGGTGCATAGACAACGAGTGTTACAGTCAAGAGACCTGGCAAACTGGGGGTACGATTCAAGCAACATGTATCGTAAAAGTCTTGAAAATTCCTGAAGTGGTAGGTTGTATGAAGCTGGAATGCCAAAGAACACTTTCACGGTTTCGACCAGAACGTGTCGACCAACTAAATCGTCCGAATTGTGATCCATGGTGAAAAAATAAAAAAACACAGTCTGAAAGTCTTGTTTTGAGAAGTAAACATAAAGAAAATTTCCACTCCCTGGACGAAAGGGACACTAGTCACTAGCACAGGGAAGCGTCACATATTTGTTGCAGAACAGAGCACTTTTAAACAGAAGAAACGGAGAAAAAACCACAAGGCACAATAATCTGGAGAGCACAGGGCTTGAGCGTGTTGATGCAGCGGAGGATGGAAACTTAATGTGCAATAAAGTGACTGTCCCGGGTCGTGTGGAACTTGTGGACCGTGTGCCAAGTATATTACCATTGTGTTGGAAATAAACTGGGTTAAGCCAGGTATTGGAGGTGAGAGAAAGTTCAATAAGTATTGTTTGAAGTGACGTGCGCAAACCTCTGTCACTGTCCCTTTACTTGGTTAGTGAGGGTATAATGATTCACATTGCACTGATCTTAATATGGTTGTGAACAAATTGCGGCACTCTTTGCAGTGTGCAAACTTTCTGAAACGATGTTTCTTTACAATTCATATTCACATTTACCATGTTGAACAGTGACCAATATTTGTCCAACAACATTCAACTGTTCACCGGAGTAGGTTTTTAAAGAAATATTTGACTTTTGTAGCTCAACATCTGCAAACTTTATCATATAAAGAGTGTAAGAAATTAGTGATACAGCTGAACCTGTATCAATTGCATTTTTATGTTTTGCCCATTGGAAAAGTATGCATCATTATCTTGTGGACCAATTTCTATGTAGGAATACAAAAAAATGTTTGAATGATGATAAATCATTTTTTTCTTCATTTGTTTATCCACTGTCAGCAACACATTTAATGTCTATTTGGAATGATGCTATCCTTTCATTTTATTTTTTGCTCAACTTTGGTGAAGCCAAATTTGAGGTATTGTCATGGCCCGTCGTCCGCTAGAAGCCGTATTTATGAACCGATCTTTACAAAACTTCTTGGGTACCTTTGTTATCACTGTGGGACGAGAACGAGTGTTTTGGCGTCCGGTCCAAATTCAAGATGGCCACTGTCAGCCATTTTGTACAATATTAGGTGCAATCAGATTTTTTGCGCAGAACTTCCATATGAAAGCTCTGATTTGAATAATTTTTTATATGAACGTTTAGTACCATGAGATACATCACATATAATACGTTTTTTTTCTCGTGCATAAATTATGCCAATTAGATTAACTTTGATCTATTTAATGTTAACTTTCAGCACTGTAACTGCAAATGCCAATACGGCTCGGGCTAGAGGCCGTATTTATGAACCGATCTTTACAAAACTTCTTGGGTACCTTTGTTATCACCGTGGGACGAGAACGAGTCGTTTTGGGTGCAGTCCAAAATTCAAAATGGCCACCAGCAGCCATTTTGTATTTTAGTTACTGCAGTCAGTTTTTTGTACAGAACTTCTGTATGAAAGTTCTGATTTGAATAAATTTTTGTATGAATGTTTAATAACATGGAATACATAACATATAATACAGGTTTTTTTCTTGTTGAAAAATTATGCAAATTAGATGAATTTTGATTTATTCAGTGTTACTTATACACAGTAAGTGCACATGTCAATACGGCACGGGCTAGAGTCTGTATTTATGATCCGATCTTCACGAAACTTCTTGCGTACCTTTGTTATCACCTTGGGACAAGAACGAGTGTTTTTGAGTGCGGTCCAAAATTTAAGATGGCTGCCAGCAGCCATTTTGTACCAAAATTAGTGCAATCAGTTTTTTGTACAGAACTTCTGTATGAAAGTTCTGATTTGAATAAATTTTTGTAGGAATGTTTAGTAACATGGAATACATCACATATAATACAGGTTTTTTTCTCGTGCAGAAATTATGCCAATTAGATTAACTTTGATCTATTTAATGTTAACTTTCAGCACTGTAACTGCAAATGCCAATATGGCTCAGGCTAGAGTCTATTTATGAACCGATCTTCACGAAACTTCTTGGGGTACCTTTGTTATCACCTTGTGACAGGATTGAATGTATTTGGGTGCCTTTGTTATCGCTGTGTGCTATGAGAACAAATATTTTTGGGTTCAGTCAGACCCACTCTGGGACTCAAAGATTTCTTTTCTAGTTTAGCATCTAACTGTCCCCCACCTTTACAATACTTTACCTGTATATTTGTTACAGGCTACGGTCAGCATTTATGTACAGACCGTTACAATACTTTGCATGTACCTTTGTTATCAGGTCATTACCTAGATGTTTGTCATTGCTGTGTCACATACTATACATGTACATGTTTTAAACAAGTTGAGCTACAGTGTCATTGACACTTTCATTATGGATTTTTGGTAACAGGTAGAGTTTAGGAGTTCGGGGGTTTGAATTGAGCAGGCCTTGTATTTTGTCAATAATTTCATGACAATCCACTAATTTTTTTAACTGCTGACCAATGAGTTCATTGTGGTATTGAGTAAGATCTTTATTAGTTTTGGTGTAGAAGCGTTGGTCAGATAGTTGGTGTAGTGCTTCTTGGATGTAGTCTTGCCTATCTTGAATCACCACTGCAGAACCCCTGTCAGCTTTTTTAATCACAATGTTGGGATGGCGTGATAATTTAGATAATGCTATCTGTTCACCATTGCACACTTTGGGGTGAAAGTGGCGTGTAGGGTTAATAAAAATTTGGTGGTTGGTGGTTTTGTATATGGCCTCCAGACAAGGGTCCTGGCCCGGTTTGGGTGACCAGGAGCTTTTATTCCAGAATTTCCGGGTGAGCAAGTCATGAAAGGGGTCCAATGGGGCCTCCTTGACAATATCCTGGAAGAACAGTTTGAGGTGAAGGCGTCTGAAGAATAAGTTTGTGCCAGTGGCAAGTTGCGTGCAGTCATTGTGGGTGGGTGTTGGGCAGAAATTAAGGCCTTTATTTTTAAAACAACTAAACAGTTTAAGAGGAAAAACAAACAGTTGGTACTTTTTTACAGAACACCAATCAGCATGTGCATCAATCAATTAATTGGGAGTTTCACGAAGATTGTGACTCAAGCACACAACCTACTTGGCAATTCCAGGTTTAAGACTGTTTCGGCGATTCAAAACTATCACCCCGTGTATACTAAATATGTGTTCACTTGGCACAGATGATTCTGGCATTGACAGGTAGGTTCTACACAGTTCAGCCACATTTGGATAAATTTTGCAATTTTCAGACCACCATTTATAAGGTGATGATGAGCGGTCAATTAGGGGGCTCTTTACAAAACATGTGAAACTCATACTCCATTTGGGCTCAAAAACTCATACTCCATTTGGGCTCAAATTTCTGCTGTTTCACTTGTTTTTTTAATATGTTTGTTTTTTTCCTCAACCATTCTGGTGAAGTTTTCCCCAAAACTTTCTCCCACAACCTCAGAAACAGTTGTATTTAGTGTGTTACATGTATGGTCACTAGAAGTAGAAGGCAATCTTTGGTCGCTTGTTGAAGTCTGGGGCAGGGAGTGCCAGTTGAAGTCTGGGCAGGTGTTCAGTTTGATTTTGATGTCATGATGATTTTAGCATATGGTGTTGTCTTAGCACTCTTTAGGTTGAAAGCGAAGCCTTTGAACCTTGGATCAAGACATGAAGAAATTGCAAATATTTCATTATGTTCATTGTCAGGCCACCTTAGGTTTATTTGCGAAACAAGTTCTTACCAAACAAGTCCATTTCACATCACTTGAGCTTTTCACTCAAAATATTAAGGGTGGGAATTATCATGGAAGATGTGGGATATCTTGTGGCAATTACAATTGAAAATTTGTCGTAAGACGACCCAAGAGGTACACCTTGTGTTTGATGGCACTCGAAGGCAGTGTCCAGTTTGGATCCGTTTAGTTGTCACCTGACCGGTTTCGTTCAATCGTGAACTCATGAGAGGTTTATGTTTTTTGATGAATCTGTCCCCGTTTATATACCTTTTCTGGTCGGTTTGGTGCTTGGCTTGGCGGTTTGATGGATGGTTCTTTGGACGTGGTTCGGAAGTTTCCCATTGTTTGGTGGGCGGTTTTGAGGGGCATGGGATAGGCAGTTGTGGTGGCAGTTGGATTAGTTACTAGGCAGTTTCCCTATGTTGGACGGTATTCCATTGATATGTAGGCGGTTGTTGGCTGTGCGGTTTCCCATTGTTGATTGGCAGTTGTGGTGTGGTGGTTGAAAATGGTCTCTGGGCGGTTCCCCATTGTTGGGCGGTATCCCATTGTTGGTGGGCAGTTTCCCATTGTTGGTCAGCGGTTGTAAGGGGGGGGGGGGGGGAAATGGAGTGGGTAGTTGTCTCCATAGAGATTGATGTGGTCCCAAATTGTGGGGGTAGCTGTGCCTGCATGGGGGAAGGGGGGGGGGGGTTCGTCCAAAATGGGGGGATGAAAGTGTGGTGTTGGACTGAGAATGGATGAAAAGTTATCAATTTTAGATGAAAACAATTTATTAGTTCTTATGTTGTTGGTCGGTAGTTTACCATTGTGTTAGGCTCTGAGCTGCAAATCTGACCACTCTGTCGGCGGCATTTTGGGTGGAAATGTCTGTTACTTCTGGTGGTGTGCTTCCCCGATGGCTGGCTATTCTTGGGTAAGGTGAGCCAATGTCAGGGTTAATGAAATAACTATTCGTTGAACCTGGGTTTGTAATCGCTGGTGATATGGAGTCTCTGCGTGATGGCTGTGATGTGGTTGGTGAATCATTTGTGTTCCATCTGAGGTGGTGTCTTATGTCTTGAGGAATCTGGCGTATGGATGGTCTTCCAGGCTTCTCTGATTATGTCTGTCGTTGTGGTTGGTGTTGGCTTAGGTTCTATGTTGTCTAATTCAGAAAAATCAGTAGCTTTTACGCTGGGTGGTGGTTCTGTCCATGATGTTGTATTGGTGTCATTCATTATAGGGAATTTGGCATGTGAAGTAGTCACCCTTAGTGGTTAACTCAAACTGGAGTTTGTCGGTTGATGGTAGAATGTGTCTGTTTGTGAACCACAATTCTTGAAGCACACACATGCGGTAGTCTCCGTTTGTGTGGCCCGGTCTTTTGATGGTGCAGTTGGTGACTGGATCATTCCTGATTTGTGTTGTCTTGCCAGATGTTTTTTTTATGTATTCCAGGCATTTGAATAAGGAATGGCATATGGGACATTCCTTTGTCCCAATTGTTGATGTGTCACTCTCTTGTGTCTTCCCAGCCCTTGGGCTTGTTTATAGCTGGCTTGGCAGATTTCGCATTGAAAAACCATGTTAAAAATTGTGAAGGGTTAATACCACACTATGTTTCACAGGCTCAGAGATGTAAGATTGCTGGTGCACTTCCTAAGAACAGATGGGCACCCCTTGTATTACACTTGACTGAGCTTGAGTGTTATTACACTGTATGTATCAACAAAGTTTATGAAACTCAGGGACCGATCAGGACTATTTAAAATACGCTCTAGCCTCGGAGCCTATTTTTTCAATTCATGCGCCAGATTTCAATTTACGGAGTCACACTGCTGTTTGTAACAAACACTGCAAGTATGTAATAGCTCTCATCATTTTCATTTAGTACACTATAGCAAACATTAATTTTCACTGTGGTTTCTGATCAAGTCTGGGCTGCCTATTTAGGCAGCCAAGACTTGATCAGAAACCACAGTGAAGATTAATGCTTGGTAATTAAGACTTGAAGTATTAACTTAAGCACTCTACAACAATGATAAATGATAATCATATATATAATACATGTAAGAGTGTCTCTCTCGATTATCCATCGAAAGAATATCAAAATATGATCTGAGAAGTTACGCGCCAACTAAGAAGCCTACTTCTGAGATTTAAGAGCCAGGTCCCGATGTTTCAGAACCAAATATGCACTGGCGCATGTCCAGGTCGGTCCCTGGGAACTGTATTTATCAGCTGCTACCACCTTTTTCCTGAGGTGCCCCCTCCCCCTTTGTCTTTTTTGCTCCCAGCATCCCTGTTAAAGAGTGTGTATTATTTTAAAGTAATTGGCTGACGAGCATGTGCCATGTGGTCAATACTGTAATCAGGATGTTCTATTATCAACGTCCTTGCACCCCCTCCCCCCCCCCCCCCCCAAGACTGGGCACTATATATACTGTGCGAATTGATGAGTATAAATCCCTTGTAAATGTGAACGGTTCCGAGAAGCCATGCCAATTAACTTGTAAATTGACTGCATATACAACCGTGATGTTTAATATCATATAAAACAGTGCATTTTTATTGACAGTCATTTTTGTAACCCCCCTCCGACACCCACCCCACCCCCATCCAAAACAGACACACAATCTTGCACTGAAACTTAACCCCATGTACAGTGGCCTATACATGGTCAAGAAGGTGTACCTTTCTTGTCTTATAAATGTAAAATTTGACTTCATGATTCTGAATTGATAAATCTTCCACAATATAATTTAAAAAGATGAAAGTGTGACTGACAGTCATGCTTGAAACCACATTTTCAAACCAATATCGATTGAATACCGGTGTAATTACAAAAATATCGGTTTATCATCATTATTTATTTACCCACAATTTAATTTTCAAGATGTCTCAAGTTTTTTAACTGTCGCTCTGAATGAATAATATTATCCCTTTACCCAAGGAATCGTCTGCTTTTACCCATGTAATATACAAATTCAGCAGTTCAAAAAATAATTTTCAAAATTTTTAACAAATCTGTATCATGTGACCCCTCACTGGAACGATCTCGTTGAGCTCGTTCCAATGAGAGGTCACATGATATTGTTTTGTAGAATTTTGGGGGGAAAATCTGATAAACTAATTTTTAAAATAATAAATTTTAATGTCATCTGCGTTGGGTAAATGATTTTCGAACCACATCAACAAGGCATGCTGATTCGTTCTGACTGTGATTCCTTAAGTCTCGATTGTGGTACCTATGTTCATATATTTGAGCAGTTTCCGATATACCACGGTATTTTTTGGAATACCGATACCAGTGTTCAGTTTTGAGTATCGTGCAGCCCTACGCATGGCCATTTGAATTCAGCATCGATTTACACATAAAGAAAGTAGACTAAATATTGCTTGATATGTTTCTAAGACCTGACCTTCATTCTTTCAGTTGCTTCTTTTTTAGTCTGTAATTCCATTAAATTTTTGTATTCACGGTGGTGTTTTTTTCTCCAGATGCCACCTCAAATTCGATGTATTGCCTTGTTTGGCCACAATACCCTTTTTGCAGGTCTTGCATTCTGCTTTTTTTCATCAATTCTGAAGAAGTACTCATAAATCACACTCCTTTTTTTGTCAGACATTTTACTTTTCTATTGTTTGTTTTGCGGGAATTTGAAACTACCGAAAAGTACGGTTATATCAGACATGCTAAGTTCCAGTTTGGGTTTTAACAGAAAACCGACACCGACCGGCATTTTCGGTTAACACCACAGCACAAGAGTAGGTTTTCTCATTTCTGTTTCTGTGACAGTGTTCTCTCTTTTCAGTGCACCTCTGGTCGACACATCGAAGAGGAACTCAGACATGATTTTCTTTGCTGCAGTTCTGTTTTGTTGTCTGATGTTGAGAGTGGTACCCATGTTCCTGGCTTCGGTTCTGTAATAGCACTTTCTCGGATCTCTGATGGCCCTTGAGTTCTCTGATAGCTTTTCACCAAATGACAATTTTGAAGTAAATGAGGAGACTGCCTCTTTCATCTCTCTGACATCAGCCCGAAATGCTGTAAACTGGTTGGTATTCTGGGACATCATGCCCACTGAGGAAATGAAGTCACCCACTGACTCTGCTAGAGCTGGATGCAAGGGCAGGCAATCACCAGAGGATTGTTGGTCAGTTTCATGCACTGCAATAGAACAATTAACAGACTCTGCATCAAAACTGTCATGGCTGCTGTCACTGACATATGAAAAGCCGCTGGCTTCCGACCTAGTATTTTCGTCATCAGTGGATGGCACCTGCAATGTTCATTGATTGTCTGTGGAATTGATGACACTTGACAAGGATTAACGATGACCAGTAAAACATTTATTGTGTGGCCATTACTGCAACAAACCTGCAGCATATGAATGCTGCTCCTCACAGAAAGATCACAATTAGCATGTATTTATCGCACACTTACATACAAAATGACAACAGCAAGGACGTTTGACACTGTTGTGACTTGCCAGGGGCTGAACTAGTGATTATTCTCACCTAATATATTCTTTCTACACAAGTTGATATGAAACTCTGTCAAACAGTCTCTATTCTGTTGTCGAAGACAAAAAAAGTTGCCAGCAGCGGCAGCAGCAATACACCAAACTTTATTGACCTCTGCAGATGAAAAAGGCACCACATCCAAACCAATGGCTTTGCACGCCAAAGGCGTGCAGGGGCAGTTTCAGGTAAGCCCTCTTTCACCCTTCTCTGAAGTAATTAGTTGAAGTTTTCCACAGATGTCGATCATGACAGGAAGCAGCAGAAAGGAGGAGGAAACAGCCAAGGGAGGAGGCTTTGGTGCTCCTGTTGGTGATCTTATTGACTTGTAATCCTCCCTCAGATGAGGACTAGTGTGAAAGGGAGCCCTCTTGACAAAGGTGCTACCTCTCCCCGAGGGTGATGTGGTGTCTTTTTCAGGCAAGTATAGTCTGACACTTGTTAGGTATTATTTCTGAGGCCATCATTGGTAAGTATAGTCTTCCTCTGGCAATTTTCAGAGAGGTTGAGCTAGCTTCTCCAGGAAGGCTTCTTAAACAGGAGTAACTGAGACGTATAAAACCAACAGCTCCTTTTGGGTCTTCTCAAAGAAAGACCCGAACTTCCTGGTTCAGGAGCAGACCTGCATGTTAACATATTTGGCTGGGGTCTGAATGCGCAGTAGTGGCATTTACAAAAAGGGCAAGAAGATGGATGCTGGACCAACGCTCACCTCTGTAATAATCTGTTGTTAAGTTTGAAGGATGATTACAATGGATAATGAGTGATAAAATGATGAGGGTCAAATACATGTACATTTAATGTGTCGCCATTTACATTACTCTCCGGTGACAACTCATGAACGTTATGATTCACTGAATGAATACAAGTATCACGTACCACGTTAGAATCATTCATTCACAACATGACATTCCTCCCCGAAGTTTCACTGTGGAAGGAATGAATGATTTGTCTCAATAGTTTATGAGTTTGTTAAGGTTTCTGATTCACACACAAAGTCTATCTCTTCGATTAAATGATTAAGTCTTCGTGTATGCCTTCGAGGTGGATTAACATCATTGTTCATGATCGGATGATCAGATTGATCGGTATCTGTTGATGGTACAACAATAAAGTCATCATCATCTGATTCATAATGAGTATAGTCAGCATTATTGGGTAATACTTTGAAATGTGATGCATTACATCTGATAGAATGTTCATTTCTTTCTGCCACTACATAAGAGCCTTAACATACACGACTCTGTAGGCATTTGGATCAAATTTAGCAAATTGCTTGCCACTCTTTTGTTGTCAGACAAGAACAATGTTCCCAACTACAATGTTTGATTGTTTTGCATGGCTCCTTACATCAGCAAATTGTTTCATTCATATATCTCTTTCCCTTTTGATCACGAGAACGAATGTTCTTGGGAAGTTTTGATTGATTGTCAGTATACATTGGCTGTTTAGAACGAATGTCATATTTAAAGATAAGACTTGATGGAGTTACACCAGTGGTTGATTGAGGTGTGACATTATAATTTCTAAGATATTGATTCAATCCCTGTTGATAAGGTTTCTGTTCGATATATGAAGTCTGAATAACTTTCTTCAAGTTAGCCATAAAACATTCTACTATGCCATTGGCAGCTGGCCATAGCAGAGTTACATGATGATGTTCAAAACCTAAATGTTTTGCAAACTTAGCGAACATATCATTTTTGAAATGGTGTACCATTGTCAGCAGTTAGTTCACAAGGAATTCCCATAGAACAAATAATATTATTTCCAAATGGAATAGAATGCCTTACTTTGATTGGCTGAGAGGCACGGTGTAACTCCTGCCCCACAGGTGCTTATATTTTTTACACCGTGTTCAAACCTGGTATAAAAACAAGAATACACAATCTCAGAAGGAGATGTCTTAAAAAGTTCCTATTTTGCCAAATGATTTTTTAAAGTAAAAAAGTATGTTTATTGGTGTATTATTTGTTTTTTAAATAAAAAATAAGGTATATTTAATGTTTTGAGATTGGTGGTTATGTAGAAAATGAGATAAAAACAGAAATAAAACAAAAAATTTGTGGAATTATTTTTGTATGTTTTTGTTTTCTTGAAAGTAAAAGCGAAAAGGTTTTGTTGTCTGCCCAATTTAAAAAAGAAAATGGCAGAAATAAATAACAAGCGCTTTGCAAGTCACACGGATTCCGAAATACTGGAAAAAAGAACAAAGGTTATTCCTAACAATACAGTGAAGGCCAACAGAAAATGTGCTAATCTGCTGCGAGCATATTTATTGGAAAAGGGTGAAAATCAAAACTTTGAGGTGTATACACCTGTAAAACTAAATGAGACTTTACAGCATTTTTACCTGGATGCAAGGAAAAGTGGTGGCGAAATGTACAATACATCATCACTCGAAAATTTCAGATATGGACTCAATAGGTATTTGAAGGCCCCCCCACATGTGATGGAATTTGACATTATAAAAAACAATGAATTTTATTCGTCGAACGAGTGTTTCAAAACTGCGTTGTGTGAACTGAAATCCGCCAGGAAAGGGTGAGTGTGTGCATTACACGGTCATAACAGACGCCGATATTAGGCTATTGTACAGAAATTTTCGTTTGTCTGCAAATACACCTGTTGGTTTGCAAAACAAAGTTCAGTTAGACATTAGGTTGTATTTCTGTCGAAGAGGTATGGAAAATTTCAAAGACATGACAAAAGGTACATTTAAAATTGAAACGGATTTCGCAACTGGACTGAAATTTGTAAGCAAGGCCAAGGATGAACTGTCTAAAAATAGACGTGAATGCGACAAGGAAAATTACGGTGGTGTAATGATTCAAGTTCCAAACTCACCATTCTGTCCTGTGACATCCTTTGAAAGAGTCAATTGGGCATTGCCAGAGTTTTTCATTCTGAGGATGCAGTTTGAATATATATTTTTCAAAGACGACGATGAAATATGGTACACCAAACAATGCATTGGAAAAGATTCCCTGAGTTCATTCATGATTCGCTTGAGCAAATTCTGTAATTTGTCCCAGATTTATACGAATCACTCAGTGCGCTTAACAGGCACCACCATTTTAGCCAGAAACAACTTCTCTCCGTCACAGATAATGACAGTAACCGAGCATAAGTCTGTAAATTCTTTGGCTGTATATCACAGAGTATCAACGAAAGAGAAAATCGCGATGGGCACAACAATAAATGAAATTATAGACGTCAACTGTAACTCAAAACAACCAACATGCACTGACAGTGGCCCTGCCGTGTCGCACGTGGAACCTTCACATTCAAATGAGGTCATGCCTGTTGTTACAAGTGAAACATCAATCTCAGGGGTGCCCAGAGGGGACTTTCTTGATATTGCTGCACTCGATGAGTTATTCTCTGATGATTTTGATTTAGAACCTCTAGAGCGTGTGACGGAAAGTAGACAGGTAGAATCACTAACAGTTTGAACAGCTTCGAAGGGACCACGTAGATGTTCAATGTTCAATAATTGCTCACTTGGTAAAGTTGAAATTGTGCTTCGCAAATGAACTTGGTACTGGTACAAGCAAGAATGAGCTAATATTAGCAACTTTTCATGTTCCTTGTTAAAAGTTTAATAAATCCTACATTTTTGATACAGTATTGAACTGTCAATTTGTCATTAAACACTCTGAAAGATTCTGCATGAAGACTTGTGTTGGTCCATGATCGGGGGGGGGGGGGGGGGGGGGGGAGGGGGGGGACAAACCCTGTTTGCTGATGTCGATGAAACAATCTCAGCTTGTGCGAAACGAGAACACTGGTCAGTGATCACTAACAAGGTATTTCTCATTTACAAGTGGATCACAAAAGTCTGCTGATACTTCCACCCATGCCTTGTTAGGAAGTGTACTCACGATTAATGGTTCTTTAGTAATTTTATCAGTTACAGATTGACATGTAATACTGTTTTTGATAACAGTTTCAACTTCTGTTTCAATTCGCAGGAACCATACTTTCTGTCTTAAACATTGCTTTGTTTTGATTAGACCAAGATGGCCTTCATGAGCTATCTTGATGATTCGCGATTGAAAGAATTTGGTGCGATTTGTGCACCTCGCAATAGAATATCGTGTTCAGTTGAGTTAGTAAGCTGATCTTTTTAATTACGAAAACGTTTCAAAATAGATTGCTCAACATTGTCACACTGATAATCTTGTTTATTGATTGTATGGCAAAAATCATTGTCAATAAGTCGAATAACTTCCTGAATAGCAGAGTCAACTTTAGTTGCACTTTTGATTTCATCTGAGCTGACACTTTTCGGAGTAGATTCAAATGATACATAATTTACAAACTGTTCAGCTACTTTTGATAGTTTAGAGTCAGAACATCCCAATTGAATATTAGGAGTGATTCAGCTGGATTATATTTTATTACTTTCCAAAGTGTTGTTTACTGGTATTTCCAGGTTTGATTATAAACGATAACTTCACAAGTGAATTATGCAATCAACAATTGTGTCATGTATCTGTGCGTGCAAACGAAGACGCTTTACCGTGGGTGTAATGGGGACTTCATTGTTTTTTTTTGGTTTTTTTAACCCTTTACCTAATATGAAAAAGCAGACGACACTTGCAAAAAAAATTCTTGAATAGCTATTATTTTCATTTATTTTCATTTATTTATCGTCGAGCTCGTTCCAATGAGGGGTCATAAACTATGTTTTTTAGACAAAAAATGAAAAAATAATGAAAATTAATTGGCCATTTTTTAGAATAGTGCTGGCCGTTACGTTAGGTAAAGGGTTAAATAATATAATTATCATTAATAATGAAAAGTAATAAATAGAGTAATCGCCTGACTAGACTGGTTACGTGAAATAATTCATTCAAGGCGAGGACTACATTGTAAAACACTCGTGCACATTCTTGCACTCGTGTTTGTACAACGTCCCTCACCTCTCATGAATTATTTCACGTAAACAGTCCAGTCAAGCGATTACTCACTTATGTCCTGGTTGATATTTAACAGTAAAGTCATAGTTCTGAAGTCGAAGACACCATCTTTCAATGCATGCTGAAGGACGTGATTTTGCATTACGAAAAATGCTCTCAAGTGGGTGGTGATCAGAAGATTTGTTTGTTCAAATCAGGACCCTCAGTTGTCAGTGTCAGTTGAGCACTCTCAGGCCTCTTGGGGCCTCTTGTTTCTTTCACATTTGGGATGCCCAAACTTTGGCATTCCTTAGAAAACTCATTCATACTGTTTCCACACTCATCATAATTCGCTTGGTTGCCAAATAAACAATCATCCAAGTAGTGTATTAGTACCCAGATAGCATTCGACCCCTCCATTCTAGTTTGTTAAAATAAAGCCCATTGGGCCATATTTGGGCTCAATACAGGAGCCCAAATTTTTAACATGGGTAATATGGGGAATATTCTTTAAAAATCTTTTTCTTCAGAACCACCAGTCAGAATCTTTCAATGTTTGGTATACATCATTGTTGTGAGGGTCAGATTCAAGATTGTTCAAACCAAGACACTAGGTTAATATTTCTACAGAAGCCCAAATTTTAACTTTGTTCAATATGGGGGGGGGGGGGGGGGGGGGGGGGGGGGGGGGTAATTTAAAAAATCTTCTTCTTCAGGTGGGGGGGTGGGGGGGGAATTTAAAAAAATCTTTTTCTTCAGATCCACCAGTCAGAATGCTTTCATATTTGGTATGCAACATCTCTAGAGGGTCAGATTCAAGTTTGTTCAAATCAGATCCCTAGGTGTATATTTGGGCTCACTTTGGTAGCTTAAATTTTTACTTGGTGCAATATGAGGAAATGTCTTTAAAAATCTTCTTCAGATCCACCAGTCGGAATGTTTTCATATTTGGTATACAAATCTCTAGGGGGGTCAGATTCCAGTTTGTTCAATTCGAGTGCCTGGGTTAATATTTGGGCTCCATATGGGAACCTGAAATTTTACTTAGTACAATATGAGGGAATTTCTTCAAAAAACTTACTCTTCAGATCCACTAGTCAGAATGCTTTCATATTTGGTATACAACATCTCTAGGGGGATCAGATTCAAGTTTGTTCAAATCGGATCCACAGGTTAATATTTAAGAAATTTCTTCAAAATTTCTCTCCTTCAGATTCAACAGTCAGAATGCTTTCATATTTGGTACACAACATCTCTAGGGAAGTCAGATTCAACTGTGTTCAAATCGAGAGCCTGGGTTAATATTTGGGCTCCCTGTGGGAGCCAAAATTGGCCATTTTGCTGAAGAATTAAAAATTTTGTATTCAGTACCCTCTAGAGGTGTGTAACTAAGATTAATCCACATAGGTTGTGTTTAGGGGCTTCATAGGGGAGCTCTACATTTTACTTTATGATCAACTGAAGAAAAGGCATGATGCCCGGATTATTTTTGTCACTCCTGAGGGACTCAAGGATTAACAGTGTAGCCTATGGAGATGGCTTGCTTAATGTACTCATTCTTGGACTCTGTTTATATTGTGTTTTGTTCAAGATGGGCGCTTCAGGCCCTATGGGGCTTCTTGTTCTTGATGAGTTCAAGTGGAGCCCTGTAGAAGGTATTGTGTTCTGTTCAAGATGAGCGCTTCAGGCCCTATGGGGCTTCTTGTTCTTGATGAGTTCAAGTGGAGCCCTGTAGAAGGTACGTTGCAGCTGATGTTTCAGGGTAATCTTTAAGACTAATACTTAAAGCTGAGTGTTGATTGGAGAATTTGCTGAATTTTGTGCTGACCAAAACTTTTTCTTGGGCTGGATTGGGTAATCCTGGTCGGCAAAAGGAGTTGCTATGTGTTTTCCCTCACAATTTTGACAAACGCGTGCAAAACGACAAGTGCTCCACCTACACCTACCTTTGTTATAAGCAAAGCAAACACCCTGCTTGTTGGGAGTGGCAACAGGCAAATTGTGCGAGTAACCAGGCTTGTTGGGAGCATGTTGAGATTTTGTTATCGTCAGTTGTAGCCAAACATTTGAGAGCATTTTGTCCCATGGCCGTAAATTGATGGTTTGCCTCATTCTGAACTGCTCATCATAACTTCTCCAAGCAAATTCTGAAAAACAAGAAGCAGCATCCCTAATAATTTGAAAATACTGTTTGTTTCGGTATGAGATTAGCTTATATCTATTCATGTCTCATTAATTATAAATTGTCATGCCGAGATTCTTTCCAGTGTTGAAGAATATTTTCTTTTACAAAAAGTATGTCAGTGTCTGAAATTGCTTATTTATTTAGAAATATCAGTGTTTATTGCATGTATAAATTTGCTCAGTGCAATCTCCATTGCGTTCAGCAAGCAAAAACAATCTGGTCACATGCTATGAAGTATGCCTAATTTGGATTATGGAATCAACTATTCTGTTTAGTTATTGGGGTGTTAGTGAAGCTTTAAATTTTATTGACGCTTTTCTGCCACCTGTCTCAGTATATTTGTAAATATACGTTGGTTTTACTAGAAACTATGAGCGCTGTCAGTTATATCTACTGGGATTCTCTTGGCCCATTCGTTAATGCTTTCCGACCCTCATAGTTATTAATATGCATGCAAACGACAATTTTAGGCTTAACAGCATTTCACTGATTCAAAAGTCTCATTCAGCAATTTCTATCATTAAACTTGTAAATAATTGTCGGGTATCGTAGTTGTTTTCTATTATCTTTCAGTTTGTAAGGGTTTTATTGGTACAGATGTAATATTTTGGTCATACAAAGAGTGCCTTGTAACACACAGTCAGGACCCTGACAGAAGTAGTCCCACTGTCAGCATTTCCTGATAAGCTCCCAGGAATCCTGACTGCAATTACATTATACCATTGGTGGTTTATGGTCATTTGGTACACCAAAAGTCTATAAAAGGGACTGCGGTGCCAAGTTTGACTGTTTGATCATAAGATTGATCGTAGATGCAATCATCCAAGCAAGCCTGAATATAAGCAACCTGCCATTTGCAAAATGAGGTTCCCTGAGGGTGAATTTGCTGATGCTTTCCCCTCTACAGTGGGCCAATTTATCCTCTAGGTACCGGTACATCTTTCTGTTTTAGCTTGAGACCTTGATTCAGACTGAGGTTCACAGAGGGTAAATTTTGTGATGCTACCCTGCTGTGCAGGGTAGCATCACCAAATTCACCCTCTGGGGACCTCATTTTGCAGATGACAGTCTGCTTATATTCAGGCTTGCATCCAAATAATCTAACTTGAAAGCTCAAATAAGTCCTTGAAACTTATCACAAAGGTGCGAATAAAGCTCGGTTAGACCCAGAAGAGAATGCAGGTACAACCTGAGACAGAGACAAAAATTTAAAGGACTCTTTATTTCAAGAGATCACATGAAGTACATATTAACAATAAAGCAATACTAAGTTCTATTGTTTATTAAAATTTTTGAAATAAATTTGGCCGCAACAAATTCACACTACGGCTGATGAGCAACATCTAAGTGTACCTATATATAAGTTTTGAACACACTTATATCTCCCCAAGGTGTTCCTCCGTGGTAGAGATAATTAACAAGAAAACTTACCACCCTCTAGGGAATCCATAACAGAGTTGGGTAAATTAATCCAATAAACACCAGTACTCTCTAGGGGTACACCTTAGCAGAGTAAACCACCTACGTGTTACATTAAGTAAAACAATCCATCATAACGTACTCCCTGGGGAATCCACAGATGAGTATTTAACCTACCACCATTACTCTCTAGGGGAACATCGTCTGTAGCAGAGTAAAGACTGCCACTCTCTAGGGTACAAATTAGCAGAGTGTACTAAAATAAACCATCCCAAAAGCATTCTCTAGGGTGTACTATAGCAGAATAAACCACTTACTGTATGAAAAGGCCGTATTATGTACTCCCCAGGGTAATCCATAGTAGAGTCCTAAATTATATATGTCCTAAAATTATCGCTAATCAAACCCAATGTGATAAACCATGCCACTGAATTTTGTCAATACAAAATTGCTTTACCACAACTTAAAGACTAATATAGGCTAACGCTCAGGCAAAAATAATGGATTTTTCAATTAAAAATGTTTCAATGGTGCCCTGAAAGTTATTTAATAAAATAAATCATTTCCAATATCGGAAAGATGCACACCGTCATCCCAAAACAGGTCTGGGCAGTCATAGGAGATATCAGAATGCTGAACCACACACACTCCATTCTGAAGTACAGCCCAATGTCCTGCTCTGTTTATCAGACTAAAATGGTAGCAGGCAACATATGGTGAATTTCAATGATATGCATATCAATTAATTGACAAAGAGGAGCTGCCTCAATGGACGTCAAATCATTACCCCCAGGTGAATAAGTAAATACCTGGGTGGCACCTTATGACTTAAAATTTCTCGAAGTTTAGGGCGTAGATCCATCCATCCCATACCTCGCCTGCCAAACCAATAACAAGACACACCTTCACGCGTCAGGTTGAGATGCCGACACGATTGCACAAATGTCCGGCGATAAGCCCAGTAGACTATAGACGATCCCAGCAGCCAAATATTATGCCCTCCTGCATAGCCCTTATGGCTGCCGCATGCTCTCTTTTTATATCCAATGTAAACTTTAAAAAAATAAAAATTGAATGAATAGTAAAATAATAGTCCATAAACAAGGGACTCCATGTCAGTGTAATAGTTTAATAAAATCGCTGAACCGGTTCCAACGTTTCGGCCCCATGGCCTTCATCAGGGTGAAAATAACAAGAGATTTACATATCACACATTCACAATAATTAACTGTAGATAAATAATTGAGAGAGACGTTGGAATATACACTGATGACGCTGCGCTATACGTATGCGGCGAGCGTCACAGGGAAACATCCTACGGCATGCAATACACTGGAAGTCCAATAAAGGATGAATGAAATCATCCGTACCCCAATCCCCGCTAAAAGTTTAGACAACAGGGCGAGTATAATGAGGATAGTATACAAATTTATATGAGAGATAATAATCAGTGGTATCCATTTACACACATCGAAGGTGCTATTAAATGGGACGAGGTGCTAATAAATTTGTATACTATAAGGAATTTATTATAAAGATAATGATCACTGTAGTATTCGAAGTAATGAGCCAAGCCCCCCCCCCCCCCCCCCCCATTATTTCCGCCGGCATATAGACCCCTATATACAATTCTACATTAATAAAACCTTAAAAAATACCGATGCCATTAACACCGACCCTTCCATCCGAATCCAACGGCATCGACACCCATATGTTATCACCGGGACATAAAAGGCACCTAGGGCTCGAGGAGATAAATCGAGAGAAACAACAGTATACATATGGTCGCCACGCCAGGAAAAAGGTAAACTAACCATACAGAGGTATGCAGATATAGACAGAGAATTACGTGAGGAGTGCCCTACTTACGTTCGCGCCCCCTCCACCTTCACCCCCTCTTTGAGTACAACGTGTACGCAAGCATGATGTATAAAATAGCGGAATGGCCCCTCATAACCCCGCACATGTCTACGTTGGAACCGGTTGAGCGATTTTATTAAACTAAAAATTGAATGGTTTATGGCTGATTTTGTACCCCAGTTAATAAAATTGATAACTTTGTCCCTTGAGTGCAACAAGGCTTTGCAATGCTTTAGCATTGCAAGGTGGGTCTGGACAAACGTCCGATCAACTAACTGTCCGATTTTCTGGACGAAATGTCAAGATTTTTTTGGATAAAATGTCCGATTTTTGGGGGCATAATGTATAGGCAGTATGGCATATGGTGAGGGAGCCATCATTATAAAAGCTTGTTGTACAACATTTTGTGCTGACTTATGCTGATTATTTTTGTCTGGAGACTTAAAACTACTGTCCTTGTTTTCACACGCAATAACTTCCCTGTGACGTTGGCATGGCTGTGAGAGAACTTGCCACAAGTAAAGTTGCCCCACTCTGCTTGACAGTGACTTTGCATTTGTCTTTTCTGCAACAACTACATATCCATGTTGTAGAGTCCTTGTGCACTTCTTTTTGTGTTTAACTGTTCTCACACTAAGAATTTTGTACGAAATGGGTTGGTACTCTACTGGTGTTTGTAATGGAATGTCCATAGGTGTTTGTGGTTGCTATGTGTGTACTATTTGAACAGAAATGTTGAAAGAAGATTGTGCGTCTGATGTATGTTCATTGTCTTTATCCATGTCAATTTCAATCTGAGAATGGCGATCGTCATTGATATCAGCTGCACCAATACCAGTACTTTCAGCAATTGGTAGCTCTGGCTGTAATGATGTGTCCTGGCAACTGTTGCAACTCCAAGGGAATGATTCCTGTTTCTTCATAACTCTGTACTCGGGCCTTGTAATGCCAGAGCCACATATCCTGTGTTGCCATCTATTACAAATATCACACAAAAAAGCTTCCTTTAACCATCTTACTTCTTTCCCACAGCTGAGGCAATTGTCTTCATTGGTTTCCATTATTGGTACAGATGAGAATGATGTCTAGTTACTGTATACTACCTCTTATATACCATTTCCAGATAAAGGGTGTTATACATGACTGTTATGTTTTTATATTATTTGAAAAATCAAAACACAGAAGGTTACTTTGATATTTTGTTTCAAAGACGTGCAACCTCTGTGTTTATTTGGTGTAATAGTATTCATGGCTTAAACTTTTCTTACAAGTGAGAATCAATCAGTAACTTCAAAAGAACTTTCATGGCTTCCATTGTTCACTATCAAAACAATGTGACGAATCATGTATGAAAAGTCAAAATTAATAAATGAACAAGTAAATTCAAATTCACTAATTTGTTTTTTTTCATTGTTTCATTCAAGTTCTTGCCGTGGTGTTATGTGCACCGTGTTTTGCACTGTGTTCTTCAATTTATTTTATTAAATTCAAATATTCAGAATATATTGGAATATACTTATACAATAAAGGTAAGTCTGTAACTGAATCTTGTTTTCGTTCATTTTGTTCATTGATCATCAGACATTTTGTCTAAAGATATCGGACATTTTGTCTAAAAAGATCGGGAATTCTGTCCAGCCATCGGGCATTTTGGCGATCAGACATTTTGGCGATCGGACATTTTGTCTAGTAATCGCAAAGCCTTCTTGCACTCAAGGGATGAAATACACCACCATCCATGCTATTCTGTAGATTATGAGGCCTAAAACATAAAACAAAACAAGAACATGAATATTTGACGATAAACAAATAATTTGAAAAATAAAAAACCACCTACCCACATGCAATTTTACAAAAATGGCCTGAGAAACAGAATATCTACTTTGTGTGACCTAAGTTGTAATAAACTTATAAACATTTGTTTACAGTATAGCAGGAAATAAGTTGTAGGATAAAACGCAATAACATTTCACTTCTATTTATCTTCGTTGTAGCAACAGACTCTGGCATCAGTTCTTTGAAAACTCTTGGTGAGATCTGCACGAAATTATTCCAGAGTCTGGTGCCGGCAATAACTATTAAATGATGCTAAAATTTATTTATTTATTTATTATACCCCCCACTTTTGGGGGAGCCTCTGATGTCTGTTTGAGTTAAAACTTGAACATTACTGCTCAGATATTGAAGAAATTTCATACAGATGTTCACTATCTTGAAATCTTTCAGAAGCATCAGCTGTTTTGCTGTTGGGATATTTTTCTGTGAGTTATGGCCCTTTGAATATACAAAATAGCCAATTTTTTGCCTGTACACCTTGTATCTCAGGTTTGGGTTATAGGATTGCAAAGAAATTTGGAACAAAGGTTGTTTATGGGAAAGGCTTTCAAATGAGTCTAATAATATTTCTTAAATTTCACTTTCTAGACTTTCTTCTCTTTCCATTGTTCGGTGGTATGCACCATGGGGGTATGTATGTACTGAGGCGGTGGTCAGCCTCTTATTTATTTATTTATTTATTTATTTATTTATTTATTTATTTATTTATTTATATTTGATATAATAGCTGATTGTGTTTCTTAATCTAGTTCATTTATTTATGTCAATACTGTTTGGTAACGTAAGCATCATACAGTACATGGAGAGTGTATTATCACAAAATCACCTGCAGAGTGGAGATTCCACCCAAGCAATAATTGCAAATTTGTTGCAAAGCATAACCAGCACAAGCAAAGTTTCAGCCAATGGACCTCTGGGTTAAACCCGGAGGTCCATTGGCTGAAACATTGCTTGTGTTTTTTGTGGTTATGTACACAATTTGAAAGTGAAAGTTATAGCTTGGGTGATAACTCCACTCCACGGGTGATTTAGTTACAATCCACTCTCCACATACTGTACTTATGTTACCAACAGGGTTGAGAATTACATAAAGACAAAATATCAATTCAATATTCATTACGCACAATTGATTTTCTAATGTTAATTTAACACTTCTCTTTATACTGTGCACGGACTCGCATTCCACTTTCACCTGTTATTAATGCATTGATCCATGTTGGTTTGTTAAACCTGTCACCAGTCTTGTTATACTGCTGGTGTAATTTTATCTTCAACTTTATCTTACTTGAGTTGCCTTTGAAAAGAAGATAAACTTTCTGATTGGGCCCTTAATTATGGTTGTTTCAGTCCATACACCGACTGCATGTTACAAACAGCCTGCGCAGCGGCCTTCTTTGGTTTCTTAACCCTCTGCTCTGTGATGTCAAAATGGTAAAGTTCTCAACAGCAATTATTTCCCAAAATGCAGTTTAATATTTAACTATATATATCTTGTTTGACAGAGCTCAGTGAGCTCTGTCAAACAAGAAAAAATTGGTTAAATTAATAGTTAAACAAGAGAAAAACAGGTTGACTGGAGAAAATACTGTTGCACTACCAGTATGCTAGGGGTTAAGGTGTGGCGAGTTCACAGCTAATTCAAAAATGGGTTCAGATACCAGTCTTGAGGTTGACGATCTTTCATTTTCAGAGAATGGTAGCTTGTGCACCCTTAAATTGAAAGCATCAAATACTGATCCTTTTAGACAGGGTATGGAAATCAAACTTTTTTCGGTAAATCATTCAGCTTGTCCAGTGCGGCTGTTGAAGTATTTGATAAACACATATAGATTTGGAAGACATGGCCATCTCTTTGTAAACAGTCATGGTAAGCCGCTCACCAGGTCATACTTTATTTCTCATATAAGAACAATTTTAAGACAATGTAGAAGATCATTTGATCAAAAGACTCAGCCGATGGTCATCAAACTGCTATGTGGGATATATAAGAACCCCTGACAAGTCTATTAGGATGGCACAGAATTCATTAATCTATTACTCGCAGCACTGAATGAATGTCCTGATAGTCCAGGAATAGAATCTCAAGATAAAGACTCTTAATACATTCATTTGGGTTGTTTTAATAATTCTTTGACATTGACACCATGCAAATGTACTATTGAAATGTGCCCTTCAGAACCTTGGAGACTGACACAGGCCTATAATTAGGAATAAGCCATTTATTAACAATTCTAGGCAAGACCCTCTGAGGAAGTTCCATCAAACCAGGCCATGGCTGCTAAAAAGCAGCCATGACTTGATTTTATGGAGATTTGAAATGATCAGCAGTGTTGAGGAAATCACAATTGATGAGAGTCTCTCATCTGAGTAGGTAAATTGGTAATGGACCTTTAGTAACTTAAAAAGGTGTTGTTCGATACCTCAGATGTAATCTCGCGAGAACCCTGAAAAATGAAGCAGTGTTGTTTACAAGCTATGTTTTACTACGAACTGACATCCAGCATCCAGTGCTTGGAGTGGAGGTCCCAAAAGTGGGAAACATGGGGTGAGCAGTTGATTGGACTTGGCTTACCTTCGAATTGTTAATGACTAAATATGTTGTGAATGAAATAAAAATATACAAAGAAATTCACATTGAAAAAGTAAATAAATGAATAAATCAGTTAAAAGTTGGTTCAGGGTGAGAGGCATATACTAGTACATTAAGCATTCGCTCTAACCATCTCTTCATTTCAGGGGTGCTAACCATAATTTGCTTTATGTCACAGGAGCCTCATGAGGCTTGAACTTAGTAAAAATAAATATAACTGTTTGTTAAAAACTTTCTAAGGACTTGTTCTGGATCAACTCTTGGTGATGTGCCTATCTACAACTCTGTATATAGACTGTGCCAAATAGAGGACATAACTTTTATTATTATGCCTCACGTTTGTAACATCAGCCGAGATTGGTTAATTCGACACCTTCTAAAAGTCATAGTACTGGAGTTTGGGGGCAAAACACGGGTACTATCGGAACGTTTTTCCCTGGAGACAAGAGAACGAAGAAAATGTAAGCTCCACTTCCATTGATCAGCGTCGATTGGAATTTCTCAACACCAAACGCTGCCTCCGTGTTCGTTTAACTTTTTTCGTCACCGGTAGACACAAACTTACCAACAAATACATCATTTTCAGTGGGTGTGTTTTCAATTTTAACTGCAAACAATGAATTCAAAAGAATCAGAAATATTAAAAACTCACGTTTTGTTCACCACCTCAGTGAATCCTGAATATGAGTTATGACCTCAATCAATTATATTTCCACAAGTTTAGTAATTCCCGTCCTCACTGAACCTCCACCTCAAGTTCAAAATAAATTGTTTCACTCCGCTTAATTCTATCAACTGCCGTCGTCCGAGAAACATGAATTTATATTCCATTAATTTATACCACTTATCACACAAGCATTAACGATGAATTATAACATGAACAGCTGTGAACACTGGCATTTGTTGATATAGTAACTCCCAAAGCGACGGCACTTGTGACAAGTCATTTTTGAAGAGACGTCATTCGTTCGAAATGACGTCATGTTTTTGGATTCGACTACATTGTTATAACAAGACTGATGGCATGCTGCAGTTAACGCTTAACATTATAACAATGAACGTACTTTTGTTCGGCATAATAAAATAATTAGAACGTTTCTTTTCATGTTCTATCGGTCGATAGTACCTGAGTTTGTGTGACTTCTGAAATAAAACCTTCAGCAGCTTTGCTGCTGAAGGTTTTATTTCAGAAATCACACAAACTCAGGTACTATCAACCGATAGAAACGTTCTAATATTATATTAGTTCAGTTTATTCATCAGGAAATCTATGTGTAGACTGTAGAATTAGAATTGACTATCAACAAACATACTATCATAATGGAAAGTTATGTTGCTACACAGTCAAAAGTGAGTAAGAGAGTTGTGAACATATGAGGAAATCTACATTCAAGAAGTTTGGTTGAAATTGGTATTTGTGCAGGTTTCAAACACTTATATTTTCGGCAAACTACATGTGCATCACCTGAGACATTTGTTGGAAATAACTCAGGTGATCAAGCCAGAAAATAAGCAGACTGTCATCTGCAAACTGAGGTCCCCAGAGGGTGAATTTAGTGATGCTACCCTGTGTAGCATCACTAAATTTACCCTCTGTGAACCTCATTCTGAATCAGGGTTGTCAAAACTAAACAGAAAGAAGTACCCAGAGGATAAATTGGCCCACTCAGGTGATGTACCTGCCTACACAAATGCCTCATTCATTATATGTATGTATCATCCATTCTGTTGAGCCCTTACTAAGGGCCGAACTCATCAATCAGTTTTATTCTGCTCTCATTGTAGCAGTATCATACCATTACATCATTTTTTTCAGTGAAGCCCAAACCAGGGGGCTGAACTCATTCATCTGTTCTGTTTAGCTCTCATTGTAGCATATTATATCATTTCATCTTTTTATTCAATTGGGCCCTAACCAGGGGGCCGAACTTATTCACACATCTATTCAGAGTTCATTGTTATTCATGATCACTCATTCACTGGGCTCTAACCAGGGAGGCGAGTTCATTGAATTTATACATTAATTTCAGTTATCATAATGTTTTCAGTACCAGTCATTCATTTACTGGGCTCTAACCAGGCTTTTAAATGGAAAGCCAGAGATCCAACCTCAACAGTCTGCTGTCCCCCAAATTCAAAGTGGCGAGATTGATATCTTTGCCTGCTAGGATAGCTTTTTTAAGTGATGGTGATACAATGTCAATGTCATGGTTTAGACTATCCAGTGGTATACATGACCTTCGTGAACTTTAAGTTACCACTCCAGGGTGAACCAGGCTGTTCTGGAAAATCTGTGGTCTCTGTTGATAAACGACATCCCACTGATGTTTTGGTTGTATACCCAAATTGTAATTGGAGAATCCCGTGACTGGCTGCTGGGTGGTGTCTCTTGCTGTTCTCAAATTGTAAATTTGCTCTCTTTCTGATGGCAGTCTTGTTGGATCTGGAAACACTCTACCTCTACCTTCAGCATTCTCTGGGTTGGAAAATTCATTAACAAATGTTGGGCACTGATAATTTGGAAAATTCTGATTATTACTTCTTTGTTTCAAATACAACGGTTCGGTTATAAAATTAGGTTGACTAGGCCTGTTCTGAAACATACCTTGAACATTGTCTTTGATCAGTGCATGGACTGACTCTTTCAAACCACTGAGCTCTTGTGCAATTCGTCTGAGTTCTTCGGGTTACTATCCTCTGTATGTTCCACTGAGTCCACATTGTCCTGCATATTTATAGGATCACTAGGCTGTACAGTGACTTCCTGGGAATTGTCCTTTTGAATGAATGTATCAACATTGTCCTGATAAAGCTGAATGAGGACTGATTTCCTAGCATTTGGTGCCTGAATGCCGATTTTCCCCCAATTTTCTTTCAGTTGCTTAACTGTCCAGTTTGTGGGGTCTGCAGTATCCCATTTATAGTTAGCCTTCCTCTTCTTTGGATTTGTAATTTGTGGTTTAGTCTTTTTAACATGATTTTGGAGAGGGCTACCCGATGCCAGAGATATATTGTCCTGGACTTTAAGGCTAACTTCAAGGGTGTTATCTATTTGTTGAACTTCCTTATCCCTAGCAGACAGTACATCCATAGCACTTCTCGCCATATTCAGAATCACTTCCTGTGATTGGAGTAATAACATTTTTGTCCAAAGCTACCTCCCCTTGTCTGAAATTTGTGATTCCATGGGGTCCTGACATGCTTTGGTAAACTTTTGGAATTTGTTTATCCTTTTGTAGGAAATTCAGAAATTATTGCGTGAAACAAAAGAAAACTTGAGAAATATTTTTTCTATACTGGCTGAAAAGACACAATATGTTTCCTGAACTCTGATTGACCTGAGACTGTTGGCACATAAGAATGTTTAGAGCTTCTAAAAATAGCCACTGTGACTGGTCAGTAATATGAGAGTCTGATTATCTTGGAAGAGTCCACTCATGTGCTGACCTGATGTAACCTTTCCACAAACCCCACTTAACCCACATGCCATAGATTACATGTGTCTTAAGTTACCATTACTAAAAGTATCATAAGTAACACAAGATCATGCAGTCACATGTCAACTCAAGTTTTACTTGATATACCAATTTGAATGAACTATCACCCAAAACTAAGATTATTCTCCCAAGAACATTTCATAAAATGCTATTTGTCACATACTTTACTCATCAGCACAAACACTAAACATGTTGGCACTGTTGTAAGTACTCCCCAAAAGTGCTATCTTGTGGAATATAACCTTGATGGTCCTTGTTTCTCAGAGTTGATTTTCCCATTACCCAGGAATGTGGCGACAGGAGGCGTTACCCCCTCCAATCCTGGCCAAAATTTCCTATAGTTGGAAATTTGGAGGACAAGTCATGAGTAGTTGAAAATTCCATCTATCTGGATTTTAGAGCTTCATTGATGATGCTGTTGTCACCTTTACTTTCCAAAATTCCAACTCAGTTTCAAAGCAGCAAAAATTCCAATTGTTACTATTTACAACTGCAGTGTACACAGCTTCATAAGTATGCATGATGTCAATCGGTATGGGATTTCTATAGTACGTTTACTTATCGAAATAAAAAAGATCCATTGAAATGCACTTCAAGAAAATCACATCATGTAAAATCGTTATCCTGAGTTAATTCCATCATTCACAATTACAAAATGATGAAACATCGAAGATTGATCATTCCTGCATAAGATCTGATTTAATGTAAAGAGAGTGTGAATTGCTCAAAGATCTCTGCTTGAGCATTTGTTTAGCACATATTCATTTCCAAGAATAATACCAAATAATAATAACAACCTGATAATTCTATCATAAATGTGATGGCATTTCTGTTACTAGAATCAATTTTATGCCTCCTTCCATGGCTTCATTTTCAAAATTTTTCTTGGTAGTGACCCAGTCCCTCCCCTCTTGGGAAATTCACTACCCTACAACCTCCCCCCCCCCCCCCCAATCAGAAACCTCTAGCCATGTCCCTGCCATTACCATGCAGTCACTACCTGTTTTCCAACATCTTGGCATTGTTGTAACAAGTAATAAACAAACAGAAACTCTGAAAGAGGCGTTCAAGCCACATTATTTTTGTTGACTGTAACATAAGTATTAACCACCAAGCTTCAAACAGTTAACCCTTTACCCAGTGAATCGCCCACATCCAGCCACGTAATATGCAAGTTTAGCAGCTGAAAAAATATTATTTAAAAAAAAACTTCCACAAAACCATATCATGTGACCCATTTTTGGAATGCGCTCGTCGAGCTCATTTCAATGAGGAGTCACATGATATGGTTTGGTTGAATTTTTTGAAAATTTAAAAAACAAATATTTAAAATAATATATTTTGATATCGTCTTCGTTGGGTAAAGGGTTAAGTGATTCTCAAAAATAAAACCTTTAATATTTGACTTTATGTTAACTAATAATTGATAATGACCCAGTTCTTTGGTTCTGTAATACTGTACTTCAAGTTGCTCATACAAACAAACTAAAAATAAATGTTCCTTCCAAAAACTTAGCAAAGTAACTACATGTATGACGATTTCCAACAGCTTTCATTGGGTGCAGTATACTTCTCTGGTAACTGTACCTCAGCTTTTTCACTAACCCAGTGTCTCTTTCTGCCCCTCTCACATTCAGTGATACCTCCCACAATGTTGATGGTGACCTCCTCATCACATGCTACTGTGATGCCCAGGGGCTCTTGAGTATAGGAGTTGGGAGACCTGATAGAACCCAGGGACCAAAGGACCCTTAAGGCTGCTACTTCCAACTCGCAATATCCCTGTGGATCACTGGTTGCCCAATGATACATAAAATTATGGCAAATAGTGAATCAGCATTGTCACAGTCAGGATGACACCACCCCACGTTCAGGGAAAACACTCTATAAACACTTCAATGTGATGGGTGAACTCAAAAGCTAACAATGACTTAGAAAATAAAATACTAATCTCAGCTACTACTAAATTTATTCACAACAAACAAAATGAATGCATATATATATATAATATAAAATATATATAATTATAATGTATACTGAGTCCAGAAAGAAAGTATAATAAACTTTGAGAAGCAATTTTTAGCTCACCTGACTACAAGTCAGTGTGAGGTATTTCCATCACTTGGTGTCCATTGTTCATCATGCATTAACTTTTGCAAACCTGGCTTCTTCTCCTTAGCCATTCAGCCAAATTCAAACATATATTGCACAAACCATCCCTGGGGTATACCCTTTCTATTTTGTTCAAATGGAGCAGCTGCCTTCTTTGGGCTATGGGTAGTGATGCCAAAGCCTAAAAATCTTTAAAAATCTTCTCATGAACCACCAGAGAGATTGCCTTGATAAATGGAATGTAACACTCTTTGGTGTTGAAGATTAAAGTTTGTTAAAGAGAAGTTGGTAGATCAATATTTGGGCTCTATGTGGTCGTATATCCATTTTGGGCTCTGCCCCAAATTTCTATTTCAAGAACCGATGGGCCAATTTGAACCAAATTTGGCATGTAGCATAAGTGGGTCCAAAGTACTTGATTGATGCCCCAATTTTTTTTTGTTGCCCCGTGGGTACCCCAAAAAAGAGAAAAAAATTCAAATGCCCATATTTTCCCAAACACATGGAACAGAGAACTGTTATTTGATATGAGGCATCCTTTTGACTGGTAGAATGGATTTTTAAAAAAAATGGCCATCGGTTGTGTTAGGATGTTCTGTAGGGGCGTTTGAAAAAATGCTTAGTCAGTATATTTGCAAAAATTGAAAAAATATTTTTCTTCAAAACCGCTGATCAGAATTTTTTGATACTTGGTATACAACATCCATAGGATGATCAAATACAAGTGGATTTGGAGCGGCAGAGGAGCCCAAAATTAACTTACGGTGCTATGGGGAATAAGCTTTAAAAATCTTCCTCTTCAGATCATACAGTCTTTTGATACTTAGTATACAACATCTCAACAGGGGTCAAATTGAAGTTTGTTCAAATTGAGTCCCTGGGTTAATATTTGGACTTAATATGGAAGCCCAAATATTAACTTGGTGCAATATGGGGAATAATCTTTAAAAATCTTCTTCAGATCCACGAGTCAGATTCTTTTGATATTTGGTGTGCAGCATCTCTAGGGGGGTTAGATTCAAGTTTGTTCAAATGGGATCCCTGGATGGATATTTGGGCTCCTTATTGGAGCTCAAATTTTAACTTGTTGCAATATGAGAAAATTTCTTTAAAAAATCTTCTTTTTCAGACCCACTAGTGAGAATCCTTTCATATTTGGTATGTGACATCTCTAGAGGTGTAGGATTCAAATTTGTTCAAATCGAGTCCCTGGGTTAATACTTGGGCTTCTGGTGGGAGCCTGAATATTAACTTTGTGCAATATGGGTAATAATCTTTAAAAATCTTCTTCTTCAGATCCACAAGTCAGATTCTTTTGATATTTAGTATGCAGCATCTCTGGGGGGTTAGATTCAAGTTTGTTCAAATGGGATCCCTGGATGAATATTTGGGCTCTTTATTGGAGCCCAAATTTGAACTTGGTGCAATATGAGAAAATTTAATTAAAAAAAATAAATTTAATAAAAAATCTTCTTTTTCAGACCCACTAGTGAGAATTCTTTCATATTTTGTATGTGACATCTCTAGAGGTGTAAGGTTCAAATTTGTTCAAATCGAGTTCCTGGGTTAATATTTGGGTTCCCCAAGGGAGCCCAAATATTTACTTAGTGCAATATGGGGAATTATCATTTAAAATCATCTCCTTCATATCCAGCAGTCAGATTCTTTTGATATTTGGTGTACAGAACCTCTGGGAGGGTTAGATTGAAGGTTGTTCAAATCAGGTCCCTGGCTTAATATTTGGGCTTTTTATTGAAGCCTAAAGTTTAACTTAGCAATATGAGAAAATTTTTTGCAAATCCTTTTTCTTCAGATCCACCAGTGAGAATCCTTTCATATTTGGTATGTAACATCTCTAGGGGTGTCGAATTCAAGTTTCTTCAAATCAATTCGCTTGTTTTGTCTTGTCTTTTTTAAAAAAAAAAAAAACATTTGGGGTTGGGGGGGGGGGGAGAACCACAGTAGTATAAAGCAAAACAAAAATTTCTTTCTGTTTGTTATAAACTCGGGGTCAGATGCCCTAGGATCCAACCATAAAACAATCAGATTTAACTTTAATGATTTCTTATTTATTTTCATTCAGTACAAAATGAACCGGAAACAAACAATTCAGTTCTAACTGCTGGTACGCTTGTGATAAGTCGATTTTAGAAAAGTATTTTCCACCAGATAATGTTGAAAACAAGTCTTGATTACTTGGAAGTTCATAGCATTCAGGCTGAATCACTCGATTAACCATAACTTTATAATCCCCACAGATTCGTAAAGACTTGTCATTTTTTGGAACAACTACAATTAGTGCACCCCATTCAGAATCTTTAATTTTAATAATAACATTTAACGACTCTAAATGATCCAACTCTGCCTCAACATCTGCAAGAAGCGCATAAGGCACTGGTCGCGCCCTACAAAAAATAGGTTGTGAACTTTGATCAACATTGATTGTTGCCTTAAAGTCTTTTATTACACCAATACTTGGTTCAAACACCTCTCTATATTTTTCAGTTCACTCATTCACTTTCAATGCTGAACTACTGGTAGAGTTTAGATTACCTGTTACCTGAAAAACTTCAAACCAGTTAAGTGTAATCTTATCAAGCCAATTCCTACCAAGCAAAGATGGCTTATTACCCTTTACAATGTGAAGAGGCAGAAAGTAATCTTGGCCTTTGTAGGACACATTTACATTACTCTTCCCAAACACTGAAAGAACTTCCCCTGAATATGACTTTAAAAGAACACCAGTTGAAACAACTGGAACATGCTTAAAATTGTTTTTCATGATATACATTTTCAGATACAATGGTAACCGAACTACCTGCATCAATTTCAAATTTAATATTTGAGTTTTCAACTGAAAATTTAGAAACCTATTTATTTTGCCCCATATTAACATGGTTAACTGTAAACACAGTGTCGTCTTCCATTGAGCTGACGTTAGCTGATGGATGATCATTGCTGTTTGACTTGGTTACCGAATGAATGTGCCCAGTCTTCTTTTGTTTATGTATGTAATGTTTCGAACAGTTTTGGGCAGTATGAGTAGGTGAAAAACACATCTGACATTTTTTTCCAGAATCGCAATAACCAGTCTTGGTTTTATATACACCGGTATTGTTATGCCCATCAGTTAAAGATTTTGTTTTGCATACTACACTAAAATGTGATTTGAGACCACATTTGTTACATGTCGCCCCTCGTGCAGGGCAACTGGGGTCATTACTTTTGTGTCCCTCACGACCACACCAAAAACAATTTATGCTGGTAGCTCCCCTTGGTGGTTTACACACAGATTTTGTTTATTTTATTTACATCCATTGCCTGGAAATTGGTTTCCATCTTCTTGAACTGAATTTCCATAGCCTCAGCTGCACGTGCAATTTGTTGTAGCAGTTCAAGCTTTAAGGCCGTGCCTTTTTTAAGAAATGTTTTTCTCAAATGAGTCAACTGACATTTTTCAATAATTTGATCATGATCTGTTCATTTTTGTCCTCAAAATCACAATTATCGGCTTGAGGAGCAAGTCGACTGGCAAACTGGTCAATTGCCTCTGTCTTGAGCTGTTTCATTTGTCTGAAGATGTGCCTCTTGTAGGGTATATTAACCTTTTGCAAAAAATAACTGTCTTAAGTCCGAAGAGCCTTCTCATACACATTTACATGGTCATCTTGACCTTCGGGGACACTGGGGTCACATAGTGTTTCAAACAAGTCTTGAACATCAATGCCTGCACAATGTAGCAGCAATGAGTGTTTCTGATAAATATCTGCTACACCTTTACCGACCACAAAATAGTCGGAAGAGCGTTTCCAATGCTTCCAGAGCTGAGTGGTGTTCGTTGCATCGCCATGACAATCAAACACCAAAATACCAGAAATTTCAACCTGTGTTGTCACAATGTATCAAATGCAGTTTATTCATATATCCTTGTCACCACTGTTATAATCTGAGGGTCAGATGCCCTAGGATGTAACCATAAAACAATCAGATTTAACTTTAACGATTTCTTATATATTTTCATTCAGTATAAAATGAACCGGAAACAAACCTTCGAACAAAAACAATACAAAACTCCCACTCGGGAATGGACCGCCCCGCCCGTATGCGGTAACTGTTAAACACTGGGTTCCAAATGCAGTCTATTACACTGTTGTTCTTTTTTAGTCGAGTTGTGACGAAGTCAAACTCGACTTATAGTTTGGTGAATGGCGGGCGGGCGGGCGGGTGTAAACAATTGGTTTCCGGATGATAACTTGATAGTGGTTCAACTCACATTCATTAAACTTCATACGTAGGTTGGTCTTGGGGGGAGGAAGAACCCTATTGATTTTGGACATGCTACGTCGAAGGTCAAGGTCACAGTGACCTTGAACATAGTAAATCTTAAACAATTGGTTTCCGGATGATAACTTGATAATGGTTCAACTCACGTTCATGAAACTTCATAGGTAGATTGGCCTTGGTGAGGGGAAGAACCCTATTGATTTTGGACTCGCTACGTCAAAGGTCAAGGTCAACATGACCTTGAACATAGTAAATCGCAACAATTCCTTTCCGGATGATAACTTGATAGTAGTTCAACCTACATTCATGAAACTTCATAGGTGGGTTGGCCTTGGTGCGAGGAAGAACTCTATTGATATTGGACTCACCAGATCAAAGGTCAAGGTCACAGTGACCTTTAACATAGTATATCGCAACAATTGGTTTCCGGATGATAACTTGATAGTGGTTCAACCTAGAGTCATGAAACTTTACAGGCGTGTTGGCCTTGGTGCGAGGAAGAACCCTATTGATGTTGGACTCACCAGGTCAAAGGTCAAGGTCACAGTGACCTTGAACATAGTATATCGCAACAATTGGTTTCCAGATGAGAACTTGATAGTGGTTCAACCTAGAGTCATGAAACTTCATAGGTGTGTTGGCCTTGGTGCGAGGAACTGTTGTCACAACTCGACATTGGATCGGTGATCCTGAGCGGCATTTTTAATACTTCACAGAGCAGAGTTTGCTAGGAAGCTTTCCTAGGACCAGCAGAAATGAATGGCCAAAAAGGTTGGCTTTGGTTGTGTCAGAGCAAATCAAAAAAATTGCTCTTGCTGTTGATCACATGCTGATACACTCATCTGTTTTGACAATTTGAGCCAGGTAATCATTTTAGGATGGATGGCAAGACATCGATGGCGCATGGACCTGATATATAAGTCTCTGGATGTCACCCTGTGGTATTGTGTTCCACGCCTGCCTTAGAACATTGCGTAAATCGCCTAACGTCTGAAGATCATGAAGTCATACCTGACTGTCCAATTGATCCCAAAGATGCACTATTGGCAACAAATCTAACGAAAGTTGGGGCCAGGGAAGAAATTTGATGCTGTGCTTCTCAAGAAAGTCATGACAGATACGCGCCACGTGACATCGGGCATTGTCTTGCTGGAATAACTGCAATCAGACGTTAGCGTTGAACAATGGTCAACAGCAGCATTAAGAATTTCATCCCTATATCACTGTCCATTCAGATTACCATCGATGAAGATCAAATACGTTCGATGGTGCAAGGAAATTCCTGACCAAACTATTACAATACCCCTGCCGAAACGGTCGCATTCCTGCACGCAAGCATCAGAAAACCGTTCTCGTCGGCGATACCCTCTTGCTCTACCATCAGCGCGCCTTAGACAAAATCGTGATTCATCACTAAAAAGAACTGCTCCAACGCTGCTGAGTCCAGGGAACACGCTGACGTACCCATTCATTCTGATGGTACGATAATGTTGGGTAAGGACTGGTCCGTGGTATGGACGCCTACTTCGGATGCCGTGTTCAGCAAGTCTGTTGCGGACAGTTTGTGCACTGATTCTATTGTTAGTTCTACCAGGAGTAATTGCTGCTGTCCTCGTCGCTGGAAGGAAGCGATCCCGCAAGTGAGACGTCCTGATGTGTCGGTCTTGTGCAGAGGTCATATCTCTTGGTCGACCTGAACACGGTCGGTTGGCAGTAGATCCAGTGGTTCTATACCTTCCAATGAGACTGTAAATAGTGGCCTCAGTGACTCCGACTCAGCAGCAAGCTCATCTTGATTGAAGTACGCCAGCAATGGCACGCAACCTCTGATTTTCATTTAACCGTGGCATTTTTTAAAATGTCGGAAGACAAAAACTAGCATGTTTTCTCAATAACCCAGGCTGTCTAGCACAACATAACACAAAGAAAATCATTGGTCACCCATTCAATTTGACATTCTCGGGTAGCACATGCTGTTTTGAAATCAACAGCAAAATTGTATACAGTTGGGTGAACAACAACAACATGACATTAAACTCTTTGCACGACTTCTTGTCCACAAACATGCAACATTAGAACTATTATATTTCATCCTTTATACTATTTTTCACATTTGTTTCTATTATACTTTCTTTTTGACTCTGTATGTATAATTAAGGTAGCCGTATAGGTCTCGTTGACATATAAAATATTAGTAAGTGACACCTTGAAGACCTATTTTAGTAATTTATTCACGAGCTTTCGGCTTAAAAAGCCTTCATCAGGTGACAGATGAACAAAGAGATAAAAAGCCAGTACTGTAAAAGTTAAGTGACGTACATAAACAATGACGTAGAGCATACACGAATGTCTATATAAACAACTGCTAGCCCACAGGACACTAGATAGAACACAATGAAGTATAAATAGTCCCAAACTGGAGGGCAGAGGTGGGGGATGGGATAAAGCTGGCAAATAATTTCTACCGGATCGTGACCCCACATGCACATCTATAGAAATAAAATGTGGGGGGTAAGCAACTGAAGGTGGGGGAAGGTGGGGGGTGGCTATATACAGTGGAAACTCAGAGCTAGGCCAACATGAACCCAGAATCCCGGTAATACCTATTAAGACAGAAGAGCAAGTACGAAAGAAATATCCCCAACTGGAAGCGGAGGGTGGGGGGCAGGGGGAGGGGAAGAGAGTTGCGAGAAAGCAGGCAGATAACCTCGATCAGACCGCGACCTCTTCACCAGGGATAACAAATTTACTGGATACCCCAAATTCATGCCCCTCCCAAAAAACTAAATTTTATTTTCATAAAGTTGCACGAAAATGGTCCAGATAGACCATTCTCATAGAAATAAACTGAATATATTATAAACTAGGTTGGATAGGGGGTAGGCAAGCAGAGGGAGGGGGGGTTGTTAATTACTGTGGAAACTATGGACCAGGCCGACATGAATCCCGAAACCCGGTTAATACCTAATTGACTGTAAAACAAGTACAAATGAAATATACCCAACTGGAGCTGGAGGGTTGGGGCAGGGGGGGAGGCAAGAAAGTGGGAGGATAACTACGACCAGACCACGACCCAGTCACGACTCAATAGAAATTCTCTCTCCACCAAGGAAGAGAGATAGAAAACAAATTTTATGAATAGTGCAAATTATGCATATCCATGGAAATGGAATGAATATAATATATAACACGGTGGGTAGGGGGTAGGCAACCAGAGGTGTTGGTGGCTAACTACAGTGGAAACTCAGAGCCAAGCCGACATGAATCCCAGTTAGTGCCTAATATTAGTCTGTCGAACAAGTGAATATATTTCTGTTAAGTGATCTTTCTTTGCTCCAAGTCAGATAAATTGCCATGAATTACCTGTACTCGGATATCTTTGGTGGAGTGATTTGTTAAGTTAAAATGGTTCGCCATCGGCAAATCGTCCTTGTTATTTATATTTTGCCGGTGACCAGTGATTCGTTTGCTTAATGATTGTTTTGTTTCACCAATATAGTGTGTGTTTGGGCATTTGGAACAGATCAAAGCATATACAATTGAAAGATCCACCGGGTTTAAATTTTTGACCATCCATTGTAGTAAGTTTATCACGGCAAATAAGTTTGCAAGTGACACATCTAGGCCTGTTGCATGCAACAGTTCCAGGTGTAGTTTTGTCAGAATGGAGCTGGCTTGAGACAAGCTTAAGATGAAGACTGGGTGGTTGCCTAGTGGCCAACATGAATTTTTCCGTGAAGACTTCACAAAGATAAAAATCGTTATTAATAATCAGTTGGAGATCACCAAGAAGGTGTCTGAGTTTTTGTGTAGAAGGATGATACGTAGCAATGAGTGGGACTCGAACCCCTTTGCATTTATCACTGTATTTGAGAAGATCATTATGATCCTTCGAGATAGTTCTTGACATTTCCTTATTGATCAAATTTTGCTTGTAAACGAGAGTGCGAAAATGAGATTATAGTGTAGACAACCGTTAATCCCGTATACTTGGATCGAAGTTGATGGCTGTACATCACAGATCTTTTGGTGTGATTCAGATGAAAGCTCTGGAAATGGAGGTATGAGTATCGGTCTGTGGGGTTTCTATACACTGTGATGCCCAATTGACCTCCCTGCTTGAACACTTTGACATCCAGGAAATTAATTTCGTTCACTCAATGCTCCACATTGAATTTTATGGTAGGATGCACACTGTTGAGTTGGTCATGGATCTCATCAAGTCCGTGGTCCCAAATGATGAAGATGTCGTCTATGAAGTGGAAATGTATTCTGTGTTTTATTGGGGTGTTTTTTAGAAATTTGTCTTTAAAATCCGCCATAGACAGGTTGGCATATTGAGGAGCCATGGGTGTTCCAATAGTTGTTCCCATTTTCTGTAGGAAGGTCTCACCGTTGAAGGTGAAGTGGTTGTGTTCCAAGATAAACTTTGAGAGCTTAATGATACCGTCATTACTGATGGTATTCGTCCTGAAGGTGTTTAACCAACGTTCTAATGTGTCGAGACCATGCTTGTGTGGAATATTAGAACATAATCCCTTAACGTCTAAAGTAGCAAGAATAGTATTGTCCTTAATATCTCCTATCCCAGATATTTTGTTGAAAAAATCTGTCGAGTCCTGAATATAACTGTCTGTTGAATGATAGGCTTGACTGTTTCATCAACAAATTTGGAAATTTTCTCGGTCATAGACCTGTGCCCTGATACAATAAGCTTATCAGGGATGATGCCTTTTTTGTGGACTTTGGGAAGCATGTAGAATATCCCTGGACGTGGTTTATCAGTGAGAAGCGGGCTTAATTGGTCTCTGTCGTTCTTCTCCATTCTCCATTAGTTTTCCTAATTCTTCTTTAAATGTTTTGGTGGGATTGCCTTGCATTTTCTCATAATATCCAGTATTAAGTAGCTGGCAGTTTCCTTCAGATACATAGTCAGAAGTGTTCTGTATCACTATAGACCCTCCTTTGTCACTTGGTATTATAGTTATGCTTCGATTACTTTTTCGACTCCTAATTGTTTTTTTCTCTGATGCTTTGAGATTACATAACATTTTGTGTTTTTTTTTAAGGATATCGGATTTCACTCTGTTGTGTACCGACTCAATGTAAAAGTCAAGTTTCTGGTTATGACCAGTGGGTGGGGTCCATGTAGACTTTTTTTGTTCTTATTTTTTTTGTCTGGTAATTATTCAATTCAGTAAAAGTGTTCTCTGAGTCGTAGATGGCAGAAATATTCCTTGGTGTCAGCACAAAGTTGGACTTTATCCAGATTAGATGTAGGACAGAAAGAAAGGCCCCTGTGCAGTACAGAGAGTTCTGTATTACTAGGATGGTAGTCTGAAAGATTTACAACATTGTTGTTAGTGGCAGATATAAGTCCTTTGGGGCGACGGCAATATTCAAGAGAACTGACATTATGTTTTTCCTTTACTTTTAATAGCTTGTTCTGTTTACATGAGGAGATCATGAAGAGTTTTTTTATAGAAGGTATTTATAGTTTAAATATCACAACTTACGGCAGATTCCATGAAATTTCCTATTTTCTGTTCGATGGTAGCCTTCTTGTTGTATAAAACATCCAGTAGGTGGTTCCTAATCTGTTCATTTTTCCGTAGACAGAGTTTATCATAGAATTCCTTGTAGTATGTTTTCTCTAGTGGGTTGTTAATCTTGAGTCCCACAGTATAAGTTGTTCCCTCTTGCATTCACTTATAAAATATATGTTACTGTTAACATGGACATAATTCTTCTTAAGTCTCATAATTCTCCAATCTGGATGGCTGGTTGCGGTGTTCTGTGGCATCATAATTAAGGTAGCCATATAGATCTCGTTGACTTATAAAATATTAGGAAGTGTAACACCTTGAAGACCTATTTTAGTAATTTATTCACAAGCTTTCGGCTTACAAAGCCTTCATCAGGTGACAGATGAACAACAATGAGATAAAACACCAGTACATACGCACATGAAGACATAAACACCATCGCCGTGCAGTACGCCTTGGTACACAGCATCATCGTGCCCCCATGTGGACACCAGGGTTAAGTGTCGTGCCCATCTGTGTAATATAACTGACATATTAAATACAATATTTCTGTCATAGTGTTTCATTTGACTTCAAACTGAATTTCAAATGAAACCCAAACCAAGGACTGTGAACAACAGGATGGTTTACTTGTGTAGAACGCTTATGTAATGTTTTTTTGGAGTGGCGCCCTCTAGTAGTTGGAGTCAGAATAACACTGACATCGGCCTTTTGCCACTGGAAAATTTATTTACATGTTTGCTATACTCAATTTGAAATATCGAAAATGTGGCCGCTATAGAGAAAACATAATGTACAAAAAGTAAGTTTTGTTTAAACGATGTATACACATGTACGAAAAATACATTTTAAAAGGATAAAGCAAAGATATGATCACTGAAACGAAGAGGCTCATTTATGACGTCTCCTATTGTCGCGCATTTTTTTTCTTTTTGAACGAACTTCATTTTGCTGATATTCTGCATCTATTGTGAATAGGATGAATAATACCACAGCATGGACTTCAAAAAGACTTTTGTCATTCTTATTTTTTGTCTTAACCCTTCGAACCCCAGTGGTATCTTCCATATCAGTTCAATGGCAGCAAAGGGAAGAGTTCATATTCTTTATTTGGGGGTAGAGCAACTAATATTTTCTACGTGCAGCCTTGGGGCTGCACGTTGAAAATATTGATTGGTCTACACCACACCTTCACTCAAAAGTCAACCTACTCAATGAACTTATGAAGTATCATGTTACTGGGCCGATAAAGTGGCCTCTGGGGTTCAAAGGGTTAAACAATGTATACCGTTTTTTTTAAAGTTGAAATTGAGGAGGAAGTGATGAGAAAATCGGCGGGTGTTGGGAAGGGATAACGAGCTTGGGTGCAAAGTGACTACTAGCCCCAACCAGGACCCTCTGGTCGTTAATCGCTCTACCTACTTCATCTCTGAAAGGAGGTAGGAGGAGGGGGTAAGGGTCAGTTGATAAGACTAAGTGACTATAGGCCTATACATTGGGTACTATACAGTTTTAAAACACATGCCTAACTCAGTACAGTTTGCAATCCCAATCTCAAGCTTCTCATCGTGTAACACACAAAACCAAACAACTAAGTTTTCCCCATTAGCAAGTCTTGTCTTTTATTTTGAAGATGCATTTAGAGTAAAACAAAAGAAGGGCCCTGGTGGTCAAAACAAATATATTTTCTCCAACACAAACTGATATACATATATTCCACTGTGATCAGCTTGAGAAAACAATAAGTGATGAGTGAATGTTAAATTACATCTGCTACCTTGGATGTACAACATTTTCTGTATTGAGATGCTAACACAAATGTTGGATGACCAAAGACAGACAGTTAAGCTTCCCACTTAACTTCCCACTTAATCTGATTTGTTTGTTTCTTCAGAAGCATGATATGAATTTGTAAAGCGAGTCTTTTTTTAAGTGGGTGTTCCAGAGCTTGCAGTGGTTGGTTTTTGCATGTTTGGTGCAGTAGCAGGGGGTTCACAATGTTGAAATGCAATTGTTCATCTCCTAAAATACATAAATTTCCAGAGAAAAATTGTACCTCATAGTTGCCTTTGTACAAGTGTGTTCGTGTGGGGGGGGGGGGGGGGGGGGGGGGGGGGGGGGGGCACTCAGATTCCTCCTTTAGCATTTCCTTGTTTATGCCCTTTGTTTGTACCCAATCGGCTTTTTCATGAGAGCCTGTGGAAAGTTCAATTGGCTAATTATCAGGAGCCTTTGACATGAGCACACTTTTTTTTAAATCACAGAATGGCACATCTCGCTGGAGAAAAGAGCATGTGAAGTTTCCTTCATTTCACGTATGAATCTATGTTATGAAGAAAAAACTTGAAATGGTTGGGAGTGTATTTTTTCCCATGCTGGTGGGAAAGGGGACTGGTGAGTGGTGGAGCTGGCTTCACACAGCCCGCTGTCAGAGAGGTCTAGCCCCTCTGTTGTATTCTTGTAGTGGAATACCAATGCCCCACTCCCCTTTTGAGAGGTTGCACACACATACAAATTATTCATTAGCAAGACTTAGCTTTCAGTTGGAAAGATTGGAAAAGAGATTTAAAAAAGAGTTTTAAGTTAACCTTCAGTTGGAAAGATTGGAAAAGAGATTTTAAAAAGAGTTTTAAGTTAAAGAAATGTTGTATTTTGTTTTGCACAATACTTGGGCCTTCCCCTGATATTGTGTGGTGATCATAATGGCAATAATGCCCCACAAAGTAGACCTTCAGTTTCTGAGTCTCGGGTCATTTTTGTAAAATTGCATGTGGGCAAGCATCTAATATCCGTAATTATCATCAAAGTAGGTTGATAACTGAACTTTTATTTTCCATAAATATGAATTTGTTAGCACACTACTTCTACACTGGTATAAATCCTTAATCCTGGATCCTTGAAATCCTTAAAGTTCATATTGCCACTTATGTCTACTCTTGATTTTTTGAGGATGATAAACTGCCAGTCAAACCTAAACATTCACATTTTCTAATATACCGGTATATGACAAACGTTTCCGTATGTTTTTCTCTTATCAATCATTTGTATATATACTACTCAAAGTTTGCTAAGCACCAAATATTTGACACATCATTGTGAAATTTGCTTGTGACATATTTGCGATATGTTTGGTGGACATGATTGAGGAATGTATTGAGATGGTCCCCAGTGTTTTCATTAGCTCTCTTGACAGGCAGACTTTTCGTCACAGACATGGAAAGCATGTACCCCTTGATTTTCTTGATGTTTTTGTGTACTGTCTACATGCACATAACGTGTGTAGGGTATTCAGTCTTCATTTCAACACAAACCCTTGTGATTTAATGATTGAATATGGCAAATGCAAATGTAAGAAGACATTTGTCTGAAGCAGAAATGTGGCAGGCTGTAGGGATGGTGGAGCAAGGGGCTACCCATCGTCAGGTTGGTGAAGCCCTTTGTGTGAACCATACGGTGATAATCAGAGTCTGGGCAAGATTTCAGCTGTATGGCACTCTAGTAAGATGGCATGGTGGTGGGAGAGATAGGGCAATATCTGCAGCTGAAGACTGGTTTTTGATCATTCAGGCCCGTAGGAACCACTTTGCCACAGCAACCCAGCTTCGTCGTGAACTTCAGAATGCATCCGGGGTAAATGTTTCGACGCAGACTATCTGGGCAAAGTTGCACAAATGTGGTCTTCGATCAAGAAGACCACGTATTCGCATTCTACCGTCCCAGAACCACCGCCACTCACGATATGAATGCACAGCAGCCATGAGTGGATATGATGAAAAATACCTTAAAAAATACTCAGCGGGTTAAGAGTTAAATGAACATTGTCCAGGTATCACTAAGGTGGTGAAAAAGCAACATACGGTGCAAACCAGATGTAACATGATCATACAATCTCTACTATCTGTGCAGCTGTATGCAATTTTTAAATGACATAATTAGGGCATTAAGGCCACACAAAGTAGATCTTCTGTTTGTCAGGCCATTATTTGTGAAATTGCATGCGGGTGAGCGTTTTTTTATTTTATTTTTTATTTCAGTAATTATTTCTTAGCCATCAAAAGTTCATGTTCTTGGTTCAAGTTTTAGGCCTCATAATCTACAAAATAGCATGGGTGGTGGTGTATTTCATCCCTTGAGTGCAAGAAGGCTTTGCAATGCTAAAGCATTGCAAATCCTTCTTGCACTCAAGGGACAATTCATCAATTTTTTTAATTTGGGTAAAATATCAGACATAAACCATTTAATTTTAATTTTTTTTAAAGTTTAAATTGGTTATAAAAAGAGAGCATGCGGCAGCCAAAAGGACCATGCGGGAGGGCCTGAGAAACAGTTTTTTATTTTTTTAGGCCTAATGTATAATTTTGAGTTACCTAGTTACATAAAAAATGATCAACCTCATTCCTCAGAAAACTACAGGTCATGCTATCATCTTTGGAAAATGAACAATAAAACAACATTAAGATCTCTCTGGGATTCAAGTGTTTTTGATTTACCAAGATTGTTTTGAATGAATTCGAATGAATGAAAGGATTCAGCTGAATGAAATCTCAAACGTGCATCGTGCCCCTAGATTTGATAAATGCTCAATAATAAAAAATGGTATGGAAATAGCCTCTCATCCTGTTTTGTTACAGAAACTCGTATATCAATGTTTTAATTTGGTGTATTAACTCTTAACCAACCAGACATGGATAAAATTGTAATAACTATATTTTTCTTCTTGTCTCAAATGTCATGAGGAGTAATTGTAATTCTCGTTCTTTGTTCCGCAGCTCCAGAAATCTTTCTGCAAACTGGAAGGAATTTCATTTGTAGAAGTATGACACTGTCAATGTATTTTGTAAAACTACAGACAAATTAATCATCAAACTTCATCCATATTTTAGCCTGACCTGACACATCTCTTGAAAACTCACCATACCAACTCTCGTCCTTATCAGTTTGTTCAAAGTTAAGATTGAACCTGGCCAACACTGAAAACACATTTGCAATGGCAACATAGTCATATGAATAACCCATATACAATTGAAACAAGAGCTATTGCTGATGGTTGTTTTTACACCCAATGCAGTGCTGGACCAATGAAGCATAAATGAATTAAAACAAAGTAAGGACATTAACTCTGTTTAAAAAAACAACTGCTGGCAACATTTTATAACACATGTAGGAGTGGATTGTCACTAGTATCTCATATCAAACTTCATTAACCCTTTACCCAACGAATCGCCTGCATCCGCCCGCGTAATATGCAAATTCAGCAGCTGAAAAAATATTATTTTTCGAAAAATTTCAACAAAACCATATGTGACCCCTCTTTGGAACGAGCTCATCGAGCTCATTCCAAAGAGGGGTCACATGATATGGTTTTGTTGAAATTTTTTTTAAAAATTTAAAAACTGATATTTAAAATAGTAAATTTTGAAATCATCTGCATTGGGTAAAGGGTTAATATCCACATATTCACTGCTGAGATATTATTGCAGATCAAAAAAAAATCATGAAAATTTGACAAGTTAAGGATGGTAAGTGTGGTGAAAGGTATGCAGAACTTTTATTATAACCTGTGCAGGGCAGCTTGTCAAAAGGATCCCTCATACCATTTCATTGAAATACATTCACTAACTGAGATATCACTGCAGACCTCGGTTTGAATCCCACCTGCAACAGCCACATTGTGTCCTTGTGCAAGACGCTTCATCCATATTGCCCATGTGGGGGCACGATGGCATTGTGTACTATGACCAATTGCATGTCGATGGTGCACTTGTCTTCAAACCATTCCTAAACCTGCTTGTGTTGAGTTAGTATGTTGGCGAGTCTCACAGTTGCTTGCCATTGCTTGGTGGTTCTATTCAGATACTCTGGCTTCCTGCACCCGTAAAACAGTTGAACACAGGGTGGTCCTGGCTATCAAAAGTGCCGTTAATCCCCAATAAATACATAAACCAATCATTGCAGATGGAAAAAATCATGAAAAAATGAGGAAGTAAGGAATATGCAGGAACATTTCTCTCCAACCATGCAGGAGTGGTTTGTTCCTCATAGCAAATTTCATTGAAATCCATTGATTCTTTAAAACTTTGCTGTGGATGGATGGATTGATAAAGATGGAAGGCTGGATGGGTGGATAGATGGACAGACAGATGGATGGACAGACAGATGCATTTAATCCTGTTTTGTTTCAAATGTGATAACACTAATCCCTTACTGCTAAAATATTTCATGTTGGCATTAAGTCATGTCTTCATCGATGAGGATGTAATTGGGATATTATCAAGTAAGGATTATAATTCAAAAACAGGAATGGACATGAGAATTTCCAGTACTAGGCACTGCACAGGGTTAGCTTCTAACAATGGGTCTTCTTTGACGTTGTTTGTAAACATTGAATTTGCTTTCAACAGAGAATATTTATTTATTTATTTATTTATTTATTTATTTATTCATTTATTTATTTATTTATTGGTGTTTACGGTCACATACTTATGCACAATGGCTAATCATGACCGTGACAGTTTTACGGGTGGAGGAAGCTGGAGTACCAGAGAGAACCACCAAGCAATGACGAGCAGCTGCCAGCTCCCCAACATCGCAACTCCGCACTGCAGCACAGGCAGGGTTAGATTGGTTGAAGACGTGCGCACCATCGACATGCAGTATGCCTTAGTACATGGCGTTATCATGCCCCCACGTGGGGTTAAGTGTTTCAACAGTGATAGTGACAACTGAGATTGCAATTAGCATGGGTTGTGCCATGGGTGGAGATGCTGTTTTTGTTAATCTATAAATAAGCCATTGTTGTATGTTTTTTCTTTGAAAGATGGAAACAAATATTGTTTAAACCAAACTAATATAATATTAAAATATATGGTTTAACATGATACGTACCAGACTAACAAAAACACCACAGCTGAAGCTATCTGTCTGTCTGTCATGACAAATATTTTGTAATGTCCAGTTGACAAATCTTTTCTCCAAACCATCAAACGTTCTTCGATTGAAATATATTCTGCAAAATAGAACTATATTTCCATTCATAATAAAAAATTAATACTTTTTTATGTTGAAATAAATTCAAAATGTTTTAATTTAATTTATAATTTTTATATGATGACAATACAGGAATTGTTTCATGTCCTTTATCATATTTTATATTCCATTTCAATCATCTTTCTGTGTTGAATATTGTAATTGTCATAAAAGGTTGCTGAGAGGTTGAGTCGACAAACAAATAAACTAATGTCTTGATTCTCGAGATTATGTAATAAGAATCTGATAATATACAACGTATAAGCAAATAACAATGACATCCAGTTTATTCGTTATCAATGGTTTCTTACAACCCACAATGCAACAGCACTACCGGTGCTGCTAAAAGAGTCCAGGCAAAATAAGTGAGACAACACTACAACTCTCCCTTCTTTAGGGAAGAAAATAATATCACCTAAATTAATGTCGAGGACAAAAAACTTTGTCAACTATTTAGTAACATAGTCTTTCAAGTAAGGTGGCATAGTATGGTGTCTATGTGGATATCGTCGACCAGTATGGGCATCCGGTAAGGAATATGGTAGTTCAACTGGAGGTGAAGGGATATTGTTGTCACCATTACCTGAAGAATGGCCATCAAAATCCCAATCGGCCTCCACAGCTATAACTGTAGGTTCTGCTTCAATTGACACGGGTTTAAAGTGTGAACTATTTCTTGCCTTCACCTCTCGCCCCTCTTAGCAATGATCATTGAACCCTTTTTCTTGATAACCTTGAAAGGGTGAGGATCAAACTGACTTGTTAGTTTATTACCTTTTTTCTGTTTCATTAAAACCTTATCCCCAATTTTGACATGTTCCCTCCCAATGACGCGATGATGTTCGGCATATGTTTTCATTTTCCTTTTAGCAAGTGCATCTTTTACTGTAATACTACGTTTGACAACATTTGAGCCTGAAATCTGGGGAAGCTTAGTTTTCACTGGGCGGCCAGTGTTTCTTAGAAAAGCATAAAGTGCTTGTTTCCAAGGTTGGCCTTCCAATTGTGCTGTTTGGCAGACTTTCTTTAATAGCTTCATAAAGGATTCAACTTCGCCGTTTGTTTCCGGTCACAAAGGCGTCACTTTTCTGTGCTGAAAACCTACATGAACTGAAAAAATTCTAAACTCTGCTCTTTGGAATGGGGAGCCATTATCACTGCGAATAATATCAGGTATTCCGTGGGTAGCAAATAGTCGATCAAGTTTGGGAATGACTTCTCGCGCAGATGTGCTATTGCAAATCTCCACCTCTGGAAATCTGCTGTGATCATCAATAATGACCAACAGATATCGACCACATGGCAATGGGCCAAATAAATCAATGCTAATTTCAGACCAGGGAAGTCTGGTCATCTTAATTGGTTCATGAACAGTTTTTGCTGTTACAGCCTGACAAGGGCTTTAGTAAAACTTTTTCTTTATAGACAGCTAATTCGTTGCTGATTTTGCAATAAGGTTGAATTTCTGGTGGAGCTTCATGCCATAGACCAGAATGAGTGAATGCAATGACCTGTTTCAAAGTTGAATCCTTCTCAGTTTCCCTCTGAACATCCCCCAGACTGATAGATTTGGGACATGCATCTGAGACTATTAAATTTATGTACTCTTCTGTGCGACTAACTTTTGAATGACATTTCAAAGGATGCCTGGACATATAATCAGCTGGATTATCTAACCCTTTACTGTGTTTCAAAGTGAAGTTGTAAACTTGAAGACGTAAGGACCATCTTACAAGTCTCATTGACAACTTGGCTTTGGGTTTTCCAAATAACCCAAGTAACGATGGTTTGTGGTCAGTATAAACAGTGACAGGTTGGCCTATTGTGTACAAATGAAAATGTTCAAGGCCCCAAACCACAGCCAAAGCCTCCCGTTCAAGCTTACTATATCTTTGCTCAGTTCGGGTTAATGATCTACTACCAAATGAAATAATTTTGTTATTCTGAACCAGAATTCCTGCCACACCAACTGGGGAAGCATCAACATGGAGTTGGGTAGGTATATTTACATCAAAGTATGACAATGTTGGACAATTTACAACATGTTGTTTTAGATCAGAAAATGCCTTCTCATGCACAGATGTCCATTCAAATTTCACATTTTTGTGAGTCAATTCCCTGAGAGGGGCAATGAGTGTAGAAAATTCAGGAAGAAATCTTGCACAGAAATTCAACATACCAAGTACCCTTAAAACTTCCTGGCGAGATTTAGGGTGTTCCAAAATTTTAAATGCTTCTACTTTACGTTTGTCTATGGACATTCCTTCAGCTGAAAAATGCAGGCCATAAAAGTCTATGGAAGATTGTTTGAAAGAGCATTTTGAAAGGTTGATTGTAAACCCATGCAATCTCAAACATTCTAAAGTATCAATAACATCTTGATCATGGTCAGTTTCAGACTTTGAATGTACCAAAATATCATCTGAAATGTTAAGTGCTGATGGAACAGCTTCTAAAGTTTGTTGAACAATTTTCTGACAAATTTCTGAGACAGTATTTATTCCAAAGAATAAACGCTTATACCGAAAAAAGGCCTGTGTGAGTGGCAAAAGTTGTGACCTTTCGAGATTCCTCATCTAATTCAAATTGGTGAAATGCTTTTCGAAGGTCAATTTTTGAGAATACTTTGGATCCATTTAAGTTGTGCACAATGTCATCAACTGTGGGGGTAACATACCGTTGACGTTTAATGGCAACATTTGGAAGCCTCATGTCAACACAAATACGAACATTTTCGGGATCTTGTGGCTTGGAAACCGCTACAATGGGTGAAACCCAATCAGTGGGTTCATTTACTTCTTCAATGATGTCCTCTTGCAGCAGAGACGTTAACTCCTTCTCAACCTTTTTTCTGGTGTGAAAGGGTAAATGCCTACACTGCTGTACTACTGGGGAGGTATTGTCAACGCAAAGCTTAACTTTGCTTCGATTATATTTTCCAACACCCTTGAATAATTCGGGATGGTGGGACACATACTGAGAAATTTTCAAACCTGATGTCTTAGCTACAAACGCAGGACTGTTTCTTGGATGAGATTTACTAGTACATGACGGCACAGATCTATCAGAGGAAACATGATGGATGTTGTCAGATGTACCACTGCTGATTGTCTCATCAGAAGCAATACCTGACAACACAGCATGTTCAGCGAGATTAATTGAAACTGTATGTGTATTAGTCGATTTTTGACGTGAACGGGGTATTTTGGTGTGACTCAATGGACCACCAATGACAGTTTCACATTTAGCATTATTCCTATTATTTAAGTTTGTTGATGCATGAGGTACGGGCACACTACATTGTGTGGGGACATCAGAACCGGTGTACAAAACACCCGCCCCCGAGAAGTGAAAATATTTGCTTCATAATTATTGCTTGTGTCAGTATTGATTGTCAGAAGACCAAGTTTTTGAGACACTTCACAACTTAAAAGTGTAAATGTACCCTTTTTGCTCACATAAAATGTAGCAGGAATAGAAACATGGTTAAAACAGATAGTGTCTTCAAATTTGCCCAGAATGTTCAGCTGATGAGCACCATAAGCATTTACTTTCTTCACAGTTGGACATAACTGAGGTGGTGACAAAAGTTTTTTGTGGGTAGTATAGCTCATTAAACAACAAGAAGCTCCTGAGCCTACAATGGCATCTAATTTACACTGATTGACAAGTACTGTAAATATAGGTTGTTTTATAATTGGGTCAGACTGAACACCATATGAGAAAACGTACTCATCAGAATCTGTATCAGGATCAACAATATGATTTAAGCTATGTGACTGTCTGTTGTTCTTTTGTGATTGCCTATAAGTTTGGGATCGAAAGTTTCTTTGTGCAGGTAGGTATTTTCTTTGAGCCGAAGCAGAAGACTGTTTCTGAGACTGATGCTGACTGTTCTGCAGTTTCTTTGCACCCCTATTACGACATAACCGAGAATAATGACGTCCCGAACAGTGAATACAAACCGAGTTATAGGCTGGACATGCCTGTCGACCACCAGGATGTGGCCAACTCTGACTGCAACGGTAACACAGATTTTTAAAACTTCCAGATTGCACAAACTGTACCGCATCATCGAATGGTGTAGAATAACTTGAATCAGTATCCCTGACATTGTAAGCACTCGCAACATTTTCAGAATCTTTCATGCTTTTGGTGTGCTCTTCAGTAATTTCAAGTGATCGAGCATATTCAACAAGTTTATCTAAAGAAAGATCTGGTTCACTTAAGCCGCGTTTGGTCACCTTATCGCACACAGAACCACTGATTATTTGTGATTTTACTTCACCATACAAATTAGCAAATTTACATGTACTAGCAAGTTGCATTAGTCTGCTGTGATATTGCGAGAAAGTCTCTCCCTCATGTTGTCAGGCTTGTCGGAAAATGTATCTGTTATATTCAAGATTTTGCTTAGGGTTAAAGTAGTTGTCAAGTAACTGTACGGCTTGTTTGAATACATCTACGTCTTCTTGAGACCTTTGTGTGGGTTCGGATAAAAGATTATCGTAAATGTCATTGAGCTCATCTCCAGCAAATGTCAACATTAGGGCTTTTTTTCTGACGGGGGTCCTCAATTTTGTACGCCACGAAAACATTCTCATCCAGCCGCCGAATCCATTTGTTCCACCTAAGCGCTACGCCATTGGCGTGACAGTCAAACTTGGGATAATGAAACATATTAAAATCCATCGATGTCGCCATTGTAATGTCTTGATTCTCGAGATTATGTAATAATAATCTGATAATATACAACGTATAAGCAAATAACAATGACATCCAGTTTATTCGTTATCAATGGTTTCTTACAACTCACAATGCAACCACACTACCGGTGCTGCTAAAAGAGTCCAGGTAAACAAAATAAGTGAGACAACACTACATAAACAATCAGCCACAATTGGAGTATCCAAGCTCAACTTTCAGGATGTTCTAAGAATAAATGAATTTAAAAAATTGAGAAATGGAAAGCAAGCAGTAATCAACCACATACCTCCAGTTATTCAAAATATTGTTGAATGATCTTTCTTTTGCCCAGAGGATCCGTAATGTATCATTTTTCTTCAGGGGGAATAGCAATCTTAAAAATAAGGATAAATAGAGGATATCTAGTGTTTTTGAGTGGATACCAAAAATCATCTCATGAATGACCGAGACAAATGTTTATTTTTTGCGAGCACTTAATAAACTATTTGGGGGCGCGGTGGCTCAGTTGGTAGAGGTGCAGGCTGCAAGCCGAGAGGTCCTCGGTTCGAATCCCACCTGCGGCAACCGCGTTGTGTCCTTGGGCAAGACACTTCACCCCGATTGCCTACATGGGGGCACGATGACGCTGTGTACTGCGGCGTACTGCACGTCGATGGTGCGCATGTCTTCAACCAATCTAACCCTGCCTGTGCTGCGGTGCAGAGTTCAGAGTTACGATGTTGGGGAGCTGACAGTTGCTCGTCGTTGCTCGGTGGTTCTCTCCGGGTACTCCGGCTTCCTCCACCCGTAAAACTGTCACGGTCACGATTGGCCATTGTGCATAAAAAAATGTGACCTTAAACACCAATAAAAATAAATAAACTATTTGTCTCGGTCACAAGTGAGATAATTTTCGGTATCCACTCAAAAACACTAGATTTTCTTTTTATTATATGCTTTTTATAAGAATCTGATAATTCCACTAGTTTCAACCTTGAATTGATTCATGAAAGTAAACAGCGTATTGAATCATTGAAATGCAGAAGTGATTTGATTGTTAATCGGAACAGACAGTGTATTGCAATCTGATTCAGCTGGTGAGTTTCTATTCCAAACATGGCCTGTAAGTCTGTAATATAAGTTTTTGGTTTGGTACGTCCTTTCAAGGTGAATACGTGTTGAATTATTGCTGAAATCCACTCAAACACACTAGATTTTCTTTTCATTATACGTTTCTAGAACAAATAGATCATTTCCAGTGATAATTTGACTCGTATTCACCTTGAAGTGATGCTCTGAAAGCCGCCATTTTGATTAGTACCATGAAAGTGAAAATTTCTATATCTTCACCATGGGAGATACGATTTCTATCTTTCTGCAATTTCTTCGATAATCTATCATTTAGTGTATAATAAAAGATGATACACAAGAGAATTTTTTTCTTTGAAATAAATACCCTTCATTCTACTTGCTCATCATACTTGCTGTTTTCATGTATATCCTCATTCAAGTTGTTATATCTCCCAAATCTGAATTTGTATTTGCTGTTTTCATTAAAAACACTCTGCTGTTTTTATTAAAAACACTCTGCTGTCAGTCCATCAGCTATTGCTTGTCTTTCAATAATTATTTAAAAAATTAAATGCGCCGCGTACCATGGATTCTATTTTTTGGGTGGTAGATTAGTGTGACAAGAGGAAGGTTCCTTTTGATAAACAGTTTTCTGCCATATCTAATATGGCTGCCATCTTGGATTTTCATCATTTCTGGTTGCTCATGCAATAATTTAAAGTGAACATCATCGATCCTTTTTTTTATGTAGTGAATTAGAGGTGACTATGAGAAGGTTCATTTCGATAATCAGTTTCCTGCTGGTATTGATATAAAGTATTGGTATTTATGCTACATGTATTATGATTACATACAAGATGAATTATCAAATTTGTGCAAAGGCTTTTAAGCAAATACAAATTTCATGTCAAGAATTTCAGTAAAGCAATCTGTACATGTAAAATATCAAAATGCAGTTCATGTAAAACCTATCACTAACACCCAATGGTTCCCATTCATCAGCTGAATTCCCATAAGGGCTTCAAATGAGAGGAATTTTGTCTGCAATTATAAAATAAATGGAACTTGATTCACTATCTATCTAATATAAATTGCCAACAAATATTCTTGGGAAACTGATGGAAAAATGGCTTTAAACATTAAAGTCAATTTCATTTCATTCAATATACAATTCGAAGACAAGTGACCCTGCCCCCACAACTTCCTCCAGTCAAACTGACAGCAAAGGGAAGTGCCCCCTATCTGGTATAATCTAATTTAATCCCCTACAATGTTGCATCTTTGCCCATTACTCTTCCCTATTTAGTTTCGTTACATTCTTCAACAGGCATTTGTCAAACATTGTAAATTTTTCAGCAATATTTTTCACAACCTTGTTGAAAGCACCCTCTATATAACAATCCAATGGGGAATGTTTCATGGCCCTACTCTTTAATTTCCAATACAACATACATATCTTGTTTGTTATAATACCATAGTGTTTTTGCCTTTTTATGAATGTGCTCATTAGGTTTGAAGTTATTTAAACATATCTTTGCCATACTTTGGAATGGAATATGAAACACTCTACTTGCATTTCTTTGTCTCAATGTCTCCAAATAGCAATCTATCATCTACAAGAAAACAAGTTTTCAATTTTTTAAGTTTTGAATGTTTGTCTTAATGTGGTCCCTGTAGTGCCACTTAACCCCTTGAGACCTTAATTATCCTGACGTTCAAACGTCACTGGGAATTCAGTTTCTTCAATGTTTTTTTCAAAATGCAACGTCAAACGTCGAAAAGTACAAGATATTTTTCACATTAGTGATTATCTGGTTGGGGGCTAGATTATTTTTGGTGTTCTGAACTTGTTATTCAAAACTTGTTTTATTACAAATTATTGGAGTGCACCCACAGGCCCTCTCCAATAATTTGTAATAAAACAAATTTATATGAGAAAAAATATTATTTGTGTTTGACTGAATATGAAATACAAGCAAGGAAAGTGTTGAATTTTGCTCTGCTATCCTCATTTTTTGAAAGCCCTGATAGTGGCTTCTAGCACTCAACCAGTTAAGAAGTCTTGACAGCAGGATTATATTAGTATTTTAAGTTGCGATAACATTTGGATCAACGGTTGTCACTGAGCATTATTGGGGAGAAAATAGAAATTGTGGTTAAAACTTTAAAAAATCTAAAAATAATAACCAAACAAATGACCACAAAGTATCAAGGCGCTGTTGGATTTCGTACGTCATAAGACGTACAAAAGTATCAAAGGGTTAAAAATAAATAAATGCTTTCAAACAAAAGCTTTCTAGGGTATATAATTCAAAATGTAATATGAATGCTCAGATGTTCAAGTAGTGTTTGTCCATGTGAACAATGGTTGTGAAATTTTGATTTTACTTAATAGTCCAGGCACATTAGACATAAAAATGAGAAAGTAAGGAAAAAAATCGGAGAAAGCTGATTTTTTTATATGTTTCCGGGACACACATTGCGGATAAAGTGTGAAACGTCCCCGCGAATCCGAGTTGAGCTTTTTTAGTTATAGCATTTTTTTGATGAAAAAAAAAATTCGACCCAGCTCCATATTTCTCATTCTTATTCGCCTTAGTGGGGTGAGAATCATAAATATCATGCTGAATTATATTGAGAATACATATCCCCAACAGAAAATGCCAACTTTGTACCAATCCTCACACTCAATGGTGAAATATTCACGAAAATGTACAAAATTACGAAAAAAATTTTATTGTTTTCATACACACAACGGTACACAACGTCCATTAAATCAAATCTACGACTACTTTGGGAGTTAAATTATATATCAAAAATTGCAGAAAAGCAGTGGCTTTATAATGATATATAACAATAGTCATTTATTCCATAATGAACTGGTGAAACGTGTGAAATATTAACCATACCCCCTAAACTCAAATTCAAACGGCATCGACTTTTCTCATTCAAATACCGTATTATAGCATCATTGTTTCAATTTCCATGTTCGATTAAATCACATAATGTGGTGTTCGCCTACACTCAAGATGCATTGGCATGTAATGTGTGCACGCCCTTGATGTGTACTCATAAACAAATTTGTATTGTACTCCATATGATTATGTCATATTTAGGGGCAATTGGTTCGATCATGGCTGGTAGCGGCTTGGATGAACTTTGGGGGACTGTTTATGCTGGTGGGTCAATCCATCATTTGATCAGTGGTCATGCATATTCAAGAGCAGTTCGTGCCCATTTGCTAACACAAATTGCCATTACAAAACTTGTGTTTGAAGAAAGCCGAACACTAGATAACATAGACTGCACAGAAGTCAATGAAATATTCTGTGGTCTTGCCAGAGGTATCAAGAAAGTGTCAACCATCTACTGTCAAAATTACACAAACTGCTCCAGAATGCGTCCATAGGACGCACAGGAAAGCTTTGGGTACAATACTACGAGCAAATAGGTCTTCTCCAGTTGTTCTTGAGAGCAGAGCGCACAGGCGACTGGGAACTCCACACATATTGTGTTCGCAATATGATTCCAGTATTTCACGCAGGTGGTCATTTTGCATACGCAAAAAGTTCTCATCTCTATTTGCAGCAGATGAATGAGCTAACAGAAATAATGCAACAGGATGATTTGAAGTTGTTCACTGAGAAAGGTTACTTTACCATAAGGCGCTCAGATAAATTCTGGGACGGGATATATTCTGATCAGACCATAGAGCAGTGTTTAATGAGAATGTTCAAGCTCCCTGGTGGTCTCACACATGGCAGGGGAATAACCGATAGCACTGTTGCGAAATGGGTACATGAACTACCTCTTTGCCTTTCGATATGTAATGCTCTCGAAATTTTTGTTCATGTTCACACTGGTCATGGCGAACAACATCGGGATCTCCGTCAAAGTTCACAATTGACTGATGCCAATGATATCACCAAATTATTGAACTGGCTCAGAGTGCATTCCCCCTTTCAGAATAGAGATCCACTACAATTAGTCTCTATAGCGACCAGGCTTGTGGCCGACGAAACTGTGAACTGTGACCAAGTTCGCAAAATTGGTGAATGTTGCGTATCGAATGTTGTAAGCAAAACGTTCAACAGCATCAAACTACGACGTGTTGACACTGTGAAGTCTTTCGCATCGATGGCAAATAGCATCAAAGTCCGTGGAAGTAAGGTAGTGATTGACCCCACAATTCTGTACAACCGCATCACATGTGTTATTCAGTCACAAGCAGAGATGGAAGAGTATCTCAAATATGAACTCGCCCCGAAACCACCAGCATTGTTTGATTCTGCTGGAATGAGGAAGACACAGAAAAGCACGCTCGGTAAGATCCTCAAAACATACGGTTCTGAGCAAACTAAAATCCCAGAACATTCTCTGTTTGTTGTAGATGGTGGATTTTTATTGAGGGCAGTTGTATGGCCTAAACAGTCGTCATATAAGGACATATGTACATCATATTCCAATTATCTAGTGAGACATTTTGGGGTGAACGTCGTGGTTGTTTTTGATGGTTATGCTTGTACAATGTCGACAAAGGGCATGGAACAAGCCCGTAGATCTAAAGACAGGTATTCCATTGATATCAATATCTCACCCGAGTTACCAGCCACCACACCCCAATCCGATTTCCTTGCAAATGCCAAGAACAAAACCCAACTGATCGATCTTCTAATGCAGGAGCTATCTGCTATCAATATTCAGTCCAAGCAGGCCGAGGCTGATGCTGATGTACTGATAGCCGAAACTGCACTTGACATCGCTCAAGATGACAACAATGTTGTCATTGTGGGAACAGGCACAGACTTGTTAGTCATTCTTACCTCTCGAGTTCAACCGGGATGTAATATTCACATGATGTATTCCATTACCCCAAACTTACTAGTTTCAGTTAGTGAAATAGCAACCAAAATGGGTGACCATAGAAGCAACCTCCTTGTAGCACATTCTATAAGTGGTTGTGACACTACTTCTGCACTCTTTCGAGTTGGTAAGAAGAAAGTATTCAGTACAATTGTCTCCGATGTTACTAGCGACTCACAACAGTATGTCAACACAATTTTGGCGGATGACAGTACACCAAGTGCAGCAGCCGCTGCCGGGGAACAACTTCTCCTGATCTTATACGAGAGTAAATTCCTCTCTCGACCAATATAGATATGTCACTTACAAGCGTTATGTAGCAAAATCTAAACTGAATAAACCCATCGACCTTGCCTCACTCCCACCAAGCAGCGATGCTGCACAACAACATGTCTACAGATGTTATCTCCAGGTCCAACAATGGCTGGGCACTTCGCTTCCTCCGACGGATTGGGGGTGGTCACTAGACAATGGACTTCTTGTACCGACTGCAGCCACAAAGCCATGTGCAGCTGATAACCTACTGAATCTGATCAGTTGTGGTTGCAAGAATGCTTGTACAAAAAGGTGTGGGGGTAAGAAGGCAGGACTCTCTTGCTCAGGTTTGTGTAATTGCAGTTCGGATTCTTGTAACAACCACAGAAACACTGTCCTGTCGGAAATTTCTGAGTTCGATGAATAATATGTATATAGGTCATGTCATTTCTGTATATAGCGTTGATAATAGTCAATGTAACTTAATCCATGTTGATTGATTTGTACATTCTGTAAATATTATTTATTGATTTTTGTACATTCTGTAAATATTATTTATTGATCTAATGCTGCCAGACACAGACGTGTCTGTTCGGTCCCAAGCCCGAAAATAGTTGAGTTCTCATGCTGACGAATTTTATGCCAAAAGGGGAACTCGGCCAGAAGCAGAGGGGGTCTTCCATAATGTCTATTTTGTAAGCAATGATAAAAGTCTTCAAATGGTGGTGGATTTTTTATCGTCTGTCCAACTAACATCCCGTTCTGTACTACGACCCTTTGGGCAAATCCGTTAGGAAAATTATCATTTTTTGCGTAAATCCGATACTTTTTTGTGAATTTTCAATAATTTTTCGCAGAAATTGTCACAGAATGCACATTTTCCTCTAGGTAAATGTATATTAGACATTATGTAGCTCGAAATACGCGTAAACAAAAAATACAGTTGGATCAATTCGAGGTTACAAAGTTCATGCGATTTTTTTAAATTTTTTTCAAACGCGTTTTCGAAAAAAGGCTGTAGAAAAAAAAGCTCAACTGGGATTTTAGGGGACTTTTGTCTAATCGTTCAGTGACATGTACTCGACATTCCCTGAAAAAATCAGCTTTCTCCGATTTTTTTCCCTAGTGAAACCTAATGTTCTTGGGCTATAATGTGGTTTCCACTGGTCCCACATTTATAGGCATAAAGATCCTGGGGTATATAATTCGATACATTTAAAATAGCCTCATGTGTTTGGTAGGGTTTGCAGATGTACATGAAGATTTCTGATTTTTTATTCAATCCCCATATGGGTCTGGTGGCAAGCCTTTTATCATTACATAGTGGTTTATGGCAGGTATCGCAAATTATAGGAAAATCTTCACACAATGTTGATGTAAAATAGTAACTCATATAATCTTTTAATTGAAAGTCTGCAGTCCTAATGAATTTGCCTTATTAAAATTCATGGCAGAACATATGTAGCCACTTTTCAATAAATTGTAACAAGAAAAGGGTGTGGTGTGAGCAAAATTGAATGACCCCCATAAGCTCGCAATTTAATTGCAGTTGGAATTTTTAAAATAAATACCTCATCTGTGCTCCTTCCATCCATTCCATTGATCTGTCATCCCTACGTAAACTACAGATGCAGGATCAAAAATGCTGGATACTTACATTCACTACAACGTATATAAAAGTGCAAACCAAGCTAATTAGGTTGATAATTAAGAAAATGGGGGCGCGGTGGCTCAGTTGGTAGAGGTGCAGGCTGCAAGCCGAGAGGTCCTCGGTTCGAATCCCACCTGCGGCAACCGCGTTGTGTCCTTGGGCAAGACACTTCACCCCGAATGCCTACATGGGGGCACGATGACGCTGTGTACTGAGGCGTACTGCACGTCGATGGTGCGCATGTCTTCAACCACTCTAACCCTGCCTGTGCTGCGGTGCAGAGTTCAGAGTTACGATGTTGGAGAGCTGACAGCTGCTCGTCGTTGCTCGGTGGTTCTCTCCGGGTACTCCGGCTTCCTCCACCCGTCAAACTGTCACGGTCACAATTAGCCATTGTGCATAAGTATGTGACCTTAAACACCAATAAATAAATAAATAATTAAGAAAATGAAAGTGTCAATAACACTGCAGAACAGTTTGTCTGAGAAGGGACTGAGCTAAATAGAAAGCTTCAGTAATGGCTAATCATGACCGTGACAGTTTTATGGGTGAAGGAAGCCGGTGTACCTGGAGAGAACCACCAAGCATCAATGAGCAACTGTCAGCTCCTCAACATTCTAACTCTGTTCAAGCTCCACTCAAGCAGAGTTACAGCAGTTAAAGACATGTGCACCAGCGATGTGTAGTATGCCTTAGTACAAGGCGTCATCATCGTGCCCCCATGCAGGCAGTCAGGATAAAGTGCCTTGCTCAAGGACACAACGTGGGTCGTCCCAGACAGGGATTGAACTCTGAACCTCCAGCATAGAAGTCCAATAGTCTACCACTGAGCCACCGCGCTCCACACAAAAGCTGCATATGAAATCTGAAAAAGATCTTGTGAGAAGGGTAGGATTTTCTTATGGAATTGTTGACAATTATATGCCAAAGCTTAAGATGGTCGCTGGCAGCCATGTTTTTCAACAATATTTGATAGCTCCCATCGAGACATTGCCCCAAAGCCACATATGAAATTTGGAACTGAATGGGGGAGAGCTGTGGCCTGTATGGTATGCTGAAGGAATTGTGGATGGACAGAGAAAAGTGCACAGAAAAACAGACTATGGATAATAACCCATCCCAATAGCTCGTACTTGCCGATTTCAGGTTGAGCTAAAAAACATACATTATACCTTCATTCAAGTTATATCTCCCAAATCTGAATTTGTTTTTGCTGTTTTTATTAAAAACACTCTATTTGAGTTTTGGTCATGTCCAGCTGACTGTCGGTCCATTTGTCCATCAGCTGTTGCTTGTCTTGCAATATTTTTTTCAAAAATTAAATGCGATTCTATGGATAAATGGATTCTATTTTTTGGGTGGTAGATTAGTGTGACTAGAGAAAGGTTCCTTTTGATAAACAGTTTTCTGCCATATCTAATATGGTTGCCATCTTGGATTTTCATGTTGCTCATGCAATAATTTAAAGTGAAATGCATCATCGATCCTTTTTTTTGTGGTGGATTAGACGTGACTATGATGAGAAGTTTCATTTCGATAATCAGTTTCCTGCTGGTATTGATATAAAGTATTGGTATTTATTAGTCCCCTACCGGCATCGCCAGAGCGGACTATAGGTTTGCACTCTGTCCATCAGTCTGTCAGTCACACTTTAGTTTTCCAGACCTTTTTTTGGAAACGCTTCAACGGAATGATTTCATTTTTGGTAAACTACTATAGAACGATGACTTACAGATCAAGTTTGAGTTGCATGCTGATTGCATTATTCTTGTGTGAGTTATGGCCCTTGCAAATATAGAAAAGCGCCAAAATATCAGTTTTCCGAATTTTTTTTGGAAACGCTTCAACGGAATGATTTCATTTTTGGTAAACTACTATAAAACGATGACCTACAGATCAAGTTTGAGTTTCATGCTGATTGCATTATTCTTGTGTGAGTTATGGCCCTTGGAAATATGGAAAAGTGCCAAAATATCAGTTTTCCAGACTTTTGTTTGGAAACGCTTCAACGGAATTAATGCTGATCACATCTAGGTTATAACATTTGTATAATTATTAATGCTCAATAGTCTGGTAGGGGATATTGTATTGCTTCAGCGATACGTGAGCTCTTGTTCTACATGTATTATATATAGTTACATACAAGATGAATTAACGAATTTGTGCAAAGGCTTTTAAGCAAATACAAATTTCATGTCAAGAATTTCAGTAAAGCAATCTATACATGTAAAATATCAAAATGCAGTTCATGTAAAACCTACCACTAACACCCAATGGTTCCCATTCATCAGCTGAATTCCCATAAGGGCTTCAAATGAGAGGAATTTTGTCTACAATTATAAAATAAATGGAACTTGATTCACTATCTATCTAATATAAATTGCCAACAAATATTCTTGGGAAACTGATGGAAAAATGGCTTTAAACATTAAAGTCAATTTCATTTCATTCAATATACAATTCGATGACAAGTGACCCTGCCCCCACAACTTCCTCCAGTCAAACTGGCAGCAATGGGAAGTGCCCCCTATCTGGTATAATCTAATTTAATCCCCTACAATGTTGCATCTTTGCCCATTACTCTTCCCTATTTATTTTCGTTACATTCTTCAACAGGCATTTGTCAAACATTGTAACATTACGTGTACACTCCATTTAAAAAAACAATTATCCAAAAATCGACTGAGTGTGTTATGTGTGATTATATAACAGCATATGTTTACTCTGTCAATCGGTGTTGATTGGGTAACCACCTGGCAATTTACATATTAATTTCTCTTCTCTATATCCTCTTTCTGTGCCTGAAACATTTTGTTTGGAAATTTTCTTTTTCAAAAAATGCTTTTAAATATGAAAATCTGTCCATTAATTCCTGTTTTGTGCTCTAATAAACCAGGGTAAAAATGCGAATTTTAATCAAATCCAAAACATTCTATTTTAATACGGAAATAAGTTAAATATTTCGAAAAATACTGGCCAGATTTTTTTAATTCATACATTAATCCCCAGTACAAAGTTTGGGAAATGATAGATATGGTATGTTTATGTGATTATTTTATGAAATGCTGGTTTTAGAAATTCTTTGACTAAAGACTAATATTGTTAATCAGATTCAGTCTGGAAGAATTTTCTCGCCAAACAATAATTGATTACATAATGCTTCTCTCCTAACCTATTTATAGTAACGATTTCGGGGTTTATCATCCTGTTTGTATCGGCTAATTAACACTGACTATCGGGGGTGATGAATCGGGGTCTTTAATGCAGTGTAGACGTAATAAATTTTTCAGCAATGTTTTTCACAACCTTATTGAAAGCACCCTCTATATAACAATCCAATTGGGAATGTTTCTTGGCCCTACTCTTTAATTTCCAATGCAAAGTACATATCTTGTTTGTTATAATACCATAGTGTTTTTACCTTTTTATGAATGTGCTCATTAGGTTTGAAGTTATTTAAACATATCTTTGCCATACTTTGGAATGGAATATGAAACGCTCAACTTGCATTTCTTTGTCTCAATGTCTCCAAATAGCAATCTATCATCTACAAGAAAACAAGTTTTCAATTTTTTAAGTTTCGAATGTTTGTCTTCATGTGGTCCCTGTAGTGCCACTTAACCCTTTGAGACTTTAATTATCCTGACGTTCAAACGTCACTGGGAATTCAGTTTCTTCAACGTTTTTTCAAAATGCAACGTCAAACGTCGGAAAGTACAAGATATTTTTCACATTAGCGATTATCTGGTTGGGGGCTAGATTATTTTTGGTGTTCTGAACTTGTTATTCAAAACTTGTTTTATTACAAATTATTGGAGAATGCCCACAGGCACTCTCCAATAATTTGTAATAAAACAAATTTATATGAGAAAAATTATTATTTGTGTTTGACTGAATATGAAATACAAGCAAGGAAAGTGTTGAATTTTGCTCTGGTATCCTCATTTTTTGAAAACCCTGATAGTGGCTTCTAGCACTCAACCAGTTAAGAAGTCTTGACAGCAGGATTATATTAGTATTTTAAGCTGCGATAACATTTGGATCAACGGTTGTCACTGAGCATTATTGGGGAGAAAATAGGAATTGAGGTTAAAACTTTAAAAATTCTAAAAATAATAACCAAACAAATGACCACAAAGTATCAAGGCGCTGTTGGATTTCGTACGTCATAAGACGAACAAAAGTATAAAGGGTTAAAAATAAATAAATGCTTTCAAACAAAAGCTTTCTAGGGTATATTATTCAAAATGTAATATGAATGCTCAGGTGTTCAAGTAGTGTTTGTCCATGTGAACAATGATTGTGAAATTTTGATTCTACTTAATGTGGTTTCCACTGGTCCCACATTTATAGGCATAATGATCCTGGGGTATATAATTCGATACATTTAAAATAACCTCATGTTTTTGGTAGGGTTTGCAAATGTACATGAAAATTTCTGATTTTTTATTCAACCCCCCTATGGGTCTGGTGGCAAGCCTTTTATCATTACACAGTGGTTTATGGCAGGTATCGCAAATTATAGGAAAATCTTCACACAATGTTGATATAAAATGGTAACTCATATAATCTTTTAATTGAAAGTTTGCAGTCCTAATGAATTTGCCTTATAAAAATTCATGGCAGAACATATGTAGCCACTTTTCAATAAATTGTAACAAGAATATCATTGGCAGTTATCTTGTATCCATACATTATCAGTGGTTGGAATTCCGAATTTCTCTCTTCCCCCCATTTTGCATCTGTTTGTTCTTCATTGAAACAAAATGGTCATTTTAAAAACAAGAAAACACTTTAAACAATTGGGTCTGGTCAGTGGTGTCATTTTTGAGTTACTAATATTGCACAAAAATGGACAATTTACAAATATCCAAAATTGCATACACATTTGATTCGACAAAGTGATAGTTTTTGAAAACACAGAGATAAAATATATATTGACTTGTTCTCTGCCACATGTATTGACAATCATGAAGAAAGAACAGCTTGATAGATGACTTCAACAATATTAATTGTGTGAAAAAAGGAAAGCTAAAAATAAAGCCACATTTATTAAGAGTTCTCTCCAGTGCACATACATTCACTCTCAAATTTCAGTTATAAAACAAATTAATGTTTTTAACATGCCTATTGCCCAGTTCATTTTTTTCCTTTCATTATCCACTGCAATAACTGTTTGGTCAGAGGTGAAGATATAATAATAATAATAATTAATAATGTTTAAGCCCAAATTCCATCTAAGGGTTCTCTTTGGCTTTACAGTAGAAGTAATTAAAATAAGTATGTATAGGTTCATATCACATTTCCAGATGAAATGCTTCACGAAATAGATGGAATTTTAATCCCAATTTAAAAGTTTCAATGCTTTGTTTAGTTTTTAAAATACTCGGCAGGGAATTCCAAAGTGCAGGGACTGCAACCGAGAAAGCTCTATCACCTGCTGAGACGAGTTTAGAAGCTGGCTGAGCCAGATTATTTGAGTCAGATGAACATAGGTTACGGCTTGGAGCATGATGTGATATCAGCTCCGCAAGGTATGACAGTGCGTTGTTAATACATTTGCAAGTAATAAATATAATTTTATATTGTATTCTCGGTTGGACTGAAAGCCAGTGGAGGTCCCTAAGAATTGGAGGTCCTTAGAAAATTTACTCTTACGAGTGACAACCCTGGCCGTGCAATTTTGGATATTCTGAAGCTTATCAAGTAAAGATTTTTTACACTCAAACAGCAGTGAGTTACAGTAATCCAGATGACTGGTGATAAATGCATGCAAGAGCTGCTTGGCAGTTTGCAGGTCAATAACAGGTCTTATCTTGCTGATATTCTGGAGGTGAAAAAATGTTGTGCAACAAACTTGCATAACATGTTTGTCTGCGGAAATGTTTTCATCCAAGAAATATCATAAGTTGCGAACAACGATATTGGGCGAAATTTCATTTCCCTCGATTAACAGAGATGTTTTGTCAAAGCCAGAGAGTTGGTGAGGCAGACCTATGTATATAACCTCAGTCTTATCAGCGTTCAGTTTCAGATAATTACTGTTCATCCAGTGATTGATATCAGCAACACACTCTTCTAACTGTTTACGTGACACAGCTCCCATATCTGACTTGAAGTGTATATACAGCTGAGTACCGTCAGCGTAGACGGATGATGTTACCAAGACGTAGAACGTATATCACGTAGAGCAAAGGCCCAAGGACAGATCCTTGAGGAACCCCATATTTTAATTGTAAGTTTAGATGATGATGAGCCATTTATATAAATACTCTGGGAACGATCATTTAAATAAGATGAAAACTAGTTTAAAGCGGTGCCGGAGATACCTATTCTATGTTCTAGTCTGTCAAGAAGAGTGCTGTGATCAATAGTGTCGAAAACAGCACTCAAGTCGAGCAACACTGGACAGGAAATAAGATGCCTGTCCATGGACATAAGAATATCATTCTGCACTCGAAGGAGGGCCGTTTCAGTGCTGCAGTAGGGTCTGTATTCTGATTGTGGAAAATTTCTGACAGTCCAAACTCTGACAGATGCTGATTTAACTGAAGCGCCACCGTGCGCTCAACAACCTTCAAAATGAATGACAGGTTGGACACAGGTCGATAATTCTTTAATATTTCTGGACCCATGCCAGATTTTTTCAGTAGCGGGGTAACCAGAGACATTTTCATTTCTGATGGAAAAAACTCGGAGACTAAGGAGGAATTCACAATTTCTAAAAGCCATGGCCCTATGGCTGGTAAACATCCCTTGAGCAGTCAAGTGGGAACAATGACCAAAGCGCATTGTTTAGAAGGGGCCTTTAGCACGATGCACTTGAATTCTTCCAGTGTAAATGGCAAAAAAGAATCAAGTCCAGCCTTGGCTGATGACTGTGGGGATTTCCTGGTGTCGGTTAGCAAACTCCTGCAGTCACGGTGGTCGGTGCTTAGACCTGCTCTTATCTTCTCAATTTTTTGGGCAAAAAATTCTGAGAAACGTTCTGCTAAGCAGAACACAGATGTGTGCTCTGGTAACACAGAGGGTTTCTTATGGTGTAATAGTTTATCTATGAACATGGTTAGTGTGTTTGGGCCTATTAATATTGTCTTTAATTATGCCTGCGAAATAGTTTTTCTTGGCTTTAGTAATTAACTTATCAACATGATTTCTCTGGTGAATGTACATTTCTCTTTGAATAAGGAGTTTGGAATTACGGCACAGTTGCTCGTGTTTACGACGTAGAGTCTTCGATTGTCTTATATCATCCGAAAACCATTGTGTGTTGGGTCGGATAGTTATTGTCCGGGTCTGAACAGGGACAAACTGATCAACAAGTTTATGCATGGACGATTTCAAGTTGTTGAACATTCCATCAGCAGACTCATGGGAACTTGTTTCATGTGCTTTGAGTGAAATTGGCTTACAGAATCACTTCACATCAATATTGCGAAATTTGCGGTAGGAAATGTTCTTCCTGCGTGGTGCTGGTTGCGGCCAACTGATTTTAAACTCAACGGCAAAATGGTCAGATAATGCCATGTCAGTGACGTTAATTTCGCGAACTAAATCTCATTCCACATCTCTGGTTATCAGCAAGTCTAACATATGACCGGCTTTGTGGATTGGTTTTGTCACAAGCTGGAAAAGATTCATTGAAAGTAGAAGATCGTTAAATTTGCAGGCATTTAAATTTGTGGCATTGTCACAAGCTGGAAAAGATTCATTGAAAGTAGAAGATCGTTAAATTTGCATTATCTACATCAACATGAAAGCTTAAATCACCAGCCACTATGAATTTCGATGGTGAAGCTGAAAGGCATCCTAAGAAAACTCCAAACTCTTCAATGAACAGATTAACCGTTGTATTGGATTTAGCGTTGGGAGGGTGGCCGATACACTATGCAGATGAGCAGTGTTTTGGACGCATGTGACAGAGAGGCCTCTAAGGTCTCAAATGATTTGAATTTTCGTGCAGGAGATTCTTGACAATGGGACCAGTACTCCTACCCCGCCACCCCGGCTAATCAGCGCAGGTTATGCAAGAGTTGTCTGTTATTCTGCTGCAATTTGCCTACAGTGAGAGCATCTTCTGCTGTGAGCCAAGTCTCAGTTATTGCTGCTATAGAGATGGAGTTGTCATCGAGATAGCTAAGGACTGTATTAGTTTTATTAACAATGGACCTTGTATTTAATAAACACATTTTTATTTCATTGTCTTTGGTCTGGGAAGGTTCAGCTATGTTTACGACGACTAAATTGTTTGTATTCAGATATTTGGTTTCACGCCTTTTGTAACGTCGTCGACGGCCTCTCCTGCTTCTGCACTGACGTAATATGCCAAGAGATTTAATGATAGCGATATTTTCATCTGTAAAATGAAATTGTACACTGTTGTAAACACTATTGATAAATGGTATGTTGAAATTTCGTAATAATTCCGAACTGTATGTGACATGTTTGTCACACGTCACACCTAAACTGTTCACTGACTCAACACTGTTCACTGACTCAACACTGGTAACAGCGTTGTAACTGGTGTGTGACATATTCATATAAGTCGATGGTCTGCTGTGATGAGCTGTATTCACAGTGAATTAAAATATACAAAAAGTCAGCAGAAACACCAATTTTTCTCCAAGAAAGCTACCAAAGTCCAGAAAAGAGCACTTCCCTGTTATTCTATACACCATCATAAATATCGTAGAGTAATATTAAAGTCCAAGAAACTGAAGAAGTGCAGAAAACGAACAATTTTTTGAAGAGCAGAAAACTATGCTGCCTAATGTTGTGTTTTATTTGAGATTTGTGATAGTCTTTCATCATTTTCGTGAGATTTTGTGTCACGTCTTTCTCTGATTCTATGTCTATGATTCTATCTGTCAAATACTGAATGGCATGTTTCACCTTTAAATTGAGGAATGCCATACTTAATCTGTGTGCCGATTCCTCGCTTGCACTTTCTGCAGTTCGTGTGCTTTTCAAAAAATTCATGAACTGTTGGGAAATGTTTTCATACTTTGTTAATTCTTATTCGAACTGTTGAATTATTTCCTGAATGTCACTTTTCTTTTTGTTCACAAATGTTTTCTCATCTAAAACAAGTAAATGCGAGTCAGTTGTTTTCTTGGGTATTCTCAGTTGTTATGAATATGTTTCGACTGATTTATCATAATGTTCTTGTTCAGCCAAGGTAAGTCTTCGTTGACAGATTGATGTATCTCTGAATCCGATGCCATGTTGAAGATGACTGTATGCAGATTTTGTACTGTAAGATAACAAGATGTGTCTACGGAAGATATCTTTATTCACCAAACAAACCTTCGGAAAGGGTACAAAACTGAAACTAGAAATGAAAAGCCACTTACAAAGTGTTAGAGGTTTACGAAAAATCTGCAAAAGTTATTGTTATTAGGGGGTACCATACCTGTAAAATAATACCGATAAATATAGGACACACAAATATGACGCTTAAGTGTTTCCGTAGATGAATAAAACTTTGGTGATCAGAGGTGGATAAAAACCCCAAATAAGAAAATTGCTTAACTTCAAGCTTATAAGAAGGGACTGAAAATACACAAATTTATGGAGAAAAGCAAATAAAGCTAAGAAAATAAGCCCGAATTACTCTGGGACAATGCAGTGGAAAACTTGAACATGGGAACGTATCTAGAACGGAAGTAAAACCACACAACTTGCGAGGGATGAAAATCAGTAGTTTATGAAAATTGAGTCGTCTGGTCGTCAACCTTACATACCTGTTTCCCCAGATGACTGCTGAAAGTTCATAAGGAGAGGGAATATCCAAAATGTCTATGAAACTTTCCCTGCGGCGTGTTCCGGTCGACAAATGCACAACTGATAAAAAACAAAACCTGTACATAGATTCAGGATACGCAACGGACTCGGTGATCATTTTTTTTATCTTCAGTTACTTTCAAAGTCGACATTGCAACTGTTATTATGTTATATTCGCCAATAAAATGAACGTCACACACAAATGAACCCACATGGAATGATATTTCCCAGGAACTCCTGGGAACTCTTTTATTTCTCATCATAATTTTATTGGCTGTGGACCGCTTTGACCAATAACAAATTTCAGAACATATAAATTTGGTGAATCATTAGCCAGTTGCTTGAATGATGCTGTTATCTGACCAAGCAGAGAATGTGCTTCAACCAACATTGCACTGTCTTGACTTGGCAGTCTTTTCACAGTTGTTTTGAAGACAAGATCGGTACAAAATACATTAACCCCTCCCCCCCCCCACCCCTCCCCTCCCCTCTCCCAAATATCTCAGAAATGACTTTTTTTGACTCTTGAAAAGCGGAAGCCGTGGATCTGCAGGAAATTCTCACCCCTGGATATATATACTTAGGACCCACTTATACTACATGCCAAATTTGGTTGAAATTGGCCCACCGGTTCTTGAAATAGAAATTTTGGACAGAGCCCAAAATGGATATACCCCCATAGAGAGCCCAAATATTGACCTTTCAACTTCACTTGAACAAACAAAGGATGTTCCATACCAAATATCAAGGCATTCCCTCTGGTGGTTCATGAGAAGAAGATTTTTAAAGGTTTTTAAGCTTTTGGGGTATAAACCAGAGCCCGAATATGGCAGCTGCTTCATTTGAACAAAATAGAAAGGGTATACTCCATAGATGGTCTGTGCAATATATGTTTGAATTTGGCCTAGTGGTTGTGAAGAAGAAGTCAAGTTTGCAAAACTGCATACTGACATACATGCTGTATTTAATAATAACATGTATTTCAATAATATCAGTGGTAATAGTAATTACTAATAATATTACTAATTGCATATTAAAAAAAAATAGAAATTGAGGTCTTACCCTTTTCATCTCCAATAGTTATATTTGATGCTTTTCGATAAAATGCACCCTTGCTTCCTACATGTCCCACAAATTTTTTCTTCAATGAAAGTTTTGACCTTTTGGAAAGATTAGTCTGTTTTAAATCTTTCTCCCTGAAAATGAATTCATAAATTCCATTATGCATTCTACATGAATGATGGATAATAATAATGATAGATTTGAGATCAAGCCACATCCAACAGCCATGCTGGAATTTGCTCTTGGAGTGGGGGCAGTGAGTCTAACCCTTTACCCAACGAATCGGCCACATCCGCCCACGTAATATGGCAAATTCAGCAGCTGAAAAAATATTATTCTTCAAAAAATTTCAACAAAACCCTGTCATGTGACCCCTCTTTGGAATGAGCACGTTGAACTCGTTTCAATCAGGGTCACTCATGGTAGGATTTCGTTTAATTTTTTTTTTTAAATTTAAAAAAATGAAAATACTAAATTTTGATATCGTCTGCGTTGGGTAAAGGGTTAAGCAGTTTATTGCTATTGCCTATCGGTATCCTCTCTGGCATGGCTGCATAGGTGAGTTTTTAGCTTTTCTGGTGTCAATGTTGTCAATACCCGTCAGTAAGCCCAGGGGGCACATGAAAAAAATTGTTAGAAAAATTGGGGGTGGGCTTATTTACGGAGAAAACCAAGTGTACGATGTTCAGTAGGAGGTCAATTTGAGTGACTGATCACCCCGTTTGTTTGGGGTAATGTTATTTGTGAAAGAAATAAAATAAAAATGCACATACATTTCTGAGTTGTTTATTTCTTTGTTTCAGATCCACTATTCCATTTGTTCGAAATAAAAATTAACGGAGAAAATGACAAAAATAATATTTACAAATCGGGACAAAATAAGCTGAAACTGACGAAAACACACGTGGTCGATTTAGAACTATTTTTTAGGCTGACGCGGTGTCAGTGAATGATATTGTTGACTTTTCGAGGGTAAAATATAAAATAAAATACATTTTATATTTCTAGTACTGATACGTTTATCAGTGCTGGAAATATAAAATGTATTTTATTTCATGGATCATGTTTCAAAATTATGACAACTTGATGCGTAACCATGAATACATGTACCGGGTAATGAAACTAAGTGAAAGATTGGAAATCACGTGCTACCTATTTCTATTTTTAAAATTATAAACAAACACTTGCGAAAGAATGAAAACATTGAATAAATGTGGTAATTTCGTCCATGCTTGAGTCATTAAAACCCCTAAAAACTGAATGATTAAAGATGAATAATACAGAATTCCTTTAACACAAACCAAGGGATACTTTATTATTTTCCTTAAAAAATCAGTTTTTAGTTTTTTAATGATTTGGGCGTGAAGTCGTCATCTGTGCTCCATCCTTTACAATCACACTCGAAACAACAGAAATTGAAAACTAAATTAAAAACACACTTGCACCGGATTATTATCACTGTTCATCAAGTTAAGACTAGAAATAATATTCGCTACGGTACATCACCATGTTTAACAAGCGTGGGGGGGGGGGGGGGGGGGGGGGGGCACAGGTTTACACTGAAAACAATATTAATATAATACTAATAATTAAAACACTGGTACTGTGACACGATGCAAATGCTGCGATAAAGAAATAATAAACAATTAATCTATCAATTTTGAAAGTCGCTACAATTTTAGTTGTTGATTACCGCTTTAGAGCATCACTCCCATTGTGTCAAGTGTAAATTATAAGGCATGAATTAAGAAACATCCTCACCTCCAGGTACTAAAACTATATCGGTGTCCCTTTTTTCCAGACTTGCAGTAGTTTCTGGCGTATAATGAGGCCTGTATGTGTCCTAAACAAGTAAACGCCTGATATCATCCTCATTTTTGCCCCAGACTCTTTTAATCCATTTTCTAACTTCTTCTGCCGTCATCCAGCCATTCATCATTGAAGAAATTCTTATATTGTCAGGTATATTCAGTTTTGATAAAATATTGACGCTTAAGGATCAACTGCGCTCCTTGAAAATTATGTAGGCGGGCAACTTGGAGCCATTGGCACGAGCACATAACGCAACCGTACAACCTTTTTTTGAAGCCCCAGTATTGCTGATCCGTACAGTTTTTTCGCCTTTGATCGAATTGGTGTAACTCAGAGCACTGTCAAATCGTACCATTGTTTGATCCATATTTGCCATGTTATGAAATGTGTAGTCATTTTTCACTCTCAGATTTTTAATTGATGTGTGGAATGTTTCGATTTTCTCCTTAACATCTGCAGGTACTTTTTGAGAATCATTCGTCCCTCTTCGAATGCCGATGCTAAATCTCTTCTTCCACCTGTTGAGCCATCCATTCGAGACTTTAAACCCCTGAAGTTTCAGACGAGCTGCAACCTCTCTGGCCTTTCCTTGCAGCATAAAATTTGAAACAGGCCTACCTGCCTCCCTCTCCTCACACAACCAGTCAAACACAACCTGGTAAAGTTCAATCGACAATGGCTCTTTTCCTATGTTGAGAGATTTCTTAACTGAAGCTGCTGACTTGGGTGTCATTTTAAATTTATCAAAATCCCGGTTCCACAGGCGAATTTGTTTGCAGTCCACATTAAATTGTTTGGAAGTTTTAGCTTGATTTTCACCATTCTGACGATGCCATTCAATTACTTTTATTTTTGTTTCCTGTGTATAGCGATTACGTATGGACGACATGATTCATAAACAACAACTAATTTACTTATGACTTTGGAAGGCTGATAACCATATTTATTTACAAACCTGTCTCTTCTGTACACAGTATCAAAGACCACAAAACTTTCTGATCTTTATTTCAAGTCGCACTGTTACACAAACACTTGCAATATGAAACGTAAATAAAAGCACATGGGCGTGCTTTTAAAAAAAACAAGCTATATTTAATCGGACCGCCGTGGTGTGAATTGAGACTCCCCATTGTTAACACAAAAATGGCTTCACATGTGTGTTGTTTTCAAACAGCTTTTTAATTCATATTTGACAAAGTGGATATTGTAGTATATTTTCCTACAATGTATCAATTACCAAATACAATAGTACCTGTGAAGATTCCCGATACTAAATCAGCCGCGGCTGATTTCTCTCTGTCTCCGGTTGATATAAACACACGAACAGGATTCTTCTGGTACAGCAGTTCTTATAGGGCAGGAGGGATGCACTCGATTACCCTAACAGAATCGGGTAATTAAGGGCATGTCATATTATTAAGGGCGAACTTCACTATATTCCCCCCAGTTTTCTCAAATGGCCCTATAAATATTTCCCAAAAAGTGGGGGGCTGTCATTGGGAAGGAGATTCCCACACCTCTAGGAACTGTTATAGCAAAAGGGAAAGAAGTTAAAATTAATTTACCCCAACCCAAACCAAATTTAATATGCAACCCTATTTTTCTACATGGGTTGGGGTGGAAACCCAAAATACATCCCACGGTTATACCTGGGCAAGGTTGACTTTTGAACTTTTCTTGATTTCAATTTATAAATCAGAGGGAAGGGTTGGAGACTGTATGAATGATAAAATGATTAAATCAATCATCTAGAAGAAAGGGGTTCTCTTCACCTTCCTCAGCAAATTATAGATGAGGTATTTTCTTTTGAGTTATGAGCAGTGAGGTAACTCCTCCACAATTTCATCAGTATGAAATACATGTATATGAATGGGTTTAAGGGAAAGAATTTCCCTACTGAACATTCTATATAGCAGAAATACACCCAATCCAGTTATATATGGATATATATATACACTTCATCAAATATTTTATATAACTTCGTATATATATACATATAGATCTATTCATTTCTTAATATGTATCCTTGGTTATTGAGTTAAAAATGGTTTAAAGGGAAAGAATCTCCCTACCAACTAGGGGCATCCCCCTCCTCCCAGCAATAGTGCGTGCCACCTCCCCCAAGAACAGTGGCGAACCAATGGTGGCTCCTGACTGCTTCCCAAAGTATGGGCAGTCAGATTCCACTCCACCATGAGCCTGTCCAGCGGAATTTGCTGGATGCCTCCCCACTGCTGCTCGGTGAGGGTATGGCACAAGGGGCCTATGCTAAAATAGGTGTTGGGGAATTGCGCCAGCCAACGCCTGACAGTTTCCCCGTCACCTTTAAAGCAGTGCACATGTATGCACTGGCCCCGGCTTACAGTCTCTTGAAGTATAGAGAGGGCCTTACAGTGGACATCACTGCCCACTGAGTCCTTGGAAGACCCTCTCAAACGTAGGACCATTGGCTTCTGACTGCAAGCCAATTGGGCTAGATGGCGGAAAACCTGGTCCTGCATTGACCAGGCTTCCTGAGGTTCCGTCCTATCTAGCCCAATTTCCCCCAAGGCTGAAGCATGTGGTAACAGAGTGGCCACCTTACCCACAGCTTCGCCTATCTCCATGGGGGAAGCATCCCTAACATGGCGAGGGTGGTATCCGATGGCTACCTTTACCGTTGGTTCATAACCCTCCAGTTGGGCCAAGGTAGGGTACGCTGGAGGGTTGCAATATACTGCTACTCCTCCAAGTACAGGAATGGGAACTCCTGCCGGCCTTCCCGCCTCCAATTGGAAAATCTCCCTAGCTGGGAGGTGGGGACTTCCCAGCATAGCACAGGTTCTATCCAAATGGAGATGGGAGTCCAACAGGTAAGGATCCCTGCCCAATGGTTGCCTTTCCCGGTCTTCATTCACAGATTTGAAGACTGGGGCAGGAACTGCTTCCGCCGGACTATACATTGGCCTGGCAGACATTAACCCAGCTGATTGGGGTGAGGTTGCACCCCGCACAGTTAATGGGGAAAACCCAGGTGGCGGAGAAGTGACAAATGATGGGCGAGATGCCACCGGGGTTGAATGAGGAGCCAGACTAACAGAAGTAATCTTCTGGCTGCTCATCACAGGTTTTGTGACACTTTGTGTAGGACAAGGTGTCAACACAGGAATAGCTGGCCTAGGCAAAGCTGGAAATTCCTCTGGAGAGGCAGATGTGGTTGATGCAATAGAAGGGGTACCCCTCCTCTTCCCTTCTATTAAAATTAAAAACCACATCAGAACTCTCCAGTGGACAAGACTGGCCGGGGTAACCAGACACTGGAGTTGTGTGCTGTGTGGGGTTAATGGTGAATACCCCTGGTGGTCCTCGATGGATCTGATACGATCCACGAGGTTGTTGGAAACGGCCAACGGAAACTTATTAGTTTCTATAAACTCCTGGTTGGCCATATCCTTCAACTCCCCCAAGGACTTCCCCAGAGGAGCCACCATTTCCTCCAGTGCAGCCACTATCTGCCCTGGGGTAAATTGTGAACCCACTGGCCATACTTCCCTCATTGCGAGAGGTAAATGTTGTTTCTCGCAATGCCTCCTCAGTTGCCGGGTACTACCACGGCAACTGGGAAGCGGGCAGGTTGAGTCCAGGCCCTTCCGTTTGGGTGGCCTGTCCAAAGCCTCTAAATTTATTCCAGGGGGAACTTTTTGATCTCCCTCTGGTGTGGAATGGAGAGACATAGATATAAGGGAGGGGATCTCCCTTGTCTCTGGAATAGTTTGAATTCCCGAAGAATGGGAACTCTGGGCAGTTACAGTGCGAGTCCCAAGCTTGGGACTCACCTTAACCTTAAGGGGCAAAGATGACCTCCTCGACTGTGTCCCTCTATTCGAGGCACAGGCAGTTTTGGAGGTCTTAGGCCTAGCACCCTTGCCAGGCTTGGGAGTAGCTGCACTGCCTGGAGTGCTACTCCCAGAGTTCTTGGACTGAGTTCCCACAGTGTGTGAACTCTTGAACTCTTCAATTTTCTTATCTCCAATGAAGTGGACCCTTTGCAAGTTAGGGTCCGTCTTCAATCTCACATCTGTGGATGTGGAAAGCGGGGATGGGTCCCTTTTAGGACTTCTGTCCTCAGAACTCGTACCTCCATTAGATGACATCTACAAAAATAAAACAATTATAAAGGACAGGTTGCATTCTAAAGAATTTCCAACCTGGCACTATTATATCTACAATTATACATATTTTTTACAATCACAAACTATAATTTTTATTTTCCTTTCTGTTTTTAAATTATTTTTTTTTTTTTTTTATTATTCAGGCTGAGCAATTTTACAATACGGGCAAGCAAATTTGTCTATGGATTGTGCTTCTGTACTGTCAATTTTTACACATTTTCCATGAAACCAGTCCAAACAGTAGTCACACTGAATCATGAAAGAACCATCATTTGGTTTTCTGCACAAACAATATAAGGGAACTGGAGAGCCCCTACTTTGCGAAAGAGTTTTATGACGTTCAATCCAAAGGGGGAGAACTCTATCTCGGCATAATTTAATTCTATCATGATTCACCGTGACCGTTTTCTTATGTAGTTGGACTCGAAACAAATAAGAGGAAATGCATTGACTGACAATACCTGGTCCTTTCCAAATGGGATTCAATTTTTTAGTTTGACCCACTTTACTACTGGAATCAAGGATATAAACAATATCCCCTTCCTTGTATTTGTGAACTTTCATTTTAGAATCATATTGTTTCTTCATTACTTTTTGCTGAGTTTTTAATTTATTTCGAGCCAGCTCATGTGCTGTCCTCATTGAATCTTCTAATTTTGTGATATATTCTGATTCTAACTGACATGGTTCTTTTGGTGGAGTCCCATACAATAAATCAGTTGGCTGTATCGCTTCCCTTCCCAACATTAGTTTGTTTGGGGTGAAGCTTGTCTGACGATTGATGGCAGACCGCAAAGCTCCCGCTAGTTGGGGTATAATAGGTCCCAAGAGGATTGTTTTTTCCCCACAAAACACCGGAGGGCATCCATCAGGGTTCGATTCACCCGTTCCACTTGTCCATTGGAAGAAGGGCGATAAGCCATTGTACAGGCCTTATGAATTTGTAATAATTCACAAACTGACTGAAAAAGTTGACTTTCAAAGTTGGAGCCTCTGTCCGTGTAAATTTCAAGCGGACATCCGAACCTTGAAAATAATTCTTTAATAACAGCGGTAGCTGTTTCTTCCACTGATTGTGAGGCAAGGGGAATGCATTCAATCCATTTGGTAAATTGGTCGACCATTACCAAAATATACTCATTCCTCCTTGGAGTTTTTGCTAAGGGGCCCAAAAAATCTAAATGTACTATTTCCATTGGGCCACCTGCTTGGTAACACACCATCTGATGTTTAGCATGTGACATCTAGGCTTTTTCTGTCTATTACATTTTGGACAAAATTTAACAAATGTTTCAACATCCACTGTCAATCTCGGCCAGTAATAACGTGATTTAATTTGTTCTATAGTTCGGTTGATACCCTGATGTCCCGCAGTTGGCACATCATGATTAACTGTCATGACCTCCTTTCTGAGGGCAAAGGGCACCACTAATACATTTTCATTGTTTTTTGTTTTCTTATACAAGAGTTCACCTTGTAAGAAAAATTTGTCTTTATTTGTCTTTTTATCAGAGACAGGTGGACAAGAATTTGTAGCAGGTATATCAAATGAGGCAGGAAAAAGATTTCCCTCCTTTTCTTCACCAGTAACATCCCAGTTAATTTCAATTTCTGTTTCCCCGTCCCAGTCCGATAACCCAAAATGGGCTTGGGCAAAAAGAGAGGCAAGTGATCTATCTAAGGCCTCACCCATTGCTTCACATTCTGGGCCAACTTCAGGGTTGATCTCAGTGAATGGAAAAGAAACAACTACTTTGGGGTTATTCAATTCGGTCTTATGAGGTGAAGGAACACCATCATCGACCTCTTCAAAGAATTCACTCCAATTGTGATGTATTCTAGTGCAGTATTTGCACCCCCCCCCCCCCCCCCCCCCGCAAGGAAGTTTGTCAAGGGGCACTTGACCCTCAGGCTTTTTGAAATTGAGAAGCCAAGTTACTGTGATCAGTTCAAATTGTGAAATGTCTGCCAAGTAACCAATTCCTGAACTGTCTAGTAAATCTTACTACTGCCAAAAGTTCCTTGCGGGTTGCACAATACTTTCGCTGTTCAGGGCTAAGCCCTAGGCTCCCATAAGCTATCACCTTTTCCTGATTATTCTGTATTTGGATTAATTCGGCCCCAATGGCTAAATTAGACCCATCCATGTCCAATATAAAGTGTTCTTTTTTGTTGGCAAATGTGAGAACCGGTGGGTACCGGAGGGCAATTTTGATTTGATTTGATCGAATGCTTCTTGCTCCTCTTTTCCCCATCCAAATTTATTTTTTCCGGTTCTGGCATACAAAGGGGCTGCCACCTTTGCAAATGATTTTATAAAGGCTCGATGATAGTTTGCCAAGCCTAAAAATTATTCTATTTCTTTAGTATTTTGTGGTGTTGGCCAATCAGCAATTACTTGTGAAGCAGAGTTACCTATTTCCATACCTTCTGATGTAACAATTCTACCCAAAAATTCCATTTTTTCTTGGAAAAGAACACACTTGGAGCTCCACACAAACCAAAACTCATCTTTAAAAATTCATATTGTCCATATTTTGTTATGAAAGCTGTCTTATGCCTATCCTCCTTTGCTATTGGTATCTAGAAATAAGCTTGATTCCCATTGAAACGGCTAAAAAACTTATTTCCAGCTAAAGTATCGAAACAATCTTCATTAAGAGGTAACGGGAAAGTGTCCTTTTTCATTATGGCATTAAGGCCTCTAAAATCAAGGCACCACCTGACCGATCCACATCTCTTTCTGATTAACACAGGGGCCGAAGCCCACTGCCCACTCAGAAATAGATGGCTGTATAACTCCTGATTTTAACATGTCTTGTAAAAGTTTATGCTCCTCTTCGACAAAACAAGCAGGAGTACGTCTCATTCTACATTTTACTGGATTGGAATCTCCGGTTTTAATATGGTGTTCCAAGGCAGTAAAATTACCTAAATCATAGTCATGTTTGGCAAATACATTTTGGTATTTAACCAAAAGTTGTTTTAACTGTTGTTTTTCTTCCCCATTTAATATAGACTTTGATCTTTCAAATAAGTCTTTCAAATGTTCAGGTAACTCTAATTCAGAATTTTGTTCTACAATTTCTGCCACCGTGTCATTTACTACTTCAATTTCAACTTTTTCTGATATAATTGCAATTGGAGATCCCTCGATTGCTTCCTGTATTTTGTAGCCTTCTTTCAAAATTATTTCATGATCTTGTACATTAATTAAAGTGACTACAGGGTCAGCTCCATCTGTATGAAATGTACGAGGGATCAGCAGATTTCTATTTGGGTTAGGTTCGATTACATATTCAGGTAAAGGCCCTTGTAATTTACATTTAATTTGTTTAACTGAATTTGGAGGAATCAAAATTTTCTTGGCAACTGTTACTCTGTTAGCTTTAGGAACACTGGAAGTTAACAAATCCAGTAATATTTTTTCATTGTCCAAATACATAATGCCATTTTTCAGATCTAAACGGGCATTATACTCCCGTAAAAAATCTAATCCAAGAATCATGGGAGCATTAATAGGGGCCACATAAAGTGTTCTAATGTAATTGAATTTTCCAGTTTTCATTGATACTGGGCCAATTATTTTTCCAGAAATTGTGTCTAAATCACGACCCACAGATCTCACCTTAATCTCCTTTACCACTGTAGGGGGTGTTTTAAAACTTTCCATTATTTTGTCTGAAATAATTGTAATTTGGGCCCCTGTATCAATTAAGGCATCTAATTTAATATTTTCTAAAGTAACTGGTACTGTAAAGGATAGCTTATCTACTAATTGATTTATTGTAATAGAATCAGGGAAAATTTCTGACTCAAAGAGATTTTCCCCTAGTTTATTACTAGAATGTAATGTCTTTGAAGTCTTTCGGCCAAAATCTTGTGGGGCCGGCTCTAGGCCTGTTCGTCCGACCCGCTTTCGTTTAAATCCTCGGCTTCCTCATCAAATGTGACTGAAGCTTGAGGTCTACTTGTAGGTGTACTGGGTGAATCAGTTTGTGGAGTGTCCGAACTCTTAGCAGCTGGATGATTTGTACTATTTCTAAAGGGGCATTCCTGAGCCAGATGGGTTGGCGACCCACATTGAAAGCAAGTTTGGCGACGGGGTGAGGGAGAGCGATTTTGGAAACGGCCATATCCCACACCACGGTCCAAACCCTGTGATAATTTTAACGTTAATTTTGTAACTGATTCAGACAAAGTTATCAGTGAATCTTGCATGGTTTTCATTCCATCAGTCATTGATTTTGCAAATCCGCCAAAATCTGACATAAATTTTTTCATTTCTTTGGTATTTGTTTCTGAAACTGGTTGAGGAGTCGATGTGTTATTTTTTCTAGTAAAATGAATTTTAGCAAAGCTTTCTTGTGTGTCTTCTTCAAAATTAGTATGAACTGGCTCTCTTCGGGAAGGTACATTCCGATTATCTGTCCATACACTGCCATGGAGGTATGCTGATACCATTTAACTTTGTCAATGGCATCTTCAATTGATTTTGGTTTTTGATTTGCAGCGAAGAGCCCTGCATCCTTATTCAAGACTCCGTGGCAAAATCTCATATTAGCTTGGTTAAACATTTGATCTTCAGGTAAATGACCATATGCTTTTACTGAAAGGGTTAACACATGGTCAGCCCATTCCTCTAAGGTCATGCTGGTTGTTTGAAGTGGCTTGACCTAATTGTATTTGAGCAGTTTCAGGAAGTTCGTACATGCCGAAACGTTTCTCCAGTTTATGAATAATATCCCAAAATTGCATCATGGGATCTTGTCTATTTATGGTAGCATAATACTCACTTGCTTTTCCCATTAAGCACCAACATAAGTTGTTTTTACATTGTTTGGATGTCCAATTTTGCATCTCTGCAAAATTCATGAATTTTAATTTGAAAGAGTGCCAATCACTATTACCATGATATTCTAAGCCTTTAGGCAGCTTTGGTACTGCCGGTGGCAAATATTGTCTGTTTTGTCTATGATACTGGACATCACCTCCACCCTGATTCTGTTGGATGTTTTGATGAGGTCCGAAATTTTGCCTTTGACCACCAAAATTATCACCCCTATATCCTCGGTAATCTAGTTGGTCATCAAGGTCATTTTGTCCCCGACTACCAAAGTTATTACCTCTATGTCTTCGGTAATCTACTTGGTCATCAGGATTCCTTAAATTAGGATCCTGTTGTCTGAGATTTGAGGGAATTTCATTTCTGATCCTTTCAATTATCTTGCATAGGTTCTTTTAATTTACAGCAGCGCCAGTTTGTAGTATATTTTCCTACAATGTATCAATTACCCAATACAAAAGTACCTGTGAAGATTCCCGATACTAAATCAGCCGCGGCTGATTTCTCTCTGTCTCAGGTTGATATAAACACACAAACAGGACTCTTCTTCACAGATCAATTACTTCTTTCTTCTTCCGGTACAGCAGTTCTTACAGGGCAGGAGGGATGCACTCGATTACCCGAACAGAATCGGGTAATTAAGGGCATGTCATAATATTAAGGGTGAACTACACTATAATATTAAAATGAAGGTATGAAGTTATTTTTCTTTTTTGAAGTGCCTTTTTAATATGACTGCTTCAGATAACCAAACAACTCATTTTCCAACAATTAAAAACCCGATACCTGGGTGGCCATTCCGTCTGGAATAATTAATTATGAACTGGGAATTTCCCATTCATTTCTAAATATAAAGGATCAGAGCAGAGTGGATAAATAAAATTGACAACACAAAATATGTTTTGGGACTTTTAATCCAGCTGCAAAAAAAAATAAAGCAACACGTCGATATGATTATAAAATTTTATTTAGGGCGCAATGTTATTGTGGTAAATGAATAAAACGAAAATATCAACAAAATAATTAACATTTTATTTTGATTGGTAACTTGGGAAATCCCCGTCGTTGGTTCAACTTACCGGTTCGTGTTTCACATATGTACCTGAAAAATAATCTCGGAAAATCTGTGGTGGGCTTATTTTAGGGTGTCTTCCAATTAAGTATGTTTTTCTGAAAGTTGGGGGGTGGGCTTATCCACGGAAGTGGGCTAACTGACGGGTCTGTACGGTATATCAATTTTAAGCCTCCAATATCCACACATGATATGGGTAAAATGAGGCTGAAAATAATGACCCGGTGATGGCCTCACTCCTAAATCTACATGAATCGGTAATATCTGGCTAAATTAATGAATATACAAAGTTCTGTATCTACACACCTATGACAAACTTCAAATAGAAGTAGAAATGCTAAGCTATATACACTTAACTGTTGAAACGAACAATGTAACTCTGAGAAATGTTCAAATTAAAAAACTAAATACACTTCCATACATTTGTATCACCACAATCATCTCTAATGTAGATAACAATGGAGACAAAGATGAATGCAAGTACAAGTACCTTATTTCTCCAAAAGGATAGGTATCCAATTATAAACAAAAATGTGCAACATTTGTGCACCAACTACGAAAGTCTGTGTCCCGAATTTATTTATTTTTTTTTCAAAATCAGAACATCGCGTGAGAAAATCTTGGCAATGTGATTAGTCAATGAGGGGTGGGAGACGACATTGAATAAGCTTTCTAGCTTTGTAATCCATTCGTGAGATTGGGACCCAAATGGCATTGTGAGCTGGTTCACCCTTAAGATGAACTAGATATTCCGGCCCATTAACACTTTCTCTACGGGCAAGAACCCTTTTAAGTTTGCGAAAACCCTGAGAGTCTGAACTACCACTCTGGCTCAAATCACCAGATTGAATGTAATTGGAGTCAAGAAATCGCGCTGGTTTGTGTCTTTTACCTTGTGGTCGAACGTGAGTTTCACTATGGTTGTCAAAATTAGATTCAGGATCATAGTTGTTTTGCACTTGTGAACTAGTGGATGACACACATTCTTTCTCAGTGGCGCAATTATGGTTATTGTCTTCATGAGGTTGAGTAAATGTCACTGAGTGATGTTCTTTATCAGAATTTGGTGAGAGGCTGTTGTAAATATCAGTGGTTATTTCATAACAGTGATTGTCTTGGGCTTGTGCAGGAGGAAGTTTACTGTCAGATGTGCCATGAATCTCATTAATATGTGTTGCAACTGAGTCTATAGAACAAATATGGAGTAGGCTTCCTGACATAAGCCATTTTAAGATGATCTGTGTGTACAGGCTCCTTAAAACTGCGGTCTGGAGTGTTGCACAAACAAATCATGTGGTCACTACATATTTGCTTTACAACAAAAGGCCCAGAATACCTAGACATGAGTTTATGACCTTCTCCTACAAGTTCGGTCAGCAAATACACAAAATCTCCAATTGTTAGTGCAAGGGGATTAGTTTTCACATTGGCACGTTCAACCATGCGAGCTTTCGACTTAAGAGCTTGCACTCTAATATCCCGACGAATTGTCTCTAAACACTGTGTGTGTTTGATGATATACTGGTGACATTCTGAATGAATATCTGTGAAGTTAGTAGAAGACAGTTGGTTTGAAAGTGGGAATTTTGGTCGCGATCCAAATATAATTTCAAATGGTGAAAACTTCTAACTAGAATTAACAGTATTGTTCATAGCAAAGGCTGCAGCAGGTAAAAATGTTTCCCAATTCCTTTTGTTAGAAACAAAGGCGGTTAAGCATTCAGCTAATGTTTGATGTGTCCTTTCACATAAGCCTAAATAGTGGTGAGTAAAAGCTGGGAGTAAATTGCCTAGGTATTCCAAAGTCTACACACTTTTCTGATATACTTAGACATAAATTCTTGTGCCTGATCACCAATTAAACAGTCACAAATACCGTACTGGGTAAATAGTTTCTATAAGCAAAAAGATACAGTTATAGTGTCATGAGTACGAATCGGAAATAAGACAACAAATGTACTAAACATATCAACTGCTGTAAAAACATATGAGTTCCCTTTACCCGATAGTGGTAGAGGACCATAAATATCAATCTGCCATACTTGGCTCATGTGGAGTTGGACAAGCAGTGATTGCTGATTTAGTATGTGCTTTCATCACTTTTCGTCTCTGACAAATATCACATGATTTAATGTATGCAGACACAATGTCAGCTAACTTCGGAAAATAATACTCAGATCGAATCAGATCAGTTGTATAGTCTGTATGCCACTATGTCCACTCATCAGAGAATCATGATAAGTTTGTAAAATAGTCTTCACAAGCAAATGTGGTATTACAAGTTGATAATGTTGCAATGATTTAGTTCTTCGACTCCTAGAAACGCAACTATGAAACAATAAATCATCCACTATAATGAAATCTGCTGACTACAGTAAAACTTTACGAGATAATTTCTGACTGTCATGTAAAACACCACTGCGTAAATACTGTGATGGTAAACCGGTGGCCCGGACCTAGCATTGAATAACAGTTTATGGTTGTCATTCAAAGCCATGACTGCTCCACAGATCTACTGGTACGAGATGACAAAGTTAAATTTTTGCGCAATAAAATGGGGTTTTAGGAAAACTAATACCAAGATTCCTTGCAAAATCCAAAGAATGGGTAAAAAGCAAATTGCAGATACCTGAACAGATGAAGGGAGATAACTGGGGTAAATACTGTAAATGGGTATTTAAGATATTTCCACCCTAAAATCTACTCAAGAACTACCATGGCCAATGTTACTCTAGGCCTGAATCCAGCAAAAGAAGAAAGAGACTTCAGATTATAGAAGTCGCTTAAATGATTTAACCCTTTACCCAATGAATTGCCTGCATCCGCCCGCGTAATATGCAAATACAGCTGCTGGAAAAAAAAATTATTTTTCGAAAAATTTTAACAAAACCATATCATGTGACCCCTCTTTGGAACGAGCTCGTCAAGCTCGTTCCAAAGAGGGGTCACATGATATGGTTTTGTTGAAATTTTAAAAAAAAATTTAAAAAAATTATATTTAAAATAATGAATTTTTAAATCGTCTGCATTGGGTAAAGGGTTAATGATAGTAAGGGTAATTTCTGAATTAACGGGCAAATTGATTGAGTTTTAACATCTCAGTATAACCAAACAAGCTTCAGGATGACAGTCAACCCTGGAATAGACTACATGCGCGAAATGTATGTCATTCCAGCATTGTGTGTCAGGCCAAATGATAGGACTTTCTTTTGCATTCAACAATGCCTCTCAAGTAACAAAGACCATGTCAGGATACAAACACCAGTAGACCAAGTCTACAGTTAATTGAATAAAAAAAATGAAATATGTCAATTTAATAATTTATTTAAGTTCTAATCAACGTTTAATTGTTATTTACACTACAAACAAACCTAGGCCACTCATTCACACAGACAGATACGGTACAAAAACATGAACATTACTTAACATTAACAGGATGAGACATGAAAGTGAACATGCAGATGAGGTGCAGATGAAATTCACACAAAGTGATACTGACAGATGATGATTAATAGTTATTATCCCAAGGATGAGCCAATTATAGAAGTCTCATCATCAAGATAATCTCTACCAATCCCTGTAGTCCCTGACTACGAAACCGATGTAATCCCGGATTACACCAATTTAATGCCCAAAGCAGGCAAATGCATTATCTGCACATAGTGTTCATATTCTAAACTATGGCAGATATGCTTAATAATGACCATAAAAATTTTTTACCAGATACACCTGAAGCAAAACACTTCAGTTTATCTGCCTGTATACTACCTTGAGTATACAACCCAAACAATTGTGTTAAGTAAAATATTTTAACACAGACACAACATTTAACTACCATCACTCTGCACAGTGCTGGAAAGAGCCCCTTTTCCAACTCCCTCCAAAACTGCACATGATGACTAAGGGGTGTGTCCAATAAGACACAAGTTTACTTATAAATGTGGCGGTATTTATTCCAATGGATTCCTAACTATAGCATGTATCCATTGAATAAATACTGGACAAACAGGCGGGCAGGGTTAATCCGGTGATGGGCCATACAGCGGAGAATGTAATTTACACGGATGGTAAGCACTGTATTTAAATTACAGCATGTTTTAAAAACAATTGCAAGTGGAGCTTGAGGTGCTGCATGCATTTGGAAAGAGCCATACAATGAGATACCTCCAACAACATTCAACACACCAAACTGGGTTGAAATGAATACCCCATTTGGGTATGTGTCTTCCAAAAAGTATCGACTAATGGGAGCTTGCGGTGTTGTATGGCACTGGAAAGAGCCACAGCATGAGATCTTGCCAACACCATCCAACAGATCAAACTGTGGTGGACACACAATATGGTATAAGTTATACAAACATATAGGCAGAGTGGAGCTTGAGGTGTTGTGTGCGGTTGGGAAGAGCCATACCATGAGATCTTCCCAATGCCACTCAACACATCAAGCTGGGCTGGATATAAAAAAATCTAAATTTTCACGATGGGGAAAACTTCCAAATTTCGATCAGTGATCCCAGGTACACTTTCATGAAGGACAAAGTACGGTACTCAGGAACGACAAACAGAATAGGGAAAACCTGACTGCTGACTAGCAGGCCTGAAAATAAGCAGTCTGACATTTGCAGAATGAGGTCCCCAGAAGGTGAATTTGATGATGCTATCCCATACAGTGGGCCAATTTATCCTCTGGGTACCTCTTTCTGTTTAGTTTTGAGATCCTGATTCAGATTGAGGTTCACAGAGGGTAAATTTAGTGATGCTACCCTGCTCTGCAGGGTAGCATCACTAAATTCATCCTCTGGGGACTTCATTTTGCAGTTGACAGTCTGCTTATTTTCTGGCTTGCTGACTAGGTTTCCTGAGCCCTAACTCATTCACCGTTGTTCCTATACGAAAGGAAATTTTTATGCTCATTCATACAAGAGGTATATTAATTTAAAGCCACTTTTGGCTCTGAGACACCATGAAACAATTGTTACCTAAGTAACTATCTATATCAAAACCTATGGTGATATTAATATCACCTCAGCATCAAAACTAAGTGTTTTGATATACAAGACATTCTGGCCCCTCCAGGCTCTGATGTCGTTAAGATTTTTCATACATACTGGCCTCTTCAGGCTCTGATGTAAAACAAGGATATCTTGACACATTCTGGCTTCTTCAGGCTCTGATGTTACTCAAATATATATTATTTATTCAAACCTTTTATATTTATGAAATGAGAGTAAAAAGGCCTATTCATAGGAACCCAGGGCTTTGAGAGAATATTGAGCAAAGTGGAATGGGTGCTTTCCAAGAAATATTTTCAGGGTAAAACAAATGGGCTATATGGACATTTTTATGTTACTTTTAAGAGGGGAGTCTGTGTCCTCCTAAGGACAACTACTAAGAACAATGAGGATAGTACCCACATTGATTAATCATGGTGAACCCAGCGGAAAGAGCCATATATGCAAGCTCTTTCCTACAGTCTTCACCATGGTTAATACTTGAAGGTATAAACTTCCTCCCAGCATTAGCAAAGGAAACGGTATTAAACATTATGGGCAAGGGTCATAAATAATTACAGACAACCCAACAAGGGGTTAATGGAAAATTACGAATAACCAGTTATATGGCAAGTAATAGAATTTACCACAAAATATAAATTCTTAGCCAGAAAGGTGTATAACCTACAAAATCTGTGACACTGTAACTGTCTGGAATGAGCTGTGTTGGGATAATTCCAGCCAGCTCAGTGTAACAAATCAAGTGATGTTATATGCTTTAGAGAATTTTGTGGCTTTTAATAAACTATTACACTTTACTAATGATATTACTAAAATATATGCCTGGAATGGGGAAGAAGGTGGTGGTGGGGGGGGGGGGGGGTGTTAAGCATGAGGTAAATTTTGAGATTGACATAATACAAGCTCACTATTGGGTGGAGTACAGCACCATTCCATCGAGTAAAACTCTGTCCATTTCAGGCTCTCAAGTTTCACCAATGTAATGGATCATAGTCCAAGTGATTTGAATAATACTTTGCTCAATAAACTACCTGGAGATGGGGTGAGGCAGATTCTAGAAAATCTGAGCTATTTTAGCTTTAGCATATGAAATTTATAATGAGAAATTACTGGCCCTATGACTGGTATAACTGCTGGGTACACAGCTACTTTTAAGCTAAAATTTATATAGAGACATGGTGGATGTATGCAGGAGGTGGTGGGCGAGGGGTAATGGAAGATGGGGTGGGGTGTGTGTGTGTGTGTGTGTGGGGGGGGGGGGGGGGCGGTCATGACATAATGCCGAAGAGAAATAAAACAGAACTGGGCCTATTTCATTAATGAGAAGAAAATATAATTCCATAAATAAAAATAAAGCTGTGGCCACTTCAGGCCTAAATTAAATATAATTCTGCCAAATTCTGTCAAAATAAAATAGACAAGAGCCTTTTGCCACTTCTGGCTTTGACTCCAAATACCTAGCCTATCAGGGTTAAAATGAAATAAAATATTATTTCTGCCACTTCTGGCTTCATAATCAAACAGAAAAAAAAGGAAAAATAATAAAATTAAAGTGATGGGCTAACACTTTCAGTGTTGAAATTCTCGTCCTTTGATAATGGCTTTCCACTTCAGGATTTCAGCCCCATTTACCCACGGTCTTCTGCTTTTATAGTGTCAATATTCCGCCGGGTCACATGACTTCTGTCAGAACTCCGCAAAGGTTGGACTTTGAACCTTGCGGTATTCTGCCAAAGACAAACGCCCAACAGACCGTTAACACCTAAAATAATGCCTTTGCGAGACAAACCCTGATGCTGGCATAATGAAGTAACGGTATTTACTCCAAATCAAGCTTTTTTTAATTAATTGCAAAATGGGGAAATTACAGTACAGTTCACTTGGAAATCCCAAGTTGGCAGGTTAGCTTATATATAGACCAACATTTCCCAGTAGGCATCACGACAATGGCAGCGTTGTAGTACAAAATTTTCCCTTGCATGTTCAAATAAAAATGGGAGGATTTGAGGCACAAGATCAACAACATTCCTTTATATCCAGGATAATATTACTAACAGAAAGAGTTGTGGCAGCACAGTCATACCACTGAACATCCAATAGATAAAAATATTTAACCTCCGGTATGCACTGAATACCACAATAGCACAATGGCATTACCGAACTTTAGGGACACACCGATAGTCGATACTCCTAACCACCAAAATTCCCCAAAATGTTACATGAGATTAAACAAACTTAAAAAAAAATACTGGGGGTGGGAACATATTTAAAAAAAAAATATAGGCGAATTAGAAAAATATGGGCACCAAAAGGGTCATTTGTCACACTACCCTCCCCTTCGAAAAATGTTTGTGTCCCCACAAAACACCTAACATTACAATTTCTATTTATATTATTTATTTATTGATGTTTAAGGTCACATATTTATGCACAATGGCTAATCATGACCGTGACAGTTTTACGGGTGGAGGAAGCTGGAGTACCCGGAGAGAACCACCGAGCAACGACGAGCAGCTGCCAGCTCCCCAACATCGTAACCCCGCACTGCAGCACAGGCAGGGTTAGATTGGTTGAAGACATGTGTACCATCGACGTGCAGTACGCCTTAGTACACGGCGTCATCGTGCCCTCACGCGGGCAATGGAGATGAAGTGTCTTGCCCAAGGACACAACGCGGTTGCCGCAGGTGGGATTCGAACCGAGGACCTCTCAGCTTGCAGCCTGCACCTCTACCTACTGAGCCACCGCGCTCCCTTACAATTTCTAACCAGTACTGTACTGTTACTGGCAATATGCATAATATCTAAAAAAAAAAATTTTTTTTTTTTTTTTTTTTAACAAATCGGATATATTTACACGGGAAGTGCCAAGTGCGAGTCTCAATTGTGGTAATGACACAAACTCCAGTGATCCAAAATTCCCAAATAATATGTAATGTCATATAATTTTTCTTGTCCAAATTTTCGTATATAAATTTTAAAGCCAGTGTCAGCGCCACAACAGAGAATCACCATTGTCCCTAGGACCATCTTTTAACGGGATGGGCACCAAACAATTACTACCTGAAAACATGAACACATGAAAATAACAAATTTGATTTACAATTGTCATTCCTCTTTATAGGAGCGAATCTTCAGGAGATTTGAAAAGAGTTCTTTCCACGAAATAGCAGGTCCACAATTTTTCACTGATTTGGGTTTTATAACTTTCTTATCCTTTGGTATTACAGAGTCACTGGATTTTCTCTTGACTTTCAATGGCGACGAATGAACTGGACTAGAATCTTTCACAGAAGTTTTATCAGAAACACTTTTTAACTGTTTTTTTTACTTTAAGTTCCTCTAATATGGCTTCCTGCTGGACATTACCTTGGTAACACTAACTAGTGCCACCGTAACTGGGTTCATCTGTGATTCAAATTGAGTTCTATATGTTTTCATTTCATCGTTCACTTCACCAATTTCTTCTTTTAATAGTTTTATGTCAATATCTCAAATTGATGTAATTGTTTTTAATATTTCACTGTTTGTACATGTATCATCTTTCACCACCACGTGTCTGACCGACTCAGTTTGCTTGTATAAAGGTGTACTTGTGCCCACCTCCCCGTGGGAACCCCGGGAAGTAAGCAGCACTTGTTTACTGTGGTAAACTAGTTCCGCTTTACTAGTAAAATAGGACCCAGTCACCAATGCTTGGGGTGAAAGTCCTCTAAAATGGGCAACATGTTGATCAACGATTGACTACACTTGACTTCATCTCCATGTTGTGTCACAATTAGCCATGGTGCATAAATATGTGACGTTAACCACCAACAAACAAACAAACTTGTGCCCACCTCTTCATTCACTGGTTCTAAAATATTTTTGATGAATTCATTGTCATCTGTATTTGCATCAAACAGGGGCAACTCAGTATTGGAAAAATCCGGTATTTTTATGTCCTTATCATTAATGACCTCATTTACCACCACACACGGAGTTACTGAGTTTTGTGTTTTTAATTCTTTCTTTTTCTGCCAGATACCCTGAGATTCCTCCTTAGAGAGTCTGGTAATGTCCCTACCCTCGGTTATAGAAAAAGATGTTTTTGCTTCCTTTTTATATGAATTCTCCTTAACCCTTTACCCAGTGCAGACGATATCAAAATTTATTATTTTAAATATAATTTTTTTAAATTTTTCAAAAAATTTCAACAAAACCATATCATGTGACCCCCTCAATGGAACGAGCTCAATGAGCTCATTCCAATGAGGGGCCACATGATATGGTTTTGTTAAAATATTCTGAAAAATTAAATTTTTTCAACTGCTCGATTTGCATATTACGCGGGCGGATGCAGGCGATTCGTTAGGTAAAGGGTTAAGTGTACTCCCATTGTTTTGAATTTTTTCTTTGTGGCGATTAAATGTTACTTTGTGCTTTTCAAATAGTTTTTCATTCAGCGCTCTATAACCACATAAGGTACAACTTATGGGCTCATCCTCAGGATTCAAATGTGCAATCAAAAAATGATTCAATACTTTAGTTTTTTCTCCTTCGTATCTACATCTCTCACATCTATAGGTCCTCCCTCTGTTTACAGTTTCCATTGTCTACAAACAATAAACTTCTATTAGTGAATGTGACAAGACTTCATTCAACATCTATGAAGGTCAGACATACAACATATAACATAAATGTTCTACGTGAAAACCCTCAACATCATTATTTAGAACTCCGGGTATCAATAAACATACAATAAGTATGAAAACAACATATAACAGCAACCAGGTCAATTTTTTTCTTCTCGGGTTTATTCACATCTTTCAGACTTCAGTTTTATTTCGATTTTTGTGTACCTCTTTTAAATCTTTTTACCCACGTGGGAGCATATTTACCCCTGTAGGGCTTCAGATCATTATGATTTAATACTTTGCATTTTCCTCTTTCATTGTCCAAAATCTCCAAACAACATTCAAAGTCATTGTAGGTCAAATAGCATGTGCTTTCGAAAGTTTCGTGTTTGCAAAAATCATCTTCATCCTAATTTCAAATTCTGAGAAATTGGGAGTCTTTTGTGTGCAGAATCATCCATCCACGTTCATTTGGATTCTCCACCATCTTGCCTTCTTTAAGCATTACAGGGGGAATTAGCTCCGAACACACATTATACAATGCCAATCATGGAACAAAACTCTCAAATATTTCAATAACTTCCTTTTTTTTTTTATTTCCTCTCTCCATTCCTCTCTGACGTCACACACATATTTGACGTCTTCTCGCAAGAAACTATCTCGAGACAAAACATACAACAAAAAATAGAACTTGCAAACTAAGGGAAACAACTCTACCTTCAGTATCCCCAAAACCAGGAATGTTTTGTACATTACAGAGTATCTGCAGTTCATCACTATTGCCTATTCATATCCACTCGGACATGAATATGAATAAATCAAAATACAATGAGAGATGTAACCTCCACTTTGAAGTTACTTTAATTATGAGTATATAAAATGGTGGATAGTTAATGTTTAGGTGTTGATCATAAATAACACTTTTAGGATCAGTGTAATACAGTACTAACACTAGGGGGCGTGGTGGTGTTGCAGTAACCGGTTCCTGACAGATCACCGAAGTTAAGCAACGTCAAGCCCGTTAGTACTCGGATGGGTGACCATCTGAGCGATCGATTTGAACCCCCATGTTGTGTCCATGGGCAAGGCACTTAACCCTGATTGCCCACATGGGGGCACGATGACGCCGGGTGCTAAGGCGTACTGCACGTCGATGGTGCGCATGTCTTCAACCAATCTAACCCTGCGCTGCAGTGTGGAGTTATGATGTTGGGGAGCTGGCAGCTGCTCATCGTTGCTTGGTGGTTTTCTCCAGGTACTCCAGGTTCCTCCACCCTTAAAACTGTCATGGTCATGATTAGCCATTTTGCATAAGTATGTAACCTTAAACACCAATAAATAAATAATAATAAATAGTACTAACAGTTGAAGGGTGAGATTTCTTGGAAATTTTTTACATAATTAACCCTTTACCCAATGCAGATGATATCAAAATTTATTATTTTAAATATCATTTTTTTAATGAGCTCATTCCAACGAGGGGTCACATGATATGGTTTTGTTGAAATTTTTTTAAAATATAATATTTTTTCAACTGCTTAATTTGCATATTATGTGGGTGGATGCGGGCGATTCATAAGGTAAAGGGTTAATACAATACAATAAAAGAAAAATAATAAAAATAGAAAAAAGTCACAGGCAGGGCTCAATTTAACTGGATTCACATAGCAGTTTTTGAATCAATTTTCAATAAAAGCTTATCAATTTCAAATGGAAAATCATGTAAATAATTTTTTTTAGTTACTTCCCTTGATCTACATAGTATATTCAAGCATTTCTATTGTAAAGGAGGGTTACTCTTCAATATTTCCTTGCAATTCCCTCTGCACTTCAGTATTGTTTGTTTGAAATGTTTCCACCCAATTATGATTTCCATAAGGAAGCTTGTCAAGTGGTATAATCAGCTCCTCCTACACAGTTCAATGCAGAGTGATGACACTATAGTTTCATTCACATGTTTGTTGAAATCAAATCCCTGGGTCCACATTTGGGCTCTCTATGACAGGGTTCCCCCAGAATATTGAAAAAAAGTTCAAGGACTTTCAAGGACCTTTTTGAAGAAAATTCAAGGATATTCAAGGACTTTTACAATAAGTAGTCAATTTTGCCTCGGTTCACAACTTGTTAACCGCGGTAAAATTGACTACTTATTGTTTGTCAAACACACATGTGCACACACACTTTACCAGTATTTGTTAATTTTCTTCAACTCACCTGTTGTAATAGTGTAACTGTCACTAGTCTAGAAGTGCTGCTTTTATTTAGCTTCAAATGAATTCAAATTCCAAAACATCAACAAAGTTTCTTTTTAACTGTTAGTATATATAATAAAACATGGTCATTTTCATGATATCACTGTGATAACTGTTTCATCTGCTCATCCACAGATTTAATGTCTGCACTTATCTCAATCAGGGATTTATGGGTTTTTTTTGCTGATTTTCTTAGTGCATTTGACTGAGTTATGAGGCTCATTTTTCTACGAGTTTCTGCCTCCTCAGCCAGTTGATCAGCTGACTATTCTAGATTAACAATATCATACTCAAGTTTTTTTTTTTTTGCTACTGAGACTGGATAAGTCGTCCTGCAGATGTTTCCTTTTATCTGTCTTAGAAGTTTTTTTTTTGCACACCGCTATTCATCAAGGTAGCTCCTGTATTTTGACCTAGCAAACTGCACACTTTTCGTCAGTGCAGGTGTGACAATGAAATTGTCCATTCCTCCTATATTCTGAACATGATCCAAAACTATACGTTGAGATGTGAGCGATAACTTTCCCATGTTGGAATCTAGAACTTCCTTATTTATTGAGAAACCTCTTTCGACACTACCTTGTCCGTGTGAAAGAATTAGGATCATTTTAACCACTTCCCACAAACTTTTATTTGAACCCTTGGTCCCCATGTGCTCCAACAATAATGTGTCTAATCTGATGAATGATTCCTTATTGATGTCTGAAATATCATATGTTTTGAACTGTGAGGTAGCTTCCTTGTCTAGTGATTCTATAAAATCTGTGAATTGTCTCTGTAGCTCATCACACTCCCCAGCATCCACACGTTTGATTTCCACAAGTTTGGTTATCATAATTTTGAACCTTGACAATGAGCCACTGGGATCATGTACCATAAGTTTTGGGTTCAGGCAAACTTCTAGCTATAGCAAAAGATACAGGTGTTTTATCCAACAAATGAGTCACTAATGCTTGAAGAAATTTCAGGTTACTCATTCTAAATTCTGTAATCTCTCTGTCTGTTATCTTTTTGTCCTCCTGAAGTCTTTTCAGTTCAGTTTCAGCCCTGAATCCAATGTACACTTTCTTATAATTCAAACAGTTTTCTGATTTGGAAACTTCAATCTGCTGTAGTTTCATAAGAGTTTTAGCTTCCTTCAGGACGTCTGATTTTATGAAGTGTTTCATTATTTGTCTAGTCGTAGTTTCTATATGATCACAAAGAAAGGGCAGTCATGTAATGTCACTTTGAAATAAGGTCAGAAATGGGGTTAACTGGTTAGCAATACTTTAACACGCAAACTTTGCTATGGTCAGTCTATCTTGCACCGCTTCACAAATAGTATTATATGAGTTACATGTTGGTTCAGTGTTATGTTTCGATGTTTTAACTGTGTTAACATACTTCTTCACATTTTCCCACACTTCCTGGGCCCTTTTAACCACCTTGACATTCTCTATCCACCTGTGCACACAGAATGGCAAGGGAAAAATATCTGACTTAGTAATCACAACAAAATCGTCACATCTGGCTGGTGAATCTTTGAACAAGAAATGGAGTGCCTTGAGAACCTTGTCCACACCCAAGTCTGACCTCTTTACTCCTGTCTTAAAGGCGTTGTGAATGGTGTGAAGTCCACAAGATCCAGTGTTTACAAATGTATCACCCACTTTTTCTGACATGAGTTTAAACAATTTCCAGTTTACATTAGGTCCATCCATAGAGATTTGCAGCACTTTTTCAAAGGTAAATCTATCATGGATGGATTTGACAAGAACAGTTAGCATGTCCTCTGCAAAAGCGTGCCCCAAAAAAACAGAATCTGTGTATCTGGTCACAACACAGTTTTTATTTTTGTTCCAAAACCTTGTATGAATGTCCATTTGTTTTTTTTGTAAAACTGAATTCAGTGACTCATCGAATAGGACAACAAATTCACTCACATCAGTTTGGAGAGTGTCTGTCAAGAGCTTATGAATATATGGTCGTAATCCAAAATTAATGATATATGAGACTTTGTTTCGACTGCACGTGAAATTTTGGGCAACAGCACTATCAGGAAACATTCGTGCAAACAGTTTATTTGTGTCCTCACAACTGCTAAAGTGCGACACAACACACTTCAGTGCCCACAAAACTTCAGCTGTGATTGTGTCTGAAGATTTGAAAGACTGTGCAACAGACGCAACAGTTGCTGATGCTATGGCTTTACTACTTTCTTTCTTTTGATCACCATTCTTTTCAATTTTATCTGACTGAGTTGAAATGAAGTCAAGCATTGTCAAAGTTGGAGTAGTCTTTTTTACGTTATTAAGAGATAGCTCCTTATGATTTTTGGACAACATGTGCGACCGTAAAGCCGCCTCATATTCTGAACGCTAAAGTTTTTTTGGCACAAGTGACAACATGCGCTGTGATTGTCCTTTTTTACAGGCATAACCCACAGCTTATATTCGCTGTGGTCGATCTAATGGTCCTGAAATGTGCACTTCCCAGGCATAATTGTTACTTGTAATGTGTTTGTGTTTGCACAGACGCACCAATTTTATTAATAAACGAAAACCAAGTCCACGAAACACTTCAGTAAACACGTGCACGATTGGCCACATTAATTTACCTAAAAGAGAGACTACTGCAACAAACTTCCAATCAGAACGCGGCTTACATAGAATGTTTTGTGGGAGAATGCCAACTGCGTAAAAATTCGGAATATTGCCACACATTACAGACGTTTCATCACCAGGTCAATTCGTACTAAATCATTTCGTCACACAAATACAGTTCACTACAAACACGATGAAATGCAACAAAAATTACATACTCGATTTTTCGAAGTTTCGGACAACACCGAAATGTCTATTTGCGACTAAAGTCCCTAGTCATTACGCTGCAACCACCTTCACTCCGGCTGACGGGATCACTTTCCCTGGATCATTTCGACCCAAGATCTGAACGTGGTTAGTTCGGGGCCCCAAAGTATAACTGATAAGGTCTAAATTTAATTTACTCTGGTAGGTACGTTTTAGAAGTTAGAACCAGGAATGGTTCGGCTCTTCTGTTTACCAGTTTGGTCCCAGGCATTCGAGTTTGGGACGGTTCGGCCTCTATTTTAATAATAACATCTATTTGTTTGGACTTGTCAACGAAGTTATTCGTTCCCTTTCGGACCGCTATTATGCTTGTGATAAATCGGCTATCAAATTCAAGGACATTCAAGGACCTTTTACTGATATACCTCGTTTTCAAGGACTTTCCAGGCCTTGAAAATAGCGTTTCAAATTCAAGGACATTCCAGGTTTTCAAGGACCCGTGGCTATGATTAGATTAGTGCAATTTGAGGAATATTCTTTAAAAATCTTCTTCCGATCCACCCATCAGAATCTTTTGATATTTGGTATGCAGCATCCATAGAGGGGTGAGATTCAAGTTTGTTCAAGCCAAGTCCCTGGGTTCATATTTGGGCTCCCCTTTGGGAGCCCTAATTATAACTTAGTTCAATAAGAGGAATATTCTTTAAAATCCAGTAGTCAGAATCTTTTGATATTGGTATACAGCATCCTTAGGGAGGTGAGATTCAAGTTTGTTCAAGCCAAGGCCCTGGGTTCATATTTGGGCTCCCTATGGGAGCCTGAATTATAACTTAGTTCAATATGAGGAATATTCTTTAAAAATTGTTTTTTTCAGATCCACCGGTCAGAATCTTTGGATATTTGGTATAAGCTCTTCTTTCGAGGGGCAGATGCAACTTGTTCAAATAAATTCCCTGGGGTGATATTTAGGCTACCATGTCAGGTGAGTGCCCTCAGCCCCCCTGGGGCCTCTTGTTTTCTGTTTGACAACATTGCGAGAACAATATTAAATATTTTTCCATAGGTGACCATTATAACATTCATGTGAAAAATGTATGATCGCATCATTTTAATTTTGGCATTCAAATATCTTTCTCCAGTAAAGACCTTCTGACAACTTTTTCTGTCTTCAAAACAGGTGGGGTCATGTCGCAAATAAGAGAGAGAAGTCGACAGGAAGGAAACTACTGATCATTGGCACATTTCTTTTTCTTTTTTTGGAAGGGGGGAGGGGAATTCCAATAACATAAACACCAATAGTCAATTCTAATTTTAGGTCCCACAATTTAAAAAGTCGTCTGAATGGCTCTACTTGACAAAGATATTTGAATGCCAAAATTAAAATTATGCAACCATTTATGAATGTTATAATGTTCACCTATGGGAAAATATTTAGTATTGTTAAACCATGAACTCCTCGCACACCTTTCACTTTATACCAGGTGATGAATATTATTATGTCTTAACCTGGGGGAGGGGGGGGCAGTGCCCTCCTGAACTCATTTCAAGGAGGGCAATGAAGTGCCCTCCTACATTTTTCAAATGGCCAAGCCTGGTCAATGCAAGCAAATTCACACCTTGAGCAAGTTTAGCCCTCCAGGAACACAATATAACCTCAGCAAAAGCCAAATAACAGCCTATTTTACCCTATCAACAAATTTATTTAAACCATGGCCCCCCTCATAGTACTAGAACAAAGTATTTTACCCTATCAACAAATTTATTTAAACCATGGTCCCCCTCATAGTACTAGAACAAAGTGGGAGTCTAATCTTCCAACTCCCTCCCAAACCACGATTCAAACATGCAGCCAGAAAACCTGTACTGCACTTCTATTCACTGGTATTTAGAAGTTTTTCTCCATATTATGCTGTTACAAATGCAGTGCCACCGAGAGAAAATACGGGCCCCAGGGGGATCAATTAGATGGTACCACCTGGGCCCCCTTGTTTCAAACCCAACTTACCAAGGACCCATGAAAATATTCACCCTTCCCCCCGACCGATATCTATTATGACTCAATTGCCTCTCAAAGACTAGATTGGGTTACACAAGAGAATGGTAAAAAGGGATATATATATATATATGATTACAGAACAGCATATTGTGGGCGGATCGACCCACGATATATATAATAACTTAGACTGTTCTTGGAAGGAATATATGCTTACTAGTGAATTCGGGGGCCTGCGGCCCACCTGTCAATTCACACACACTGGGCACTGAAAAAGCTCGCAAACTAACTGTCTTGGGTGGCGTGACTTCGTCCTCGTGGGCCCCACGGTTACTACCCTGGTTCTCCCCCCTCTTGATGGCCCTGTACAAATGTTGGAAAACAATTTTTTTTATTGAAAGAGTATTTGGAACACAAATTTGGGGGAGGGGCTACAGTGAAAAAATATAATAAAGTGAGAAATGTGAATGAATGGCATTTGTGCATAGCTACCAGTATAGTAGTAGTCTAGTACTAATGTAAACCAGTCCAAACAAGTCCTGTGGCACCCGTTCTGAACCAGTCCACAATCCAGGGGTGGACTGCAGACCAGTCTAGTGCCGTCCAGTCCACATCACTACTGTCTGTCTGTCCATCCATCCATCCATTTAACCACTTATGAGTACAATGGCATGATGGGGGTTCAAACCCATGCCAACAGAGTTTCCTTCGGCACCAACTGTTATGTTTGATAACGGTTCTTTTCAACAACATTTATTTCTGTTTTCATCGGCAACCAGGCCAGAAAATAAGCAGACTGTCATCTGCAAAATGAGGTCCCCAGAGGGTGAATTTAGTGATGCTACCCTGCATAGCAGGGTAGCATCACTAAATATACCCTCTGTGAACCTGAATCTGAATCAGGGTCTCAAAACTAAATAGAAAGAGGTACCCAGAGGATAAATTGGCCCTCTGTATGGGATAGCATCATCAAATTCACCCTCTGGGGACCTCATTCTGCATATGTCAGACTGCTTATTTTCAGGCCTGTCGGCAACCGGTTCTCACGTAAAAACAACAATAAACACGCCATGAAAAACTTCATTCTCTCCCCTGATCTACATCTTCTTCACACACACACGACAAGCTGGCCACTCGAAACTGTACCATACAACTCAAACACTACATCTCGCCTCATACATTTATTTTAACTGGCTTAACAACTCTACCTGATGTAGAAAGTCTCTGTTGCTGAATGTTACCAGATTGAGCAGAAAACTTTTTACCACCCTGTTTCACCTGTTCTCTCACAGTTACATCTTCACCCCAAACATCGGACAACAATCCTGTTGTTGCTCTAGGTTGTATCTGAGAAGATGAACTGAAGTTGCCGACAAGAATCTCAAAATCTTGACCTTGTGGATCCTGATATTGTGGCTCAGTACATGCCACTAAACTTTGCCTGTTTCGACGAACATCACCATTACTGGTTTTCACAGTGAAAATATGAATGAGGCATATTGTAACTTTGAGCAACAGAACCAAATCTTGACATATCTCTTTCTACACATTGTCTCCCACAGAAAGTTTTGTAGAGTCAGAAGCATTATGATGCTTGTCATAGTTGACTTTAACTTTCATTTCATCCCTCAATGCACATTTCCGTAACTTAGCCAAACCAGTCCAGCGGGGTGCTAAAACTGATTTTGCCACCAGCAATTTGGATCGAAGTTGTCTACCAAAAAGTATTTCTGAGGACTGAACCCATTATCCAATGGAGTTGCTCTATACTCTAATAGTGCCAAATATGCATCTTTACTCTTGTGCAATAAATTTTTCACAGTTCGCACAGCTATTTCAACATCCTCATTACTTTGACGCTATTTAGGGCTGATGGTCACATGACAAAAGTCATACTGTTTTGAAAAGTTTGTAAACTCATAAGTTGAGTATTGCGGGCCATTATCGGACCTAAAGATTTCTGGGATGCCATGCCTAGAAAATATAGACTTTAAATGTTCAATCACACAGTAACTTGTAGAATACTCTAGCTTAGCTATCTCGATATATCGAGATAAATAGTCAGTGACCAACACATAATTATTTCCTTTGAAATAAAATAAATCAGGGCCAACTATTTGCCATGGCCTCTCTGGCATCTCAAATAGTATCATTGGTTCCACCTTAACCGGTTTGTGTTTTGCACAATTATTACATTTATCCACCATTTCTGCGAGTTGTTTACTGATACCCGGCCACCACATGGACATTTTAGCCCTCTCTCTGCATTTCACAGTGCCCTGGTGTCCAACATGAATCAGACTGAGCATCATGTCTTGCATGGAGTTAAGGACAAAAAGCCTTGTACCGTTCATTAACCCTTTACCTAACGTAACGGCCAAAACCGGCCAGCGCTATTCTCAAAAATCGCCAATTAATTTTCATTATTTTTTTCATTTTTTGTCTCAAAAACATAGGTTATGACCCCTCGTTGGAACGAGCTCGTTGAGCTCGTTCCAACGAGGGGTCATAACCTATGTTTTTGAGACAAAAAATGAAAAAAATTAGTTATTCAAGAATTATTTTTGCAAGTGTCGTCTGCTTTTCAGGTTAGGTAAAGGGTTAAAATGTCATTGTTAACAGTTAGACTATCTCTATGAGGATAAAATTTCTTTATCTCTCCCACCAATTTACTCGTATGAGGCCACCCATTCAAAATAAACTCCACCAAGGACACACATAATTTGTCAGTTTTCTGTGCATGGCTAATTTGCTCAAGTCGAGATTTTGTTGCTGGAAGCAAATCAATGATCATGCCCACAAAACATTCAGATTCCTCAGTGAAGGTCTTGTTGGCATTTCCATCACTTGTACCAATACTCTCTAATGGTGCTCTTGAAAAAGCATCAACAATTATCAAGTTTTTGCCTGGCATGTGTGATATGGTATACTGGTATCTCAATAACCTTAGCCTAAACCTTTGTGTTCTAGGAGGTAGATCTGCAATGGCGTTACTACTCAACAATGGGATGAGAGGTTTGTGATCAGTATGAATGTTAAATTTTATTCCGAGAATAAAATCTGAAAATTTCTCACACGTCCACACAATCCCTAATGCCTACGTCTCTATATGAGCATAACGTTGCTCTGTTTGTGACAAAGATCTTGATGCAAACATAACTAGTTTCTATTCACCATTGGGTTGTTTTTGTCTGAGTACGGCCTCCAGGCCATACCTTGACGCACCAGCAGATACAAAGGCTTCGTGATTGGGATTATATTGTTCCAAAACTGGATTCTTACAGATTTCTTGCTTATAATAATTTCAGCAAAAGCACTTTCCTGAGCTTGCGACCATGCCCAACTGTTTCATTTGCTCAACAGCTCACGGAAGGGCATGGTCATGGTAGCAAGCTGGCTGGAAAATTTTCCAAGTTGATTTACCATACCTAAGAATCTTCAGACGTCGGACACATTTTCAGGCATTGGCATATTTAGTATTGCCTTACACTTAATCTGGATCTGCTGTCACCTCTTCAGAGCTTATGATATGACCCAAAAATTTAACTTCAGACTTTGAAAACTCACACTTGTCTGAATTTAAAGTTAATCCTGTAGATTCACACTTCTGAAGCACACTGTCTACTACTATCATGTTTGGACTGGTCCTTACCAAAAATCAATATGTCGTCCATGTGACAAACTACCCCTGGAAGGTTCCCCAAGATTTGACAGATCCTTTTTGTAAAATGCTCCGGTGCTGAGCAGATTCCGAATGGGACTCTGTTACAACAGAACCTACCTGATGGGCTAATAAATGTAGTTAACAATTTTGACTCCTCTGAGAGTGGTATCTGATAAAACCCCAAATTAGCATCAATTTTGCTAAACACTTTGGCATTTTGAATTTTTCCTAAAGTTTGTTCTACTGTAGGCAATGTAAATTTCTAATTAAGAATATTTGTATTTAGTTGAGTGTAATCTACACAGATTCTGACCCTGTCGCCCCCTGGTTTGGAAACTACCACTATGGGAGCACACCAATCACTGGGCTCTTCTACGGGACTGATCACCCCTAGGTCCTGTAAACCCCTCCTCATTAACCATGTTGAAATACGGAATAGGTACAATACGCGGTGCATGTATTGCATATGAAGTAGGGTTATCCTGGAGTCAAATTTTATATTCTTGTTGCACACAGCCGAACCCTTTAAATAGATTGGGATACTTGTCCCCAAACTTTTTAGTTTCAACCTCATTATCAAACTGAATTAAATTCAGACTTTCAATTGTTGGTTTACCCAACAGTGCATGTGTTAAACCTTTTACCACATATAAGTCTTGTCTACTCTTATTTTCCCCAATTGCCAGGGAATAGTTAAATTTCTCTAAAACACAAAGAGAGTTTTTGCAGGAAGGACCATAAAGTATTTTGTCCGGCTTATGAAGCTTAGTGAATTTCTCAGAGTTAATTTTGTTGTAAAAATCTACAGGTAAAACTGACACATCAACACCTGTGTCAATTTTAAAGTCCACCAAAACACCATTAATTTCTGCTGTTTGTTTATATGCTTCTTTTGAAGGATCCGTATACTTTTGATGTGATAGTAAAGAACCCAAATAAGCGTAGTCTGTTTCTTGGTTTACACAGTTCACTTTAGCCGATCTACACACTTTATTCCAATGTCCTTTTAGGCCACATTTCCGACAAGTGGATGTGCGTGCAGGGCACAGTTTAAAATTGTGAGCCTCTCTGCCACATCTATAGCAAGTTTTCTTGTCCGAGGAAGCCTCTGAAGATCTAGGTAGTTTAGTACTGGTATGGTTCAAATTATGGTGGGTCGAATTATGCTGCGGTTTTGAAGTGTACGATTTTAGTTTGTTTTTGTGATGCGATGCTTTCACTCTATCAACATGTACCTGGCCACTAGATGTAGGTTCTGTCTTGAAATCAGTTCTTAAAATTTCTTGTTGTTGTTTAACAGCTGCAGACTGTTTGACTATTTGTACACATTTAGTATATGTTAACTCTGGGTCGAGTTGCAGTCATTCAGAAAGTTTTACATCACGTATCCCCACAACCATTCGATCGTGAGTAAATTCTTCTCGCAAATTATAAAAATTAAAGTGTTCACTTAATGAATGTTGAGACTGAATGAAAAAATCACAAGTTTCACCGGATTCTTGAACCCTACGGTTGAATTTAGCTCTCTCGAAGATCGTATTCTTGTGACGAATCCACTATCCCCAACCCAACACAAGTCTAGATTCAATTTCTCCCTCCCAAAAACAGTTCGATCAGCCGAGGCGGTGCGGTTTCTAAAACCACATCACCCCAGATGGTCGAACTATTTTATAAGAGATATTTAACATTTGCGTTTCCGACCGGGCTTTAAAATAAGGAAAAGGGATCGCAGTTATAATGGGTAGGTCGGAGCCCCACATAAAGTTCTCGGGTAGATGACCCACCTTTAGACTGAAATTAAAAACTACAAACCATCAAGATGTAGCAAGGTAACAATAATTCAACACTAAGAAATGTTATGGTATAATTTATTGAATGAAATTAAACATTATTACATATCCAAAAAGCGTTTGTTTCACTATCTTAAATTGGGCTGAAATTCGGAGGCTAGAGAAAAAAAAATATCAAGAATCCGATAAACAAGGCCCTTTTTATTATGTCCAGGCCACCCAGATTTTCTAATATAATATTAGGAGACTACTATTCTCCCATAGAGGACGTACCAATGACCAAAGGGAACTGTCATAAGAAGCTTCCACCCTCGAAGAACCAGAGTTCGTCGAGTGTGAAGTCTTCCAAATATAAATGAGGAATCACCTACATTCCTCCATAGATGTCATCTCCCAATAGTAATGGTCAGGACTACACAGGTAAGAAGCTTTCACCCTCGAAGAGCCAAAGTTCGTCGAGTGTGAAGTCTTCCACATATAAATAAGGAGTCACCTCTGCTCCTCCATAGGTGTCATACCAAATATCAATAATCAGGCCTCAATCAAGTAAGAAGCTTTCACCCTCGAAGAACCAAAGTTCGTCGAGTGTGAAGTCTTCCAATATAAATGAGGAGTTACCGCTGCTCCTCCATAGGTGTCATACCAAATATCAATAATCAGGCCTCAATCAAGTAAGAAGCTTTCACCCTCGAAGAACCAGAGTTCGTCGAGTGTGAAGTCTTCCAAATATAAATGAGGAATCACCTACATTCCTCCATAGATGTCATCTCCCAATAGTAATGGTCAGGACTACACAGGTAAGAAGCTTTCACCCTCGAAGAGCCAAAGTTCGTCGAGTGTGAAGTCTTCCACATATAAATAAGGAGTCACCTCTGCTCCTCCATAGGTGTCATACCAAATATCAATAATCAGGCCTCAATCAAGTAAGAAGCTTTCACCCTCGAAGAACCAAAGTTCGTCGAGTGTGAAGTCTTCCAATATAAATGAGGAGTTACCGCTGCTCCTCCATAGGTGTCATACCAAATATCAATAATCAGGCCTCAATCAAGTAAGAAGCTTTCACCCTCGAAGAACCAGAGTTCGTCGAGTGTGAAGTCTTCCAAATATAAATGAGGAATCACCTACATTCCTCCATAGATGTCATCTCCCAATAGTAATGGTCAGGACTACACAGGTAAGAAGCTTTCACCCTCGAAGAGCCAAAGTTCGTCGAGTGTGAAGTCTTCCACATATAAATAAGGAGTCACCTCTGCTCCTCCATAGGTGTCATACCAAATATTAATAATCAGGCCTCAATCAAGTAAGAAGCTTTCACCCTCGAAGAACCAGAGTTCGTCGAGTGTGAAGTCTTCCAAATATAAATGAGGAGTCACCGCTGCTCCTCCATAGGTGTCATACCAAACATCAATAATCAGGCCTCAATCAAGTAAGAAGCTTTCACCCTCGAAGAACCAGAGTTCGTCGAGTGTGAAGTCTTCCAATATAAATGAGGAGTTACCGCTGCTCCTCCATAGGTGTCATACCAAATATTAATAATCAGGCCTCAATCAAGTAAGAAGCTTTCACCCTCGAAGAACCAGAGTTCGTCGAGTGTGAAGTCTTCCAAATATAAATGAGGAGTCACCGCTGCTCCTCCATAGGTGTCATACCAAATATCAATAATCAGGCCTCAATCAAGTAAGAAGCTTTCACCCTCGAAGAACCAGAGTTCGTCGAGTGTGAAGTCTTCCAATATAAATGAGGAGTTACCGCTGCTCCTCCATAGGTGTCATACCAAATATCAATAATCAGGCCTCAATCAAGTAAGAAGCTTTCACCCTCGAAGAACCAGAGTTCGTCGAGTGTGAAGTCTTCCAATATAAATGAGGAGTTACCGCTGCTCCTCCATAGGTGTCATACCAAATATCAATAATCAGGCCTCAATCAAGTAAGAAGCTTTCACCCTCGAAGAACCAAAGTTCGTCGAGTGTGAAGTCTTCCACATATAAATAAGGAGTCACCGCTGCTCCTCCATAGGTGTCATACCAAATATCAATAATCAGGCCTCAATCAAGTAAGAAGCTTTCACCCTCGAAGAACCAAAGTTCGTCGAGTGTGAAGTCTTCCACATATAACTAAGGAGTCACCTCCGCGCTGCCATCTCTGACACCCCGCACACTCGGTGACTACCCAACAAAAAGAACTCACACTCGACAAAAGTTTGTCGAAGGCGAAATTCTTCAAAAAAATATTCCCGGAGTTCCAGAGAAAAAAAACCACTCTAAAACTTACTTAACTCTGATTCCATTGATCCGACAAACGGAGAAAAAAGAATACCAAATAAATTCCTAAATAACTATCTCGGTCTCACCAATGGCACAGAGAATTTGGTGTTTAGTTTCTCATTCCGGAACTCCAAGGAATTACTATTTAAACTCATGACCAGCCGGCTCTTCCCAAACCTTCCAGAGAAAAGCTAAACAACCTACCCCAGTGAAATCCTATCTCGAACTGAACTTTTTCGACGGTCCAGATCACCCACTTCAATTCATACACAACACGAAAAAATCATGCAACCTCTGAAATCTTGTATCGATTCAGGAAATCGCTGGTGTGTGCATTTCCCTCAGTGAAACTTGACAACAATTCAATCAACCGTTACTAGATCTCATGCTACCTGACACTCTAATCACTGGTGGAGACAACCACCACAGAGAGAGCAAATAAGTAATATGGAATTAACCCCTGTTGGACGACAAACCCCCGACTCCATTTATCAAAAAACAGCACACTACCCCCACCCCAAGGTAAACGTCCTCGTTTTTGGATGGCTCAGATAGTGTTTTTGATTTCTTATTAATAAAGATAAAAATAAAAAAAAAATGATTAATGATTTATAATGACTATATTTACACAAAAAAAAATGGGTCCGAAAAAAAAAATTGAGTACGATCTGTTCATACCTACTATCTAGATTAAATCTTTAGGCATGGGAAGTGCTACATCTGACGGAATAATCCGCCATCACATTTTATGTTTTATACAGCGGTAGGCAGGCCTGGGATACAGAAATCCAACCACCGACCAATTTCAATAAAAATTGAAACCGCTTACCGCCACGATCACTGACATGCGATAAGAGATGTTACCGCCTGGATTAGTTAAATCCCTGATCCGAAGAAAGCCACCACTATAACTTATATATTTATAAAACAATTAAACGGACCATACTTCATTGGAACACTACCCATAATTTACTACATATGAATTTTATCATCGTCCAGATGATGCTGCTCGCAGCGCCAAAAACTATCTTGGAAACCCTGCACACTACTGTATCCTTTTCATCACGACAACCCAGACAACAGCCACAAGATCCATTTATTGTTGGCGCACTTGAATCATTCTAGATTAGAAAACAATTATCCAATATTTTTATGAATCCCGGAACTCTATTTCTCAATCGCCAACTCCATATTTCCAATTCAAAACAGTTGCAATTAATGCTTCGCTTGGGCAGCATAGTGAGCCCAACAAGGAATCACCATACCATGCCCAATCGAACCATCAACAGAGCCAACAATTGCCATCAAGGTCAATGTGAAATATCTCCAACTTTCACATTAATCACTTCTTTCCCACTTAATAAACCATCAACACATTCCCAATCACCCTGACTAGGGGGTTTTAAATTACAACATCTGGTGAATTTTCCTTTTTATTCTATCCCAAAAATTCTTTTGTGCATTCGGCCGGAGATGTACACCATCTGACAGAAAATGATGAGGATAAACCTGTCGATGGTGAAAATATAAAATATCTTCATCACCTACAGCCTTAAAAGCATCATTGACAGCCATACGTCTAAACTCATAAATCTCATAAGATACATTTCGGGGCTTTACTCTAGGAAATATACTACCTAATGTTATTTTCTTCACCCCAGCAAGCTTCCATTTCTTTAGCAATTCTCGGAGGTCCCGCAGGAAACATTCAAAAGAGAATGTAACGCAATCAATATCATTACCCCCAATCTGAAGAACTATCCATCTAGCCCCTCTGACATTAATATTTTGCAAATGGCTAATCTTTCCCCCAGGTATCCCAACAAATTTCACGAAGGCAAACGGTATGGTACAATGCCATACTTCTGGGCACAATAATAAAAATCGGTACAATCTCGCCACAAAACTGTGTCCAATCACCAGACCCTCCATTTTAAGGAGTCAAAATTAAATCCTAAAAAGCAAAGTTAAATTAGGAAGGTTTACAAGAACCAATTCACATTCAAGAGTCAGTGTTAATGGACAACTGTCAATATCGTCTGAACTCATAACCATCAAATACCATGATACACCTACACAACTTCACTGTCACTGGACAACCATCAATATCGTCTGGTTTCATCACCATCAAATACCATGATACACACACATAATTTCAATGTCAATGGACAAATATCAGTATCATCTGGATTCATCGCCATTAAATACCATGACTCACATACATAATTTCAATGTCAATGGACAACATCAGTACCGCCCGGACTCATCGCCATCAAATACCATGATACACATACATAATTTCACCGTCAATGGACAAACATCAGTATCATCTGGATTCATCGCCATCAAATACCATGATACACATACATAATTTCAATGTCAATGGATAACATCAGTATCGTCTGGATTCATCGCCATCAAATACCATGATACACATACATAATTTCAATGTCAATGGACAACATCAGTATCGTCTGGATTCATCGCCATCAAATACCATGATACACATACATAATTTCACTGTCACTGGACAACTACCAGTATCGTCTGGATTCATCGCCATCAAATACCATGATACACATACATAATTTCACCGTCAATGGACAAACATCAGTATCATCTGGATTCATCGCCATCAAATACCATGATACACATACATAATTTCAATGTCAATGGATAACATCAGTATCGTCTGGATTCATCGCCATCAAATACCATGATACACATACATAATTTCACTGTCACTGGACAACTACCAGTATCGTCTGGATTCATCGCCATCAAATACCATGATACACATACATAATTTCAATGTCAATGGACAACATCAGTATCGTCTGGATTCATCGCCATCAAATACCATGATACACATACATAATTTCACTGTCACTGGACAACTACCAGTATCGTCTGGATTCATCGCCATCAAATACCATGATACACATACATAATTTCAATGTCAATGGACAACATCAGTATCGTCTGGATTCATCGCCATCAAATACCTCCCTCAACCTAAAACAAAAAAAAGGAACACCACAGCAGTATACAAAATTTCGCAATTTTCTGTTTCCAACAGCTGAAATTAATTTATGTAATTTATTAGTTACATTACATGAAAGGAATGACCTCCAGTATTAAAAAAAAACAAAACAATCTTTCTGTGACTCAGTCAAACTGCAACCAATAGGTTTCCAAGCAATCCAAATTTTTAAGTCGTAAATTTCTGGTGGTCTTGCATATTTACCACGGACACATCACTTACGAAAAGTTACATACTGGCGACGCCATCATAAATTACTTACGAAACCCATTCTTACCCTAGCAACATCAACCACCACCCATCAGACACAATCATACCTAACCCCCACCCCAAATGCCCATCCCACATGCGCGCCATGCAAGTCACACCAAAATAAACGACGTATTTGGAATCACTCTTCTACTGGCTCAATTTCACTAGCGTATAATGCTCCCGCTCACGAGCATTTCCAAGTGTAATTCCCAGGGGTCACATTTACAAAACACAAATAGCGCTAGTATTTTTGAGATTACTAAGGTAATTTTTTTTACATTTTTAGAATTGCGCTGAGTTAGGGTGTTCGTTTACACAATTTTTCCTAATGGAACACCTCCATTACGACACCCCGTAAGGGAAACCATGGAATCAATTGATTTCCATCCTTTCCCTACATTATGTGACCCATGAGAATACTATATCATTTATCAATCTTTACTTTATCCAATCCACTACCATAGGACATAACCACCGGTCCAATGACCCTACAACTTGTCCTATATATGACTGTTTGAAAGTCAAAATTAAACAATTCTGATTCAAAAGTTTCCAAATGAATCGAACAGCAAATTCAAATGAATTTGCAGTTTATTTTGTCTCCGCCCATTAACCCTTCCTTGGATCCCCAGCACCATTCCTCCTTGCCTATTAATTACAACTTCCAAATGGAAGACATAATTTAACCCTTGCATCGACATATAAGGCACACTCCGGGTAATTTAACAATTTTCCCATGATCACTGGGCACCACATCAAAAATTTAGCAAATCTTATCTTTGCTCGTGAGCTAGAGTTCTCGCCAAATGAATTCATTAAGCCAAATCTTAAATCATAAAATCACCGAATTTAGACCGGGGTCATTCCAGAATAATAAATACAAATCTCTTTTTTTTTTTTTTTTAAGACAGATCGTACTCATTTGAGTTCAACCAGCGGGGACGACGGACCCTTCGCCCCCGGTGGGTGACAGGATCTCCGCTAGGGGCAGGATTGTTTAAGTTGCTGGAACTGCCCTGAGCCGACTGGTCAGAATCTTCCTCCCGATCAATGAGTTCCGAAAAAGGTAACCTACCAGAATCTCCTGAATTGTCTACACTTGTTCCCATATTAGGTCGTTCAAAACATTTTTTTAATCTATTAAAGTGGACCACCTGCAGCCGACCACCATGCTCTCTACAAATAACATAATTTGCATCAGAGAGTCGCTTTTTAACCACAAATGGCCCAAACCAATATTTAGCAAATTTGGGGGTTTGACCTTGCTTTATTTTTGAAATATATAGCCACACTTTATCACCAACCTCATAAGGTCTTCCATGAACTCTACGGTCGTACAACCTTTTCCTATGTTTAATAGCAGTTTCACACTTACTGCTCACAAACTGGAAAATGGTTGCCATTCTATTTTCCAAATCCATCACATATTGAACTCGACTAAGATCCTTATCAGGAACTTTACCAGCCATAAATTCAATAGGTAATCGGATTTCTTTCCCAAAAAGGATCATATTTGGAGTAAGGCCCGTGGTCTCATGAACAGCACTACGATAAGCCATCATAACAAAAGGTAGATAGTATTCCCAGTCGTTATGATTATCTTCAACAAAACATGCTAGCATAGCTATCAATGTTCTGTTGAAGCGCTCAACCTGGCCATCAGACTGAGGGTGATATGGAGATGTTCTTGTCTTGGAAATCTCAAAATATTTACAGATTCCCAAAAACAATTCAGACTCAAAGTTGGCCCCTTGATCAGAATGGATAAACTTAGGCATACCAAAACGGGATATCCACTCTTTAACCAATATTTCTCCAATTGTACTTGCACGCTGATTAGGCATGGCATAGGCTTCAGTCCATTTAGAGAAATAGTCAGAAACAACCAGAATGTAAATGTTTCCACTCACAGATTCCGGTAGGGGACCCAATACATCAAGTGCAACCCTCTCCATCGGTTCCGAAACACGGTCGGTAACCAGGGGGGCCTTTAACGCTTTGTTGGGACTTTTCCGACGTTGACACACCTCACAAGTCTGCACCCACTGTTCTACATCCTTCTTTAGACCAATCCAAAAAAATCTTTGCCTAATTTTCAAATAGGTTTTCATCATACCTAAATGGCCTCCCACCACGGAATCATGGCAATGTTTTAAAATTTCAGGTTTTAGTTTCCCAGGAACAATCCACAAAAATTTATTTTCCTTTCCAAATTCCAACCATTCTCGATAAAGCATACCTTGCCTAACAACAATTTGTTCCCATTGGGCTACATATTTTTTAAATATTAATTCTTCACCCTTCATTTGCTCAGCCGACGGCTTAGAATCATTTGTTTTATTTTCAAACAATTTCTTTAATATTGGATCACTCATCTGATCATCAACCGAAATTACACCTCCTGGAGACAAATCAATAGCATTAGTCTCCAAAGATATCCTACTCAAGGCGTCGGCATTCTTATGTTGCTCTCCTCTACGATGGATGATAGAAAAGTCAAATCCACTCAAATATTCCAGCCAACGAGCCACTTGCCCCGTTGGTTCTTTAAAATTAAACAACCACCTCAAAGATCCATGATCGGTGCGCAGAGTAAAGTGTTTTCCTATCAAATAATGGCGAAAATTTTTAATGCTTTTAATAACTGCCAATAGCTCTTTCCGAGTGACACTATAATTACGTTCTGGAGGAGAATGCACTTTACTAAAATATGCAATTACCTTCTCCTGTCCGTTAACTAACTGAGACAACACAGCCCCACTAGCCTGATCACTCGCATCTGTGTCCAAAATAAACTCTTGCTCAAAATTTGGAAATCCCAAGATTGGACTCTCACATAGTTTATTCTTTAAAATTTCAAAAGATTCTTTTCTAGCCTTATTCCACTCAAATTTTACATTCTTTCTAGTTAATTCCAACAGGGGACCAGCCAAATCTGAGAAGTTCAAAATAAATTTTCTGTAATAAGAACACAAACCGACAAAACTGCGTATATCTCTGACACATCTTGGAATCGGCCAATCCTTAATCCTAGCTATCTTTTCTGGGTCAGCCCGTATCCCCTCTGAGGACACGATATGGCCCAAAAAAGATACCTGTTTTCTAAAAAGAGCACATTTAGAAGGCTTGAGTTTCAAACCAGCTTCCTTAATTTTTGTGAACACCTCTTCCAACCTTTCTACATGTTCTTGGAAAGTTTTAGCATAAATAATTATGTCATCCAGATATATCAGACAGGTCTTCCAATGAAGGCCCTTCAAAACGAGCTCCATAAGCCTCTGAAAGGAATGGGGAGCCCCAGAAAGCCCGAAAGGGAGTACCTTGAACTCATAAAGCCCTTTACCTGTACTAAAGGCAGTTTTTTCTTGAGCTGAGGAAGCCATCTCCACCTGCCAATACCCTGAAGCCAAATCTAATGTAGAGAACCAACTGGCCCCCTGCATTCCTTCAAGGCTGTCATCAATGCGTGGCAAGGGATATGCATCCTTCCGAGTTACAGCATTTAACTTACGATAGTCTACACAAAAGCGTAGGCTACCGTCTTTTTTTTTAACCAGGACAATGGGGGCCGCCCACGGACTATCCGAGGGTTGTATTATCCCCTGTTCTAACATTTCTTGTAACTGCCTATCAACTTCCTGTCGCTTATGTACAGGAAGTCTATAGGCTCTTTGTTTTATGGGTGGATGTTTACCCGTGTCAATATCATGTTTTATAATACTTGTTCGACCTAAATCTTTATCATGGCGGATAAAAACCGACTCATTTCTATCAAGAAGCATTTTAACTTGAAATACCTGATCCGTAGTCAAAACAGTTTCATCAATTGTTTGCTGGAGAGAATACTTATCAACATTTTCTTGTTTTACATTTTCTTGAATTACACTATTTCCCAGAACCTCCCCTTGCTGGAATACTGCCACTGTTTCACCTTTTTTCAAGGACTGGGGTACCCCGGTGGTATTTACTAACCTCATTGGCACAACATCTCCATTTGAAGTACCCACAAAACTTCGCCCAACCATAATCCCATTATGTTTTTCTGAAAATTTTTGATCTACCTCACAAATTCCCTCTAAAAGAGAAACATTACTTACCTTACCATTAATTATAATCTCGGAAGATGGAGGTATAGTTACATTTTCAATAAGCATGACCTCATTACTATCGTTGTTATTGCCAAAATTTAGGGGAATTTCTTTTCCTGCTAATTTAACACAATTCCTCCCCAGATAAATGTCTAAGTCTAGGGCAGTCATCAGATCAACCCCCAATATTCCCTCAAATGATAACTCGGCAACATAAAACTCTTGATCAAAACTATTATTACCTATATTAATGGGAAGGTTGATAACTCCTGGCACCTGCAAGGGTTGTCCGCTAGCTCCACAAACCTCTCTAGGAGCTGCTTGTAATTCTGAAGAATCCTTTCCAAATACCTCTTCCAATACCTTAGTACTTAATATGCTAATGGCTGATCCAGTGTCCAGCAAAAATTTTACCTCTTTGTCACAAATGGTTAAGGGAAGAAAAAAATGACCTATCTTTTTCTCAGGGTGGGCCCCATTCTGTTGGAGCTGAGGTTTGACCCCAACCCCAGCTCTTATTCTTTTAAACCTTGCCTATTATTCCACCTTCCACCTCTTCGACCCCCATAATTCCGACGAACATTTCCTCGACCACGTCCACGAGAAAAATCTTCCCGAGTATTTTGTATTTCCGCTATTTTGTCAATTCCATCCTCCTTCCCCAATTGTTCTAAAAATTCGCGTCTCATTTCCCTTTGTTCTTTGCGCAAATCATCAATCTGAAACCGCAGATCAGTCAGCGTCTGAGTTAATAATTCCAATTGCTCGGAATTAACAGCTTCGTTGTCAGAAGGTTGGACAGTGGAAGCAACTTCCACTCTCCTATATGATTCTTCCTCTAATGCCAAACGAACCGCGGCATCCAACGTCTCGGGTTTTCCACGCAACACCTGCATCCGAACGTCTTTATCCGTTATGGCTTCAACAAAAGCTTCTTTTGCCAAATCGTCCCTTAAAATGGATGGGGCTGAAGGGTAAGCTTTCTTTACCAATCTACGTATACTACTAGCCAGCTCGGGGAGTGTTTCTCGAGCGGTTCGCCTTCTTGAACGCAATTGTGACCTATAAATTGCCGTACCTCTAAAGGGATCAAATCGATCTATCAAACTTTTTAATATTTCTTTTAGGCCAATCTTATCATTACTATCTAGATCTTCGTAAAATTGCAATGCGGCCCCTCTTAATGAAACTACCAAAAATCTACAAGCCACCACCTCTGACCATTCATTGATTTCTACACATTTTTCAAAATGCGTCACCCAATCAACCACATTGGTGGACCCATTAAATGTTTCTGGTGTAACCACCGGTTTTCTGGGCCCGTTATATTGTTCACCACTTTTGGATGGACGTTCCTTAAGAGCAGGTAGGTCCGCACCCGGTGCCACTAACGCCCGATCACCCTTATCTTGATAGCTGACCCTCGCAAGAGGAGTTTTAACTTTCTTAGGAATGGCACCCGAAGCTCTTCTTCTACAAAATTCACGCGCAGAACTTCCTACCTGTTTATGAATTCCATTGTCCAAACCATTATGTTTTGGAATTTCACTCACTTGAATTTCTACATTTTCATTAAAAGACGTAGGAGTGGCCTCTGGTGTTTCTTGAAAAAAATCTAGAGCCTCAGCCATGGGGTATCTCCTTGGTGTGCTAATATCTGGATTTGTAGCCAAATCAGTTAACTTTTTAGATGCCCCCAAGTATTCATCCAGCCCTTCCGAAATTCCCGTAGCCATATTAAATTTGAACCAATACTAAACAATTTACCTGTATTAAATTTCTATACATCAGTCTTATGGTATCATAAAATATCCTGTCGGCGACGCCAATAACTGTGACGAATCCACTATCCCCAACCCAACACAAGTCTAGATTCAATTTCTCCCTCCCAAAAACAGTTCGATCAGCCGAGGCGGTGCGGTTTCTAAAACCACATCACCCCAGATGGTCGAACTATTTTATAAGAGATATTTAACATTTGCGTTTCCGACCGGGCTTTAAAATAAGGAAAAGGGATCGCAGTTATAATGGGTAGGTCGGAGCCCCACATAAAGTTCTCGGGTAGATGACCCACCTTTAGACTGAAATTAAAAACTACAAACCATCAAGATGTAGCAAGGTAACAATAATTCAACACTAAGAAATGTTATGGTATAATTTATTGAATGAAATTAAACATTATTACATATCCAAAAAGCGTTTGTTTCACTATCTTAAATTGGGCTGAAATTCGGAGGCTAGAGAAAAAAAAATATCAAGAATCCGATAAACAAGGCCCTTTTTATTATGTCCAGGCCACCCAGATTTTCTAATATAATATTAGGAGACTACTATTCTCCCATAGAGGACGTACCAATGACCAAAGGGAACTGTCATAAGAAGCTTCCACCCTCGAAGAACCAGAGTTCGTCGAGTGTGAAGTCTTCCAAATATAAATGAGGAATCACCTACATTCCTCCATAGATGTCATCTCCCAATAGTAATGGTCAGGACTACACAGGTAAGAAGCTTTCACCCTCGAAGAGCCAAAGTTCGTCGAGTGTGAAGTCTTCCACATATAAATAAGGAGTCACCTCTGCTCCTCCATAGGTGTCATACCAAATATCAATAATCAGGCCTCAATCAAGTAAGAAGCTTTCACCCTCGAAGAACCAAAGTTCGTCGAGTGTGAAGTCTTCCAATATAAATGAGGAGTTACCGCTGCTCCTCCATAGGTGTCATACCAAATATCAATAATCAGGCCTCAATCAAGTAAGAAGCTTTCACCCTCGAAGAACCAGAGTTCGTCGAGTGTGAAGTCTTCCAAATATAAATGAGGAATCACCTACATTCCTCCATAGATGTCATCTCCCAATAGTAATGGTCAGGACTACACAGGTAAGAAGCTTTCACCCTCGAAGAGCCAAAGTTCGTCGAGTGTGAAGTCTTCCACATATAAATAAGGAGTCACCTCTGCTCCTCCATAGGTGTCATACCAAATATCAATAATCAGGCCTCAATCAAGTAAGAAGCTTTCACCCTCGAAGAACCAAAGTTCGTCGAGTGTGAAGTCTTCCAATATAAATGAGGAGTTACCGCTGCTCCTCCATAGGTGTCATACCAAATATCAATAATCAGGCCTCAATCAAGTAAGAAGCTTTCACCCTCGAAGAACCAGAGTTCGTCGAGTGTGAAGTCTTCCAAATATAAATGAGGAATCACCTACATTCCTCCATAGATGTCATCTCCCAATAGTAATGGTCAGGACTACACAGGTAAGAAGCTTTCACCCTCGAAGAGCCAAAGTTCGTCGAGTGTGAAGTCTTCCACATATAAATAAGGAGTCACCTCTGCTCCTCCATAGGTGTCATACCAAATATTAATAATCAGGCCTCAATCAAGTAAGAAGCTTTCACCCTCGAAGAACCAGAGTTCGTCGAGTGTGAAGTCTTCCAAATATAAATGAGGAGTCACCGCTGCTCCTCCATAGGTGTCATACCAAACATCAATAATCAGGCCTCAATCAAGTAAGAAGCTTTCACCCTTGAAGAACCAGAGTTCGTCGAGTGTGAAGTCTTCCAATATAAATGAGGAGTTACCGCTGCTCCTCCATAGGTGTCATACCAAATATCAATAATCAGGCCTCAATCAAGTAAGAAGCTTTCACCCTCGAAGAACCAGAGTTCGTCGAGTGTGAAGTCTTCCAATATAAATGAGGAGTTACCGCTGCTCCTCCATAGGTGTCATACCAAATATTAATAATCAGGCCTCAATCAAGTAAGAAGCTTTCACCCTCGAAGAACCAGAGTTCGTCGAGTGTGAAGTCTTCCAAATATAAATGAGGAGTCACCGCTGCTCCTCCATAGGTGTCATACCAAATATCAATAATCAGGCCTCAATCAAGTAAGAAGCTTTCACCCTCGAAGAACCAGAGTTCGTCGAGTGTGAAGTCTTCCAATATAAATGAGGAGTCACCGCTGCTCCTCCATAGGTGTCATACCAAATATCAATAATCAGGCCTCAATCAAGTAAGAAGCTTTCACCCTCGAAGAACCAGAGTTCGTCGAGTGTGAAGTCTTCCAAATATAAATGAGGAGTCACCGCTGCTCCTCCATAGGTGTCATACCAAATATCAATAATCAGGCCTCAATCAAGTAAGAAGCTTTCACCCTCGAAGAACCAGAGTTCGTCGAGTGTGAAGTCTTCCAAATATAAATGAGGAGTCACCGCTGCTCCTCCATAGGTGTCATACCAAATATCAATAATCAGGCCTCAATCAAGTAAGAAGCTTTCACCCTCGAAGAACCAGAGTTCGTCGAGTGTGAAGTCTTCCAATATAAATGAGGAGTTACCGCTGCTCCTCCATAGGTGTCATACCAAATATCAATAATCAGGCCTCAATCAAGTAAGAAGCTTTCACCCTCGAAGAACCAGAGTTCGTCGAGTGTGAAGTCTTCCAATATAAATGAGGAGTTACCGCTGCTCCTCCATAGGTGTCATACCAAATATCAATAATCAGGCCTCAATCAAGTAAGAAGCTTTCACCCTCGAAGAACCAAAATTTCGTCGAGTGTGAAGTCTTCCACATATAAATAAGGAGTCACCGCTGCTCCTCCATAGGTGTCATACCAAATATCAATAATCAGGCCTCAATCAAGTAAGAAGCTTTCACCCTCGAAGAACCAAAGTTCGTCGAGTGTGAAGTCTTCCACATATAACTAAGGAGTCACCTCCGCGCTGCCATCTCTGACACCCCGCACACTCGGTGACTACCCAACAAAAAGAACTCACACTCGACAAAAGTTTGTCGAAGGCGAAATTCTTCAAAAAAATATTCCCGGAGTTCCAGAGAAAAAAAACCACTCTAAAACTTACTTAACTCTGATTCCATTGATCCGACAAACGGAGAAAAAAGAATACCAAATAAATTCCTAAATAACTATCTCGGTCTCACCAATGGCACAGAGAATTCGGTGTTTAGTTTCTCATTCCGGAACTCCAAGGAATTACTATTTAAACTCATGACCAGCCGGCTCTTTCCAAACCTTCCAGAGAAAAGCTAAACAACCTACCCCAGTGAAATCCTATCTCGAACTGAACTTTTTCGACGGTCCAGATCACCCACTTCAATTCATACACAACACGAAAAAATCATGCAACCTCTGAAATCTTGTATCGATTCAGGAAATCGCTGGTGTGTGCATTTCCCTCAGTGAAACTTGACAACAATTCAATCAACCGTTACTAGATCTCGTGCTACCTGACACTCTAATCACTGGTGGAGACAACCACCACAGAGAGAGCAAATAAGTAATATGGAATTAACCCCTGTTGGACGACAAACCCCCGACTCCATTTATCAAAAAACAGCACATTCTTACGAATGACGAAATGTCCTGTAAACTTCTCCAGAACAACTCTGTAGTCTGTTTTGGCAGTTTCGTTCACAAAAGTAAAGGTAGAAAATATTTTGTCAGCTTGGTCACCCATACAATATATTAAAGTGTCAATCTGCTTTCTATCGGACACTTTATCCAGACCTGAAACGGCTACAAACCGTTTCGATCACCTTTTCCACTTAGGCCAATCAGGTGGATTGGCAAAATTAAATGACTCTGGAGTGTCAACTTTAAAGTTACTTTTAACCAGATGGTCACTCATTATTTAAACTAAGTATGGTGAATTTAAACACTGACGCAGTGACAGTTCATGGACAATGTGGTATGTTGCTTGTTGTACTGCACAAATTTCCAAGTTCAGAATGAGGTCACTGAAACACAGCGATCTCGAAGACGCGATTGACAAACACTATGTTACGGAATATGACAGCCAAAAGCACATTGGTGTGCAATTCTGACACCATGTTATGTTTGATAACGGTTCTTAAAAAGATTGGAAGGATACACATGAAGTAATTGTCTTTTCAACAACATTTATTTCTGTTTTCATCGGCAACCGGTTCTCACATAAAAACAACAATAAACACGCCATGAAAAACTCCATTCTCTCCCTTGATCTACTCCACACACACACACCACAAGCTGGCTGCTCGAAACTGTACCATACAACTCGAACCAGCTAACACTACACCAACCACCTAGAGAAACTATACTAAACCATGCACACCACTCGGCCACTGACAGACCCCAAAAGGGAATTTAGTTCACCAAGTATATACAAGACCAGTACAGAACACACAGAATACTCAGTTATTTAATTATACATCAGATAGTTGCATCAAAGTACTTAATTCTATGAACTGCACCTCAGAAGAAATAAGGGACACTTGTCTTTTTCAAATTTCCTGGATGCCATAGAATTAACAAAGGACACTGGTTTTGTTTACAATGGCATGGTGGTGGTTTGAACCCTCACTGAGAGAGTTTTCTTCGGCACCAACCACCTAGCAAAACTATACTGAACCACGCACACCACTCTGCTACCGACAGACCCCAAAAGGGAATGTTAGTTAACCAAATATATACGAGACCAGTACAGAACACACGGAATACTCTATTATTTAATTATTCATCACATAGTTGGATCTAAGTACTTAATTCTACGAACGAACTGCCCCTCAGAAGAAATCAGCGACACTTGTCTTATGAGTAACCTAGATATCTGCAAGTAAAGGGATCAGAGAAATTTTCTGTCAACAAATTAATAAAAGAATTCTATTTTATACCTGGTTTCCTCAAGGGAATTATGCTTCCTTTTTCTTGGCATGGAATCTTCAAGGTGGAGATTACTAGTTGAAGGAATATGTGCCAAGAAATTTTTATAAGCATCATCCAGATTTTTTTCTAGATTTCCGAGTGCTTCCTCACTGACCCCTTTAAAGAATGTAGCATCAATTATTTTCTTGTTCAGCTCCCTACACCGGGATGCCAATGGTTTGAATTTTGTTTCAGCACTTGTTTCGTTTGCCATAACTTTTTCGTCTTTTGCATTTTGAGCTTCAACATCTCCATCAATAAAACATTCACTCTCCATTTCAGATATCTCAAGTGGCTCACTAGTAGTACAGCAATCACTGTCTAATTTAAAATAAGGAGAGTTTATGTACAGGGGTGATAGTGAATACCAGTTAACCCTTTACCTAACATGAAAAGCAGACGACACTTGCAATAAAAATTCTTGAATAACTATTTTTTTTAATTTTTTGTCTCAAAAACATAGGTTATGACCCCTCGTTGGAACGCGCTCAATGAGCTCGTTCCAACGAGGGGGTCATAACCTATGTTTTTGAGACAAAAAATGAAAAAAATAATGAAAATTAATTGGCGATTTTCGTGAATAGCGCTGGCCGGTTTTGGCCGTTACGTTGGGTAAAGGGTTAATGTCTGGATACTAATCGAACACTGCACAGAAGTGCTTACATATCCAGTGTGTCTGGAACCAGTCATCACACTCACAGGATGGCATTTTCATTGCATCTCCGAAAGTAACAAGATAAAATTTGTTTTCCATTTCCTCTGATGTAACTAAAAATTTTCCATCTTCTTGCATGGTAATTAAATCTTTTCTGATATTTATTGTATTTCTTTCTCGTTTTATAATATGTTGTATCATTTCTCGTGGTCTATCCATTAAATAAGGTGGCATTGTTCTGTTGTATTTTCTGTAAAGGTTATTGAACTTAGTATTTTTCTCAACATACCTGGATAAAAAAACAATACTCATCTTGAAAGTGTTTCTGCATTGCCAAGTGTGTTTAACTCTCAACCTGCTGAGTATTTTCTAGATATTTTTCATAAATCTAGTCATGGCTGCCGTCAAATTTTCCACCAGCAATTATTCAAAATTCAAAGTTTCTGAGAACAAAACATAAGAAGTCTTTGCAAACTGGCATCTTATGGATCACCGGGTAAAATCCAGTGGTCCATGAGGTAAAAGGTTTGCAAGTACTTCTTGTACTTTTTATCAAGAAGATTAAATATTCTGGGGTGTAGAAGATCTTATGAGGTGTTAATTTAAAATATATGCCAGTCAGTATCAGCAGGAACTCCATTTCTAGGGGAACGCACCTTTGTAATATACTCTTATTTCCTGAGCACAATATATTTCCATAAATTATAGTCCTTGGGCTAAGACCAGATATTTGACCTATCGGTACCATCTGAGGGCACTAAATTTGAGTGATACCAAATTGTTTAGACATATATGCTGTAAACATTTCTGCATGATAGACTTTCCAAACTCACAGCTTAAGCAGCTAATTTGCATAAACAAAATGGCCGCCAATGCCGTTTTAGCTTTTTCCAGTTTTGGCTATATATTCAATTGTAAAACGAATATTTTAAGAAAAATGGTGCCAATCTTATTGTTTTTCCCCCTTCCCAAGTTAAAGCCAAGGGGACTATAGTTTTCATCTCTGTCTGTCCGTCCATTTGTCTGTACGTCCATCTGTCTGTCCCCAAAATGGTTTCTGGGCTTTTAAAGATGAACCATTCATTTGATTTTTATGAAACTTGGAGCAGTGGTTGCTTATGACAAGAGCTTGCTTGGGATTGTAATGAGGTCACTACGTCAAATATCAAGGTCACAGTTACTATAAATGTAAAGTGAGGGTTAATGATCTGAAAAATGAACTTAACAGAATAAACACTACGTGTATGCCAAAACTTAGCATCTCCGGTTTTATTGGAGATGTTCATATAATGGATTTAATCGTCTGTTTCGTCTACTTCTATATCATCGTCGGACATGTCTACAAGTGTTTCATCATCATCATCATCATCATTTTTTGTATTCTTACAGTTTGGTAGTCTACACATATCTGTACATGACATCCCATTAGACATACAAACACATTCTGGCAACCTGCATACTCTAGAGCATCTACAAGACAGGAATTCCAACACAGCATCGGGCGCTGGCTCTCCATTCATCCATTTGATGCTTAAACTTCCATCTGCTAGTTGCTTCCAGCCATGACCATTTGGACTAGGAATCTCTGGAATGGCTAAAAGACTGCGGTGCCAAATGCCAGCTTGATAATTGGCCCTCTGTGCATGTAGGTACAGGCAGTCTTTACATGGAGGGAGCTGACCAGACTCGACCTCACCTTTCCGTGCTCTGAACAGCTGATATCTCATGTCATTTACTGTCTTGATGGGTGATCTGCTGGCATATAAACGGCACGTGAAATCTTCAAGGTTTTGCAATATATCATCAGTGAGCAACCATTCTTGCCCAAGCTGCTCAAAAGTTTGCTGGAAAACGGGATTTTCAAGCAGCTTCAGACCAGATACTTTCCCTTTGCCAGCAAAGGCACTGACGGAATCACATTCAGTAAATGCATGCAGCCCTATCAGTGCCTTACAAACACCATCACCTAACACCCTAGCTAGCTTGGTTACATTTATAAATCGGGTTCTGGATTGTGTTCCACACTTTATGAACATATTACTGCTGATATCACTACTAAAAGCGAGACTAAGAATGAACACATCTGTGTCATCCGCTACAATAATAACTGATTCAAAATTAGGTGCAGCATGCTTGGCATGTAGAAGAAGGCGTGTATCAGCTTCTTCCTGAAAGCTTCCGAGACATTCCACTTCTTCACATTCAGTTTTACTAATACGAGTGCACTTATTTTCACATGTGACATACAGTTCTTTATCACCGAGTTTGTCCCGGAGTGTTTGTTTTTGCCAGTCGGTAGTCAAAAATTTAATTAATGATGTTTTACTACCAGAACATGACAGCAATTTTCGCCATTGGTGAATCTTATGTCCATGGGATATATTTGTGAAGAGAACCCCTGAATCTCCTCTATTAGCCCGTTCGGCATTCTTAATTGAAATGTCCCTGTAAACATCAAACACTACATCAACTCTATTGCTGCTACCACCTGTGTTCAAAACAGACATAAAAAGATGTTCCGATACTTCACCGAATGTTTTGTGTTCCCCGTGGGCCTTCTGTACAAGACTCATTCCATCAATCAAGCACACAGATGGTTTTGGTATTACATCTGCTGATGTTGTTTTTTTCTCCAAGTTTCTGGCTAGAGAAGCTTTGTTAGTCTTTTTGAGTGTTCCATCACAATTTGCCAGGGCCCATGGCAAGGGACCAAGTGGATGCTTTAAGACATCTTTCATTTGAAGGTTTCTATTAGTGGCAATGAGAATAACACGACCAAATAGTTTGTGGTCTGCTTTGATGACAGTTTCTCGGTTTGATTTCCCAGTCTTTTTTTGTTCCTTCATGTTGCTAAACGTTTTCAAGTTCTGTTTTGGCAAAGTATCATGGAACTTTTGAGTCCTTGTGGAACCAATCCGTTTTTCCTTGAAATCAGTGTAGGCATTCTCGCCTATCTCATGCACTTAACATGTCATTTGCAATTTCTGGGGTAGCTGTTGTACCAGTGGAAATGCTAATTAGGTCTGATGGACCATTATCAAGCGGGTTTGTCCAGTTATCCTCCATCAGACCTACTAGGGACTGGACATCTGCCTCATCTTTTCGTATTCTTGAAGGCTGTAGATCAGGATGTGAGAACTTAGTATTTTCTACATCTACCATTGCCCTAAATTGTCTCAAACATGTGCTACGATATTCTGCAGTCAAGTAATATTTGGAAACTGCGCCTGGCTTTAAACTAAATCCCTTCGTCCCACCAGCTGTTTGAGTATCCTTATTAACTGTTTCCTCAACTGTCTGATCCACTGGGATTCGTCCAAAGGGGTTGTCCTCACCTAACTGGACAGAAAATCCAGCATGCATTAAGTTGTCGTAGATTTCTGGATGTTCTATTGGTAGCCTGGTCATTTGACCGAAGTAGACAGTCAGATATTTGGCATAGTTTCGTTTATCGTAGGCAAAACTCCATGGAATCATGCTGCGGATATAGGTCATATGCATCAACCAATTTCCCTCCCTGGAAGCACGTATCAATCCCAGTAGAATTTCCACCATGTCTACGTAAGACATCCAGTATTTTGATAATGGACCATTAGAGTCACGTAAATGGTCAAGATATCTGTTGAATAACTGCAAGATACACATACATGATGGATGTTGTAGCAGAGTGTCAAGCGTTTCTTGTGATATGTCCTCATTCAGCTCTTCAACAAGCTTAATCGTATCATTTAGCTCCTGAAAATGCATCACATGGTACTCCTCAAGCCATGAATAAAATCCTTTCCATGCCAGTCTTAAAAGCGCTTCGTATACCAGTTTATGGAAACGCACTGCACGATTGTACTTTTTGCCGATCATAACATTCTCCACAGATCCTTCAGCTACAATTCCAGACTCTACTGCCAGGTCACGAAGTCCTGCATCTTTGAAGCGTTTGCCAATTGTTCCCATTAAATTGCAGCAAGTGTGAAACACTCCCATCCTGAAAACGATATTCTTGAATCGTTCGGAATGCCGCCAACTAACATCGATAGCTTTTTCATACATTGCTTGGTCAAATACACATACAATGTTGGATAGATGTAGAAGTTCCATAATCTTTAGAACCTGATTGAGAATTTCAAAGATAGTTGACATTTCAGTTGCTGGTGCATTTATTGTAGGAAGATACCCAATGTTGTCTTGTGTGACAGATACTTGATCACGACTACGGATATTATGTCCTGTCCAGGAGCTGATTATCTGATTCTCCTTATTATTTTGTCTGAGCAAAGTCCACAATATATTCTTCGTACGTGCTTCAGCAGCTGAAGTACCCATGTCACAGTCCACTGTCTCTATGATTGGCGGCTCTGCTTTCTCACCAGCATTATACGGAGGTAACATAACATTAGTAGGATCAATGCTCCTTCTTCTTTCTGTTTGAGTCACATCTGCTATTATTTCAGGTTGTACTGTGGGTACCTTAGGCTGTACAGCTATTCCATTAACACGGTGAGACGTTCCACCACCACTCAAAGTTTCCTCTAGTCTATCAATATTGTCATATGCAACTGTTGTAGGCACACATTGCTGTATATTAGATGGAATGGCAATTCCCAGTTCATCTTCAACGGAGAGCTTTTGCAAAGCCAACGCTGTATCAATCTCCACCAGCTGAGAATATGATATTCCATGGCCTAGTCTATTTAGGCTTTGAATTAGCTCACCATTTCCTGTCAAAGTTTTTATGGCCCATGCTAAAAGAACGTGTTTGCTACTCTTCTGTCGTCCTCCACTAATGCCATATACACAGTCTTGTGCAAAAGATCGTATAAATCTCTGTATCCTATCTGATGGTTGCTTCCGTTGACCACACAGTAGAAACTGGTAAAAGTCTGTCAAAGCATTGGGTAACGGTAGATATCCTTGATCTAATTCGTCTGGCAATGGTGGCCATGGTTTCCTTTCCATTGATCCTTTGACTTCATCTCTCAGGTAAAGCGCAGTTTTTATGAGTAGCTTCTTCTTGTCATTTCCATCACCTTTATGGATCTGCAGTTGTTTCATTAACTCTACATTTTGCTTAGCTAATTCATCTCGTGTCAGATTATCCGGTATGACCAGAAGTTTTCCGTTATCATTAATGATACTTAAACCGTCTTCGAATTCAGTTTCCAACCTCCTGCGAATATGTTTCTTAGTATGCTCTTTGATATCAACAAACCCAAGAGATTGCATATATTGTGTAAGTTTATGTGTTAATTCAGTCATCTTGACGACACGAGGGGAACAGAACATATCATCTCTAACATAAGAAAATAACATGTTGTATGCTTCATATTCGGCTTCACTGTATGGGTCTGTGTCAACTGGAACAGATTTATGACTTGGTTCTAAGACTCTAGTGTACGATCGATAACATGACTTATGATAATGCGCCTCTGCAGCAACAATGTCCCGACTAACAAGAGCCATGATTCGTTCATCCATTTTCTGCAACACAGCATTCCTAATTTTATCATCTGCACGCAGTTCTACACATTTAGTAAGAGCCTCACGACTGTTTGAGCCTTTAACATATTTGCTACTCTTTTCACAAAAAATGCATACCGATTCATACACTCTTGAAGAGCTTTGCACAGGGTCTCTTAATGATTTTCTTTGATTAGGTTTTTCAGGTGAAGGATCTCTGTCTTTCGCAAGAATGTTATCAAGTGTTTTTTTCAGAGTAAATGTACTACGGCACGATCTGTGATAGTATATGCATGGGATGTTTCCTTCCTCTCGTTTATATTTAGTAATTGGAGGAAATTTTTGAATTTCTGCAGCTCTCAAAAGAGTTGTCCATGAGTTGAAATCTCTTGGAGTCGTCAGTTCAGTAACAGGAGATTTTTTAGAACATATAACACATGATTCCAGCTGTAATCGCGGGCGTTTCTCTTGGCTACTACTTGCATAATCTTCAGATTCCATGGTTAATTCAGTTCATAAAAGTGTAAATTATCTTTCAAGCACAAGGTAGACATTAACACTACTATACACTTTCCAAACTGACATCTAATACCAGATATTACATAACAAATAGATGAGTCGATTGGATATACTGCAAATTGGGTTACTGTCTTATTTATTAAGTGTGTTACAACTAAATTATTAAGTTTTAATGTGGGAAAGTTCTAAAACATACATTAGAAACTAAATCATTGCATTATTCACCTGATGTTGCATTCAAAAGTCAATTTAAAATAGAAATTTACAAACAAATGTCGAAAATGGCGGCCATATTGGATTTATGCAAATTAGGTTTTATTTCAAATTGATGACAAAAGCTTTCATACATTTCTCATAATCAAAAACAGTAGGTACATCATTGTTTTCATTCAAATATTGGCTATAAAAGACAACATATATATCCAAAAATTGAAGAAGCTAAAACCGCATTGGCGGCCATTTTGTTTATGCAAATTAGCTGCTTAAGCTGTGAGTTTGGAAAGTCTATCATGCAGAAAAGTTTACAGCATATATGTCTAAACAACTTGGTAATACTCAAGTTTAGTGCTTTCAGATGGTACCGTCAACCCTATTTGGCCCAAGGACTATTATCTCAAGAGTTTCAAGTTTGAGAAAATGATTTTTGCCTTGATCATGCTGCAAAATTATATGTGTACTCTTGTGTCTGGAATAGCCTAGACGCGCATGGACATCTATTAATTTTCGGAATATTTCCCCCTGCATAAAGCTTATTCCAGTTAACACATTTGTTTAATTTCATGTACACAAAAACCCTCACAATATTATCATCTGAGGTATAACATTTAAATAAAGATTTTCAACCGTCTGTGGGATGACATGATGAAGATCCTTTCAAAAATGCAATAAATTTGCTTCCATGAATTCTTCATTCCAATCTTGTCAACCCCCACCCCCATCCTCCCCCCTCCCCTGCTATCCGAAAACATGCCCTAGTACTAAAGTTAACTGCCAACTTTATCTCCATTTATCAATAAAGTAGAACAATGCAGATGAAGAGAGGTAATTTGTGGACAACGAAAAGAACAAAACGCCATAGACAACAGCAATGATATTTATTACTAGCTTTTAGGTCTGCACCAATACATGTAGCAAGTCTGTTGTCATATCATGACTGCTTAGTACAACTTTAGTATCCATATGAAAGTGTTCATGTTAAGGCTCGCTGAGCCACAGAACTGCTTAGTATGACTTTAATGACACATTATAAAAGCATTTATGTTAAGGCTCGCTGAGCCGCAGAGGTGTATATAGCCTGCTAAAGGATTGACCCGTTGGGCCGCGGAGTGATAGCGATAGTGATCCGCACTGAACCTGAAAATGACCCGCTGGGCCGCAATAAGAAATATATGATTTGCCACACAATGTTTGCATTGAATATATAAATCGAATTTGTGCAATCCACAAGAAGTATATACACATGTATGGCTCGCTGAGTTGCAGAGTGAGGCTATCTAAGTATGCTATGGATAGGTTACTGGTTGGGGAAAAAACTGAGGGCTCCTAGTAGCACTGATACCATTTGGAGAAATATTTCGCGTAAACGTAACCTGAGTATACGCCCATGGGGGCCATCGGGAAATCGCATCATAGTGGATCTGCAAAACCGATGGCACCGTACGACGTACACTCACTATACGTGATGTTGTTGACCGAACAGTCCTTGATGGGGGCAGATCAACGAACACCCAAACGAAGCTGGTACCAGCTGAGAGCCCCCAGAAGGGCTGAGAGGTCCACCATCAGGATTCGAAAAGGTGAGGCAGTCAACGTGCCATGATTGATGAAAGGTGGCGACTTAAAATCTTGAGGTACCATTAAATGAAGCAGCCATGAAATACCAAAGGTAGAATGAAAGAACGAATAAGCATGAAACTAGAATAAAAACCGATAATGAAAAGGCTAACATTATATACAAATGAAAACGATAGGAGAAAACCCCAACAGACGAATATCATGAAAAGCAATAAAACTGTGAAAATGACCCACCGTAAAGGCCAAAGGGAAGGCAGGAATGGATACATATAACGACATGTACAAAGGAGGCCTACAAGTGTAGGCAGTTCCTGTAGATATAAAAATAAAGTCAAGTGTAGCCAATCGTTTATTGTCATGGAGTGTGCCTAGATGTAGGGTGATAGCAAGAGGAACAGAAAAGTGGGCAGGTTTAGTTGCGACATAAGGCCATGTGGGCATCATGCAGTACCTGGTCTGGGGTTTTAATGTACCGCAGATAACTATCAGAAGACCACCGTCCCAAAGTCTTAATGAGGTGATCTTCCAACCGAGCGTGACAGGCTGTTGTAGCTGCCCCCGAACGAAAACTATGGCCGGAGAAGGACGCCGAGTTGAAACCACACATAGTCAAACATGTCCGCAATTTAGTCAGGAAGTATGGCCGACTGAGAGCTTGATTGTACTCCGTGAGAAACAATGGGTGATGAGGCAAGCCCCCCTGTGCAATACGTACTTGTAAGAATGTTGTGAGAAAGGTGTAAGGACATGCAAAAGAAGAGGTAGGAAAATATGTGAGAGTGACGCCAGTGCGAAATGGGTCAGATTTTGAAGCCTTCAGGCGGAGCCAAGCCCGTTGACGCGCCGTGCAGATCTGAACGTCACCCAAGCATAAATGAGAAGATGGGTCAAAAGAAGTTTGAGTGGTAAATTCCCCACAGCGTAGAAAACCAAAAAAGGCTACTAAAAGGACAGTTTGGAAAAGCAAATTCGCATAAGCGGAGAACGGACCTTGACGTAAAAAAGTAACTAAAGTATGAAGTATGGGGAACGTGATAGGAAGACGCTGAAGTTTCGAGGGCTTTTGAAATTTTTTCAGTGTTTTGAGCACTGAAAAGACTCGCTCCCAAGTCCTGCCTTGAGGAGACATTAATGGATTTCCCAGCCCTTGGGCTACATAGAAAAAGCGAATACCGGCCAAATATAACTTAATGGTAGGGTGTGAAAGCTTCAACATATGATGACAAAATACAATGAAATGTAAAAGTGGCAAGTCTGTGGTTAAAAGTTGGCGGTGGTCGCCCGATGGAAATTGCTGGGAAAGGAATCGCTGGAACAAGTTGAATCCTGAACTGTAAGATCTTCGCGTGGATGTGGACACGGATTCCATATAAAGATGCTGTGCTACTGAATTTAAGCCAGGAGAACCGATGAGCATGGTGGGCATGGATATGGATCGAGTTCTGCCTCCGGTGCCAGTTCTCTGAAGTCCTGTGAAAAGCGAGAAAGAGAGTCAGCGATGGAGTTTGTGAAGCCTGGGATATGCTGTGAAGAAAACATGAAATTATGTTGTAATGCTAAGAGTGTGATACGGCGCATTAACTGCATGATGGAAGGGACCGGCGAACGTCCCTTTTTTAGTATATGAACGGTAGCTGCATTGTCGCAGATGAAAATGATACGCTTAGCAGACCACAAATGACCCCAGAGGACAGCAGCTACAGCAATGGGATATAACTCCATGAAAGCCATAGACTGTGGCAAATTCAGAAATCCAGGATCATCGCACCATCGTCCCTGAAACCACCGGCCTTGAAAGAAACCACCAAACCCAATTGTAGAACTAGCATCGGTATACAGAGCCATATCTAAAGATGTTGTGAAACGCTGTTCAAGAAACATGCTTACCCCGTTCCAATGTGACAAGAAAATTCGCCACATTTCCAAATCACGCCGGAACTGGGTAGACAATGTGACATGGTGCCAAAGTTCCGAAACCGAGTAAGCAAGGCGAATAATTTCCGAAAGAAAAGACCGACCAGGAACCACTACCCGACAGGCAAAGCTAAGGTGCCCAAGGAGAGAGAGTAGTTCCCGTTTTTTGCATGACCGCCGGGAGGAAAAGCTAGTGACAAGTTGCAAGATCCTGTCTAGTTTGTTTTGAGGAAGACGCGTCTCCATGCGGACAGTATCCAAAATAATCCCAAGATATTCCAGGCAATACACAGGCCCCTCGGTCTTTTCTGGTGACAAGGGAATGTTGAGATCTGAAAAAAGTTGTAAAAATTTGTTGAAAGGCAAATGCGGATCGCTTGGAGCTGAAATAAGGAGAAAATCATCTAGAAGGTGTAAAATATTTGGAATTTGTAAACGTTCCATCGCAATCCAACAAACAGCCTCGGAAAGAAGATCAAATATTTTGGGGCTGGAGCGACAGCCAAAAGCCAGCCGAGTGTGAAAATAATAATTGCCGTCCCACTTTATGCCATATAGGTGCCAATCAGCTGGAGAAATGGGGATCAACTTGAAAGCGGAGGTGATATCGGTCTTACATAACCATGACTTGGGGCCAAGTTGCTGAAGAATATTTATAGCATGATCTACTGTAACATACGACATGGAGCATTCATCCTTATCAATGAGCTGGTTAATAGAACAGTGTTTTGTTGAACGATGTGGTGCGGACAAATCAACAATAAGACGCTGTTTTTTAGAGAATTTCCCTCCAACCAGCCCAATAGGGTTAACCCGATATGAAGGAAACGGTGGGACGCTAAAAGGGCCAAGTAGAAAGCCCCCTGCCACATCTTTATCGATTAGCGAAGAGACTACAGATTTGTCACGTTGAGCCGATAAGAGATTTTTTAGTTCTAAAGTAGCTGATGGTGTAGCAGTAATGCCTGTTGAAAAACCAAATGTGAGTCCTGAGAGTAAATTTGTACAAAACATGCGGTCGGGGTGTGTGGCCAAATACTTGGTTAGAGCAGAAACCTGCACGGGCGTGGTGGCCCACCCTGGTGGTAATGATGAATGCAGGAGTCACTTGCTGGACTGCGAGGAGTTGGGGTGTGCCAATACCTTCGGACAGATTGGCTGAGGATGGGGCTGCCTACAAGTAGAACAAAGGTGAACATACTTGCAAGCTGAACCAAATGTACAACCCCGAACCGAGTTAAATTTCAGACATATAATGGCGGTATGAGAAGCACTGGTGGATGGCAAGATTGCACGTTGCGTACCAGAAGACTGAACTGCGCGACGCGAGGATTCCCACGATCTGGTTGGAGTGCCAAAGGGGCAAAACTTTGATAAATGAGAAGTACTTTGGCACAAATAACAAGTTTGCATTTTTTGACCAGCAAAAACAGAACAGAACAGCTTGTTATCCCTAATCGCCCAGTCGACCTTCACGCCCCTCTGAAGCCATGCTGCTGCTTTTGCCGAAAAGGCCAGATGGTATTGGTAAAAGTGTTCACCATATTGAGCCGCTAACGTTATCATATCAGATTGGTAGGCGTCAAGCTCGACACGGCGACCAGGGTAAGTTTCACACACAATATTTTTGTAGCGGCTAAAAGCTTTAATAAATTCAGGAAGGGACAGATTTTTGGACAGTCTGGGGTCACCTTTCGTTTCAGAACTGCTCTTGGGGAGGTTCGAATGAGGTAGAGCCGGCATAATTAGACGTGCAAGGTTCACATCCAAACCTAGCAGAACTTCACGTCAGAGTGCCGGGGTCACTTCGACGTCAATATCTGGTAGGCTAGAAAGTGCAACACCTTGAGTACTTAAAATCTGGGCTGAGTCGGCGGTAGAGCAGGGGATGTTGAATAAAGAATGATCACCTGTGTGTGCAGCAAGTAGGTCATGATCCCCAGGCGCCTGCCCTGGCAATGAAGTGGCATGAGGGTTCATGACATGATGGGGAATTGGATGATCTGTGTTGCAATTTGTAAGTGGCGTGACACAATGAGGATTGTTGTCATTAGTTGTAAGTGAACATCTGTCACTGAGGTTTGAAATACATTGTTCCAATGATGACAGTCGTTGTTGTTGGGTTTGCAAAAGCCCCAGAATCTGCTGAAAATGACTGGAATCGGGTAACCCTGGCACAGTAGAAATGTCTGATGGCGATATTGTCACATGGCTGCTACTATTACCAGTATAGTCCTGAATGCTGCTTGATTGTTGCACTGGTGGCTGTGATGTCTGTCTAGGCGTATGAGTGCGATAGATGGTACTGTCATAATCTGCTATATGTAAAGGCAATGCATGTGAGGGGCCCACACGCGTCGATGCAACGTTTGATGTGAAGTGTACAGTCGGGGAGCAAACGATGTCTGTACTCGAAACTAACACAGTGGATTCTGAAGCCAAAGGCAAAGGCGAAAAGCTATGCAGATTGCCGTGTGTTGTACTGGCGGGCCGTGAAAGAGTCCTTGAAGAATACAAAGGGGCATAGCTTCCAGAGGTACCAAGAATGTCCGTGAATGGAACGGAGCTGGGTCTGCAGCTTGTCTCCTCAAAATGTAAGTCACTGTCGCGAGCATCGTGATTACTATGAGTCGCACGGATCCTTGACCTTGAGTGGCCATGTACATTGTCCAAATACAGTTGGATGAGAATTGATTTCCGTATGGAAGCCTGCGTCCGAATGCCTGCGTTAGCAAGGGCTGCGCACAAACGCGCTGATGTCCAGTGTTTGGGATCACTCGGAGCCAAGGCACGATTACGTGACACACTTTTAGATCTTTGAGAAGTGGACCCAGTGTTTTTGTTTTGATGGCATACTCCCGGCGTCTCCGGTGCGCGCGCACTTGAGTCCGAAATGCAATGAGAAACGTCCGTAGTAACAGGTGCTGAAAAACTGACTCCAGAAAAGGAATGATCCGGCGCGACACTATGAGTAACCGTGATATCGCCCACTGACGTCCGACAGTGGGAATCTGGCAAAAGAGCGCACAAAATGTCCCGATGACAATTTACTGGAGCACTTGAGCTGCTCATGATGATAATGTCCACCACACCATAAATATTTATATGGTTGTACAAAAATAACAGTCACACAGACAGCGGGTATCACAATCGAGTGCACGAGTCAAGAGTGGATAGTCTTCATTCAACATATAATCTAACAGTCTGGTGAGTTCTGAATCGCTGAGTTCGAAAGATGCGGGTATATTAAAAAAGTCTTTTACTAGAGTAACTAAAACCCGTCGACCCGGTGGTATGGAAGCAGGATCCATAATATGTATTGTCTGTAGGTAACCGGAAAACAAGTCAATTTTTATATCACCAATATCTCAGTGCAACGTAAATCAGAAAAATGTCCGAGAAGGACTGACGAGAACTTTACATGCAGAAGGTGCGGCACCGAGTGACGGTCCCAGGAATCGGCAAAGAGCCACGAACTACACACGTGACCCACGGAGTGCAATATCATTGGTACGGAGTACAATGGGGATGTAGAGAATTTGCAGGGTCAGCAAGTTTCGGGGATTAGAGACAGCTTAATTGGAATTCTGCCAAGAGAGTACTGACCAACAAGTGACTTTGCAGGTGTGCGGTCATTGGTAGGTCAGTCTAATGAAAGCATACATACAGTGCTAGTCAAATACAGTGAAAAACTGGCTGATTTCGCTGTTCACAAACCTTCAGAAAACTGACGTTTTCCTTCCAATAAAATCAAAAAGATTTTACTGAGTAGATTTGATGCACCTTATCTCCATCCCACTTCTGCTTTTAAGTTTAAAAATGCTTTGATGGCCAGTGTACAACCATAGCACAAACACATACCCTCACCCCTCAGGTGCCAAAGGGTAAATGAAGCCATTTCCTGCAATCTATGCTGTTTCCTGGCATCTTCATCAAGGTGAAATAACCTTCATTTTTTGTTCTGCAAATTTTTTTTTCTAAGCATGGTGGTTTCAGAGGATAAGCACAAGGCTAACTACATGTAGACTATGTTAGCTAATGGGCCAGTGGTTTCGAACAAATTTGACAATTTGACTAAAGCTGAAACTTTCATCATTATGGGAAGAGGAGCATTTGATAGCTACAAATTTAGTGACAAACAAATGCCTCTCTTCCTAAAAAACATTGTATTCACAATGTTTCATGCAGTCGTGTATTAGAAAATGAAGTTACCTTGTAATGTTCATCTGTGTTTAGCTGGCACTGTCCTTTATTATTTACACTAATTAAATCTAAGAATCAGTTAATCTATACACATTTGTACATAAGTAGAACTTCAATTGTTCAGAATTATAGTACCAGTGGAAATAAGTTGTAGGATAATTACACAAAACATTTCTTCCCATTTTCCTTCGGTTGATAATTCAAACACTTTACATCATTTCTTGAGCTCTCCCTGAGCTGGAATTATCAACATAGGGAAAATGTAAGAGAATGTTTCTAGTGGTTATCTGTTATCATATTTATATATTTATATTTATTGTTGTTTAAGGTCACATACTTATGCACAATGGCTAATCATGACCGTGACAGTTTTATGGGTGGAGGAAGCTGGAGTACCCGGAGAGAACCACTGAGATACGACAAGCAGCTGCCAGCTTCCCAACATCGTAACTCAACACTGCAGCACAGGCAGGGTTAGATTGGTTGAAGACTTGCCCACCATCGACGTGCATTACGCCTTAGTACACGGCGTCGTCGTGCCCCCATGTGGACAATCGGGGTTAAGTGCCTTGCCCAAGGACACAACATGGGAGTCCGAATTGATCGCTCAGATGGTCACCCATCCGAGGACTAACCAGGCTCAGTGATCTGATGAGAACCGGTTACCGCAATGTCACCATGCCCCCATCTGTTATCATACAACTTATTTCAGCTGGTACTGTATCCGTAAAAAGCTATTTCTTTTCTGTACCTTTGTCTTTGGTACCTGAATAGCTCTTGGAACTTCCATAGCAAATGTGGAAATTGTCAGCCTCTTATGAGTGAGTCGAGCTTTTTTTGCAGACTGGGCCAATAACTCCTGGGCCTTTCTCCATGACTCCTGTTGTTGTTTTTTTAGTTCCATTTTTTCGGCTTTTTCCTTCTTTTCAGCCCTGTTCTTCTTTCTGACATCTTTCTGACATTTCCCTGTAGAGAGACTTATCAACAGGGTCTTCCCTGTAGTACTGCTTCACTGCAGTGGAATTCTTCGACCTCAAATAATATTTGACAGTCTGAATTGATACATATGTAGCAACTGTTGTTCCAGCAGATCTCCAGAATGTCACCCATCATACTGAAAGAACTTTCAATCTGTGGCCATGAAAAATACTTAAGACAGCCTTTGCAACTTTGCACATCGCATGGTATTCATCCTGCAAGTCTACCATGGTCCACCATTCATCAATGCTTTCCTCATCTTTGATGTCACTAAGTGATTTGTCAGAGATGAATCGATGAATGTCTGATGAGTTTTGATCCTCCTCCTCTTCTGTCAGTACAGACAGTAGGAATTTTGGAAGTGACTTCAGTGCTCTCAAGGCTACATGATGTCCTCTTGCAGTAGGGTTGATGGCAGACACATTTATCAAGAATTCATTGTTAATTGGAAGTTTTGTTTGAAGGTACTTCCCACATTCCAGATATGCAGCTGAAACTTTGGAGAGAAATTTACTACACATGTTCTTTCTTTTCTGTGGAGCAGAGATGATGGGTTTCCCTGCTTTGCATCCAATAAACATATCTTTGGGTTGAAGTAGAGAGACTTCTAAATTGAGTTTTGTCAGTTCCCTATCTTTGAGATTGGTGAAGGTCTCTGGTTTCAGAAATCGAGCATATAAGTCCCTCAGAAGATTTAACCCCACACATTACATTACACGAATTCACAACAGTTGAAATCAAGTTTTCCCAGGGAATTGAGTGGTCTTCCATAAATTTCAAAATTCCATCATATATGGATTCGGCATTAACCTTGATAAAACTTATGGCATCAAGATGTTGCATCACAATACGTTTTTCAGAATTGCTGTTGAATGAAACTAGGATACCAAGAACCTTATGAAAGTTGTTACTTGTGGCTTCATCTAAATTTAGAGAGAATTTTGTATTCTTCGTCACAGAGATGGTTCCTTGTTCACAGCTAGTCCAAATCTTTTGTAGGAGGCTGTAGTTCGGTACAACGACAAAGTCTCCAAGCTGATTTATCACGAGCTAGCTCCTTTGATAGTTCAATTATTTTAGGTGCCATTGTGAATGACAATGAGTTCTCTGTAAAAAAACCCAGACCCATAGCTTCTGAGTTTACAACACGATGCTGAATTGGTACAGCTGGCTTTTGCTCTGGTTCCTTTCTTTCAACATTTTTAAACATATCAGGCAGTCCATACATGTTTATTTCAACAGTTTAATCCTGAACAAGTTTACTTCCTGGAAACAGAATTAAAAAAGTTCTTAAATACCAGGGTAACTTTTAATCCAATTCTGTTTTGAATGTTGGGGACGTTTTGACCAAAGTAGGAGGACGTTTTGACCAAGTAAGAGTTGTCCAGAGGTGGGGTATGAGTTGTCCAGAGGTGGGGTAGTGTTGTCCAGAGGTGGAACACAAGTTGTCCAGAGGTGAGGTACCAGTTATTCTGAGGTAGGGTATGAGTTGTCCAGGAAGAGCTATGGATTGGACCAAGGTATGAATCATCCAGGGTATGAATTGTTTCCCCCCCCCCCCCCAAAAAAAAAACTCATGTTTTGACCAAAGTAAGAGTCATCCAGAGGTGGGGTATGAGTTGTCCAGAGGGGAGGTACAAGTTGTACAGAGGCAGGTATGAATTGTCCAGGGAGAGCTACGAATTCCCCAACCCCCACAAAAAAAATAAAAATTATAAGAATTCACCAGCAAAACTCAGGCTGTAGTTTGCTTTCCGAAAAGCTGTTATTTTCTTATGTTTTATGCTGTCCGTGTGTTGTTTCAGTGCCACGCATTCACGGCCACCGTAGCTAATTTCTTGATCACACCACATGCATTTTGCTTTCCCCAGCACTTGCAGTTTTCTTATAAAATCAAACAGTGGTGTCCCATTAACTTTTTTCTGATAACCAGTCCCATCTCAAGATATTTTTATCGCCTTTGTCAATGAATTTCACATTATCCTTTTGACGATCAGCGAAGCCCGAAGCCATTCTTTTATGATTTTATTTTGTTTTGAAAAGCAATTGTTGATACACAAAAGAACTCAATTCATGCACATGTATGAAGAGGAGCCGTGATTGCTATTATGCAGACAGTGATTGGATAAAAGAGCAACATCCACTGTGAACAACCTATCAGAGCATCTGTAATATTGAGCTGTTTGGGGACGTGGTGGCTCAGTAGGTAGAGGTGCAGGCTGCAAGCCGAGAGGTTCTCGGTTCGAATCCCACCTGCAGCTGATAACCAGTCCCATCTAAAGATATTTTTTAGTACTTGATTCACAAACGTGTATGAAGACGAGCTGGGATTGCTATTGTGCAGACAGTGATCGGATAAAAGAGCAACATCCACTTAAACAACCAATCAGAGCATCTGTAATATTGAGCTGTTTGGAGTTACAAAATACGGAAAACAAGCTATTAATTGAAAATAGAATATGTTTTCATTGTTGGAGTTCACGAAAAAAATCAAACTTTCCACAGTCCGTTCTAATGAGGGGTCACAAACTAAGTTTGAGAACAGTACTGGCTGGTTTTGGCTATTACGTGGGTAAAGAGTTGATATAGATCAGATTCACACAAAGAATGTACAGTGCACAGGGTTATTTACTTGGTTAATAATGACATTTTTTTATAACCAGAAAGTGTGACTAACCCTGTGCAATGTACAGGTTTAGTCACCCTTTCTGGTTATAAAAAAAAAACTGCTAACTGCCATAACACACACTACATGAAAATTTATACTGACTAAAGCTGTAAAATACACAGAGTAAGTTGGTAACATGTTGTTACATAGGGTGCAGGATTGAAGGAACTGATGGAAATACTTATACAGGATTGTGGTAATTTTTTTAAAGTGAATTCCAAAAATGAAAACATATTCTATTTTCAATTAATAGCTTGTTGGAACCAAAAGCAGATCAGCAAAAAATTACATATCGGTGGAAAGCAGAAACCGCATTCAAAATCAGTGGGAAAAGAGCTTTTAAAAAGCCAAATTCCACTAATTAGTGGAAGACTCTCATGCCTGTATAGTGAAAAATAATCTTCAATAAATCAATGGTTTACAAAACATTCGATGGAGCATAAAATGCAATCTTCCAGTTTTATTACCTCATGATTAGTTAACCAGGTTCTTTCAAACCAGTTCTGGAACTTCTTGTTTTTCCATAAACTTCCATTTTTTAATTCTTCCAATTTAGAATTATATTCATCAACATTCTTGGATTTTGCTGTTGTTCTTATGGCCTCTAGAATTCTGTCTTTTTCATTTGCATCACAATGTTGGTGACAGTTTGTCCACCATTCCAGGCCTGCTCCCTGTGAAAGTCACGGATGTATATTCCACTGTCTGTGAAAAAAGAATCAATGAGATTATGTGAGGTAATATTTTTAGGTCAACAATGTACCAATAAATTTGGTCATGTACATCATGTAATCTGTGACTTGTCTGCAGGTGTGTGTGTGTGTGTGTGTGTGTGTGTAGGGATATGTAAGGGTTAGGTTGTGTGAATTAGGCCCCAGAAAGTAGATCTTCTGTTTCTCAGGCCCTTTTTAGCTCGTCTTTGACTTAGTCAAATTTGAGGTTTTGTCATGGCCTGTCGTCGTCCATCTGTCCGTCCGTCAACAATTCAGTACGGATCGGGCTAGAGGTCGTATTTATGAACCGATCTTTTACGAAACCTCTTCGGTACCTTTGTTATCACCATGGGATGAGAGCGAGTGTTTTGGAGTGCGGTATGAAATTCAAGATGGCCACTGGCAGCCATTTTGTACCAAAGTTAGTGCTATCAGTTTTTTGCACAGAACTATACTACTCAAAGTTTGCTAAGCATCAAGTATATCCAACTACCTGTTTTACGTTTTAATTGAAATAATATTATGAAAAGTGTATATATTTTATATTTAATTATATCTTTAATGATTTAAGCACAGAAATTGAGATTTTGTTTGTGTTTGACATTATTTTTTAGCTTTTGAATACGATAACCATGGAAAATGGATATTATTGGTAAAAGAGGACATTTTTCAAATTTGCCAAAACGTTGACAGAGCGAACAATATCGAGTATGAGACCCATTATTGTTAATTACAGCTTGACAATGCCTTCTCATTCTCATGCCTTCAGGTTCCAGATGGTCCTTTATGGGATGTTGTTCCATTCTTGGACAGAATGGGACCAAGTTCCTGGACACTTCTTGGTTGGACTGGACGGACTGAAATTGCAAGCTGCAACTCATTCCAGACATGTTCGATTGGATTGAGGTCAGGGGATCTTGCTGGCCAGTCCATACCATATGCTCAATCCCCTCCCTCTGTTGGTACTCCCGGACAGCATGGGCAACATGAGGACGGGCAATATCATCCATCAGAATGAATCTATCTCCCACTGCACCTGCATACAATCTGACGTGGGCATCCAGGATCTCATCAATATACCGCCGTGCAGTCAATGTACCACAGTCGAGGACACAGAGCTCTGTACATCCATCCCTACTGATGCCACCACAGATCATTATTGACCATCCACCATAGTGGTCATGGTCAGCAATGTTGGCTGCTCTCCTGGTCTTCTCCACACCCTAGAATGCCTATCTGTGTGGTCTAGGCAGTACCTTGACTCATTTGTAAAAAGGACAGGTCGCCAATCTTCTCTGGTCCATCCAACGTGATCCATGACCCATTCATATTGTGCCTGGCGGTGGTTCTGGGACAGCTGAATGTGAATACATGGACCACCTTCATGCAACCTTGCACGGATAAATAGTAAACCATTTTTGCATACCGTGATTAAAGAATTATCTATCTCTCTAGTCTGCATCGAAACATTTACTCCGGATGCATTCTGAAGGTCACTGTGAAGCTGGGTTGCTGTGTCAAAGCAGTTCCTACGGGCCTGAATGATCAAAAACCAGTCGTCAGATGTTGCCCTGTCTCTGCCACCACCATGTCGTCTGACTGGTGTGCCATACTGCTGAAATTTTGCCCAGGCTTTGGTGATCACCGCATGGTGCACACCAAGGGGTTCCCCAACCTGACGATGGGTAGCCCCTTGTTCAACCATCCCTACAGCCCACCACATTTCTGCTCCAGACAAAAGTCTTCTTACATTTGCATTCGCATTTGCCATATTCAGTCATTAAATCACAAGTGTTTGTGTTGAAATGAAGACTGAATATCCTACACATCTCATGTACATGTAGACAGTACACAAAAACATCATGGAAATCAAGGGGTACATACTTTCCATGACTGTCACAAAAAGTCTGACTGTCAAGAGAGCTAATGTAAACACTGGGACCATCTCAATACATTTCTCAATCATATGCAACAAAAATATCACAAATGTGTCACAAGAAAATTTCACAATGATGTGTCAAATATGTGGTGCTTAGCAAACTTTGAGTAGTATATTAACGAAAACCTCTTTCTGATTTCTTTAAAAATATTTCACCCCCAAAAATAAGCCCTCATAAATTCTCTTTGTATTTTGTTTATTTTGGATACTTTAACCCCTTTTGCACAGACTTGAATTTACTGGATGCAGTAAATTCTGTTTCTCTACGTCTCATAATATATTTGCTAATAATTTTGCGGATATTATTGAATAAACATTAATCTGAGCCGCGTTAAACAATGTCAAAATTAATTAGATGGCCAAGTGGTTTATCTCGAATAACTAAGTGTATGAAATGTTAATGACAGAAAGTTCATTAAGATATATTACAACAGATAATAAGGACGAAATTAAAAATAAATAAATAAATAAAAAATGATTTAAATCAAAATACAATAATTCAAAATTTTCCCCCAGTGGACGAGTTTTGGATGATTTGAACTGCAGCAGATGAATGGATAAAACTGGAGTGGTCCCATCACACCAGTTTCCAACCATATTTTCGATCTTTTTCCATGGAAACCCACAATAAAGATCAAAAATATTGTAGGCAAGGTGCGATGGGATGGAACTGTTCTGATAATGACAACAGGAGATTGGAGGGTGATGGAACGGAACTGTTCTGATAAAAATAACAAAAGACTGGTATACGAAATAGATTTTTTTTTATTTCAATAATAATTCTAACTTTCTGACCACTTTCTGTTTTATTTTACAACAATTATTTACAACATAAATACATGACATATTTCCAACATAAATACATTAACCCTTTACATGGTATCATGTTTAAAATGAGAAATACATACATACATTAACCCTTTACTCAACATAACGGCCAGCAATATGCACAAAAATCTTCATTCAAATTTAATTTTGCTTGCAGTTTGTCTCCAAAAACATAGCGCATGATCCCTCATTGGAACGAGCTTGTTGAGCTCGTTCCAATGAGGTGTCATAAGTTATGTTTCTATAAGCATAGTTACATGTATTCAAGATTATTTTTTCCAAGTTTTGTCTGCTACTCACGTTGGGTAAAGGGTTAAAACAGTTTGAACCTATAATTATTAAGCATGTACTTCAGCACATTTATGGAGGAAGCTGGTGGTGGTAATTTCATTCTGCCTACACATCTCCCAAAGCTCTTCAATCTTCTTTGACATCTTAGTAAATTTCATTCGGCTGTTTTTGTCAATGTGATCTGCTTTTACATTCATTTCAACAATAGTGGATTCTTGTTGTAAGAGAGGAACCAACTTGTAGAAACTCAAATCACTCTCTTTTGTGTTCATTCTTCTGTGCCATCCTGGATAATAAATAATCGCCCCTCAAAACCGGAGAATAAAAAGAGAGATAAATTATCAATAAAAACTTTAGTTTTAATAAAATAATGGCTAAAAAAAATAATTTCCGGGTCAACTCGCCCCTCAAAACTGTGTCAACTCACCCCCGAAGGGGGCGAGTTGACCCTAAACCACATGGTTGACCATCTATCCACAAGTGTTTTCCATCAACTTCCAAAACTTAGAAACTTTTTCGAACTGAATTTCGAATGAAGCAAAATGCAGTATTGCCAAACATTGATAGTTTATCACTTTTCCCAGTTGATAGAAAGTATCACTGCAACATCGGTAATTGCAGATATTTCGTATTATTTATTGATGAAGCGGCCAAAATAAAAGATGTTTCCTAATTTCAAGTTACTCTCAGCCAAATCTATACAGTGTTCTCCTTCATAAATCCAATATGACTTGTATCACTCCGCATCAAAATCATCCCCACACACTTATGTACTTGAGTCTACATGTATTACTAATAATAATGATGGACTTTACTGTAGCTGTAGGTTAATATAGCTAAAAAGAAATACCTGGGCAAAAGTACATTTGGGTAATTACACCAAATATCACATTACCCCCTGGTTTTTGTGCTCAATGTCCCCATGAACACACAAAAAAACCCATCTAGAATACCTTAAATTGTTGTGACTAGAACACTTTAATACTGGTCATGGTTATAATACTGTTCCATTCCACATCATAGAATACCATTTTATTCTATGATATAGGATGCGAACAACATTATACATGTAAAATAAACACTGACAGTGACAATAAATTTGTGACTTGGTTATGGTCATGCTATTGGTCTATTCTATAACCTAGAATAATATTTTACTCCATGATAGAGAAAGTGAATAATATACTAAAAATAAAAACAGTATACCCCAAAATTAAATACTATCACAAAACCTGTGATTTGCCACAAAGCACGAACTAGTGTATATAAATCACTGAAAGATAATGCTGTAATGAACTGACTAGATTTCTCCTTTTTCTGAGAATCTTGGTAAATATTGCACACACTGTATACTCGTAAATCCTAAAAATCCAATATAACAATGGAAATTCTAACGGCGGCAGTTGGAACAGATCTAGATGGTTGATATGGAATAGGACGGTTGACTGATGAGCACATAGATGGATGGACAAGATGTTGTAATAGATCCCGAATGTCATGAAGCAACCGATTGGTTTCACAACGTTCCCTTTGTGTCTCTCTACTGACTTACACCAGAGAGTGAACACTCTTGTTTATTCCTTACAACTCTGAAAGTATTTCCTTCGTATTTGATCATGAAGATGCTGATGTTGAAGTAGAAAGAGCTCATGATGGTGGTGTAATCAGCTCATACATTGGGACGCACATTACTGGTGGTGTAACTGCCGGTTGGTCCACAAGAGTGTCCGCATTTTCATCCATTACTGGAGTGTTGATGGTTGGGAAAACACTGTCACTGTTGAACAAGGAATTTCTTTCCCCAAGTGATGCTGGTAGGATATTTTCAGCACCATCATCTGTCGTGTTGTAGGTTGTTGACATATGATCAAGATGATAGCGATGACATGAGATTGAACAAACAATTATGATTTACTATATAACGTTGATTTTTTTTATCTACAATTCTTTCGATGATGATAAACAATGCACGGGAGATAACAATTTCACTCACAAGTGCACAGGCTGAACGTACCCAGTCTTTATGGACCAGTCTTTATAAACATGACACCCCTCCCCAACTTTACATAACTTTATCAAAACGTGTAACCAAAATTAAAAACTGACATCTCTGTTATTAAATTGTTTTAAAACTGAACTTGGGGCATTATGAATGTCCACTGGACATAAAACTTTGGGAAATTATAAAGTCAGAAATAAATTTCAGGAAATTATAACCATCTACAAGGTAAAACCGGAATGTCATGGATAAATCAAATTTCTTCTATCAGACGTCTAGGAGCTTGTCTATTAACCCTTCTTGGATATCAACATGTAGGCTGTAATACATTGGATGGAGGCTCTTGGGGTTTATTTTGTTCTTGTAGCATAAAGTAATCAGAATCAATGTCATCTGTTTGTTTTTGACGTTCAGAAAATAAGCCTGGATTGATAATTTTGAAATGAGTCACATTTTGCTTTATTTGATGGCCATCTCTCTCAGCGACAACAAGAGGAAGTTTAACATAGTAGGACAAACGAAAAGAGGCAAATTGATTTCACGATTCAATCCCTTGCATTACAAAGTTGTCTAACACTGTATCCCCTATCTTAATCCGAGATGACTTGGCATGACGTTTCTTAACAGAATATGTTTTCATTTTCTGTTTATTTACTTGATCACGATTACGAACATTCAAATCACCAGGATTCCCGAGTTCACTTTCACATTGTGAAGGAATTCTAGTCTTTACCGGGTACTGAAACATCAAATTAACAGGTGCAATACCAGCAGTACAATGAAGTGTAGAATGATAGTTTCTCAAAAACTGACAAACACTTTGTTGAATTGACTTGTGTTCAAGCTGGGCTGTCTGTGACACTTTCTTGAGATTTGCCATAAACTTTTCGGCCATACCATTTGCCTGAGTCCACAATGTACTAATGCGGTGATGAGTAAATCCAAAATACTGGGTGAAATGTGCAGATCAGTGACTATTAAATGGTGGACTGTTATCTGTCTTCAGTACCACTGGGATGCCAAAAGTTGAAAATATTTTATCAAATTTGGGAATTACAGCATCAGCTGAAGTTGTAGAAGCAGTCTCTACTTGTGCAAATCTTGAATATTCATCTACAATTACTAACAGGTATTTGCCTGAAGGTAAAGGTCCACAAAAGTCTGCAGCTACCTTTTCCCATGCTCGATTTGGAAGGGAGTTCATTTGCAGTGGTTCATTCTGTATTTTCACACTAACCGACTGACAAGATAAGCAGTTTTTAGCTTAACTTGACATTGTCAAGATAAGCTATTGCCATCACGCGTGCGGAAGTCTGTTAGTCTGTGATGTCTGTTCACATTTTCCTTTAGCACGGGCTACACCCCGCAGTTCTTGTCTGATCGTCACGAAATTTCATATGCAGGTTTGGGGTCATGTCTAGATGAGAATGTCCCCTTTTGGTCGTGATCGGGCAACCGGTATGGCTGCCCGAGCCCAAAACCCCAAAACCATTAGCACAGTCTACAGGTCATATTTATGAAGGGATTTCATTGTAACTTGTTAGGATGCCTCTGTATAATGCCTAGATGAGAACGTCCCCTTTTGGGCATGATCTATCAACCGTGATGGCTGCCCAAGCCCGAAACCCCAAAACTTTTAGCACAGTCTGCAGATCATGTTTAATGTGGAGGGATTTCATTGTAACTTGGTAGGATGACTCCTTATGATGTCTAGATGAGAATTTCCCCATTTGGGCATGATCTTCCAACCGTGACGACTGCCCGAGCCCAAAACCCGAAAACCTTTAGCACAGTCTACAAGTCATATTTATTGAGGAATTTCATTGTAACTTGGTGGGTTGACTTCATACAATATCTAGATGAGAAAGTCCCCTTTTGGATGTGATTGGGCAACTATGACGGCTACAGGAGCCCGAATCCCGAAAACCTTTAGCACAGTCTAGAGGTCATATTTATGAAGGCATTTCATTGTAACTTGGCAGGATGACTCCAAATAATGTCTAGATGAGAACGTCCCATTTTGATCGCTATCATGCAGCCTTGATGGGTGCCCGAGCCCAAAAACCTTTAGCAAAGGCAAAAGGTCATATTTATGGAAGGATTTCATTGTAACCTGTTAGGTTGACTCCATATAATGCCTAGATGATGACATCCCCTTTCAGTCGTGATTGGTCAGTTGTGATGGCTACAAGTGTCCGAAGCCCGAAAACCTTGAGCACAGTCTACAGGTCATATTTATGAAGGGATTTCATTGTAACTTCTTAGGTTCACTCCAGATGATGCTCAGATGAGATTGTCCCCTATGGTTGCGATCATTCACCCATGATGGCTGCCCAAGCCTGAAGCCCGAAAACCTTTAGCACAGTCTACAGGTCATATTTAAGAAGGGATTTCATTGGAACTTGGTAGGTTAACTTCATATAATGTCTAGATGAGAACGTCCCCTTTTGGACATGATTGGGCAACTGTGACGGCTAAAGGTGCCCGAAGCCCAAAAACCTTTAGCACAGTCTACAGGTCATATTTATGAGGGGATTTCATTGTAACTTGGTAGGCTGACTCCAAATAATGTCTAGATGAGAACGTCCCCTTTTGATCACGATCATTCAGCCTTGATGGGTGCCCGAGCCCAAAAACCTTTAGCATAGGTAAAAGGTCATATTTATGGAAGGATTTCATTGTAACCTATTAGGTTGACTCCATATAATGCCTAGATGATGACATCCCCTTTTGGTCGTGATTGGTCAGCTGTGATGGCTACAAGTGCCCGAAGCCCAAAAACCTTGAGCACAGTCTACAGGTCATATTTATGAAGGAATTTCATTGTAACTTCATAGGATCACTCCAGATGATGCCCAGATGAGATTGTGCCCTTTGGTTGCGATCATTCAACCATGATGACTGCCCGAAAACCTTAAGCACAGTCTACAGGTCATATTTATGAAGGGATTTCATCGTAACTTGGTAGGTTGACTTTATATAATGTCTAGATGAGAACGTCCCCTTTTGGACATGCTTGGGCAACTTTGACGGCTAAAGGTGCCCGAAGCCCAAAAACATTTAGCACTGTCTACAGGTCATATTTATGAAGGGATTTCATTGTAACAGCAGCGCAAGTTTGAATGTGAACGATAGGAAGGCCTTACTTTAGTGTTTAAATACCCAAGGATTCACACTGCTGCATGAATTTTCAGACTCTCCACGTGCAAAACATGCCTTTTCACAAACGTGCAGCACGTCATTTAACATTAATGCAATTTTAACGGGGAAAGCTGTTTTTGTGTTCAATATAACTTATTCATGAACAGGTTAACACTCTTTACACCTACAAAATTATTTTTTGGGAGTTTGATCAATTTCTGCAATGCACACTTTCTTTTTTGGGCGAGTATATGTTCATTGTCTGTCTTTGCATGAAGAAAAATGTCATCGCTGACATTAATAACATTAGGAATTCCAACCAAGGCTGGTCTGATAAGATCATTAAAAATTTCTGGTGCCGAAGTAATTCCAAAATTTAACCTTTTGAAGCAGAAAAGTCCTATGTGGGTGGCAAATGTAGTGATGTTCCGAGAATCTTGTGTGATTTCACATTGATGAAATCCCTTAGAGAGATCGAATTTACTGAAATGCTTTGAACCTGCAACATCATAAATCAAATCATGAACTGTTGCATATACATGTTGTTCATGCTTTATAGCTCGGTTAGCACATCTCATGTCAACACACAAATGGATATTACCCAGATCATTTGATTTGGGTACACAAACAATTGGAGAAACCTGGGGTGTTGCGCAACCTTCAACACGTTCAATGATATCATTTTTCTCCAGCTCTAGTAATTCTCTTTCAACTTTCTTATATGGAAAGATATGCGTCTAAAAGTCTGCAACAGATTGAACAGACTGATCAATATGAAGACTAATTTGTTGATGTTTCAATTTTCCAAGCCCATCAAATAAATGTTTATATTTCTGAAGTATTTCATCACAAGATTGTGAAGAAGTAAGTGAATGAATAATATTGAGTAGGCCCAGGTCTTGGCATGTTTTAAAGCACGGCAAAGGTTCATTGTCCCCATTTAGCACATAAAAGTCAGTCACAATAGTGGCTTCTTAGCAGTCACCGTGGTAGAAATTTTCCCATAATTGGAAGTGGATCCTTAGCATTATAAGCATAAATGTGAAAATCTTTATCAGAGATTGACTTGATCGGTGGTCGATATACTAATTTCTCATACTAGTATGTTGATCTGCTATAATATTTATTGACGCACCAGAGTCTAAAAGTACACATATCTCAGTGTTGGCCAAGGCAACTGTAGTGTGAGATCTTGTATCCCCTTTTGACTTATTTAAAGAAAACACATAATTGTCATCATCTGTTGGTGAATCAGATTCGAGAGGATCCCGTGGACTATTCAAGGTATATGCTTGCTTACTATGCAGAGGTCGATTCGATTTGGTAAACCTATTTGAATTTCTTGGTAACCTTCTATGATCTAGTGTTTGGCGAATATTTTTCATTTTATTTTTCGAATGACAAACTGAAGAAAAATGGTTTAATGTACCACAAAAATTACCGTTTTTCCTCTTGCAGAACATTGTCCAGTATGTGGGTATTGACCACCACAAAAATAACATTTCTTAGATTTCTGTTGTTGATTTGAATTACTGCGAAGAGCAAAATTGTTGATTTTGTTTACCGATGCATTTTTATCTTTGGGAATTTAATGTTCTATTTCAGTTGCCTGCTTTTCAGACTGTTCCAATGACCAAGACAAAGTGTAAAACTTAAAAATCCTTTCTGTTTATACCAAAGGAGTGCAATGTCCTGAGTCGGTATATCCAATTTATTTCATGTTCCCATCTCCTGATGGTGGACGAATTTGAATCAGGATTTGATTTGAGGATGAAAACAATGCGATAACTTAGATCATTGGTATTGTGATCTGGTTGGGTGAAGTGTAGAGCTACGGTCGTGTCTCTGCCATGTTTTATATCTGCTTGATGTTCTCGTAGGCATATGCCAAAATGGCATTTGCTTTCACCAACGTATTGTTTTTTGCACAGTTTGCAAGTAAGCACATAAATACAGTTTCTTGTTTGTCATGAGTATTTTTTGGGTCCACGAAATCTTTCTTTTGTTTGTAAAGGGGTTCTCAATTATCAGCCCACTGATATGTTTGAGTGGTGGCACTCTTGCTCTTGTAATGAGGTCTTTTAAATTTTTGTTTCTCCTGTATTCTATCAGAGGTACCTCACTGAATATGCTTCTTAATTTGTGAGAAAAATAGAGGATATGCCAGAACTTTCTAATAATAGATCCCATTGTTTTGCTATCTGGGTTGAATGTGCATACAAATGGGGTTCTATTAGTGGCTCTTCTAGTATTGTTTTCTAGTAGGGATAGTCTATCTGTGGCCCTTACTTTTCGAAAATCTTCTTCCAATTTGGATATGTTGTAGCCATTTTTAAGGTAGTACCGGTACGCTAACATCGTTGTACCGTGTCGGACAAAATCCGTCTCCTCACTGCAGATCCTTTTTATTCTTAAAAGTTGACTGCAGTAACCGCCATTTTTTTGTTGTGGCGGGTGATAGGACTCGGATCGTAGGTACGCGTGTGAAGCTGTAGGTTTTGTGTATAAATCTGTTTTGAGCTTTCTTCCTTCTTTGGAAATTTTAAGAGTGGTTCACAGAGAGAGGATTTACATTCCTTAAGGAGACGCGTCATGTCTGGGATAATTGGTTCAAGGACTTCACATGCTTTCACGTTGATTGTGCCACTGACAGCAAAGAGATCTAACAGTAAAGCGGACGTCTCAGTAAAACATGTTGGTTCACTCACAAGCTGTCAAAGGTTAAAGTAGTTGATTATTTCAGAAAAGCTACTTCTTGAGGAAACCGTTTGATTATCGTTAAAATCACCTGTGACAATTAAGTCAGCAAGTGACGTGTCTCTGGCTTTTTCGATGGATGCCGATATGGCATCCCATGTATCTGGAGGACTATTGGGTGGATGGTAGAATACTCCTAATAATAACGATCTACTCCGTTTTGTAAATACTTCAGCCCATAGGCACTCCGTATTTGGTGCCTCTAGATCCAGTCTGTGTTGAAACGAGATATCGTCATTAATGTAAATGGCAACCCCACCTCCCCTTAACGAGCGATTGAATCGCAATGGTTCATGGAATCCATGGAGTTGGACATCACATTGTCAGTGTTAATGCTCACACTAAGTGTTACTAGTGGTATCCCCACCAGAACTACCACACAACATGCACTGCTAGTGAAATAATCACCCACAGTATTGAGCACAAGATTTTTAATACTAATTTCAACACATACTGTTATAGTGGTATCCCCATGCACAGCTTGTGTAATGCAGTTTATTCACTGTAATAATTTATAGGTAATTTAATTTACCTTAGTAAATATACTAATTCAATTTCATTCAACACTCTAAAATTAAATAACTTTGAAGAGTCAAATGAAATGCATAAATCAAATCACAATAACAATAACCAATATCACTTAATTCTACATTGAATTAACTATATATATTCAGCTAGGCAGTTACCTCTCCTCTTAGAATGTTTTCATACAAGTCTATATAGCCACAACGAACTCTTAGAATACTTTCACACATCTCTTTTCAGCTCAGCAGACTGTTAGAATACTTTTACACAGCTCTATACAACTGCAACAGACTCTTAGAATGCACCAGAAACAACCCACAGTCAATCTGACAGTTTAAATTGCCCGGTACTTTTTATATAGAGGTACTTTGGGATCTCACTAAAAAGTGTAGATCCCCGTCCAGAAAAAGTATAGACAGGAATTTAAAAGTTCGATAAAAATTGAATGGCACCATCCTTGGGGACCAAATTCTCAATATAAACTCTACGTTATTCATGTTTGTGGGAGATGAAAATAAATTGGAATTATTTGTTTGTTAGGGGGTTTATTTAAAAAAAATCATTTAAAAACTCAATAAAAAGTGTAGACAGAAAGCCTGAGTTCAGCTGTGTAGTCAGCCGTAAACTCAATTAACACCACACAAATCCACTGAAAGCTGATTTCAATTGGATAACTTGACAATCACTTATCAAACCCTCGGCATTGTAAAGAGTTAATTTGTTATTATAATTGTTTTTTCACAGACTTAATTGTAACGAATCATTTATTAGTAACATTATTTTGATTGCAGTTTGTGTTTGTTTTGTGAGTTCCAATCACTGGTAAACTGATGAGTTGTATTTTCTTGTTTTTAGAAGTTTGGTGATTACTTTTTGATTGCTCATCAGAAATTGTGATTTGTGAAAAACATTTTTGTTACTGTACACACAAACTTTACTTTAAGAAGCCTACCCATAAGTAGTCCTTCAGTTCAGTAGAGGTTAGCGCACTTAAATGCATGCATGATGACATCAATTCTTAAGAGCAGCTCAGATGGACCGATGCCTTTCTGTGACGTTTTGTCTGTTTTAGAAAGTCCTGATCTTGATAGAATTTCTTCTCTTCCACCAACTAAACCTAAAGGTGGAGAAATTTATTTGACTAGCAATTGCAATGATGCACTGATTTTTAGCAACAATATTTTTATTCTTTGTTCCTGTATATATATATATTTTTTTAAAAAATGCGAGAGTGGTGCCTTTCACAATCCAGCGAGAGCAGCTGTTGTTCAATCATGAGATTAGCACCTTTGGGTACTGAAACCTATAAAACATTTGGGCATTAGCTGCAGTTGTCTTAAGGATTTTCTGAGGGTCCCTATTTAGAATTCTAGAAAGTACATTTGTAACTTCTCCAATGACTGATGGGGTAGTGTTTGACCTGCCCAGGGTCCCAAAATGGGGTGCGTCAGACTCTAACAGAAGACTGTCAGGTCTGACGGAGTGAACTCCCTCCTCCTGGACACAATTAAAATTGGCACACGCCCTGTGAATCCAAAGAAAGTGTTTGGCCATGAGTGGGACCTGGCATGAACAACATGCTTAGAACCCATGAAGCAATGCAGATGTATCATCTGATCTACATGGGTCTGTGACCTGAGAACTTCCTATGCTGTGAAGCTGACATCCTGCCCCAGAGGTTGAGTGCTCAGTTGTCCTAGCCAGTGCAAGCAGCTCACACAAGATGTCATCTGAAACCCTGTACCAATAGTAACTTTGGCGCACACGTTCCTAAGTTCTGGTCACTCCTTGATGTCCTGATGTCTGGATATCATGGACTAGGGTGAGAACTTTGGTGGCATACTTAGAAGGTATGAGTAAAACCTGAGGCTGATCCCTCCATAGTTTGTAGAGTAAATTGTCCTTCAGCAGCAATTTCTTCCTGTTTATCCACATATATTTAGTGTCTTCACTGCACAGGAAAAGTTCACTTCCCTGTTTCCAGCCATCCTACTATTAGGGATAAACCTGGGTCTTTATGCTGAACCTCCGCCAGTTCATTTTGGGTACATATATCAGCCAGTAATGATCCATCAGATTGTGAAACCAATCTCCCCTTCAAATCCGGTAACCGGTTAGGTGAATATTCAAGATCAAGCTGACCCTGAGAACTCTGGTGGATCATCCCAAGTTTCCCAAGGCTTCCATGGTAGCCACAGGTGTCCTAATGGTGTTTGGTCTCCTAACTGTCGAATTGATGGTTCTACCGAGTCAGAACCAGAATCGAAGATCACAGCTCCTTTTGTCAGCGTAATGGTGTCGGCAAAATTTTTTTTCAAATTTTGCCCAACTTCCGTGTACTCGAATGCAGTATCTGCATCCCCTACAGGGAAGCTTGTCGGGGTTGTAGCCTGGGAAGTACTCTTCACATATGCTGTCTGGCGGCATACGAGATAGTGCATTGGCATTCAGATGCTGGGAACCTTTGGAATGTTGAATCACCATATCAGACATGCTCAATTCCTCAAGCCACCTCGCTAATTGACCCTGAGGTTCCTTGAAATTCATTATCCACCTGAGGCTACTGTGTTGAGCTCAACGTACGAATGTCAGGCCTAATAGATAATGGTAAAATTGTCTGGTGAATCAAACCACCATGCGCAACCTGTCCCTAGTGGCACAATACCGTTTTTGTTGGGGGGATAGTACAAAACTGCCATATGCAATTACTCTTTCCTTGCCCTCTTGGACTTAGAGTAATTCCCCTCCGATGTTAAGAACAAAAGGGTCAGCAGAGTTTGGCAGGGCCAATACTGGTGGTGAATTAAGGCCTGCTTTAATTAGTCAAAAGCCGACTGTTGCTCTCCACCCCACCTAAACGCATTTTTTTATGCACCCCCCCCCCCCCAGCTTAAGCTTAAGTCGGGTGGCATATAGTGATTGAATTGTGCATGTGTCCATCTGTGTGTGTGTGTGTGTGTGTGTGTGTGTCCATGTGTGTGTGTGTCCGAGTCAATAACTCAAAAACTGTTAGGGCCACAGTCATCAAACTTCACACGATTATAAAAGCCCATGGGAGGATGTGTCACACACCATAGCCGGGTTCGTACTTTCAGGGTTAAGGTCACATTTCAAGGTCACACTAAAAATCAGTCAATATTCGTGTCTCAGCCATAACTCAGAAACGAATCATAGTACAATTGTTAAACTTTTTACAAATGTTAAGGACAGTCAGAAGGTGTGTTGCATATAATAGTTTCCGCTGCATCTGCAAGGTGAAGGTCACAATTTACCTTCATATGTTCAGGGTCACAAATCGTGTCTCAAGCATAACTCCAAAACTATTAGTGTTACATTCATCTAACTTCGCTTAATTATAAAGGACAACGGGTGGATGTGTCACACACCACAGCCATGTCCGTAAGGTCAAGGTCACATTTCAAGGTCACATTGAAAATCATCAATATTCGTGTCTCAGCCATAACTCAGAAACGAACCAAAGTACAAATATTAAACTTTTTGCAAATTTTTTTGTTTGATGGAGGTCAAGGCCAACAGCATAGCCTTTAATGAATGCCCTGTAGTAATTAACCAGCCCACAGAAACTTTCCACTTGTTTTGTACAGTCTCTATAGAGGAATTTAGCATCTCGACACCTTTTGTGCTCACTGTCCTACCCAGAAACTCTATTTCCTTCTGGAAAAACTCACACTTACTTGGCTTAAGCTTATGATTGTACTTCCGGGAACCGAGCAAGGACTTTGGCTATATTCTCATGGTGATTACTGATTGAATTGCCCTATAGAACCACATCATCAATATATCCGAAACATATGTCCCCCAATTTAGGCTTTGAAGCACAAGGTTAATGACCTGGCACTATGTAAAAGGTGCCCCTGTAAACCTGAAAGGCATTTTAAGAAACTCAAATGTCCCGTACTTGGTAATAAATGCAGTTTTAGGATGGTCTTCTTCTCGAACTGATACTTGATGATAGGCTGAGAGACATGAGGTCCCCAGAAGGTGAATTAAGTGATGCTACCCTGCACAGCAGGATAGCATCACTAAATTTACCCTCTGTGAAACTCAATCTGAATCAGGGTCTCAAAACTAAACAGAAAGAGGAAAGAGTATAAATTGGCCCACTGCATGGGATAGAATCATTAAATTCACCCTCTGGGGACCTCATTCTGCTAATGTCAGACTGCTTATTTTCAGGCCTGGGTAAAGGGTTAAATCATAAATATAATCTAATATATAAATGTGAATGTCTGTATCTATCTCTCTCTCTCTATCTCTCTCTCTCTCTCTCTCTCTCTCTCTATCTTTGTTCCGGGTGAACTCCTCCATTTCTATATCAATCGATCTCAAATTTTGTACACAGGGGTAATTCGTCCCTGCGAGTAACATGGGGTGGGTGCCGTGCCCGTGCGGAGTGACCTTGACCTTGAAATTGATGACCTTGACCTTTTATTTCGAAAACAGCTGGGCCGATCGGGCTAAAACTTCATATGTGCGGGTATATTGACCCATCAATCATTTTGACTTTATTGGGGTGCCTGTGCAGGGTGACCTTGACCTTGAAATTGTTAACCTTGACCTTTTTATTTCGAAAGCGGCTGGGCCGATCGGGCTATGGTTTCATATGTGCGGGTATATATTGACCCATCGATCATTTTTACTTTGCAGGGTGACCTTGACCTTGAAATTGGTGACCTTGACCTATTTCGAAAATGGCTGAGCCGATCATATCTGAGGGTATATTGATATAACCATCTTCTCCCATACAACGCCGGGTATTCACCTGCTAGTTATATATAAATTAAAATTAAGTCAATATCATACAATTTAAAGTTATAATTCAAACAAATTTAATATAGACTTAACACTTTGTAAATTGTAATGTTGTTATTGAGGCATTGCTTTTCTTCTGGAGGGTGCTCTTAAACAACCAAGTTTATTCCTGAGAGACTGCCGGATCTCAGCTGGTGTCTGCCTCTTTAAATTCTGCCTTGAAACTGCAAATGCTGAAACGAAATACACAATAAATATTATATAATTTTCAAATTAACTGTTTGATTGCTAAATATTTTTCAATATCAGAATCTGTTCTTGAAAATTTATTTTATTAAAAATTATTAGAGTCTCCCCACTAATTTTTAATAAAATCTATAAAAACAAAATACTATTAGCTTCTACCAGAATATGAGGTAAGAGCAAATATGAAGAATTAAACATGACACCCAGCCTCAATATGTTAAAATTTGATAGTACATGTAACTATATTTTGATTAAGTGCTTCAACACTATGAGAAATGTTCGGAATCGGCTTTTGGAGTCTGTGCATATTTTAACATTTTTAAAACTCTTCTCATGTTAACCCTTTACCCAACAAATCGGCAACATCCACCAGCGTAATATGCAAATTCAGTAGCTGAAAAAATACTATTTATCAACAAATTTCAACAAAACCATATCATATGACCCCTCTTTGGAACAAGCTCGTTGAGCTCATTCCAATGAGGGGGTCACATGATATGGTTTTGTTGAAATTTTTTTTTAAATTTAAAAAAATGATATTTAAAATAATAAATTTTGATATTGTCTGCATTGGGTAAAGGGTTAAATCTATCCATCTTGTCCAAAGAATAATCAACATTTCGTTTGGTTGCCACTGAAGCATTTGACAACCTGAGACTGTCACAATTAAACATATGATTCTGTACCTGTGAGTCTTGTATGTGTTAGACTGTTGACTAAAAACTGTGCAAGAACCATCTGTCGAAATTCGCAAATATAGGTGTCGAGAAGACAAGTGCATACAAAGGGTGATTATGCCCCCAAGCATGAGTTTCTAGTCATATTTATCTTTGTTGATATTGAATTAATAAATATCTTATTTCCATTAAACAATTGCACCAATACAACACGCCAGCAAATGAATGTGTCCATGGAACATTAACACTCCCACTTTATGATAAAAATCTATATTTAGGGCCTTAATTTAACCCTTTACCCAATGAATCGCTGCAACCGCTCACATTATATGCAAATTCAGCAGCTGAAAAAATATTATATGTAAAAAAATTCAACAAAACCATATCATGTGACCCCTCATTGGAACGAGCTTGTTGAGCTCGTTCCAACGAGGGGTCACATGATATGGTTTTGTTGAAATTTTTTGAAAAATTTAAAAAAATAATATTTAAAATAATAAATTTTGATATCATCTGCATTGGGTAAAGGGTTAAGTTAATATTCCAAAATTGAATTCCATAACTTTCCAGACTTTTCCATGACCCATGAGATGTCTGAAAAGTAATATAGAGGGAGAAATCAGACCCCCTAGGCCTCGATGAAAACAAAAGCTTTCACAAGGGATCCTTTTTAGTGCAATAAGCTCAACAAACATGTAGCAAACATCCTAAAGACATCACCAAAGTAGTTAAACCAATGGAAATAAAATAATGAAATATAATGTATAATGCAAAATATACATGTAAGGGAGGGAACTCTTGAGTAAATAAAGGTTAATTTTGAATTTCTTACTGTTTGCAGACATATGCCGGGCGAGTCTGATAGCTCTCATTCCTTGAATGGTAATGCAAAAAACTCAATCTGGTAATCAAGAAGTAAGGGTTAACCAAAAAAGGCAGCAGCTTCCATTGGAAATATCAAACTTGACCTGTGTATTACATTTTTTACAGCAAGATATTAAATTCAAAGACTCTTTCAGAAGTTATTTATGGGAAACTCATTTGAATGATGGACATGTAAAAAATGCTACCACTAGAAATGACAGGGACATAAAATGTTCCATATGTAGGAAGTCACAGGGCCAACAGAAAAAGAAAAGTTAAATAAGGAAATCTTACATATAATTGTATCCACAATGGTTTTATTTAGTTTTTGAAGACCATTCTTTCCAGGTAGATTTGATTTAACCTGGGTGTCCATTTTGAAGAACACATCAAGCAACAGCCATGCCAGGGCTGTCACCAATTTTGCACTCTCTGTTGCAAGTGTTAGATGCTTGTCAAACAAATATACATTGGAACTTAGAACCATTTCTACCATCTGAAAATTGCATTTGTATATTGAGGCAATTATAAAGGTAACCAGAATACAGAACAAGAAATTTATTTATTTATTGGGGATTAACAACACTTTGACAGCCAGGATCACCTCGTGTCAAACAGTTTTATGGGTGGAGAAAGCAGGAGCACCTAGAGAGAACCGAGCAATGGCGTGCATCTGTCTCCCCAATGTACCAACTCCACACAAGTTGAAAGAGTGAAAAAGGATCATAACATCCATGGAGACCCGTTATCAGGGTCCATATAAATTATTCAAAATGTAATTCCAGTACAAAAGGATAGAATAATATTCAGTACTTTGTCATTTTCATTGGTATGTTATATTATGTCGATTTATAATGTTTGAGTTTGATAATGCACACCATGAGAGAAACAGTTTAACACTATGCATAAATGTTGAAACTATAATTAGAAAAAATGTCTGGTTTTCCAGCAGAAAAAATGACTATTTTCCAAGTAGATTCCAAATGGAATTCCTTATTGTCTGTCCACGTTCCAGTTTTCAGGGTAGGCGACTTGGCACATGTTATATGTTGATTACTTTTTAAGTCGCAATTGTTTGTCACACTCATCGCGCACACACACACTGGAATTTGCAAATTGAATCAAAGGGCAACTCCACCTTACATTTTTTAGTTGTTAAAGAATATAAAAAAAAAAGATTTTAAATGTACTTTTTGCATGATAAACGGCTTAAAATGGATTTTATTTAACATTATAGTGAAACAAAATTAAAGACTGAAAGAGTGGTGTGGAATTAGGTCAGAAATTACATGTTCAGTTCATATATATATATGGGGAAATAAATGGGCTTTTCTAATATCTCCAGATACCTGCACAAAGTACATTTATTTTCCCCATATGGTACTCAAAATGTTGTATCCCTATTACTCAATGCATAACTTCTTTAGATACACATTTTTAATACTGTGTTAAAATTGCTTAATGTTTATTTTACATTTAGATAAAGTGAAGTGAAGTCCGCACACTTTCACTTAAAAGTTACCTTGTTTTCTTTCGTAATCTGTCAGTCATAAAATATTCCAGGTTTGGGTATATTTGGTTCCAATGTTGGTCTTTGATCTGAAAAAAAGAAATCCAAAAGCTTTATCAAATAATAGGATTTATTTATTTATTTATTTATTGGTGTTTAAGGTCACATACTTATGCACAATGGCTAATCGTGACCGTGACAGTTTTACGGGTGGAGGAAGCCGGAGTACCCGGAGAGAACCACCGAGCAACGACGAGCAGCTGTCAGCTCCCCAACATCGTAACTCTGAACTCTGCACCGCAGCACAGGCAGGGTTAGATTGGTTGAAGACATGCGCACCATCGACGTGCAGTATGCCTCAGTACACAGCGTCATCGTGCCCCCATGTAGGCAATCGGGGTGAAGTGTCTTGCCCAAGGACACAATGCGGTTGCCGCAGGTGGGATTCGAACCGAGGACCTCTCGGCTTGCAGCCTGCACCTCTACCAACTGAGCCACCGCGCCCCAAATAACAGGATAAACATGCAGCAGTGTTCCCGCTAGGGGAAAATCAATGAGGCTGTATAATGGGGCAACCAAGTCTCATCGCTACCACACACCGACCATGATTTGTCCCATGGTATGAAAATTTTAAATTTGTGGGTCCCAAAATCCCCATTTCGTTGCATCTGGGGGATATTTTGAGGTTTTTCACAGCCATATTTGTGTAGGTTTTCACATTCCGAGAGCTGATAATTGCGTAAGAATAAGGACCAATGAGGAGAAATTCAGGTGAATAAATTTCAGTGCTGTCGATTTGAGGAGCGCTATCGCACTCATGCTTTTTCGCGCTTTAAAATTGGAAACAAGAAGCTCTCTTTTTTGCACTTCTGTAATTTTCAAGAAAATAGATTCGAGATTCCATTACACTAATTAAAACAAACAAATAAGGTGTGAAAAGTATACCTGTAAACTGTTGTGTCATTTTAATTAACACTGACAGCAGAAGTGCATCTACAGAAGTTCATGCTTTTTCATGTGCTTGTTTAGGGTAAATGTTGGAATAATAAGATTGGTCAGAAAACAAAACGTCACATAATGATATTTACTACTGAATGAAGTTTTACAACTCGCATTACGTAGTGCACAAACTGACCAAACAAATCACTCTATTTTGTGAGTGTGACGTGACGTATTTAACATTCAATAGGTACAATGGCTGACATTTTTATCCACACTTAAGTGTGCTTATACAGTGGAGCCCACTTAATTGGATATCTCTTAATTGTATATCCCTGTTAATTGAATATAATTTCCCAACATAAAACCATTTCCCATGCCTCCAGTACAAATTTGACCTGTTAATTGAATATAGGTTATAGAGCAAACTCCTGTTAATTGAATAAAAAATCTTGTAACATGTCGAGAAATTACCCTGACTCTTCCCAGTTTTCCTTTGGATATAGACCAATTTGGCCTCTGTACATTCAATACAGGCATTTAATCTATTATATCTTGTTTGACAGAGCTCTGTCAAACAAGAAATAATAGAATAAATGCTAAGTTTATCTCTAGAATACAGGAAAGTGACACAATCCCTGTTAATTGAATACTCCTGTTAATTGAATAATTTTCATTGGCAAAGTGGCTATTCAATTAACAGGGTTCCACTGTACTAAATAAAACAATAAAGAGAAGCAATAGTTTTACGTATCCTTCAAAACAATTACACAATAATATCAACCACACAAATATGCACCAGTGAAATTGTCCCTTTTCCAAGTGTTTGATGCTCAGTGAGTGTCCACATATTCATATTTTAATCCTAGCTTCACAAACACATTGATATTCATATTCCCGTTATGGTATAGCGTATAAAAGATACACTGAATGGAAAATTATCCCCAATTCTAAATGTACGATAATTTTCGTTCAATGTATCATTAATAAATTATAATGTATCGGTCACTTACAGTCTATGGGAAATTTTGAGCCAAGAACACTGTCTGGATATCGATCTGGAGAAAATTCAGCAGTATGTTATTTACTGAGAAGATGAAAATTATTTGGATGATTCAATGATATACAAAACTGAAATTCCAATCTCTAAGCTTTGTTATTAGAACACTGGACTCAATCCCATAGGTAGCAGATGAGCAAATAACGCATTGTTATTACAACACTGGTCACCAGACTTATTTAAAATAAAAATATTTATCCCACACTTTATTCAAAAATAACATTTTAAGATTGAGATAAAGATGAGGTCGCCAACTACAAACTGTAAATTTATCAAGACATTATCTGGTAGTGATTTGAAGTTTGAAATTGTATATTTTGTGCATTACTTAGTTGCAGCAAGCTGATCCACCTTTTAAAAAAGAAAAATTCCATTAAATAATGGGAATAACGTTCAAGAGAAACATGGTTGAAAAGACCAACCTTGGAATTCTTGCTGATGTCTAGTGGTTTTAGCTTTCAGTATGCCCATCTGCTCGTTGAGTAACCTATTTTCTTCCCTCAAAGCAACAACTGCTGTCTGGGTGCATAAACATGTTTGGTGCAGAGTCCTGGGACATTTGCTAGCAGTTTGGCTGAGTTGGTTGCATGATGTTGGAAAGTTCTCCAATGGTAGCAGTGGTGTCAAAGTCTGTTCATGGCGAGTATTGTCACTGTCTGATGAGTTTGATATGATGTCACTGATGTGTGGAGATGCTGGCATATCGTCTGAATCACTATCTATTGTGCCAATGTCTTTTGCAAACCAAGATGGCCATGTGGCTGCTTTTTGTGTGGATGGTGTATTTATTGTGCTATGTATTGCTTGTTTGCCTGGTCTTGTTGGTGAAAATGGCTTGTATGTGTCATCTCCATCACTGTCTGAAGTATCGGTATCAATGTACTGTTGTGACAGTGGCCTTTTTACTGCCGAATACCGGTACTTTGGAGTGTTTGCTTTTCGGACAAAGGCTTGTATGAGGGGTTTTGCCTGGAGTTTTTTGGGGGTGACTGCATTTGCTTGCCTTCCCAGGTCAATGGCACCAAGGCGAATCCAAAATATGACCTAATACTGTCATCAACATCTTCATCTGAAATATATCTTAAAAGAATAAAAATTAACATTTATTAACCCTTTACCTACCTAATTGGAAGCATAATATACAATGAAAGTGTCAATGACACTGTAGCTCAACTTGTTAAGACATGTACATGTATAGTATGTGACACAGCAATAACAAACATCTAGGTAATGACCTGATAACAAAGGTACATATAAAGTATTGTAACGGTCTGTACATAAATACTGACCATAGCCTGTAACAAATGTATTGGTAAAGTATAGTAAAGATGGGTGACAGTCAGATGCTAAACTAGAAAAGAAATCTTAGTCCCAGAGTGGGTCTGACTGAACCCCAAAATATTTGTTCTCATAGCACAGTGATAACAAAGGCACCCCAAAACACACTTGTTCCTGTCCCAAGGTGAAAACAAAGGGACCCAAAAAGTTTCGTGAAGATCAGTTCATAAATACGAGCTGTATAGAAGTTGTGACAAAAAATTGATTGGACCTAATTTCGGTACAAAATGGCCACTGGCAGCCATCTTGAATTTTGGAACGCACCCATAAACACTCGTTCTCAACCCAAGGTGATAACAAAGGTACCCAAGAAGTTTTGTGAAGATCGGTTCATAAATACAGCCTCTAGCCTGAGCCATATTGACATTTGCATGTACAGTGTATAAGTAGCACTGAATAAATCAAAGTTCATCTAATTTGCGTAATTTCTTCACAAGAAAAAGACCCGTACTATATGTAATGTATTCCGTGTTACTAAACATTCATACAAAAATTTATTCAAATCAGAACTTTCATACAGAAGTTCTGTACAAAAGACTGATTGCACTAATTTTGATACAAAATGGCTGCTGGTAGCCATCTTGAATTTTGGACCACACCCAAAAACACTCTTTCTCAGCATTTTAAAATAAGTGGAAAGAGTTGCCTTGAGTTTTGTTTTTTTTTATTTTATAAAGTCAAAGAAGACGGTGAACAGTTAAGAAAATCAAAGGGGAAATACTTAATTTATTCTCCTCTTCATTAAGTCGTAATAACAATTCTACTCAGAAATGTTAAGTACCAGTGCTTGGAATAAATTGAGGGTTTGAGGAAAAATTTCACTGCAGCATTTATGTGCTGTGATAAAATCATTTTCCCACAGCATTCACCATGGCCGTGCTAATTGCCGTAGCTAATTTCAAGTGCTATATATATATTGAAAACAATTCAGTAATTGTAAATTTTTGAATATTCGTCTCAGGTCGGGTGAATAAATGTGAACTAACATACTGGCGGAGTAAATTGCAAAATTTAGGGGAGGGGGAGGAGGGGGGGGGGGGTGGTTGCCAATGGCTCAGTTGGTATGGTGGTGGAACATTTATGGCTAGACAATTTGGTGCTGTAGACTCGAGATCGACTCCCGTTAAGGCCACCTTCCAAAAACCTTTGGTTAATTCCATCGTGACAGAGGTTACAAACAATTATAATAGAAAACTTTCACAAAGATGGACCCATCATAAATTAAGAAGATAGTGGATATTATTGCTTAACCCTTTACCTAACATAAAAAGCAGACGACACTTGCAAAAAAAATTCTTGAATAACTAATTTTTTTCATTTTTTGTCTCAAAAACATAGGTTATGACCCCTCGTTGGAACGAGCTCGACGAGCTCGTTCCAACGAGGGGTCATAACCTATGTTTTTGAGACAAAAAATGAAAATATTTTGAAAATTAATTGGCGATTTTTGAGAATAGCGCTGGCCGGTTTTGGCCGTTACGTTGGGTAAAGGGTTAAATGAGACAACAGTACTAAGATTTCTGTGTGAAGACCAACAATTCTAGCAAGACTTTGATATTTTCAAGTAATAGAGTTTGAAAGCCACCCGTGACAGAGGTTACCGAAAAAGACACATGTTACACTACCTAAATGTAGCCTGCAAATTCTATCTCATGCTTGACGATTTCACTAAATCTCAGATAGCAACATAATCAAATAATGTTAAATATTCATACCTGTTAGAATGTAGAGAGGTATTACTTCACATATTTGAATTCCCCTTCGATCTTACCGTGACAGAGGTTACATGAAATTTCGTGACAGAGGTTACATTCCCATAAATTAAGGAAAGATGTATTTTCATTAAACAAAAACATTTTAATTTGTTCAACTGGAATTCAACACACAACATATATACATTTTTGATAGCATTCAGGTAATTTTTCTTGTGTTTCAGTTCACTTCAGGTCAACTTTATAAAGCCCTCTGCTATTAATCAACACGGGGTCTTTACCCATGACTTGTAAAATATCATCATTCCTATACCAAACAATGTCCTCTTCTGGTTCAAATTTGTAGGCCTTACCACCATCAGTCATCTTCAGGCATCTCATTTCAAATTCACCACATTTAAAATTAAATATCGGCCCAAAATACTCTTTTGAATTGTACTCGACGACAACCCACTGGCCAACTTTATATGATACCAATGTGGGTACCTGCTGATGTTCCCCTGTTTGACCTGATTTACAAATTTTGCCTCTAATGAAAGAATATTGAAGAATATCTTCTTCTTTGCTGTGAGATATCATTGCATATTTTATAATGTAGGGTTCCACGCTTTCAAAATAATGGGAATCTCTAGTGCCAGGAATTTCCTTTATGTCCACATTGTTTGGCTTCCACAGTTTGTCCAACCCTTCCATTTTGGATTCAACAATGCCAGATGTTACAAATATAATGTTAATGTTAGCACATATCGCCTTAGCTAGAGAAGCAAATTTCTCTGCTGTTTGCAGAGTACTATTCTGTCCCAGGACATATTCTGATACACGGCACTTTACTGTCCCACCAAGACCATCCATGCAGCCCTTTCCATGAGATGTTGCTGAGAAATGCCATGCTACAGTAATGTCACTCAGAGTAATAGTGCAAAGGCTATATCGTTGCTTGAAATGTTGTGCTGTACCATCCGAATGGTATTCAACTCTTGAAACTACAAAACTGTCATTCTTCTGCTTAAAATCATCCAATATTACAGAATTAAACACTGCGACAGCATATTTGTCATGGCTCATATAGTCAGAGACAAGTACACATGGTACGGATTGTATTTTATTTTCAGGTTTAGGTCTGTAATAAATCATGGTTGTATACAGGGTTGCTGATTGTGTGTCCCAAAATGCTGACTGTATTTCATCTTGTAATTTGAATAGATAGTTCTGGCTGAAATCAGTTTGTACCAGTAAAGTTGCATCAGGTAGATTTTGTTTCAGCTGGTCCAAGTGCTGAGCCTGAGCCCTTTTGATGAAGACATGTTTCAAAAAGTATATCAGCTTTCAGGGACCGATCAGGACTATTTAAAATACGCTCTAGCCTCGGAGCCTATTTTTTTCAATTCATGCGCCAGATTTCAATTTACGGAGTCACACTGCTGTTTGTAACACACACTGCAAGTATGTAATAGCTCTCATCATTTTCATTTAGTACACTACAGCAAACATTAATCTTCACTGTGGTTTCTGATCAAGTCTTGGCTGCCTATTTAGGCAGCCAAGACTTGATCAGAAACCACAGTGAAGATTAATGCTTGGTAATTAAGACTTGAAGTATTAGCTTAAGCACTCTACAACAATGATAAATGATAATCATATATATAATACATGTAAGAGTGTCTCTCTCGATTATCCATCGAAAGAATATCAAAATATGATCTGAGAATTTACGTGCCAACTGAGAAGCCTACTTCTGAGATTTAAGAGCCAGGTCATGATGTTTCAGAACCAAATACGCACTGGCGCATGCCCAGGTTGGTCCCTGACTTTGAGCATAGAATTTCTAAAACTTCATCTTGAGTACTATCAAATTCTATTTTCATCAGCCGATCATCATCAGATTTTATCCATTGCTTGTATTTTACTCTTTCAGCTCCTCTTTCTTCATCTATACTATCCACTAACACATCAAATTTATACAAATCCTTACACATCTGACATTTGTTGGTCATGCATGTTTCTTTGGAATCATCGCAAGCCATAAGTTTCACAAAATCTGATGTTGAATTTGGGAGATCTGAAACAGCTAGCAGGATAAGACGAACATTCTCATGATATAGGCATAAACAAGTATTAGCAGGTGTTTCTGACCTCAGACAAACATGTTTTGGCCTTTCATCACAAAACTTGCTAAGTCCAATTTTCAGGTCTGAATGCTCCTTCTTAACCCTTTACCTAACGTAACGGCCAAAACCGGCCAGCGCTATTCTAAAAAATCTGCAATTAATTTTCATTATTTTTTCATTTTTTGTCTCAAAAACATAGGTTATGAACCCCTCGTTGGAACGAGATCGCTGAGCTCGTTCCAACGAGGGGTCATAACCTATGGTTTTGAGACAAAAAATGAAAAAAAAATAGTTATTCAAGAATTTCTTTTGCAAGTGTTGTCTGCTTTTCATGTTAGGTAAAGGGTTAAACAGCTCATATGCCTCACCTAGTGTAACAGTTAAATATCGTTTTTGTATCTTTTTCTTCTCACCATTCTCTCGAACAATAATGCAGTCTCTTGCTCCTGGCGATGCTGTTGAAATCCAATCCAACTCAAAAAATACTTTAACTGTTTTCATAGTAGTCTCTGTTAACTGCAAATCATGACGCCTTCGCTTACTCGGTGGCATAAATGTTTCTGGGGAGAACTTGATTGCCAGCTTCTGAACAACACATTTCCTTTTTCTTGGACTGATTGGCAAAGCCTTAGCAGATTTGTTTACAGCCCTATTCAAGGCTGCCTTTGAAATACCCCCTGGTGACTGTGGTTCTTTCTTGTTGGCTCTCCATTTTGAAACTTTCATTCTATTCTTTTCTCGTCTGTGGACTTTCTCTACATGAGACATAATCTGTCTTCTCAGTTGTTCTGATAACCTTCTATTAACTGTTTGCTGCCTTTTATATGATTCATAGCCCCCTTCATCTCTAAGACGCTTTCTCCTTTCCCTTTGCCTTTCAGCATTACTCTTAGCCATTTTAAAAAGTTCACCTCTTCAACATAAAACTCATGACTAATGAAGGCCTCCAAACCAGTCAATACACATCTCCTGATAAAGGTTCTTGTTACAATGTATCTATTTCTGCAGTCTGACTGGAGTTCAAAGCCCCAGAACCAGTCAATACACATCTCCTGATAAACATGGTTGTTACTATGTAGGCCTATCTATTTCTGCAGTCTGACTGGAGTTTGCCACACAGTAACAAAACTGTTTGGGATTTTTCTGGTGCAATACACTTATGCAGCCAGATGCAGCCCCATTATTCAGAATGTACTTATCAATGCAATATTAACTACAATCATGGTGTATTCCATCAAACTGATATCTGGGATGTAGTGCTGAGAGGTGGGGGTGGGAGTAGGGGTGTTGATTCAAGTTAGAGCTGGAGAAAGTCATGAATCTTTAACACTCAAATGCCCTAATGCAGCCCAGTATTCCGAGTTTGCTTTGCAGCCAACATCTACATGCATGCATATAGATGGTGTATTCCATGATATTGATAATATTAGAGGTGTAAGGGGTTGGGGGGGGGGGGGAGGGGGAGCCTCCCCCAAAGGTTTTTTGGGCCCCCCTCCCCCCCAAAAAAATATTTCCTATAAATAGGTTTCTAATGCACACATGGTACTGAATCCAGTAAAAGTATTATATCGAGTTCCCAGCAATAACTGTGTACAGTATACGTGGTAATTTTACGTGACCAATGAGGGCAAAATTTGGCTGATCGCCATGCTTGTGAATCCTCTCAGGTGCCAACGAAATGCTTGGAAATTGCTCCTAGAGCGCTGAAATATGAAAAATTTTCTTGGGGGGGGGGGGGACCCCCAGACCCCCCACATATGGCAGGGGGACACCCTCTCCCGTACCCACTCCCACCTCAGGCTTTCGGGAGATGCCTTCGGCATCTCAGCCCAGGACCCTCATGTAAAGCTCAGGCCACCCCTATTTTGAAATCATGGCTACGCCCCTCGTGTAATGAGGGGGTGGTAGGGGGGATTTAATTTTCAATGGGTACAGCTAGGGAAAGCCAGGAATTTCTTGAATAAATATGTTCATGCTGCCCCAGTATTCAGAATGTACTTAAGCCAATTTATATTATTACTACATGAGTAATATATATTCAATCCAACTAATAATATCAGAAATATAATGTAAGGGTGGGGAAGGGGGTAGGACACCATCCACCATTATGACATTCATTTTGATTGTTTTATATATGCCATCTAATTGACTATGATCCAGTTGTTATTTTTCCCACTGAATTGTACATTTCTTAAGGGTCAGTTGATTTTTCACTATTTCCGTGACAGAGGTTACATATTTTGAATCTCAGTATCTGCATTTTGTTTATAAGGAATGACCAGGTAAGTTTTGCTTCTTGGTTCTACTCCTGACTAGAAGATAAAAATTTGTCAGAGTCTGAATAAAACACTTTGAAGTGTTTCCTGGAAAAACAAATTTATCCATTTCGTGACAGAAGTTACAGGGAAAAAATTCTAAAATTAAATTTAAATTTTCTAAATTTGCTCAAGAATGCCCATATAATTTTTATGGACAATCAAATTGAGCTTACAACATGTATGTTAGACTGTTTTACATGATCCCATTCATCATTTATATTTATAATAATCCAACAAGAAAATAACTCACAATAGATGACCACAAAACTTAATTTAATAATCAAACGCTTTGAGAAATCACAGAACGAAAACTAAGTGGCGTACACGAAATTCGGCATCAGTTTTAGAAAACTGACGATATGACCATTTATCCTGAATCAATTTAAAAATGGCAACACAAAAATTGAAAATGGATGCAAGTGGAACTTTAATGTGGAATTAACCCATTACAGTTTTCAATCCAGTAGTGCAGTTTATCACGTTGTGTTTCACACAACTCTAGTGTTGGTGTCTAGTAGTAGTGAAATCATCTTGTGGGATACTCACAATGCCCCCTCCAGTCATAGAGTCCTCTTGTACACTCATGTCGCCACTAAGGGAAACCCAACAAAATAAATATTTAAAAACACTTGGACTTAATTGAACGCTTTAGACATGGACTCCTTGAAACCCTGAAATAGTAGAACTGTGTACAATCGTTTGGGAATAGTGTTTCTCGTCGGATAATCCGGATTTCAGTTATGCAATGGAAATAAATCTCCCAAGAAACAATGCGCCAGACATAAAGAATTATCTATCTGAAAACATCAGATTTGTGAGCTTCATTCACTCTTGGTACTGTTTATATAAGTCTCTTGAAGGTAATGGTTTGCGCGTGTGGATGGCATAGTGACAGAATGATGTCCTCACTCGTCTTTGGCACACGCAAACTATTACCCCCCCTCTCCACCCTTAAGGCTGTGAAAGATGCCATCACTGTTCTGCTGCATCCCATGTCTCTTGTCCACATTTTCACGTAGGGCTCTTCCCAAACCGGCGAAGTAGGCACAATCCCGCCGAGAGCCGTTGTTTGTTCGCTCCTCAAAAACGATTAGAAACAAGACAGATGCAAATTATACTTTCCCAATGAAGGTTTCCTCTAACGCCCCAAAAAAGAACATGGTCACCATGGATAAAACCCCGCTTGATTGTTTATTTCTGCACACGGACATTATTCGTTTCTCAAACCATCAGGGGGCCCAAGATGCACTGGGCGATAATGGTTCAGCCCGGTGTGTAAAAATGTTGAAAATTGCAAATGAAAAGGAGCAAAATCCACGATTCTTACTAAGCTTGTACAACAGGTAGATTGCATGTTTGCTAGTGGCAGATATGCAATCTGTATGTAGTTTGGGTTTAGTGACTCGATACACTTGAAGGAGTCCCCAATGGAAGAAACAGTGCGCCTTTAGTGCTTTTTGAGATACTTGAATAAAATGCAACCTTCAATAATGAAGACTGTTTTTGGAGTGTGGGGGGAGGGGGGGGGGCATCATGCACATATGTTGGAGCACTGTCGAGTGTGGTGGACACAGTTCCTTCGTATACAAATACTGAGTACCCATTTCGTTTTGAGGACCGATATGAGGGAACTCGACCAAGGCCTATATACTAGTGTACACGAAGTACAGTTGGTGATTTGCGATACACGAATTCAAATTCCTGCAATTACAGAGACATCCTCTTTCTCTCTCTCTCTTCTCTCTCTCTCTCTCTCTTGCTTCTGTGAGCTTGTGGCTTGGGGACCCCTTTTGACCCTGTGTGCCATCCCAAGATGGGGGCCTATGGCCATTGACTACCCTAGCCCACAGGACAAGCCGCGTCTGGACTCATGTATCGTGTTCATCAAGAATGATACCACACATCGTGCAACGTTTGTAGTTAAGGGGATCACTCATGCTAGTAACTAATGCTCACTTTTGTTTGATTGCCTCAATTCAAGTATCCTTACTTCGGCTCCTGTATTTGACAGTAACATCTCTGTTTCTAATTTTCTGGTCAAGTTTTTGTTGTCAGTATGACATTGTTTATTTATGTTCAAGGTCAATAATAATGATATTCATGACCGCAACATGGAAAAAGTCAGGAATAGCCAATCGTTCACCTCTGTGTTGCTCACTTTAGAAGATTTCCACCTCGGGGATTGGTGACCGGGTCCTATTTTACCAGCAAAACAGAGCTTGTTTACCACAGTAAACAAGCTCTGCTTCACTTCCCGTTTTTCCGACGGGGAGTTTATACTTTTTATCTACCGCATCAGATGGAATTCTAAAGCAGGCGAGACCACACCGCAGCATTCAATTTGGGGTGGGGTGGGGTGGGGGAGGGGGGGGGTGCAAAGCAGCACCTATTGGCAGTGTCTAATGATAATATTAAAGTTTAACATCATTCGAGTTAGAAAAAATCCAACTGAATTCTGAAAAAAGGGGACAGTGGGGATGAAAGGACGGCCACTAATTCTACAACCACACCACAGACAACTACTAAAATATGCATTTGAAGAAAATTCATATAAACACCGAAGTTATCCAGCATGTTCCGGTTTCCAAAACTCTTTCAAGAGTTAAAGAAGATAACTACTAAAACATGAAAAAGCACATTCGTCGCTGAAAGAAATGGGTTTGTGTAAGTGGCCAATTTCTAATCGATAGTCCGTGAATTGACAAGTTTGACATTTATATGTCAATGTCTGATAGTTTTGTATGGATAGATTGTATTCATTGATCCGAAAAATATTCCGAAACAATTTTACGTTCACGCTTTAAGAGTTTAATAATTGATAAACAAAGGAACAAATAAATAATAATGTCAGGTCCACTGACATGTAAACGGCATTTTTGAAACCCTTTCAGAGAGTTTAATGGAAAACTTTGCGATTGAAGAAGTGATCCGGGCAATTTTGGTGCATTAGTTGACCACAAAACTGACAAGGTGTCGGTAGACTAGTCCAGTAATTCCCTGATGTCTGCTCAAAAAGTAGACTCAAGTACTTTGTTTGAGAATATTAAAATCGACACTTACACTGGCAATTTAGTTGTAAAAACACATGAGCTGTGATAAAAATAATAACAGCATTTATCGAAACTCATTAGCCAAATATTTTTCACATAAATTCTCAAAAATGTTTGGGACAGACCCTCCCCGCCACTTTCTGGCCCCTGAATATGGCAGAAAAAAATAACAAAAACGGAACGCCGTTGCAGACGAAACATTCAGTGCCGACTTTTCTTGGGGATGTCATGATATGAGACTCAACAGCTGAAAAGCTGAGCTTCGGGTACCGGCAGAGTTCTTTTTGAAGGAAAGTGACAATAGATCATGTCTTGTGCATTGATTTTAATTAAATGTGATGAAAACATGTGTGCAGTCTGTAAGATAAGTCTTTTCCCAACAAAACGGTGCATATAAGTCAATGGCTGAACGTAAGCAGAATATATTTTGAACCGTTTGAAAAATCGAGGTAGGAATTGTATGTCCTCAATTTTGTTATTATAATATGGATTAGGGTGTATCTAGTTATGCTTATTTTATAATATTATTTTATTCCTAAATCATTGTTTGTAACAAGCCCCTGTGTGTTGACTTGAAGTTGAGAGTTGTGACGAACATCGTAACGAACATGAAGGATTGTAGTGTAACACGAAAAAGAGAAATATGGAATTCAATTTCAAGTATAACATTGCAAAAAAAACATAATTTTTTATTAACATACGACCTTTGTTTTCTTTGGCCATTTGGGGATGGAAACAAACACAATGTATGTAAATTGTTGAATTTTATTTGATAAAGCAAAGGCGAAAGACGAAGTTTTCAATTTCAATGCCGATCAGCTGTTCAGTACACATGTAGGCAATGTTGGTAAATAAAGCCGGTTTGAACAGGCATATAGAGTCCCGGATGTACGACAGCACTTTGTAATTAAAAAATGGTTTGTTTGACGAGAAATAATTGTTCTTCAAATGACCGGGAGCAGTGTATATGCTTCATTTTGCGTAACACCTCAATTGAATATTAAAAGTAAATTAATATATGCTCACCGTTTATTTCAACGATCACACCATTCCACGTGCCATACTTTGGCAAGTTGGCGACAATTTCTTCTCCGGGAAAATATTCATTCCAAGGCTTTCTGGGCTCTCTGATGATATTAATTAAATTGACTGTTGTAGTATTGTCATCCCAGTCAAACCAGCAGTAAATGGTATTCATTTTCGTCGATAAATATTCTACAAAAGTTTAGCGATAACAGGTTTATAAACGAAGCGAATGATTAATTTTCCCAGGAACTCTTTCAAGAATGATACTTCCTTCGAGAAATGACCAATCAGAAGTCCTGGAAATGCAGAAATTATAAAAGCTGTAACCAATCAATGCAGAACACCGATCTCTAAGTATAGAGATGAATGATGCAGAAGCAGGTGAAAGCTGGAATCACTTGCGTGTGCAGGACCTTTTAGTCAGGTCAGGTTAATTCGTGTCAAGTCAATCTGCACCCAAAATAAGTTTGGTCCTATTAATTACTGACTAAAACCATCCAAAACTGCCCAAAACAGTCCAAAACTGCCCAAAACCAACCAAAAGTGCTAATTACCGACCAAAATACCGACCAAAACCCAATGTGTTCTGACCAAAAAAATAATAAAATTTATCGGAGATCTGATGGGTTTTGGGGCTCAGAGTTTTGAAAATTCAAGATAATAATGACGATTAACGATGTCCCGTAATTATTTATTTGCACATTCTCTGTTCACTAATGTGGTTTGCGCGCAGAAACATAAGCCTAAAATTGCCATTGTCCTCGTGTTGTTTAACCCTTTACTTTAAATAATTTCAAGCTTAGTCCCCCCCGTCCAAAGTTCAGACTCAGGGAAAATCGGTCAGTTTCAAAAAAATTTTTCAGGCAAGTTTGACTGACCTATATCTGCAGTATCAAAAATCCTGCCTGTTGTCTTCAACGAGGGATTCCGGCCTGTCAGTCCATAATTGGACCCAACTTCCGTAATATAAAATACCCCACTAAAAATATATTACGGACTTGAGTTGAAACTACCGTCTCATCAGAGTGATAACGCATCTGATAACTAATGGATACACAGGCATTTACACAGTTTATTCTAGCAGATTCCAGACTAACTTTTTTCCGGGAGAGCGCCGCCCAATTTCGGGCAAAATCTTCCAGTCCCCTGACTCCCCTCTAAAAACTTTGACCCATACGCCCGTGCTCCTGTAGTTTTTGGGCCCGACTTCTCTCGTGGGCTGACTTCTCCTAAATTGCTATGGGGTGGGGTCGACTTCGTCTTGGGGCCAAGTTCTGTTCTCCGACGACTTCTCATAAATTGTTTTGACCAAGTTCTGTTCTCCGACGACTTCTCATAAATTGTTTTGACCGACTTCTCCGTGGCCGTTCTCATAATGGCTGGACCTCTCTGCACCTCCATGTACTTGGCCAAACTGAGAACTCTAATAAATGACATTTAATAGGGACTTTTTGGATCGATTCTCTCCACCTCCTTAATAGATATAAAATATAAAATACAAGCTTGTATTTTATATCTGTTGAGGGAGGTGAAGACAATCGATCCAAAAAATCATTATCAAATGCAATTTTTTAGAGTTCACAGCTTGTGCCGAGCACCTGTGTTCGCCCCACAAATAACTATTTAAAAACCTTTGAGATTCTAAAAAATTGTATTTTTTTGGTCGGTACTCATTTAATTTTTTTGGTCGGTACTGATTGGGTTTTGGTCAGGCTTTTGGTCGGCAATTAGCACTTTTGGTCGGTTTGGGTCGGTTTTGGACGGTTTTGGTCGGTAATTAGTAGGACCCAATAAGTTGACTCATTAAAAATTCCAACTTTTAGTAGATAACTGTATCCTAAATAAGTCAATTCGTGTTTTGTATTTAAAAATTTCAGAAGATGACTATTCCCAGTTTACAAACTGTTGTATATAGGGGGCTGGATTTGCATAAGAAGTCAAACGGCGCTTGTTTTGTCATTCGATAACCTTTATTGTTTTTACAAGGTCTGTTGATACTGATACAATGACCTGAAACTGAAACGAAACAAAAACACAAATACAGAAATGCAAACTACTACACATCCCTCCCTGAAAAGTTGTGTGAAAAAGTCAAGTTCAACATGTGTAATGTAAATCACAAAAACAAAAAAAAATTACAAGTCTAAACGGGCTGGTGGTTTAAGTTGTTCCCTGGGTCTTAAAGCAGGACCAGTATTAGCACTTATGTTGCTACTTTGCTTTTGGGGGCTGTTACTAGCTTGAGGACTGAAATCAGGTCCCACATCTAACTCCTGGTACTCAGCAGTTACAGCGGACTGATCATTAGGTATAATAATAATAATCATAATAAGGGAGTTTTATATAGCGTAAAATCACAAGCTGTGCTCTAAAACGCTGTACAACAAAATAAAAAATCGAGCTCCGGACTTTACGGAGTGAGAAAGAAGGGGGTCAAAAATTACATATCACGAAAAGCCTCTCTAAAAAGATGAGATTTAAATTTTTTTTTTAATTGATCAAGATTTTCTGATGCCTGAACTTGATCAGGTAAAGAATTCCAAAGTGCAGGTCCAGCGAATGAGAAAGCTCTGTTATTCACAAGAGCTGACCTAGAGAAGGGCATCTGAAGCTTAATTTGTTTGGAAGAACATAAATTTCTTTCAGGTTTTTTAATTGTCAAAAGGTCTTGTAAATACTTTGGTGCCGAGCCATGAATGCATTTAAAGACAAATACCAAAATTTTGAAACTAATCCGCTGTCGTACAGGAAGCCAATGCAATTGTTTGAGTACTGGGGTTATATGATTGTAGCGTCTAGAGCCTGTGATGATACGTGCAGCTGTATTTTGAATGGTTTGCAGTTTTGAAATATATGACTGCGGCAGGCCAATTAGAAGAGAGTTGGAAAAATCTAAGTGGGATGATATAAAGGCATGAACTACAGTTTCCAGTGACTTCGGTGTGAGATAGCGACGAAGATAGCTCACATGCCTGATTTGCATAAAGCAGCGCTTGCAGATTGCGTTGACATTTTGCTCCATCGAAAGGTGAGAGTCAAATATTACCCCAATATTGTGAGCACTGTTTGATACATTTTGTATGGAATTTCCTATGGCCAGTGACTTGATTTCTAAATTGGGTGGAAACTTTGTGCGTGATATGACTAGTACTTCGGTCTTATCATCGTTCATTTTAAGTCTGTGACAGATCATCCAGTCACGAACTTTGTCTATACATTCTTCCATCTTGGCTACTGAAACATTATTCTGTTATTCTCAAAACAACTGCTGATGATGATGGGATCATCTTTTTCTACAGCACACGTCCGCTTACGGACACAGTCTATGTGGCATTTTAGTTTACGGCCATCACACAATTCAACTACAACTGACAAGGGTCCTGTTACTTGTATAACAATACCAGGTAACCAAGTTGGTTGTTTACCTGGGAGGTTACGAACAAATACAGGATCACCATCCTTGAAAATATGATGACATGCTCGCTTATCATGATATTTCTTTTGCACATTTTGTTTGTGTATTACTTTCGATTGCATATCAAGGAAAATCCTATCAAGTTTTGAGCGCAACATTCTACCCATCAAAAGTTCTGCAGGAGAAATACCGGTGGATGTCTGGGGAAGTCTACGATAGGTTAACAAAAACCTGGAAATGCGAGTTTCTAGTGAACCTTGTCGGAAAGTTTTAAGACCCCTTTTAAAAATTTGTACGGCCCTTTCGGCCAAACCATTTGAGGCTGGGTGGTATGGGGCTACACGAACATGCTGAATACCATTTTTTCCTGTAAACTCTCGAAACTGTTCATTCACGAACGGACTACCATTATCACTAACAATGACATCAGGAATGCCATGTGAAGCAAATGTTGCTCTAAGTTTTTCCACTGTGTTTCTCGCATTAGCCGATCTCATTGGGTGAACCTCAATCCATTTAGAATAAGCGTCATTTATGACTAAAAACATCATTTCATCAATGAGTCCCGCAAAGTCAATGTGTATTCTTGACCAAAGTTGGTGTGGATAAGGCCACGGTTGTAAAGGAGACTTTGGAGGGTTATTCTGTTGTTGTTGACACAAAGTACATTCTTGTACTGTCAGTAAAATGTCATTATCAATATTGGGCCACCACACGTACGAACGAGCCAAACTTTTCATACGACAGATACCAGGGTGTCCCTGATGAAGTTCTTCTAAAAGTTTGCCTCTGCATGGCGGAGGAATAATTACTCTGTTGCCTCGTAACAAACAACCATTCAAGCTACTGAGTTCATCTTGAATTTTGACATAATTAGAAAATTTTGAGTCAATCTGGGGTTGGTGTGGCCATCCTGACAAAACATAGCGGTGAACTACAGACAATGTCGGATCTTTAGCTGTGTGAGCTTTTATTTCTGACGAGGTAATTGGACTATTTGAAATCATCTCTAGTAAATGTACTAGTTCCGGAACTTGATCACTGCTCTTTGATACATGTAGGGGAAGTCGACTTAATGCGTCTGCATTTCCATGTAGCTTTCCTTGTTTGAAAGAAATGTCATACTCATAATTAGAAAGAAACTGAATCCAACGTTTGATACGTGCCGACGCCATTTGTGGGAATGCCTTTCCACCACTGAACAAACTGATGAGAGGTCGATGGTCAGTAACCACAGTAAAATGTTTACCAAAAACATATTTGTTGAACTTGTTAATGCCGAACACAATGGCAAGTCCCTCTTTTTCAAGTTGCGAGTATCCCTTTTCTGCTGAAGAAAGTGTACGTGAAGTGTAGCCGATAGGTTTTTCATCTCCATTTGGGAATGTATGTGAAAGCACTGCTGATACAGGGTGAGACAAAGCATCACACGACAATACTAAAGGTTTAGATGAGTCAAAATGTGTTAGCACACGTGAAGACAACAATAAACTTTTGCACTGTTCAAATGAGTTTTGTTGTTCTGTACCCCAAAACCAATGTTCATCCTTTCTCAACAGTATGTAAGGGTTCAAGTAATGTAGACATTTTGGGCAAAAACTTTGAATAATAGTTTATAAGACCTAGAAACGCTCTGAGCTCAGTTATATTTGTAGGAATCGGCGCATTCTGGATTGCATTAACTTTTTCGGGTACTGGCGTAAGGCCTTCTGATGAAATTTGATAGCCCAAATAATTAACACTGTCACACATAAAGTTACATTTATCTTTGTTCACACAGAGATTAGCATCTGAAAGACGTTTCAAAACATTTTCAAGATTTGACAAATGTTGTTCCTCAGAATCACCAGTAATGAGTATATCATCTTGGTAAACAACAACACCTGGCAAACCTTGCATGAGACTTTCCATGGTACGCTGAAAAATTGCGGGGCTACTAGAAATTCCAAAAGCCAATCTGGTGTACTGAAAAATGCCCCTATGTGTCTTAATAGTTGTATACTTTCTTGAGTTTTCATCAAGACCCAATTGTAAAAATGCATTTGACAAGTCTAGACGAGTGAACTTTTTACCACCGGCTAACCGTGAAAGCAAGTCCTTGATCACGGGCATTGAATATTTGTCAAGGGTCAAAATTTTATTGACGGTCAACCTATAGTCCCCACAAATCCTTACAGTTCCGTTGGGTTTTAAAACTGGCACTATGGGAGCCGCGAAATCTGAGTACTGAACCGGCTCTATGATTTTCAATTTTAACAACCTGTCAATTTCCGTATCTACTTTATCTTTCAACGAGAAAGGTAAAGATCTTGCTCTGAAGAATCTAGGTGTGGCATTCTCATTCACATTAATTTTGGCAACTATACCCTTCAACTGACCAAAATCACCACTGAAAACATTTCCAAATTTTTCAAAAAGGTTTTGCAAATCCAGATCAGTACTCATGTCTGCGACTTTCAATTTCTTGATATCATACCAATCAAGTTTCAACTTTTCCAGCCAATTTCTGCCAAAAAGTGCAGGCCCATCAGTATCAACAACAATTAGAGGTAACTCTTTAGTTTGCTTATTAATAGTCACTAGTACAAAAATTTTCCCTTTCGGTAGAATTTTCTCACTTGAGTATGTTTTCAACAAGACCTCGGTTTTTCTCAATTTTATGTTGGAGAAAAATTTCTCGTAAAGCTTGAGGGGTAAAACTGAAACTGCAGCCCCTGTGTCCAGTTCCATGGGTACAGTTTTACCGCGAATCTGGGGGAAAATTTTAATGGGAGAGTTTTCCCCAGAAGTCAAGGTAAAAATATCCCACTCTTGGACATCAGAATCTAAGTCACTTTCATTAGAAGGCTTATCTGTTACTATTTTATGCACTGTCTGAGCATTAGTATTTAAGCGCACACGGTTTCTAGAAACTGATTGGTGTGACTTTGTAGCAGACAAATTACGCTTTTTTGATAAACAAGCATGTTCTATGTGACCTTTTTTTGAACAATATCTACATTCAAAGTCTCGGAAACGACATGTTTTTGGAGAATGTTGATCCCCACATCGAAAACAAGTACCAACATAATGTTTATTTTCCTTTGGATTACTTTGGCTTTTATTGGATTTAGTAAATGGTTGAGTTGTGCTTTTCATGCTATGAACCGGTTGTGCACTGTTTGGCTTTTGAATATCTCTTATGTCCCGAGCCGCCGTTTCCATTGCAACTGCTATTTTCAAGGCATTGTCGAATGTTAAATGAGTTTCTGCAAGCAACTTTCTTTGTATTGCATCATTGTTTACACCACAAACCAAACGATCGCGTAACATTTCGTCGAGCGATTCACTGTAGTTACAATGTTCCAAAATTTTTCTTAACTCTGATACATACTGAGCAATTGACTCACTGGGCTTCCTAGCTTGTGAATTAAATTTAAAACGTTGCACTATCACACTAGGCGTGGGGTTCTGATGTTGTTTCAAAACATTACAAAGTTTGGAAAATGATTTTTCTGCTGGTTTAATGGGTGCACATAAATTTCTGACAAGACTGTAAGCCGACGCTCCAATTGCACTGAGTAAAATTGCTCGTTTCCGGTTTTCATTGTCAATGTTGTTTGCCACAAAATATTGGTCTAATCTCTCTTCATATGTGATCCAATCTCCCGTTTCCGTGTCAAATTCGTCGATACGACCAAATGTTGCCATGATCTCCATTTATCCCGAGTTGTCGCCAAAATATGTTGTATTTTGGGGGTTGCATTTGCATAAGAAGTCAAACGGCGCTTGTTTTGTCATTCGATAACCTTTATTGTTTTTACAAGGTCTGTCGATACTGATACAATGACCTGAAACTGAAATGAAACAAAAACACAAATACGGAAATGCGAACTACTACACAAACATCAATATACTTTCCCGACTACTTATTTTAGTATATGCAACAAATGACAAAAAAACTAACAAAAAATTAAATTGCAATTATATAATAACATTTTAACTTGAGACCAATTTGAATAGGTTTGATTAGTGTATACTATGTAAGAAGCTTTATGGGAAGAATTATCTACATGTACATTGGGGTGGGGGGAGGGGGGAGGGGAGTGTGTGCATTTAAATTGAATACCACCCAAACCATACCTCAGAAATACCCCCTCCCCCATATAACCTAGTTGTTACACCTGATCGATCCACATCCAGGTGGATGGCACCGCCTGACCTGTGATGGGGATATTTCCAGCTCCTTTGTTGTTACACGTGGACTGAAAGATGTTTATATCCCATCTATTTGCAAATGGCTTTTGTGTGATTAACGGTATACAATAAAGTTTCGCACTGGAGGCGCGGGTCCTGGAACGAAGTGAGTTTTGCACATCTATTTGTGTCACGTGTTTGGTATTAATTGCCGAGTATCACATTTGAACGGTGGTTAGTGAGGTCGACTGAGATAATTAAAAATCAAAATCTTTCTGAAATTTTGAGAATAATAATACATGGGATGTATGGAAAAATCTGCTTGGAGTTGGTGGTCCATGGATGCCTTCTCTGGTAGTTCTCATTTCCATCAGACAAACAAATAATATCCCAGACAAAGATTTTCCTCAACTGACGTACTTTTCTGCCTGAGGCTCCCCATTATTTTCCTAATAATGCCCCCAATATTCATCAAGAGATTGCCCCTTCTGTTGCATACACTGTTGGAAATGCAACTGCGTGGTTTCGGGAAGGTCGTGATAGCCCAAACTATTTTCTAAATTAATGGACATATCTGGACTACACTTTATGAGCGACATGAAGTATTCACTGGCTTGTCCACTGAGGCACCAGCAGAGAGCCTGTTTTTTCTCCTCTGGCTCCCAGAATTGAGATTCACCACACTTGCAAAATTTCAATTTGAATGGTTGCCAGAACTCTTTGCTATCATAGAAAAAACCATCCTGGTCATGTCTTATCATCCCTGCCCCTATACCTGTAATAATTGTCCCCTTGGTGAGCATCAGGAGAAAGAAAAGATGGCCCATATGGTAGTGGGTAAGGAGACATACCAAAAGGAGCTGGGAAACCAGTCCCCTGAATGGGAGTTACAGGATTATCTTGATAGCCAAGGGCTGGACCTCCCTGTGTTACGCGGCCCTGGTGTTCGTATAAATTTTAGGACTCTGGTGGCGTCTTCTAAAGGTGGCTCCTTTGTTCTACAACAAGGGCAGCGTAAATGTGGCAATCTATAGTTACTTGAAGTGGCAGCCACTACTGATTAATTGGGAAGTCAACAAACACACTGGAACTCGTAGATACAGTTTCTTCTATTGTTTATACATTCTAGCACAGTTCAATAAAATTCAAACAAGCGTTTGGAGCTGGAACAACACCATTTGGACATCAGCTCCTCAACCAGTGCTCCAGGTCTTTCAGTATCTCGATACTCAATACCTAACAGTCTAATAGCCTAACAGCAACGCGACTTAACTATCAAATTCTTAGTGGCTTTTTCACTCAATGCCCATGCTATGTAGTTCGAGCTCCTAACTCTACTCTGTCGTTTGGTGGATCAGGCGGCGACTGACTGTTGCCAGGCTTGCTAGCGGATTATATCTTTCACTGTCAGCTTTCTCAGTTCTCAATTGTCTGTCAAGGGTGTCAATCCACAAGCTGGTCCCAAGTCAATTTATCTCTGATATTGTTCAAGAGTAATGATCCGGTAATTGGCTTGCAGATGTCTCCACACTTGAAGACTACTTCAACAATCCATTTATAGAGTTACCAAGTAGGTTTAAAGTATTTTGTTTACTATTCTCCCCACTTCGAATACTTATCACACAGTAAATTCTAAGTTCTAAAGTCAATTCTCAAGGGGTTTGCCAGATCTGTACGCTATTAAATTGTACTTAGTCACAGCAGTTTGAAAATAACAAGAGAGTTTCTGTTCAATAATTGTAAGATTTTAGTTTTTTAGAAATAACTGAATTCTAACAACTTCTAAGTGAATAGATTTCTATTTCTCCATCCCCCCCCCCCCCCCCTGTTCTACTCCCATGGGAGGGTTGTCTTTTCCCACAACCCCAAGATGGAAGGCTTATTAACCCTCTCGTAGGCTGCATTTCGCTACACCTGCCAGACTGAGTCTGATGCTGAGGACACTGGCATGAGCCACTGCCAGTTGGCCTTGAACTGTTGGATATGGAGGTACTGGAGTCGTCATTGGATTCCTGTAACCTAAGTTCGGTGTTGGTCCCGGAAACGTCTGTTGTGACCCTGACATTGTAATTGTGCTATATCCATGCATTGTTGTAACTGGTATCGTTGGTGGAGCCTAATGTAAATATGTAGTGGCAGGTAAGATGCTAAATCTGTTACTTCAACCCCTAATCGAGTGTCTCCTGTTTGGTAGCCAATGGTTTGCTGAGGCTTAGGAATGGTAGTACCTGGTTCTGAAACCATATTGGTAAAATACTATCAGCACCAATATCTCTTGACATTGTGCCCAGAACATAACCTGGGGGCGGGCAATTGGGGTGATAACCAATAGGTGCTGTAACACCAACACCCACATTGACATACTGTTGGTCATTATGTGGGCTAACAGGTTCAGATGCATTCCCTTGGCCATAGGTGGGTATAGCTTCCCATGGAGAAAACTCATTTTTTTGTGGTGTTAAGTTGGACTGTGAGTGAGTGTCCGATATCGTCTGTATTTCTGATGGCGTGGCTGAGATTTCCTTCAATCTCCAAGGTACGTGACCATTCTTTCCTGTTAGTCTGAGTTCCCCTAATAATGGATGGAGGATGAATGGCCAATGTGTTTGCAGTGGTATAAATTTGTCTGAACTGAGGGGAGTTCCAGGGATATCTGGAACCAACTGCTTCTAAATGAGTTTGATCTCAATAACTATTCATGTTCACTGTTTGTGTGATAGCCACTGATGACAATGCCCCCCCCCCCCCCCCACCCCTGGAACCAACTGCTTCTAAATGAGTTTGGTCTCAATAACTAATCGTGTTCACTGTTTGCGTGATAGCCACTAATGACAATGCCCCCCCCCCCCCTCCCTCTCCCCCCCCCCCCCCCCCCCCCACAGCTGGCTTACATCAACGTTTTGGCCTTGCATGATAGTTTGGGGCAGAGTCCCTGTGGGCAAAAGCTGAAGTTTGGTTGTTACCCACTAAAAGAAGGATCAGTCCCCGCAACCTTGTGCCTATTAGCTGATAGAATTGACTGATTTGGGTCATATGCTTGTTTGAGATTGACGTCCTCCTTCAAACAAGATGATGACGTTGTTAAAATTGGCATTTCCAGCGGGGTGTCTCCTGGCCGGTATTGGGGAGCACCTTGGCTTTGTTCGGTAGCCAAACTGTATTCCATTTCAAAGTCCGGAGGGATTGAGTTATCAACTTTCACCCCCTTCGGAGGTAAGGAAAAATCAATCATATTCATTTGCTCTTTCGTCCCCCTAAAATAAGGGATTTGAATGAGATCATCCCGGTTTAGGTATACCAATTACCTCTGTCTTAGAATGCCTGCTGCAATTTTAGGTCCCATATGCGGAATGAGAGTAAGTTCATCAAAATTGGCAGCATTGATACTGATTTTAACTGGCATTTTGGACACACGAAAAATTACACGAATGGATATACTCACACAGTATTCTCGTTATCTTCATCTGTTATACCTCAAAAACTCCGAAAAACCACGTTGAATAAAAAATTATAATTTGAAATCTCAAAATAATGGATTTCCTCACAGGCAAGTATGCCCTTTAAGAACACTCAATAACCTAAAAGGTTACCTTTACAGAAGGTCCGCTCTGGAAATTTTCCATTTAAATGGGTGTAGGCTATGTGCCAGAAAAGCAAAATGGGAAAATCAAATTTTGCGATGTACCCAGTATCAGATAGTGGAAGCTTTGGAATGAATATTGCAGGTGTAACGGCAAAGCTGTGGTCTGGACCCAAAGGACCATGACAGTCAACACCTGTCATGCCTCCTCAGTGATCAACCCACAGATAGGCCAATTACTAAAAATTATAAACATTCCAACACCAAATTCACTGTAACAGTATGCCAATGGCCCAGACCCAGAGGATGCTAACAGCTGACCCCTATCATATATCCTCAGTTTTGAGACTTCAATTTAGGTTAGCATTCATTCTGGAAAAATATGACACTGGCCCTGCATCCCACCATCCAAGAATGACGGCCAAGCTAATGTAGGGAAATTTATCCCTCATGCCTGATGTCCAAATAAATTAATAACACTCCTGTCAGGATTCGTACTCCTATAGGCTAAGCCTACAATTAAGTTAAATTAGAAGAAAGTACGTTGAATTATAATTTATTAATTTAAAGAATTAGTCAATATGACCTTTTTTTTATTTACATACTATGTGCATTTATGCACATACTCTCCACACAAGACATAACAGGACAGCACAAATTAAGACAGTACATTAGAAAAAACCCACAGAATTGACCACATGAAAGTGAACATGAAAAGAAGTGCTTGAAGAATAAGCACATGGCATGAATTGATTGATTGGTGATGATTAGTGGAGATTGACCCAAAGATGACCCAATTACAGAAATCTCATCTGCAGGATAATTTCCACCAATCCCGGTGGTCCCTGACTAGTTTTATATATATTATGTGCTAGAACTCGAACTTGACCCACACAGGTGCTACCCATAGCAACATACATACATAGCTATGGTAGACTGTAAAATTTTACATTACCGAACAAAATCTTATCACTATTCACTAACTGACTAATTATTGACACAAGCAATTACTAGACGATATGACCACCATACAATTATTTATAGTAATTATTTATTGTGGTGCAATGACAATGCTTCACATAGCCCCTCAATACACTGCGCCAAGAAGGAAAGATCTCTAAATGGGTTCCTTCCACCATGAAGCAGCACCTTGACCAACTATGTGATAATCTGCTATACAGTGTAAAACTTGAACCAAATTTTGAAGTAAGAAATTATTTCTTCCCTGCACCAAGTTAAAATCGCTGAAATACCAATTTCTATAACTCGATAATTACTAGTTTGTGATACACATCTCCCTCATCACTGTAGTTTGAGGTGCAGAACTCTGCCGGAGAGAACCCCAAAAGGAATCCCTCCAACAAAATGTTGCACATCAAACTAAGGTGAGCAAGGGAATTACATAACAGAGTGTGGGTTATAAAATCTAGAATAGTAAAATTGAGGTTCACTTTCTAATGGCTGAAACAGTGCTCAGGAAATATATTTTTGTATCCCTCTACTTTCTATTTCCTAACTGTGTGTAGCAACAATGTGAAGTTTTATTGTCTAGCTACACTATTGTAAATTTATTAAACACACACACACCACATACCATTGATAGGTATTTTATAAATTTGTTCCTAACTGACTGTGGCTTACTAATAAAAGGACTAGGGATTATAGAGAATTGGCTTACGAGAGGTTAAATGATGATCTTTGATGGGAATAAGCTCATATATAAAACTTGAGTTCAACTTAGTTCTTTTATTTTCTCCAAAACTCAAGAAGCACATTTTTTTCTTTTTCTTCAAAATTAGGTTGTGCCACAACAACAAAAACATGGACAATGATATAGGACAACAGCTAATCGACAAAACCTGGCGACCACTCATTCCTTACACATAACAGGATACTTGTACAGTTGTACTTTTAAAAGGGCAGCCTAGGCCAACCAAAATACAACTTACCAGATATTTTCTAATGATAGACACAAGTAAACATGGTCAGGTCTATCACTATTTTATAAAAATAACTGGATTAATAACTGACAAGTAAGTACTTGGACAGCATAGGCGTATGTAACTTATATAATTATTTATATTTTTAACACATGGAATAGGGGAATAATTAATAATGTACCATTAATTATTACCAAATAAAAATACTTAACTACACTGAACACTGGCTACTTTAGTTGTGTGTTCCAATGAGCCTTACTGCTGAATACAAACATAAGGAGTGAAGGTATAGGACTATTAGAAAAAAAGGGGCGAATTTATAATAAAAACTATTTTAGCTTTATATTGTGTTTTGAAATTTAGTAAACACTGGCTACTTTAGTTGTGTGCTTCTGGTTCCAAAAAATGAAAGATGGGGTGGGGTCCTACAAACCTCAGATATAATACAACCAAACTAAAAATAAATCTCAAGGGATCAGGTGAAAAATTATAAAAGTTTTTGTATACTAATAATTAAAATATGCCACTTGGCAGAAAAACAAAAATAAAATATGCCAAATATAAATAAAGAGAAACAATAATATTATGCCACAGCCTCTGCCTCCATAGGCTTGGCCTTGGGCTATCATTATCCAGCCAACATCATTAAAAATAAAAGTGTGCTGTTTCGGAAAATTGCTTTATTCCATCACAGAGGTACATATACTCAAAGATGAGGTAAAATTTTACAAAAATAATGAATGTCTAAGTCTTACAATAACACACATCAAGTGTAAGAAAACACTAATTACCGAAAAGAAATTGACGAAAATAAGAGACTTCTTGATGAAGACAAGAATCGCAAAATTAGCGCAACTTCGACACAACGGACTGAGTTGACAAAATATGAATAAGGACACTATGTTTAGAAACTTACTTGAAGGTGACATGAACTAGGCATTTATGAAAATTGACTTAATATTGCTGACTAGAAAACGTGGCCGCACTTTTCAGCGCAAAACTAACAAAGACCACTCAGAAACATGGAGATGGACAAACTATAAAAATAAAATTTTGGCACATGAAGGTTTACACAAAAAATACCCCTGACAAGTTCCCTGCCTGATTTCTGAAAAGAAATCACCACTTTTCCAAGAAACACAAATTGCAATTTCTGTGAAGAGGCGCGAGTTCTTGACACACAAAGAGCACTTCACACAAATTTAGATTAGTAAATTTGCAACTGAGAAGATATTGTCACTTTTCCACCTATTACTCTAAATGTCTTACTGTAGTAAGTTAAAAGGGGTGCGGTGGCTCAGTATGAAGAGGTGCAGGCTGCAAGCCGAGAGGTCCTCGGTTCGAATCCCACCTGCGGCAACCACGTTGTGTCCTTGGGCAAGACACTTCACCCCCATTGCCCATGTGGGGGCACGGTGACGCTGTGCACTAAGGCGTACTGCATGTCGATGGTGCACATGTCTTCAACCAATGCTAGCCCTGCTTGTGTGGAGTTAGTATGTTGGGGAGCTGACAGTTGCTCGCCGTTGCTCGGTGGTTCTCTCTGGGTACTTCGGCTTCCTCCACCCGTAAAACTGTCATGGTCATGATTAGCCATTGTGCAGAAATATGTGACCTTAAACATCAATAAATAAATAAATAGTAGTAAGTTAAAAAGTGACAAGCTCTAAAACTACTCCGACAATAAATAAACCAACTCAGTCACTAGTCGAGTGTATGTTGCCCTCTTAGAGTCTTTCAGTGTTCGCACTGAAACCTTTCTGACCTTTCCATCAGAATCTGGAAAAGTATCTACAATGGTGGCTAATGGCCAATCATTTCAAGCCACTTCAAGGTCTCTTAATAAAACAATATCATTGATTTTAAGGTCTGGATGCTCTGATTTCCACTTGCATCTAGTTTGCAATGTACACAAATATTCCGTACGCCATCTTTTCCAAATCTGGTCAGCCAAAACTTGCACATGGCGCCATTGAGATTTAAACATAATATTAGAAGCGATATTCAAGGGTTGAACATCCAATTCCAATTTCTGTGTGAGTTGTACAGAAGGCGAAAGCACATATGGCGATTCAGGGTCACTCGAGACAGGAACAAGAGGTCGAGAATTTATGACTGAACATACTTCTGCCATAAAGGTAGACAGAACTTCATTTGTGAACATCCAATTCCAATTTCTGCGTGAGTAGTACAGAAGGCGAAAGCACATATGGCGATTCAGGGTCACTCGAGACAGCAACAAGAGGTCAAGAATTTATGACTGAACATACGTCTGCCATAAAGGTAGACAGAACTTCATGTGTGAGCTTTTTCCCACTATCGCCCTGTAACATTGAATCAAGAATCCTACGAGCAGTTCCAATCATCCTCTCCCACACACCATCCATGTGAGAAGAATGAGGTGAATTAAATTTCCATACAGATTTGTTGTCACACAAGAAATCTTTTATTTGTTTATCTTCAACATTCACTGCAGTTATGTCAAGGTCATCTGTTGAACCAACAAAATTTGTCTCACAATCTGACCGAAACTCTCTAACTGTGCCACGCAAGGCAATGAACCGTCTTAAGTGCATTTATAAAAGATGAATCACTGAGCTCTTCAACAAGTTCAATATGGATACCTCTTGAAACAAGGCAGGTGAACAAGATAGCCCATCTTTTTGAGTTAGCCTGTCCATCCCTGGTTTTTCGAGATAACACAGACCAAGGACCAAAGGCATCGACACCCACATAAGTAAAAGGGGGTGATGGTGTCAAGCGATCTACTGGCAAATCACACATTTTTTGATGTTGCATCTTGCCCCAAAGTTTGCGACACTTTACACATTTGTGCAGGATGGAGGATACTAGATGCTTGATTCCGGTTACCCAATAACCCGCAGAGCGAATAGCTCCTTCTGTGAAATGATGACCTTGATGCTGAACACGTTCATGAAAATGACAAACTAACAGTTTTGCTATATGATGTTTTCCCAGAATAATAATGGGTTTTGTCTCTTGAAATTCTAAACGAGCATTACTAATCCAACCACCCACTCTTAATACACCGTTTTCATTGAAGAATGGCGACAAGTTACTTATCCTACTGCTTTCAGACAGAGGTTTCTTTGCTGTGATAAGAGCAATTTCACTGTTGTAGAATTCGTACTGAACTTGTTTCACAATAAAATTTTCAACACTTTCACATGCACTAACATTTTTGGCATCTGGGCAAGTATGCCAGCCACAACACTTGCAAGAAGAAACTAGATGAAAACATTCAGAAATAAGCTTTAAAACAGTTATTGCTCTAACAAGACACTTCCAGGTTGAAAATCTGCTTAATCAAGCTGAACCAAGTTTGGGCCCTGGTTCAATGTAGGTTTTGAGCACATTGTGTTGAGGTTTTATTTCCTTATCACTATCTGGATTCACTAAATCAAATTGTTGGCCACTCGTAAGATCATGATGATGAAGAAATTCTGGTGCATTCAACCACAAACTGTTGCTAATATCATGATTGATATTTCTGGTTGCTAGATCTGCTGGATTACAACTCGAAGACACATAGTTCCATTGCATTGATAAACTTGATCTTCAAATTCTATCAGTTCGATTGGAAACATACACATAAAATCTGCATGTAGTGTTATTAATGTATCCCCAAACTACTTTGCTATCAGTATAAAAATGAGTTGTATCAATATGTATGCACAAATATTCTGATATTATTTCAAAAATATCTACAGCTAGCACACAGCTGCACACAATTCTAACCTAGGTATTGTATGCCTGTGAGAAGGTGCAACCTTTGCCTTACCAAGCACAAACCCAAGATGACCAACGTTGTTGACATAAAAAACTTTCACATATGAAACTGCCGCTATAGCATCTTTCGAGGAATCAGAGAAAATATGAATTTCCGTATGTGTGGCATCTTTGAGAGATATTGGCACATAGGTTCTTGGTATGTGAATATTGTCAATACATTTAGTCGACTCGATTCACTTATTCCACTCAGAAAGATGATCTGTCGATAAGGGTTCATCCCAGTCTACACTCTGGGAAATTAATTTTCTCAAAATAAGCTTTCCGCCAATAACAATGGGGGTGACAAAGCCAAATGGATCAAAGATGCTGTTTATAGTTGATAACACACCTCTTCTGATGAAGGGTTTCTCTTCCTGGCTACTTTGAAATGTAAAATTATCTGACACAATATTCCACATAAGACCTAAACTGCGTTGCAAACACTCACTTTCAGGGAGAATCGAGAATTCGTTCAGGTTTTTTGCAAGATTGCTTTCTGGAAAGGCGTTGACAACGTCTGAACAGTTTGACAAAATTTTGTGTAGTCTTAAACCACCATTTTGTTTGAGCACTTGTTGAATGTTTTTTTATGAGTTGAATAGCTTCTGTTGAAGTTGGCACTGAAGTTAACCCTTTACCCAACGAATCGGCCGCATCCGCCCGCGTAATATGCAAATTCAGCAGTTGAAAAAATAGTATTTTTAAAAAAAAAATTCAACAAAACCATATCATGTGACCCCTCGTTGGAACGAGCTCGTTGAGCTCGTTCCAACGAGGGGTCACATGGTAAGGTTTTGTTGAAATGTTTTGAAAAAAATTTAAAAAATTATATTTAAAATAATAAATTTTGATATCGTCTGTGTTGGGTAATGGGTTAAACCATCATCAACATAAAAACTGTTTTTAATAAAGTCACAAATATCTGTACATAAGTCAGTGTCTTGATGATCACATGCAGATTTACAAAGGCCATAACTTGCTACAGCTGGAGAGGGCAAATTACCAAATACGTGAACACACATTCTATATTCACCAAGTGGTTTATTAGGTTCATTGTATTTATGCCACAGAAATCGCAAAAAGTTTCTATGTTCTTTGTGAACAAAAAGCTGGAAAAACATTTGTTCAATATCACATGTCACTGCTATATTCTCCCTCCTAAATCGTAACAGAACCGCCAACAAGCTGTTAGTAAAATCAGGTCCTGAGAGTAAAACATTATTTAGCGAGATGCCATCTGATTTTGCAGATGAGTCAAACACAACGCGAATCTTGTTTGGCTTTTTGGGATGGTACACACCAAATATTGGCAGATACCAATGCTCTTCACCTTGCTTCATAGGGGGAGCTAGTTCTGCATGACCATTCTTAAAAATTCTTTCCATGAAATTTAAAAAATGTTCAAGTTTTGTAAGATTATTTCTTAAATTAGCACTAAGAGCTTTAGCTCTACGAACAGCTTGATCAAAATGGTTGGGCAGAGTAGGACAGTCCTTTTTGAAGGGAAGTGGGGCACTCCAATTTCCTTGAGAGTTCTTTGTAAATTCAGAATCCATTATTTTTAGAAACTCTTTATCCTCAACAGATAAACCTATTTTGTCATCATGTTTTGTTCTAGTAAATATATCACACTGTTCAGAAGGAACAGTACTGTCAAATAGTCGTTCCCAAGCAATATTAGATTTTATGATGGGAAGAATTTTTTTGTTCTTTTGGTCACAATTCAACAGTTGAACAGTTTTCTCCATCTCTCGTACATTGTAAAAACCCACGCGTCCATGCCCGCATACTCTCTCCCCCTTGAATATTTTCTCTTTCCCCCAATTTTCGTTTCGTCTATTTCAACAATGTCCCTCAACCCTCCCAAAACTGTAAAATTTTCAAGAATATATGTTGTCCATAAATCTCTAAAAAAAAAGTGTACCAATCAATTAGTGTCTTCTTTGAAACGCCAGTCATCTCATCACACTGGTTTATTAAAATTTTAAACAAAAAAAAAAGTACAAACATGCCAGAATTTGTTTCATTGAAAGTTTTGACTTTGAGAAAAAACTGTTTTTCCGATAGGAATATTTTTTTTTGCAGGCATTGCAACGAAAAACTTCTCCATCAATTTTTGAAGCATCGTTGATTACGTTACATGGAATATGATCCTCTGTTGAACAATTTTTGCATTTTATATTTTTAGCTATCATTTTATCAAATCTCAACATTTTTTAAAATTCTTTTTTATCATTCAAAACTTCAAAAATTTTAAAGACATCCATTTTTGATTCTAGCAGACGATATTTTTTTAGTGAAATTTAACATTTCAATTACTAAACTCTCCCCCTATGATAGCGTTAAAGCATACGAAAAATGTAATGGAACGTATCTCTTTTTGGAAGCAAACAAACACACACAAGCAAAATGGAGCGATTGCAGTGAGTTCGACAGCGGGTGTCGCAATAAAATCATTGATATTTCTTGGATAAAAGTACGTGATTTTGTGTCATTTTGTTCAAAATATAGTTTACTTTAAGAAAAGAGAAAAAAAATAGCAAGAAAAGCATTATTTAAAAAAAAAAGAAGAAAAGTCCCCTATTCTACACCTTTACCCTCATGTCTCTCGATTTTAGCTTGGTCAGTTAGCGCTTTTATTCCTCGATTCTCATATTTCACAGTTTGATTGTTACATATCACGCACACAACAACTCCTGAAATGTCGATTTTATGAAAATAGTTTTCAAGTTTTTTTTCCACAACCGTTTTATCACACAGAGTCAAAGAAACTGTCTTTTGCATCCACTCCCATCTAAATTTTTCCCTGACGTCTTTGTCAAGCACACGTATTCTGTTCTCATTTCCATCATCAATTTTTCTCAGGTGATTGAACATTATGAAAAGTACCGGTATTTTGTTTCTTTACAAATTTCGAACAAAAGTGCCACAGTCAAACGCTTTTGAATAAAGATAAATTTCAGTTGCGGAGCACGTGTGAATCAAGTACACAATTGGGTATCCCCCAAAATGAAGAACTCTCAGAGAATTTAATTGGTTCTCTATTCATTAACCAAGCTATTTTGCAAAATCATAACCAATCGAAGACTGCGATATAACGGATGCCTGGAAACGTTTCCAGTGTATCACATGACTTTTTGTTTTGTTTGCACAATATAAGCTAAAACGTCATTGGCTCAGAAATTCTTTTGTCTTTGACTCAAGCCCAGACCCATTCAGAAATAGCGATTTAACAGTGTCTTGGCACATTTGTATGCTTGTCACATGACATTTATTTTTACTTTCGAACTTTCAGAACCTCACACACACTCTCACCTGTTTTCCAGTCGTGTTTTGCGACCAAGACCTCCCCATCTCTCCCCCATAGTTTCTCATCGAATTTACACTGATCTCAAAAATGGTTCAGGCAGTCATCCCAAACTCGGGAAACCACGTATCCACGGGGAATTCTCATTCCTGAATTACAGAAATCTCATCTTCAGGATCCCTTACTACTTTTATATATATTATTTGCTAAGACTCGAACTTGACCCACACAGGTGCTACCCATAGCAACACACACACATAGCTTTGGTAGACTGTAAAATTTTACATTACCGAACAAAATCTTATCTCTATTCACTAAGTGACTAATTATTGACACACGCAGTTAATAGACGATATGACCACCATACAATTATTTATAGTAAACATTTATTGTGGTACAATGACAAATCTTGACATAGCCCCTCAATACACTGTGCCAACATGGAAAAATCTCTAAATGAGATCCTTCCACCATGAAGCAGCACCTTGACCAACTATGTGATAATCTGCTATACAGAGAAAAACTATAACCAAATTTTGAAGAAAGAAATTACATCTTCCCTTTACCAAGTTAAAATCGCCAAAATACCAATTTCTATAACTCGAAAATTACTAGCTTGTGATACACATCTCCCTCATCACTGTAGTTTGAGGTGTAGCACTCTGCCGGAGAGAACCCCAAAAGGAATCCCTCCAACAAAATGTTGCACATCAAACTAAGGTGAGCAAGGGAATTACATAACGGTGTATGGGTTATAAAATCTAGAATAGTAAAATTGAGGTTCACTTTCTAATGGCTGAAACAGTGCTCAGGAAATATATTTTTGTATCCCTCTACTTTCTGTTTCCTAACTGTGTGTAGCAATAAATTGAAGTTTTATTGTCTAGCTACACTATTGTAAATTTATTACACACACACACACCACATACCATTGATAGTTATTTTATAAATTTGTTCCTAACTGACTGTGGCTTACTAATGAAAGGGCAAGGGATACTTGTACAGTTGTACTTTTAAAAGGGCAGCCTAGGCCAACCAAAATACAACTTGCCAGATATTTTCTAATGATAGACACGAGTAAACATGGTCAGGTCTATCACTATTTTATATAAATAACTGAATTAATAACTGACAAGTAAGTACTTGGACAGCATAGGCGTATGTAACTTATATAATTATTTATATTTTTAACACATGGAATAGGGGAATTATCAATAATGTACCAAACATTATTACCAGATAAAAAAACTTAACAACACTGAACACTGGCTACTCTAGCTATGTGTTCCAATAAGCCTTACTGCTGAATACAAACATAAGGGATGAAGGTATAGGACTATTAGAAAAAGTGTGGGGGGGGGGGGGGGAATTTATAATAAAAACAATTTTAGCTTTAGTGTTTTGAAATTTAGTAAACACTGGTTACTTTAGCTATGTGCTTCTGGGTCCAAAAAATAAAAGATGGGGTGGGGTCCTACAAACCTCAGATATACTACTACCAAACTAAAAATAATTCAATCTCAAGGGGTCAGGTGAAAAATTATAAAAGTTTTTGTATACTAATCATTAAAATATGCCACTTGGCAGAAAAACAAAAATAAAATATGCCAAAATATAAATAAATAGAAACAATAATATTAAGCCACAGCCTCTGCCTCCATAGGCTTGGCTTTGGGTTATCATTATCCAGCCAACATCATTAAAAATAAAAATAAAATATTATGAAGGCCTTTTAGACTCATAATACCAACAAAAGAAACTAAATGGAAAAAATATAAGTGTTTTACACTTACAACGCAAAAATGATCCTCCACGGATGTGCCACTTCCCCACGGAATATCAGCCCCAATTAAATTCTGCCGTCTGCTTTTATAGTGTTAAAATTCCGCCGGTGATGTAAAATCTGTCAAACTCTGCAAAGGCTGCTCTTTGACTCCTGCAGAATCTGGCAGAAATTTAGCACACGAAGGAATGTCAACACTACAAAAATTGCTAGAACAGGGCAAATACTGATGCTGGTATAACCCAGCATCAGTACTTCCTAAATTCCAACAAATTACTCCGAGATTAACTTTTAAGACATAACGAGTTGGTGAAATATACCTGTAAAGACAAGACTGTCAAGACAGTACACATGAACTAGAAATAGGGCAGAAATTTCCCTATCCCACAATACTGTGAAGAAACAGGACCATTTCAACAAGGAACATAATGACTGGTGTCGGGATATACTCCTGCAGTTGAATGGATCAGTCCCTGATGTACGAAGTTGGCGAACAAGCTGTTGATCTGGAGAATTAAAAACTGGGATAATTTGGCTGTGATACATGTTTTGAAGTCTGCGATTGCTGCTAGGCAGAATTAGCCAAGGATTTATGGTGAGTGGCACATTTAAAATCACCGATTCTGTTACAAATGGCGATGAGATCAATTGGAAACGCGAGGAAATCTCATGAAAAATGTTAGAATTCGGCGTCCCTAGTAACGGTTATTTTGAATTTTGAATTGTTTTCATAGGGATCGTTCCAAAAGTTCTTGCTTTTGAAACGAATTTAACTTTCTCATTAACGTTCATTCAAATTTAATTCAATAAAATTAAAATGCTGAAAAATATAAAAATTAGTTGTAGAAAAATGAAAGTTTGATCTGACACTTGTTGATAAAAATTCCTGAAATTCAGATAGCTATGAGTTTATTTGATTCATTTCAATGATTTCTAATGTGCTAATAATAAATGTATATATTGTAAAATACAGTGCATAATTTTCAACATAAATAATGACAAAGTGAATGTTTACATTTTTGTGTTTCTTTTCGAAAGTATGGAAACACTAAGGGGTCATAACAAAATCTATACAATAATGTTTTTCTAAAAGTACGGAAGGCCGGAGGTAACATAACAAAATATATACAATAATTTATTTTTTTTTTATAAAAGTATGGAAACACCTATGAGACATAAATTCTGTGCAATAATTTTTTTTTTTTCTAAAAGTATGAAAACACAGAGGGGCCATAATAAAATCTATGCACTGAAAATGAATACTTCTGAAGTTATTATTTTTTTTTCTTTGAAGTATTTTCCTTTTCAAATGATTAAAAGTAATCTTTGAAAAATTTTGTGAAAGTTAAAACACAACTTTTATAAATATTTGTGTTTATTGTGTTTGAAGTTTGTATAAATACAATTGGTTTTCACTCAAACTAATTTATAGTATAGGCATTGTTTGTTTCTCTACACTTCATTTACACTATGGCACTTAATTTGCAAACAATTCCCTTAGATGACTTTCAACATTTACAAAATATTGGACCAATAAAAGCAAAGAGGCTTTATGATTATCGACAAGCAGCAGGTTATTTAAGACTTGAGGATCTTGAAAGAGAGACAGGCATAGCTGCTTCTGTTTGGGAAAATTGGATTAGTGAAGGGGTTATTTCTTTGGAAATTCCCAGAAAGTCACCTATTGCCAGTCCAGATCATTTATTTGGTGGACACACTCATTCTCCACAAACAAAAGAACAAATGTCCTCAAGTCTCCACTAAATAATTCTAGGCATGAAGACAGAAATGGAAAAAATAAAAATAGAACAAGAGAATGAGAGAGAGAGATGGAAGAAAGAAAAAGCAGATTTACTGGCTGCTAAATTATTTGCTGAAACAGAACTCGAGATGTATAGGCGTGGACTGGAAGCATTTAAAAGGGACACAACTACAAAAATGGATAAAATGAGAGAAAAGTTTGATAGAGATTATAAAACATTATATTTGGCATTAGAAGAGCAGAAGATTGAAAGAGAAAATGTAGCCGAGAAGCACTTACTATCCACTCCAGTGAGGAATGAATATGGAGAAACCAAGAAACTAAGTAGTGCCAAAACATCACAAGAAATTTTTAAATTCAAATTAGAATCAAAACCAGAATCAGATTGTACTGAGTCAGAAGATGAAATTAAGGAACCCGAAAAAATAGGTACTGGCATCCAAGGTGAACTTGTTTCTTAATTTTGTTGACATCTGTTACTGGTGAAGGGTTTGACACCTACTAATCCATAACCTTCCTCAGGTAGTGAGTCTTAAAAAAAAATAAAATGGGGAAGAATGTGAAGAAACAGGACCATTTCAACAAGGAACATAATGACTGGTGTCGGGATATACTCCTGCAGTTGAATGGATCAGTCCCTGATGTACGAAGTTGGCGAACAAGCTGTTGATCTGGAGAATTAAAAACTGGGATAATTTGGCTGTGATACATGTTTTGAAGTCTGCGATTGCTGCTAGGCAGAATTAGCCAAGGATTTATGGTGAGTGGCGCATTTAAAATCACCGATTCTGTTACAATACATTGCGAAACATGTCCAAGATTCAAAAGAAATGTGCTTCACAATGGTGAAATAATATAATATACAAGATTATAGAACTTCTTCATCGAGATTTAACTTTAACTGGTGTGAATATGGAACAAACTGATTAAAATAGCTTAGTCACACAGGTGGACACCTTGCCTGTAAGATTTTAGCGATTGCGATGAATGACGAATTACCCAAAAGATATGGACACTTGGCCTAAACACCGAAATGCATAACATTGAACACATACTTTCAGAGATGGGATGAATGACACTGACAGTCCCGAAGGTCACACAGGAATATCCAATGAGATTGACCCAATGCAATGAGAAATGTCAAAAGAGTTGTGTTGATAACAGCTACTTACCATACGAAACACAAAGCATCAACAACAGTACATAAAAACATATTTATTTATTATTCAAGTACATGTAAAAGGAATAAATCGAAATGACCAGTGAATGTGAAATTCCCCGCGAAAACTAAATTAGAAAAGTTTACGAGTTGATGCCAATTAATGTAGAATTGCCTACATCAAATAAGAGAATTGAACATATCAGTATAGCATAAATGAAAAAGAACGTAAGACAAATAAGACACACACTTACTTGATATGTATGACGATGAATATATAAATGACAACGGTGAAGAACAACAAACAACAATGTATCATCAATGGCGTATCTTGGTTAATTTGACCTCCGGGCACACTCTCATGACATCAGCAACTCCTCAGCGTCAATTTCCTGATTTGTTGATTATCTCCCTTAGACCATCACAAGTTCCACACAAATCTCACAACACCGGAAACCATTTTCTCATAAATCAACTTCCAAAACTTAGAACATTTTTCCAACTGAATTTCGAATAATGCAGTATTGCCAAACATTGATAGTTTGCCACTTTTCCCAGTTGATAGAAAGTATCGCTGCAACATCAGTAATTACAGATATTTCATATTATTTATCGATGTAGGAGCCAAAATAAAAAGATGTTTCCTAATTTAGAGTTACTCCCAGCCAAATCTGTACTGTGTTCTTCATAAATACAAGACGACTCCTAATCCTCGACGTCCAAATCATCCCCACACACTTATGTACTCGAGTCTACCCGTGTTACTAATAATAATGACAGATGTTACTGTAGCTGTAGGTTAATACAGCTAAAAAAAAAATACTTGTACTCTTAGCTGATTCATGTCTCTGCCTCCGGGTCTCTACTCTGGCTTTGGGCATTTGCTCCTGCCTTTCCTGTGGTGTCCCAGGTCGAGCAGAAAGAAGTCTCTAGGATCCAGGTAATACCTGTTGGTTTGCTTGAACTCGGTGAACCCAGCAGGAATATGTTGTCTACATGTGGTTAATGCTTCCTGGACTTCGGTCTCCTGTCGAATACCCTCTTGCAACCACCACACATGAAAAGGGTAGCCTCCAGGACATGGAACTTACACCAATGGTCAAAATATCATCCAAGTCTAATAAACTTTGGCACTTCCTCACAGCTGGATAATGGGCATTCCCCATCCCCAAGGACTCCCACACGTCCCGACACTCATGTTGGAACTGTTGCAGTTCCCCACCTTCACAGTTACAAACAGCATCTCTTCTGTGCTAACTCTTCTTTCTGTCATTGTGGCAAGTCTTGAAAAGATAGGAAACAACTGTAGTGGTTGAGGTATAAAGGCCATTTACCAACCAGCCTGGTAAATGACCTTTATACATCGACCGCTACAGTTGTTTCCTATCTCTTCGTCTCATGGTAAATCAGTCGCTTTATGTGCTAGTGGTCGATGGTTCGAACCCTGGCTCCCGCACTCATCTCTCCTCCTGTTACATTTGGGGGCTTGTCCGAACCGCAGCAGTTGGTGGGGTTGTGGATGCTGTGGTGAAGCATGCTGGATGGTTCAACCACTCTGGGGTGAGATTCACAGTGGGTGAATCTCAAAAGAAGGGGAGTGTAGTGTAGTGGTCGAGGTATGACGGCTATTTACCAACCAGCCTGGTTGGTCCGGATCTCTTAGTCTTGTGGTAAACCGATCGCTTTGTGTGCTGGAGGTCAGCAGTTTGAACTCCGGCTCCCACACTTATCTCTCCTCTTGTAACACAACCATTACTTATACTGAATTTTTTCATTATTATTCTTGTTATGTTCTCTCATATATATGAAAAACACTTAACTTTTGTTTGATACATATTTCTCTGGCTACCAACATTACATAGTTCACTCATTGTCCGTGTATCCCGACACAAACACACATTAGAAATAAAATGCGGATATAACATCCTTTCTTAAGCAAGTACTGAAAGATTTGTTGAACCACACAACAAAGTATGAAAATAATAATAATAAACATGGAACTGAGTCCAGATAACCTGTAAAAGAATATAATGATGTGCACAAAGCAATATTACATCAATTAAATATTCTGGTTTTCTAATTTGTCTTTTGTGTCTACCTTAAATGGTTCTATTTCATGAAAATTTTCTGATTTTCCACTAGCTACATGTGTATCATCATTTGTTTCATATGATGTTAGTGAGGGTGGAACTGCATTTGCCATTTCATCCTCACAATCAAGCAAGCCAGAAAATAAGCAGACTGTCATCTGCAAAATGAGGTCCCCAGAGGGTGAATTTAGTGATGCTACCCTGCATAGCAGGGTAGCATCACTAAATTTACCCTCTGTGAACCTCAATCTGAATCAGGATCTCAAAACTAAACAGAAAGAGGTACCCAGAGGATACATTGGCCCACTGTATGGGATAGCATCATCAAATTCACCCTCTGGGGACCTCATTCTGCAAATGTCAAACTGCTTATTTTCAGGCCTGCAATCCAGTAAATTAAGTGATTGATTTAAAGATTTACAATCTACGGTTCTGTTTCTAAGGAATATTTGATTTGTATGCCTTTTTACTTGTTTACCAAATACAATCTTGATTTCATAGTTAACGTTTCCTAATATTTTACTGACAATACCAGGGTAATACTTTGGCCCTTGGGAATAATTTCTACAATAGACAATATCACCAATTTTAAAAATTGTGCCCTTGGCTTTTCTGTCATACAGTGTTTTCATTTTTTCTTGTTGGCTGTTAACTCTTTTTTGAAGAGAAGTCAAAACAGCTGAAAGGGGATGACTTAAGCATGCGGGTCATTAACAATTGGCAGGACATTGTGCCCATAGTATTGTGAGGTGTTATACGATGTCGCAGCAAAATGCAAGTTTAAAGGCCCTCCCTGCATTTCTGTTTCTAACCATTCACCATATTCTATGGGACAGCAAAATACTTCTTGATCAGAAGGGTGGGGGGGGGGGGGGAGGGGCTACCATTAGGTCAGTTGGGTAACTTACCTCCCTTCATAACATAAAGATATTGGGGGAACACCCCGTGTTTTTGAGTTAAGTTGCTCTATATGCCTTCATAATGTATGGTAAATGGCCACCCCAATCAGTTTTGTATTCATTAACACAAATGGCTAGCATCTGCCATAATATTGTATTAAACCTCTCAACTAACCCATCAGACTGTATGTGGAAGGGGACAGTACATGTTTTTAGTCCCCCACGGTTTTGCCGTTTTGGGGGACTATTGGATTGCACTCCGTCTGTCTGTCCGTCTGTCCATCCATCTGTCTGTCAGTTCTCATTTATGTTACCACCTGTATCTCATATATGCTTCGACGCTGTACTTTCATTTTTATACCATTGGTGACACATAATAGGATGATGCACGTCAAAAATTTTTGAAAAAAAATTCAAGATGGCCGACTGGCAGCCATTTTTGTCATCATTTTTTGCTTCATTTGATATTACCACCTGTACCTTAGAAATGTTTTGATATATTTGCTTCAGGTTTCTAACATTGTTCATAGATGCTATGAGGATGATGCACGTCAAAATTGTTTGAAAAAAAAAACTTCAAGATGGCCGAATGACGTCCATTTTTGTTCATTTTTTGCATTCTCAAGTTACGCTATCACCTGTACCTTAGAGATGTTTTGAGATATTAGTTTTAAATTATCAACATTTGTCAGACATCATAGGAGGATGATGCATGCAAAAATCTTTTAAAAAAGAAAATTCAAGATGGCCGAATGGCAGCCATATTTGTTGTCATTTTTTTTGCTATATTTGGCATTACCACCTGTATCTTAGTTTATGTTACCACCTGTATCTCAAAGATGCTTCAACGCTGTACTTTCATTTTTATGCCATTAGTGGCACATAATAGGAGGACAATGCACGTCAAAACTTCTTGAAAAATAATTCAAGATGGCCGACCGGCGGCCATTTTTGTCATCATTTTTTGCTTCATTTGATGTTACCACCTGTATCTTAGACATGTTTTAATATATTTGTTTCAGGTTTCTAACATTGTTCATGGATGCTATGAGGATAATGCACATCAAAATTTTTTGAGAAAAAAAAGTTAAAGATGGCCGGGCCATGTTTGTTCATTTTTTGCATTCTCAAGTTACTTTATCACCCATATCTTGGAGATGTTTTGAGATATTAGTTTTAAATTTTCAACATTTGTCAGACACCACAGGAGAATGATGCATGCTAAAATCTTTTGAAAAAAAGATTCAAGATGGCCGAATGGCAGCCATTTTTGTTGTTCTTTTTTTGCCATATTTGTATCTAATAGATAGATGCTTCGAGACTGTACTTTCATATTTATACCATTGGTGACACATAATAGGAGGATGATGCACGTCAATAATTTTTTAATAAAAATGCAATATGGAATGATTACATTGTTGTTCCTGTTGTTAAATGGTAGGTGCCTGAGAACAGATACATGATGGGAGAGAGAGTACTTCAATTCCCACTTGCTGTTGAAATCTTTTATCCATTTCAAAAGGTGCAACTTATTTTTTAACTGCCCAACAGGCCTAAAAAATATTTTGCATGTTTTATAGAACAGACCATCCACCGTGGGGGACTAGAGTCTGATCGCCTGCGATAGGCGTTGCACTTGTTTCAATTCCCATTCTTGCACAGACAGCTTGGACAAGGTGAGACTCAAATTTTTTACCTTGGTCAGTATGCAACTCTTTGGGACACCCTCACAGGTGCACCTAACGCCTATATCACGGTTAATGGACCAGCAATTATATCAAGGTCCCCGATATACATCGTGTCAGCCAAATAATGCGTGCTCTTCCTCTTCACTGTGAATCACAGGTGCACTTGACGCCTACATCATAGTTAACCAACCACCCAATTGAAAAAAGGTCGCCGATCCATTCTAACGCATCTATCGTATCACCAACGTTAGTCTGAATTAAAAGCACCTGCATTCAACAATTCAGCATGCCTCCACAAATGTGCCTTATTACGCATGCCAAATACTGATACGATGTCACAAATAAAACATATTACACGCCGTCATAAGATAGGCTGTGTCGCTTAGTGGAATAAACACAAGCGCCCATACGATAATTAACCGAGAAATTACAGGCGCATTTAATGCCTATATTATGGTTAATGGACCACTAATTGTATCACGGTCCCTGATGTACATCGTATCAGCCAAACAACACGTGCTTCTTTTCTTCACTGTGAATCACAGGTGCACTCGACGCCTATATCACAGTTAACCGACCATCAATTGTATAAAGGTCGCCGATACATTCTAACTCATTTATCGTATCACCAACGTTAGTCTGAATTACCTAACTGTCATCAGACGGATACACTCTAATGTCAACAATGACTCACCCAGATCAATGGATGAAGCTATGAATCATACATAGCTATCATGTCAAATCACGATTTGACCTAAATAAACTGAATTACACGACAAACAGCACTTATCAGACTCCAGTTTTTGAAATGAGTCGTATGCTGGAATAAACACGAGAACTAGTCCTGGCGGAATACACATAACTCAGCCACAAGTTCTATGCGCAGCACATTGTAACCATATTGGGACTCCCACGGTTGCTTCCGACTTGCTCGTGGTGCCTGCCCTCCCCCCCACTTACAACACTTCAGTAACCAATTTATCAGCAACACTAAGAGCCGTGTGATTGGGAACAGCAAAAGCCTCTTTCCATTTAGTGAAGTAATCACTGACTGATTATATATTCATTGCTCTTCTTTGTCATTGATTGAGGGCCATAAAAATCGACACCTATACATTGTATGGGTTGTTCTGCTTTGAATTGACAGAGTGGTGATTTACCCACTCCCGAGCCAGGTTTACACCATGCACACGAATCGCATTCTTTATACCAACAACTTATACTTTTTGTCCTTCCAGCAATATATATGTTTAACTCTTTGCATGCTGCATGCTGCTAATGGATATTCTTGCCCAGGACACAAAATATCTTGCCACTGAAATAAGTATAGTTGGACACATTTAAACAAACTTCTCTCCTGTAAATTGAATGGACTTTTTGGCCAATGATTTCTTTAGTTAAATTTTCGATGAATTTTTCATCAAATCTTCATATCAGCCATGACTAGATTGGATGAAAAGATTTTTTGAAAATATCCATTGGGCCAATTCAAGTGAAAGTTTGTGTGAGTGATGGTCCCGAAGGAGCATTGCATTTTGTCCAACTCAACATGCCCATCCCCATAGGGAGGGGGGTGGGGAAAATGCTCCAAAATATTTTTAAAATCTTCTCATGAACCATTGGGTACAATGTCTTGATATTTGGTATGGAGATTCCTTTTGAGGTGTAGAATCAAGTTTGTTCAAACGAAGTTCGTGAAGCAATATTTGCCTTTGTAATGGGAGGGTCAGGATTTTTGGCCCTGCCCAAAATTTCTATTTTCTGACCGATGGTCCGTTTTGAACCAAATTTGGTATGTGGTATTACTGGGTCCTAAGTATTTGACTCATATAAAAAAAATTCCCCTGTCCCAGAGGGAACCCCAGGAGTTAAGGGGCATTGAAAAAACCAATGAACCAATGGTCAGAATCTTTTGATATTTGGTATATGGCATCCATAGGGGGGGGCAGATACCAGTTTGTTAAAATGAAGCCCCATGGTACATATTTGGTCTCAATACAGGAGCCCGAATTTTTAACTTAGGCCAATATGGGGAATAATCTTTAAAAATCTTCTTCAGAAACGCCAGTCAAAATCTTTTAATGTTTGGTATACATCATTGTTATGAGGATTAAATTTAAGATTGTTCAAACCAAGTCCATAGGTTAATATATTGGCTCCCTATGGAAGCCCAAATTTTAACTCAGTGCAATATGGGGGATAATTTTTAAAATTCTTCTTCAGATCCACCAGTCAGAATGCTTTCATATTTGTTATACAACATCTGTAGGGGGGAGGGGGGGGGCAGATTTCAATTTGTTCAAATCAGGTCCCTAGGTTAATATTTGGGCTTGCTATGGTAGCCCAAATTTGAACTTTGTGCAATATGAGGGAACTTCTTCAAAAATCTTCTTCAGATTCACCAGTCGGAATGCTTTCATATTTGGTATACAACATCTCAGAGTTGGGGGGGGGGGGGGGGAGGATCAAGTCTGTCCAAATCGAGTGTCTGGGTTAATATATGGGAACCCGAAATTTAACCTTCCGCAATATGAGAGAATTTCTTCAAAAATCTTCTTCAGTTTCACTCATCAGAATCCTTTCGTATTTGGTTTACAACATCACTAGTGGAGTCAGATTCAAGTTTGTTAAAATTAGGTCCCTGATTTAATATCTGGGCTCCCTATGAAAACCCAAAACAGAATTGGCCATGTTGCTGAAGAATTAGATTTTTTTTTTTTTTGTATCAAGTACCCTCCAGAGGTGTGGATCTGAGATTAATCCACATAGGTTGTATCAGGGAGCTCCATTGGGGAGCTCCACATTTTACATTATGATGAACTGAAGAAAAGGCATGATGCTTGGACTATTTTAGTCACTCATGAGGGGCTCAAGGATTGACAATGTAACCTTTGGAGATTGATTGCTTAATGTAGATTCATTCTTGGACTCTGTTTATATCGGGTTCTGTTGAAGATGAGCTCTTCAGGCCCCATGGGGCCTCTTGTTTTCATTTACCCTTAACTTTTAACCCGCTGTGTAATACTAAAATATTTTTCTGCAAATCTAGTCCTGGCTGCTGTGAAGCAGCCCTGGCTGCTGTGAAGCAGCCATGCCTAGATCTGATGAAAAATTCTTGAACATTTGGATACAAGAAATCATTGATTAAAAAGTCTGTACAGCCTGTAGGGGAAAATTGGTAAAATATCCTCAAATTTGCCTTATTTTAATACCAAGAGATTTTCTGTCCTGGGTGAGAATATCCACCAGCAGCATGCAAGGAGTTAAAATGGTTGAGTGATAAATTATTTTTCAAAGGTGATTTGTAATGTGTATTTTATTTCAAAGGTACCATTCTATAAGCAAAAAGAGCACCAGTTTCATATGATTTTGTTTACAAACAATTGTTTTATTACAATTTATTGGAGAATGCACTCCAATAAATTGTAATAAAACAATTTTGCTTAAACATTTTTTTTGTGTTTCAACTGCTGAGCAAACAATGTAATGAATACAGTGTAGCACCACTAAAGTGGCTTTTAGCACTTTTCAGAAGAGCCCTGATAGTGGCTTCTAGTGCTCAACCAGTCAATTGTTGTTTAAATGAAAGTGAGCTGTGACCAGTTTCTGCTGAAGGTAACAATCAATAAAATCAACAGTAATAGATGCTCTTGCAATTATTAATTAATTAGTTAATTTGATATTATACCTTCCAGCAACGAGTTGTGGGTGGGGGGGGGGGGTGGTATACTGGAATCATCTTGTCCGTAATTCTATCCGTTCATCCATCAGTCCATCCATCTGTCCTTCTGTAGACATAATTTTGTCAGGAGATTTTCTCAGACATTTATGGACCAATCTGCTCAAAACTTGAAATGAATGTTCACCACCATGGAAACTTGTACATCTGCGATTATAGTTAGGTCTTTGTTCGCTTTGATTATTTTTGCTAGAATTATGCACTTTTTCATTGTGAAAAAGCAGGCCTGGACTTTTGTCTGGATATTTTCTCAAACATTTAAAGGTTGATTCTTTGAAACTTGATATGGATGTTCACTACCATGGTACCCTGTGCACCCATGATTATAGTTTCGATCAGACTTTTTCCCCCCATAGTTATGCACCATTTTGTCTTATAACGACTGAATTTTGTCCAGAGATATTCTCAGATGTTTATGGGATGATTTCTTTGAAAATTGGTGTGGTTGTTCACTAATATTGCAACCTGTGCACCTGTGATTATAGTTTTGAATGGACTGTTTTTGCAAGAGTTATGCCCCTTTTCATTGTAGAATGCTTGAATTGTGTCCAGAGATTTTCTCAGATGTTTTTGGGTCGATTCCTTTGAAACTTGGTATGGATATTCACTACCATGGGAACCTCTTCACCTGCGATTATAGTTTTGATTGGACTTTTTTTCCAGAGCTGTGGCCCTTTTCATCTTAGAATAATCATGGTGGCGTGGGTATGGAGAGGTCCATCTGGGGCAGTCACACCTCCAGTTTTCAAAGTTTTTCAATGATTTAGTATTACCCAAGATTTCCCAAATTCTTGATTCAATTTTCTTAGAATTGAATGCAGAATTCAGCAGTTGTTCAGTTTCGCCCTCAAATGAAGCCCACTTAACCGGACATGATGAATCAGTATTTACTTGTTCATTTTCCACCATGCATCTTGCATGATTACAATTTATTATACCCACCATGAGTTGTGAGTGTCCATCCATCCATCTGTCTGTCCATCCATAGACATAATTAGAGATTTTCTCAGATGTTTATGGACCAATCTGCTCGAACCTTGGTAAGAATGTTTACCATGATGGGAACCTGTGCACCTGTGATTATTATTCCAGTCAGATTATTTTCACCAGAATTATGCCCCTTTTTAACTTGTACAAACAGGCCTAGAATTTTGTCCGGAGATTTTCTCAGATGTTTATGGGTCGATTCCTTTGAAACTTGGTATGGATGTTTATTACCATGGCAACCTGTACACCTGCGACTATAGTTTCAATCAGACTTTTTGCCAGAGTTATGCCCGTTTTCATCTTAGAATGTCTGAATTTTGTCCAGAGATTTTCTCAGATGTTTATGGGTCGATTCCTTTGAAACTTTGCATGGATGTTCACAACCATGGGATAATGTCCACCTGCAATTATAGTTTTGATTGGACTTTTTTTGCCAGAGTTGTGCCCCTTTTCATCTTAGAATAATCATGGCGGCGGGGGCAACAGGTATGGACATGCCCATCTGGGACAGTCAGACCTCTGGTTAGAACAGGGGTAAGGTCATAAACACAACTAGTATATGTTTAAAAAATCTGAATTATAATTACGATTATAATTTCTTCTATGAGAATCGAAAATCAGAAAAGTGTTTGTAGTCTCATCAACATAAAGTGCAATGGTCAAAATATTAATTTTCAACAGATTATAGGGTGACAAAAGAACTGCTTCACTCAGTGACCAATGAAAACAGACCTGTCTAGCATTTTAATTCAACTTTCCATTGACAACTCCAAAATATTGATCTAGAATTAAATTAGCATGAAAAAGTATGCCCTCTGACAAAACATTCTGGCAATTGATAGTGCCCCAAACAACCCAGATGATTCTAGTTCTTGACGGGTTTGTCTTATAACTCAGTGCCCTTAAACAAAAATGATGTCCAATGTCACAGAATCACACATACTTGGAGACTTTCTGTTTTCACCAGATAATCACATTTCATTTTTTAGGGCAAAACTTAAAAGTGCAAATATTTCACAGCCTTGGTGGAAATTTGCTGGAATACATCTTACCGTCTCTCAGTATTGTTACTTTCCAACTTTAGAATCTCAGCGGAAGTCTTTCTTTGAAACAAAGAAAGATTGGTTCGATCTCACATGACAAACCAGACAATCTGAGTAATGCAAGAGCTTATAAAAAGAGTGTGATAAAATAGTACTTGACTCAGCATTTCTTTCTCCTTCAAGAGTAGCCTTTAAAAAATAGCTGACCTTTTTCAGACAAAAGGATTTAACACAACAATAATTAATATGCTTTTGTCTCACAAACTGTGTACATTGAAAAACCAATGTGATGTTTCTCAAAAGAAAATGAAAAGCTTGAAGCGAACGCTGTCATTGAAGTGATCCAATTAATTGCCTTGAAGACATTACTAGTGGAAACCTCCTAAGGCAATCTTGCCCAATCATAATTCACCGAAAGATAGAGGCACTAAAAGGCTTGGGCACCACCAACGGAAGCAGATCGCATTGCTTTGGAGAGCTCTGCCCACTAAAGGAACTTGAATGACAGTCAACCTTCGAATGGGGTTTCCCACAATTCTGACACATGTACGCAAAATGACAAGGAGTCCATTTGCAACCACCCAACTTATTAAAGGCAAAGCAGATGTCTTGTCTCTAAATGTGAGCTGTTGTAGGAGCTGCCCTTGAATTGTAGCCCAATCCCATTGATGTACCTGATGAGGTATGTACTTTGGGCACCATCAATTGAATACTGTATGGAATGTTTTTAACACAGTTCCTAGGATGGCAACTAGATGGAAGCAAGTATTGGTGTGAGTCTATAGGTTTGCAATATTAGCTTGCAACAATGTGGTTATTGTCAATGTATGAGGTGGTATCAAGAAAGGTGACGTTATCCAGAGAGATTTCAAATACATTCCATACAGTCTCGCTATCGGAATCAAGAGACTGACAAGAAAGCTGCTTTTTCTGATCTTAGATCTGTTCTTGTTAGCCGTAACTACAAGCGAGAGCGGCTTGTCGTCAGTAAAGCAGATGCACTACCACGGGACGATCTGTTATGATATCGCCACAGCACAGAATGCGTGCATACCTTTTGTCACAACATTCCACCCAGATCTTTCAAATCTTCCCAACATACTTCGCAAACACCGGACACTTATTGAGAATGATCCAGCCTTATCCAAGACATTTCCCAACATTCGCAACATTTCTGTTCGTGCCAGCCTCATTCCAGTTAATTCTGAACTTGGTGTCAGCCATGGCTGTGGAAAAAACAGTTGTAAAACATGCACCATGATGCCTACATCTGATTCATTCAACAGCACCAGTACTGGGGAATCTTTTAGAATTTTTTGCCGCGGCACCTGCAAAAGTTCAAACGTGATCTAGTTACTTCAATGTGGAATTTGTCAAATCCAGCATGTCGGTGAAACCTGTACCCCATTTTACATACATGTGAATAACCAGTAGCCATTCATAACAATGGAGCGTAACTGCTATTACATGACACTGCATGTCAACAGGTCACTCTTTTCATTCATTTCAGGCCTTCATCATTGATTCCAAGTCCAACTGGACAAAAACTGAGCGTGTCACCTGGGAAACATTCTGGATCGAACAGCTATAAATGTGCAGACCTCTCGGTCTCAACAGAATGTCTAACTCTTCTTAAGCAGGGAAGAATCATCCTCTCGGTTTCCACATGATCCACGGCGTTTCCACATGGTCTAGGCACTTGACCATGATATGTGACTGTCAATCAAGGATCGCAGTATTAATTCTGAAAATTTCAAACACCTGCCCTCAGCGCCCTGGACACATTTTATTTTTGTCTGACGCTACTATTTTCTTCATCTTTAATGTCTTTTTAGCCTATTAACACATTTTTCGCCATTAATCCTACCACAAAATCTGTTCACTTTTAACTTCTGACGATCATCTAAGTGTTTTAGGCAGCATCGGGACCCATTTGTAGTGGTCTTGCAGATGTAAGTTTCATTTAGTCGCTTCCCTGCACCTGTAACAGTGAATAACAAGCCTTTAGTGGCACTGCCCTTCAGAGGGGCAATTCTAGCACATCTCCATACCGTTTTGCACCAGCTAGAGAAAGACGCAACTCTAAAATTTCCTCCTAACGGGCTATTTGGTGTGTTTTAAGGCGATGGACTGCAATTTCAAAATCATCTCGTTTTCATACTTTAATGTAAAACATGGAAGTATCTTGACATTTCAAAATTCCAGTTCCTTTTATTTTCGATGGTATATTGATATCCGGTTCTTCTGGGAGATGAGACTATGTGCACAAACTATTTTCAATAATTCAACAAATTTGAAGATGAAGATTCACTAGCATGGGTTCATAGTCCCCCATACATGTGTGTGTGTGTGTGTGTGTGTGTGTGTGTGTGTGTGTGTGTGTAACAATCTGTCAAAAATGGCAAGGAACAACGGATTATCTCAGTAGTAATTTGATCAAGACCAGCTGACGTGTTGTTTATCAAAGAGAATGCCACTTGCTGTAGTTCCTCGGGCAATATGGCATAATCAAGCTGGGAGTTCTCTTCATTGATAACACACTTGGTGTCAGAGTGGTGGTCCACATACATGAGGTCTTTGAAGTGCTTGACCCATGCACATGGTTGGATAAAGTGATTTATGGCTGCCCTCATTGCCAGATTCGCTCAGTGCATCAGTAGGATTCCAGATTTCTCTAGGCTCGTTACTGTGGAGGTCAGATAGTTTGTCTATGATAGGTTTTAAATTGTGTTTGTTTTCTACGTACGAGTCGTTTATAGTTCTTTTTGGTCAAATAAAATTCTATAAGGGCATGCACATTGCCATTTTTCGATTTGATCTTTCTTGCTTTCTGCAACATAATTTTTTTTATATTCATTGCATTCTTTATCAAATCATTTTTTATTGGCAACATTTTTGACTTTCTGCTTACGTAGAACCTGGATGTGTGTGTTTGTGACAGCCAGAAATCGGTGTTATCAACAACTTTGAAATGTCAGTGTATAAATTGTCAATCTTGTTCACCTATTCACTATCGGAATACTCAAGAAGGAGTTTCCTGATAGTGGCTTGGGAACTGGCCGTTGCAATGAATTAAGTGAACTGTTGGGCCACTTGCTTGTTCCATTTAATTTTCAGTGCCATCTGATTTAGTGATACACTTTTTTCATGTTTTTGAAATTTTCCGGTTTCTTTGCACACTGACATCTGGCAATGGTCAGACAGGCTGCTCCTTTGGTTATAGAATGCTCATTAAAAGATCAGTACTGACGGAACACCAGTCAACACTGGTGAGTCATTGTACCTATGACAAGTCAGTTCACCCTGAGAATCTCCGAGCGTTCTACCATTTAGGAGCTTTAAACCAGTGGACTTGCATAGGTCCAAAATGAGCATACTGTGGGCATTGCTTTTTGAGGCATCCTTCAAGTTTCTTGTTAAGTAGATCCTGTCAGTTCTTTATTGATCGGGAAGGTCAATAAAGTGTCCTGAATCATTGGGGATATAATCAGTATCATCAAGATGGACCCTCGCATTTAAATCCCCAAGGAGCACAACTTGTCCCTTCAAACTGTACCTGCAGGTATCAGATCCTATAGCATCAAATGGGCTGGTATTCTTTTCCATCTTATATATTGTGGAATTGTGGCGGCACATACCAAGCCAAAGTGCTATTTACATAGTCAAAACCATTTGTATTCTGTCTAGGTTTCAGGTTTGAATTTTACACCTGCACAAATGTCATTCTTAACGAATACAGCCAGGCCCCCTCATCACCACTGCTTGTGAGAGGGATCCTTGCCGGGGAACACAGGCTAAGTCCTGTATCATTTTTCCTGCAGTGTGTTTCTCCCAAACAGATAATATCATTATTGAGAGTTTTGACAAGTTGTTCATCATCTAGTTTGTAACGTTGTAAATTATTAATTCTTTCATACAGCCTATTGATGTTATAATAACTGATGCTTACTTTATGAGGAAATTTAGGTTTCATGACACAAATAAAAGAAACAAAATACAATGTTTAACTCTTAACCCGCTGAGTATTTTAAAAATATTTTTCATCAAATCTACTCATGGCTGCTGGGAAGCAGCCATGACTAGTTTTGATGAAAAATTCATGTAAATTTAACTCAAGAAATTGTTGGTGAAAAAGTCCATTCAATTTACAGGCTGAAAATTGGATTAAATATGCCTAAATTATACATATTTCAGTGGGAAGAGAAATACTGTCCTGGGCAGGAATATCCACCAGCAGCATGCAAGGAGTTAAAAGTAAATAACAGTATAGACCTTCAAAGACATTCCTAGGATGTTGCATAATGTTCTGAATATTCTCTTAGTGTCATTTGACACATGTCAGTTTGAATGCCTCGGGGTGTAAGTAATAAGCTGGCCCAGGGAATGTTTGTTAAACTGTTCTGATCTCCTTCTTTGATATACTGCGGTTGTGAAGGGAAGATCTTCTTCAAAAACCTATCTAAACATGATATAATATTTCCTGCAAGTTTTGCAGTACCAAGGTGGGAGAGGTGACGTTGGTCACTTTAGTAAAACCGATCTATCAAACGACCATAATGGGATAAGTTGGAATTACCACACACATGCACTTTGGGGTTACCCTTCACCGCAGTGGAAACCATTTTGTTGAAGGTCGCAGAGTGGTGATTAAGGTGCTGGTCCCAACTGGCATCACTAGGTATCACAAGGGAAATCAGAACATGTTGGGCTTTGGTGCACAATAAATCCACAGTTTTCAAGAATTCTTGTGAATGATATTCATCCGACTTAAGTTTGATATCCCAAGGTCGTTGATTCCAGCGTGCATGATAATGGTATGGTACTTAGTCATAGACATGGCTCTCTCCAGAAGAGTGCATGGAACCGACCTGAAATTTTCCAGTTAATCGCTCACCTCTTAATTTTTTGCAAATAGGGTCATGAAAAAGGCACACTTTGCCAGAAGTATCACATTCTGGTTTGACAGTTGTTTGAGAAGCAGATCGGCCAACCTGCTTTCTCAGGGTCTGTGAGTTTTTCATGGTTGGGGTGATTGCATGGGGCAACTGCTGGGAAGAGGATGAAAGACAGGGCAACCCACGTGAGTCTGGCTCTAACCATGACTTGCCGACCACATCCCTCTCAATTTTGGAAAATCTTTGATAAAGATGGGAAATAAGCTGATTCTTCTCATGTATATTCTTTTCTAGTTCGTCATGATGGGTTTGGAGTGAAGTCATTATCTCTTCGCACTTTAATTTCAAAGTTAATGTATTAACCTTTTCTATTAGCATAAGTAGATTTTGAAATCCGTCAACTTCTAGTATGCCACACTGTGGGCGTTGAGGATCGCTTTCTTTTAGGAGGCATATTCTTATAATTTGTGATATTTTTCAAGATATATGAAAACATCTATTGTTTTAATACTTCTGAATGTGCAATGGCTGATGACTTCCTTTTCGAACTGGATATCAAATGATTATGGACAAAGGGAGATAACCAAATTATTATACGCCCGTTTATAAAAACGGTTGTATTATGTTATCAGTCTGTCTATCTGTTCGTCTGTCCGTAAACAATTTGGTTTCCGTTCATTTAAAGTCGAACGCCTTAACGGATCGACATCAAACTTTCAGAAGTTGTTTTTAGCAATAAAATACAGGTCAAGTTCGATATTGGTGTTTCTCAGTCCATCTGCTGCAGAGATATGGCCCTTTGAAAACACAATTTTTCTAAAAAAATTGGTTTCTGTTCATTTAAAGCTGAACACCTTGACAGACTGACACCAAATTTTTCAGATGTTGTTTTTAGCAATGAAATACAGGTCAAGTTCGATATTGGTGTTTCTCAGTCCATCTGCTGCAGAGTTATGGCCCTTTGAAAACACAATTTTTGAAAAAAAAATTGGTTTCCGTTCATTTAAAGACGAACGCCTTGACAGATTGACATCAAATTTTTCAGATGTTGTTATTATATGCCCGTTTGAAAAACAGGACATATTATGTGAATGGTCTCTCCACCCGTCTGTCTGTCCGTCCATGGACACATTTCGTTTCCGGATGATAACTTTAGTTGTAATGGTTTGAGCTGAGTTAAATTTGGCATGTGGATTTAGTATGACAAAATACAGGATGGGTTCGATTTCCGTTTCTAGCAGCCTGTTTGCAGTAGAGTTATGGCCCTTTATTTATGGCAGTTTAGCCCAACTTCTTGTTTCCAGACAATAACTTTAGTTTGCCTTGACCGACATTTTTCAAATTCTCAGATTTTGTTTTTGACCACAAAGCACAGCACAAGTTCACCTTTGGCCAAAATTGCATGTACCTTTCCAGAGTTATTCCTCTTGAATTTGTGCATTTTGTGTTTTCCGGATTATAACTTTAGTATGGCCTGACTGTATTTTTTATACGCCTGTTGAAAAACCGTCGAATTATGGAATCAGTCTGTCTGTCTGTCCATTTGTCCATCTGTCGGTCTGTCCGTTTGTCAACATTTGGTTTCCAGATGATAACTTTAGTATTTTTTTTTCGATTGACTCCTAAACTTGGTATGTGGTTTAATCAAAACAAAAGACAGGTCAAGTTCGAATATGGGGTCAGTTCGAACTTCCCCTGAATTATGGCCCTTGTTGGACATAGAATGCATCAAATATTTGGTTTCCAGATGATAACTTTTATTATTTGTTTTCTGATTGGTTCCAAACTTGGTATGTTGTTTAATCACAACAAAATACAGGTCAAGTTTGAATATGAGGGTTGGTCCAAACAATTTTCACCCTCACCCCCATCCTTACCCCAACCCTTCAAAAATACAAAACGGGCGTATAATGTCCCGCTAGGCGGTGCTCTTGTTTTTCTTCATGCGATTTTGGCAATATACTTTGCATGCTCTCTCACTAACATGACCCTGCCAAAAACGTATACAAATTTCTCTGCGATCCCGATATAAAATGATTTATTTTACAGGAAAAAATCACCTAAAACTTAAAAATGAGTAATAGACTAAATACATGACTATCACACTTCCTGACAAATGAAGGAAATGGAGTTTAAATATATGTTATCAGAGTGAGTTGCCTTGCGAATTTCTTCGAGAGTGAGTGCATCTGCGATTGACTGGTTAATGATTGAATTTACATAATTTTCTGTTGATAGTGTGAAATCTGTATCGGCACTTTCTGTTGTTGCAAAAGGGTGTCTACTGAAAGAGTCTACGGCACATTTCTTGCCTGGTCGATATATAACAACAAAGTCATAGCATAGTACTTTAACCCTTTACCCAATGCAGACGATATCAAAATTTGTTATTGTAAATATCATTTTTTTTAATTTTTCAAAAAATTTCAACAAAACCATATCATGTGACCCCTCATTGGAATGAGCTCATTCCAATGAGGGGTCACATGATATGGTTTTGTTGAAATTTTTTGAAAAATAATATTTTTTTCAACTGCTGAATTTCCATATTATGCGGTGGATGCGGCCGCTTCGTTGGGTAAAGGGTTAAGTCACATTCTTTCTACATGTACTGAAGTTGAGTTTTTGGATTATTGAACAAGGTTTGAGGGAATGCGGTGGCTCAGTAGGTAGAGGTGCAGGCTGCAAGCCAAGAGGTCCTCTGTTCGAATCCCACCTGCGGCAACCGCATTGTATCCTAAGGCAAGACACTTCATCTTCATTGCCTGCCTGGGGGCACGGTGGCGTTGTGTACTAAGGCGTACTGCACGATGGTGCACTTGTCTTCAACCAATGCTAACCCTGCTTGTGTGGAGTTAGTATGTTGGGGAGCTGACAGTTGCTCGTCGTTGCTCGGTGGTTCTCTCCGGGTACTCCGGCTTCCTCCACTCGTAAAACTGTCACGGTCATGACTAGCCATTGTGCATAAATATGTGACCTTAAACACCAGTAAATAAATAACAAGGTTTGAAGTGGTTCATGGTCTGAAAATAAAGTGAAGGATTTATTAAGTAGAAAGCAATGAAATTTTCTGCAGACAAAAACAATAGCCAAAGCTTCTCCTTCAATTTGAGCATATTTTTGTTCACTACTTGTCGATGATCTGCTTGCATATGCCACAGGATGAAAGTTTCCAGAATCATCAGCTAGACTTAGCATGGCTCCCAAACCAAATGTACTGGCATCCACGTGGACTTCTGTTGATCTATCTTTATGGTTGTATGCCATTGTTGTATCCAGGGACATGGCATCAGGGGGTGTGTTGGGGGGGGGGGTATCACCCCCCAATCCTGGCCAAAATTTCCTATTGTTGGAAATTCGGTGGGCAAATCATGTGTAGATGGAAATTCCATCTTTCTGGATTTTGAGCTTCTTTGGCGATGCTGATATCTCCTTTACTTCCCAAAATTCGGCAAAAATTCCAGCTGTTACTATTTATAACTACAGTGTACACAATATCGAGCTTCATAAGTATGCATGATGTCAATCGGTGTGAGATTTCTATAGGACATTTACTTATCGTAATAAAGAAAATCCTCGAAATGCACTTCTAGAAAATCACAACATGTAAAATCATTATCCTGAGTTAATTCTATCATTCACAGTTACAAAATGATGAAACATCGAAAATTGATCATTCCTGCATGAGATCTGATTTAATGTTAGGTCAATATTAATTGCTCCAAGTTCTCAGCTTGAGCATTTGTTTAGCACATATTCAACTCCCAGAATAATACCAAATAATAATAACAACCTGATAATTCTATTATAAATGTGTTGGCATTTCAGTTACTAGAATCAATTTTATGCCCCCCTTTCATGGCTTCATTTTCAAAAATTTTCTCGGTAGTGAATTTCCAACTGGGGGAGGGAGCAAGAGGGGGTAACCCCCCCCCCCCCCCCAGTCCCTCCCCAATTGGAAATTCACTACCCTACACCCTCCAATGGGACACCTAGCCATGTCCCTTGTATCAGATGACAATGGTTGTTTTATGTTGTCAAACTCTTTCTGGTGCAAGGATGTCTATTCCCACAATTTACCTTTGAGTAATAATTGTCGTTATGTGTGAGTTCTGTTGCTATAGTTGGGAATGAATCTGGCACTGTAGTTGCACATTGCTAAGAAACTATGTAAATTAGCTACTGATTGTGGGGTGTTGCATTTTGTAAAGCTTGAATTTTATTTGGAGATGGTGACATACCTTTTGTAGAAAAGGTGAATCCAAAGAATTCAGTTGACAAAGTATTAAATTTGCATTTTTGTTTGTTTACAGTTAAACCAACATCCAATAAGCATTGAATTACAGCTTTTAAAGCTTTCTGGTGCTCTTCTGCAGAGACACCAAATATGATAATGTCATCATGTACATTCAGTACACCGGGAATGTCTATAAAAGTTTTTCTCAGAATTTTGTGCAATTCTTCACTGGCTGATTTGATCCCAAAATTCAAACTCCTTTATTTGCAGAAAATGTGAAATGCCGACTTTCCTTGTCAAGCTCAGTTTGATGATATACATCTTTGAGATCCATTTTTGAAAAAATAATAGCACCATTTAACCCTTTACCCAACGTAACGGCCAAAACCGGCCAGCGCTATTCTCAAAAATCGCCAATTAATTTTCAAAATATTTTCATTTTTTGTCTCAAAAACATAGGTTATGACCCCTCGTTGGAACGAGCTCGTCGAGCTCGTTCCAACGAGGGGTCATAACCTATGTTTTTGAGACAAAAAATGAAAAAATTTAGTTATTCAAGAATTTTTTTTGCAAGTGTCGTCTGCTTTTCATGTTAGGTAAAGGGTTAAAGTGTGAGAAATCTCTTCTACAGTTGGTACTGGATGACAAGTCCTTTTAATTGCTTTATTTGGAACTCTCATATCTAAGCATAAACAAATTGTGCCATTACTCCTGCTTGTTTTTACTGGTGGTGTCACCCAATCAGGTGGACCACTAACTTCTTCAATCACATCGGCATCTTGCAAACGTTTAAGCTCTTCTTCAACTTTTATGCACGTTCGTCCTTGATCAATTGGGAATGTAAAACACTAGCATGGAGAAAGAAGTCCAAAAGGACAACACCATTTGGTGTTATCGATTTATTCTTTCGTAATCATTGTTACGAATTATAAATTATTATGCAATGATTAATACATGGGTTCATGACAATTTATACACAATCAAATTTAACTCACTCATTCGAGTGGGTGTAACCGCCCCGATAGGACAACACCATTTGGTGTTCTCGATTTATTCTTTCTTAATCATTGTTACGAATTATAAATTATTATGCAATGATTAATACATGGGATCATGGACAATTTATACACAATCAAATTTAACTCACTCATTCGAGTGGGTGTAACCGCCCCACGGTGATCTGTGTAAGCATGTACACCGAGGGCAAAGAATTGCAAAGCAAGAGTCAAAGTTTGAACAAGATACAACTCAAAGCCATCACAAGGCAAGAAGATAAATAGCTGCCATCCATCACTGAAAATGTCTAAGTGTCATGTATGGATGGAACGCAATGTAATGCAAAAGGCATATAACATGAAAACCTGTGCTATCTGTGTAAGCATGTACGCATCAGGCGAGTAAGACGACATAAATGACAAAGAACATGAGTGACCTTCATTCACAACCGGTTACACAGTTACCCTCAGGATAAAATAACGTGTACATCTGAGAAACTCCCTAACAAATTGTCTGACAAAAGTAGAACGCATGAGCCGAGCATTATGAAACAATGCGTCACGTTGCGCCCCAGGAAAAACCTCCTGTAGCGGAAACCTGCTACGCGAGTGAATGCAATCGTGATGACTTAGGTGCAGGTACTCACCAAGAGGAAGCTCGGTCAAAATGCATAATAGCCTAGCTCCATAATTCGTATGAAGGCAACAAAAGCAACAGAAGAAGCTAACTTTGAGAACAAAACATCAGACCCTTTTGTGTGGGAGGGCGGGGAACTTAATAGATATCTGGATAATACTATTCACAGTTTGCTGGAAACGAAGTGAGTGAAGAGTGGACCCTATCTTTTCACACCTTCTGCTGACCACGTAACCTGATTGGTTGAAACAATAGCCCTGTTCTCTGGCTAATTTCAGTGCCCTCTCTTACCAATTGGTAATTACCAACAAGCATTGTTATGAGTAACACTAATAATTGTAAGCGCCCTCTGACAGGTGATTACAGGTGAATGTGATACACTTTAATTAAGAACCCAATCAGAGTGTTAACACACATGGACTGCCAGCATAAATATTTTTACTGGTAAAACAACTTTATACATGCTCGTCCTTGATCAATTGGGAATGTAAAACACTAGCATGGAGAAAGAAGTCCGATAGGACAACACCATTTGGTGTTATTGATTTATTCTTTCGTAATCATTGTTACAAATTATAAATTATTATGCAATGATTAATACATGGGTTCATGACAATTTATACACAATCAAATTTAACTCACTCATTCGAGTGGGTGTAACCACCACAGTGACAGTGTTGTTAGACACCAACGCTGGCATACACCAACAAGAAAAAGAAACAGGAAGATTCTCAAAGTTAGCTATGCCAATAAATTAATGTGCTATACTGCACAGAACATCAAGTGGTATTTAAAAAATGAAGAGCGAGAACTGAAAATGCACCCCACCCCCCACCCCCCCCCCCACCCTCCCCCAATTCCAGATAAGATATGCCATGCACTTAAACACCAAATGCAAGCAGGCGAGCCGATGTCACCCGAGATGGATAATAAGGAGCCAAGCAGAACATAGCCGGAAGCAAAACCCAGGAAGCTGAGCGCGAATCGGACACTCCCAGATATGCGCCACCAACAGCCCATATCCACCAGAGGCTAATCCACCCATCTGTTATGCCACACGTGGGAACTTTACTTAGGCAGCATCTAATACAAGGACGTTAAGGTTAGGGACCTCCTAACTGGGATGCAGAACTAATTATTCAGCTCAGGGGAGGTGGCCGTATATACTTCCGAAAGGCATCAGATTTCCAACGGCCCATCATGCGGATCTGCGCATCTGAGAAGCCCCTAGCTGCCGCCAGGGTAGCTGCCCCAATCCGAAAACTATGGCCCTTGTAAATTCCAGTATCTAAACGACAAAAAACGTAGCACCATAGTAAACTTTCTGTCAAAGTTAAATTGCGTTATCGGATCCCCAGAACAGGAAAGAAACAAGGGGCCTGCTAAAGAACCCCGTAACGCCAGACATGATCTCAGTAGAGAGACCGGACAGCAAATCTGGTTATGCTGCCTCAGGCTTGGCAATTTCAAGAGAGCGATTTTTTAGCCCTCCTTACCGCCCTCCTGAAAGAATTAAGGAGAGCGAAAAATTGCCCTCCTAAATATTTTGGTCTGGGATGATTGAGATTACATGTATTATGCTCACATTAAATTTTTGTTGTAAAGCAAAAATGTAATTTAACTTCGAAGACACATAACATCACGTAATTTCATTTTGAAAGTGGGTTAGTGGTAAAAGGTAAAGGCTGCAACCATACCCAAACACAGTTGCAATTATTTGAAGCAAAATGGGTCACAGCAATATTTTTTTTCTGTCAGTTTCAAGTTCAACAACTGACATCACAGTTTGAGGGGTAATTATTCAAGGAATATTGGCACTATAATATACTACCATTACTACTATCCTGTCACTTGAAGCACTTGCACCAGGATGTGACTGTAGATTCAAGCAGACCTGTTGTCCAAGAAAGTCATACGCCTACCACTACCACCTTCAACCCCCTTGGGGGGTTGAAGGTGGTAGTGGTAGGCGTATGACTTTCTTGGACAACAGGTCTGGGTACACACACAGGTCTTGTCAAGTGTGTGTTCGGTTGTTGAGTGAGACATCTAGATGTCTAAGAGATTTTGCTTTACCTTAGTAAAGTTAATAAAATCACTGATGTAGTCTGTTGGTTTCAGTCTCAATGAGTTCGTTCAACTGGATACTCAAAATGCTGTGTAAAGCTAATTGCTCTCCTAAGCTGATTGAGGAGAGCGATTTTTTGCCTTCCTGCATTTTTCAGAATGCCAGGCATGCTGCCTATGCAGTTTGATTGTATGCACACGACCTTGGGGATTATGTTTAAAGTAACGGAATGTGACAAAGGCTTCATTATCGCCAATTTTGACATCCTCATACTGCAGCACTTGCTGATGATTAGTTGAGGTAATGCAGAGCTCCCCGATGCGCGCAAATGCATAAAAGGCCGTTGAAAAAATTGATTGTAGCAAGGCACTGGTGTACACATTGGGTGTACAATGTGGTACCGCCATGAGCATGCGAGTCAACAGAGACTCTGTGATGGGCATTCTGGTATCCATGGAAGGATGCAGATTTTGGTAGCCTGTCAACAATTTCTTGACCACAAATTCCTCCGATGGATCTGGCAATCCATTAAGTTTGTACATAAAATTAACCCCCGAGAGGATGGATCTAACAGAAGCAATATTGTATCGCTGATTTAACAAATAACTAACGAAAAGGCATATCGTAGTGGTGGGGAAAGTGGGTGAGGTTGGAAGACCATACTCTTGACAAAACCTCATTAGTGACTCCCAGGACCGCTTATAACTGGCCTGCGAGGATGGGGAAAGTGACTGAGACAAGATATGATTCAAGGTTGCAGCAAGCTCTGTATGTCGAGGTCTTCTGGAATAGTCGTCGGCTAGCTGCTTGAACTCGTCCACCTGTAAGCGAGAAAGGTAATCCGCTAAAATATTGTGCTTACCTGGCACATGCTCAGCCTTAGCGAAAATATTATACTTAAGTGTAATTAAAACCAGGCGACGGAGGAGACATAAGTGAACATCTTTGGATGTTTGTTTATTGATAATGGCAACCACAGCCTCGTTTTCCGAAAATAAGACGATTCGACGGTTACTGATTGAGGCACCCCACACTTCTAAGGCCAGTACGATAGGGTAAAGTTCTAAGGTTGCGATGGTCAACTGTCTTGCCTGCTCAGGCCATGGGGCATAAAACCAAGATTTACCAAAGATTGCGGCATGACCCAAAGTGGATGACGCATCAGTATAGAGGCTAAGCGTATCGGATGTGACCCATGACTCCTCTAAAAACAAAGTTCTACCATTGTAAGCCTGTAAAAATTGAAGCCAGAGGGTGAGGTCTGCCTTCACCTCCTGGGTAAGTCGTACACAATGATGGGGCTTTGCAACGCCTACAGTTAAATTAATCATTCGACAGAGGAAAACTCGGCCGGGTAGGACAACCGAACAGGCCCACAATAGACTGCAGTTCACGGGGAGTAGCCTTCTTGGCACTCAAAAGGGCACCTATCTCTTGCGGACATTTAAACAGTTTGTCCCATTTGGATGGTATCCAATTCAATGCCAAGAAATTCAATCACTTGGGAAGGGCCAACCGTTTTTTCGACTGCCATAGGAACACCCAAAAGCTCACATAAACCCAGGAACAGTTTAAGAGAAGCAGCGCATGCGCAGTGGGTGGAGGTTAAAATGAGAAAATCGTCCAAAACATGAACCATATGTAGGATAATTAAATTTATGAACTGCAATCTATTGTAGGGCAGAACTGAAACATTCGAAGATTCTACAAGATGTGGAACACAACATTGGCAAACATTTATCAAAAAAGAAGCTGTCATGCCACCGGAATCCTAGTAAGTGCCGATCTGATGGGTGAATAACGACCAGCCGAAAAGCAGATTTGATGTCCGTTTTTGCTAACAAAACAACGCGGACCTAATGCTTGGATGATGTGTATGGCATCCTGAACTGTACAATACTGCACTGAAGCTAGGTCATAGGGTATGGCATCATTGAAGTGATGGGTCGTACTGTTTCAATGAACGAAATTGTCGATCGTAATATAACCAGTTGGCTTTATCATCGGCCAAGGACCAAATGAGAGACTGGTATTTCAACAGAGAAACAACCTTTTCTGGACTTCTACGAACATGCACAGTGATAAAAATCTCAAAATCAGATTGCCACTGGGAAATGTTTGCAATCTGCTTTGGAGGTTTTGGTATACACTGCAAAGCTGGTGATGAGGCATCAGGCGATCCCACTGTCAAAGTGTATTCCATTGTCTCTGCATTCTGGGGAAGGAGAGTCGCCAACTCAATAAACTCTTCAGCCCATATCTTCTGCTTAAGGCTAGGGCTGACCATACCATCCAAGAGAACGGAGGCAGAAACAAAATTAGCAACAGAGTAATTGGAAGATGAAGGTGTGGGTGGCCACCTGAATGGAGTGGCCGACCCCATGTTGGGGGTGGGAATGGGCAACTCCCCTAAACCTAAAACCGGGGTGGGTGCTGGAACACCCCCAGGTAACAATGTCTGAACCTCACCTACAGTGCGGTTAATAACAGGATTGTTCATGCTCTGTGAGAAGGACCTCGCTTCTTGCACCCTGACTTCCTGCGCTCTCAGCTGGTTGTCTCTTGCAATTGGTCAATTAAGGCCTGCTTCGAAGTTGACGGAAGAGCATCAGAGTTCTGAGTAGGACCAGTAAATAAGCTGGTGGAAATGTCCATGCATGGAATGGCCCGATGTGTGGATGTGTTTAACAACCCTGGAATCGACTGAGGGACCGGGCCACTAAATGAATGAAAGTCCTGGCTCACAGGTGCAGAAACTGATGAAGATGCAGTCACTGGTAGACCTTGCAGTGTTGACGGCATTGTAAATTGAGTGTTCAATGGAACTGTTGATGAGATAGTGACTGGTAGACCCTGAAGTGCTGACGGCATCATAAATTGCTAGTTCAACGGAACCGACTGTACAGTTTGAGAAACTGTTGAAGATGCAGTCACTGGTAGACTTTGCAGTGTTGATGGCATTGTAAATTGAGTGTTCAATGGAACCGATGGTGTGTGACCCTGGGTCACATCAGGTGGGTTTAATAACTGAATAGAGTCACTGGGTTGCACACCTCCTGTCACTTGGTTGGAATTAGTAGTAACTGTCACTGCTGGAGCTTCGCGACGTGCACGTCTTAATGGTCTCTGTGACTCTGCTAAAGAAGTTTGAATGTCATATACTGGCACCGGTACCGACACAGTGGCACTGCTCCCTGGTATAGCAAATAAATGGGAAAAACCATCAGTAAGCCCCGGAACAACACCGGTGGCAACAGTCCTTTGAACATCAGCAGGTGAGGGAACTGCCGCCGCTGACCTCCTCTTCCTTCTGATGTTAGGCATCCTGAAACTTGTAAACAGAAATTAGTAACCGGTCAGAAAGAATAATGATGAATAGACCCCAGGAAAAGATAACACCCTTACACGGAGAGAGGAGTCACGGAGTACTTTGGATCACAGAAGACTACAAAGCACTGCTAATACTGTACTGAGGCAGTTGGGAAAGTCCCATGCTGCAAACACCCTTACACGGAGAGAGGAGTCACGGAGTACTTTGGTCACAGAAGACTACAAAGCACTGCTAATACTGTACTGAGGCAGTTGGGAAAGTCCCATGCTGCAAACACCCTTACACGGAGAGAGGAGTCACGGAGTACTTTGGTCACAGAAGACTACAAAGCACTGCTAATACTGTACTGAGGCAGTTGGGAAAGTCCCATGCTGCAAACACCCTTACACGGAGAGAGGAGTCACGGAGTACTTTGGATCACAGAAGACTACAAAGCACTGCTAATACTGTACTGAGGCAGTTGGGAAAGTCCCATGCTGCAAACACCCTTACACGGAGAGAGGAGTCACGGAGTAATTTGGTCACAGAAGACTACAAAGCACTGCTAATACTGTACTGAGGCAGTTGGGAAAGTCCCATGCTGCAAACACCCTTACACGGAGAGAGGAGTCACGGAGTACTTTGGTCACAAAAGACTACAAAGCACTGCTAATACTGTACTGAGGCAGTTGGGAAAGTCCCATGCCGCAACCCACACTACTAATAGCGGAAAAAAACCAAACAAAATACAAAATTTTCGTGTCATTATTTCAATACCAGACCAGAATCAGTTAGCGGAAGTACATGTACAACGGAGCACCCAGCACAGAGGTGGGTAATACTAACGGGGTGGGTGAGGAAAATAAATGATGAAGCGGTCAATTCAAACACCCTCGGTCCCTCACCCACCACAATCACGGTACAGGCTAAACTGAAACTCCTTTCTACTACAGTGACCGAGCACCTCAAGGGTTAACAAATGAAGCCCACACGGGCCACAGTGGCCAAAAGCACATGAGGTGCTATGTATAGTTTGGTATTCATTTGTTAGGTTGTATAAATAAATAAAATTACGAAGAGATAATCACCGGCGTAGGTCCTGACAACTCACAGAAAAACAAACGACAACAAAGATATATAAATAAATCGGTACGACGAACTACCAGAATGTCACAAGCTGAACGTAAACAGCTGATTAAATGGACTGAATAATAACGGCGAGCAAAACTGTACCGAATACGTACACGGTCCTGTGATGTTTGATGGCATAAATTGTGATTTTATATCGCTTTGGGTGAAGAGAAAACCTAGCAACATTTGCTCGCCATATATAATTTATTCACTGATAGGACAACACCATTTGGTGTTATCGATTTATTCTTTCGTAATCATTGTTACGAATTATAAATTATTATGCAATGATTAATACATGGGTTCATGACAATTTATACACAATCAAATTTAACTCACTCATTCGAGTGGGTGTAACCGCCCCGATAGGACAACACCATTTGGTGTTCATTTGGTGTTCTCGATTTATTCTTTCGTAATCATTGTTACGAATTATAAATTATTATGCAATGATTAATACATGGGATCATGGACAATTTATACACAATCAAATTTAACTCACTCATTCGAGTGGGTGTAACCGCCCCACGGTGATCTGTGTAGGCATGTACACCGAGGGCAAAGAATTGCAAAGCAAGAGTCAAAGTTTGAACAAGATACAACTCAAAGCCATCACAAGGCAAGAAGATAAATAGCTGCCATCCATCACTGAAAATGTCTAAGTGTCATGTATGGATGGAACACAATGCAATGCAAAAGGCATATAACATGAAAACCTGTGCGATCTGTGTAAGCATGTACGCATCAGGCGAGTAAGACGACATAAATGACAAAGAACATGAGTGACCTTCATTCACAACCGGTTACACAGTTACCCTCAGGATAAAATAACGTGTACATCTGAGAAACTCCCTAACAAATTGTCTGACAAAAGTAGAACGCATGAGCCGAGCATTATGAAACAATGCGTCACGTCGCGCCCCAGGAAAAACCTCCTGTTGCGGAAACCTGCTACGCGAGTGAATGCAATCGTGACGACTTAGGTGCAGGTACTCACCAAGAGGAAGCTCGGTCAAAATGCATAATAGCCTAGCTCCATAATTCGTATGAAGGCAACAAAAGCAACAGAAGAAGCTAACTTTGAGAACAAAACATCAGACCCTTTTGTGTGGGAGGGCGGGGAACTTAATAGATATCTGGATAATACTATTCACAGTTTGCTGGAAACGAAGTGAGTGAAGAGAGGACCCTATCTTACCTTCTGCTGACCGCGTAACCTGATTGGTTGAAACAATAGCCCTGTTCTCTGGCTAATTTCAGCGCCCTCTCTTACCATTAATGGAATTGGTAATTACCAACAAGCATTGTTATGAGTAACACTAATAATTGTAAGTGCCCTCTGACAGGTGATTACAGGTGAATGTGATACACTTTAATTAAGAACCCAGTCAGAGTGTTAACACACATGGACTGCCAGCATAAATATTTTTACTGGTAAAACAACTTTATACATGCTCGTCCTTGATCAATTGGGAATGTAAAACACTAGCATGGAGAAAGAAGTCCGATAGGACAACACCATTTGGTGTTATTGATTTATTCTTTCGTAATCATTGTTACAAATTATAAATTATTATGCTATGATTAATACATGGGTTCATGACAATTTATTCACAATCAAATTTAACTCACTCATTCGAGTGGGTGTAACCGCCACAGTGACAGTGTTGTTAGACACCAACGCTGGCATACACCCACAAGAAAAAGAAACGTGAAGATTCTCAAAGTTAGCTACGCCAGTACATTAATGTGCTATACAGCACAGAACATCAAGTGGTATTTAAAAAATGAAGAGCGAGAACTGAAAATGCACCCCACCCCCGCCCTCCCCCAATTCCAGATAAGATATGGAATGCACTTAAACACCAAAGGCACGCAGACGAGCCGATGTCACCCGAGATGGATAATAAGGAGCCAAGCAGAACATAGCCGGAAGCAAAACCCAGGAAGCTGAGCACGAACCGGACACTCCCAGATATGCGCCACCAACAGCCCATATCCACCACAGGCTAATCCACCCATCTGTTATGCCACACGTGGGAACTTTACTTAGGCGGCATCTAATACAAGGACGTTAAGGTTAGGGACCTCCTAACTGGGATGCAGAACTAATTATTCAGCTCAGGGGAGGTGGCCGTATATACTTCCAAAAGGCATCAGATTTCCAACGGCCCATCATGCGGATCTACGCATCTGAGAATCCCCTAGCTGCCGCCAGGGTAGCTGCCTCAATCCGAAAACTATGGCCCTTGTAAATTCCAGTATCTAAACGACAAAAACGTAGCACCATAGTAAACATTCTGTCAAAGTTAAATTGCGTTATCGGATCCCCAGAACAGGAAAGAAACAAGGGGCCTGCTAAAGAACCCCGTAACGCCAGATATGATCTCAGTAGAGAGACCGGACAGCAAATCTGGTTATGCTGCCTATGCAGTTTGATTGTATGCACACGACGTTGGGGATTATGTTTAAAGTAACGGAATGTGACAAAGGCTTCATTATCGCCAATTTTGACATCCTCATACTGCAGCACTTGCTGATGATTAGTTGAGGTAATGCAGAGCTCCCCGATGCGCGCAAATGCATAAAAGACCGTTGAAAAAATTGATTGTAGCAAGGCACTGGTGTGCACATTGGGTGTAAAATGTGGTACCGCCATGAGCATGCGAGTCAACAGAGACTCTGTGATGGGCATTCTGGTATCCATGGAAGGATGCAGATTTTGGTAGCCTGTCAACAGTTTCTTGACCACAAATTCCTCCGATGGATCTGGCCATCCATTAAGTTTGTACATAAAATTAACCCCCGAGAGGATGGATCTAACAGAAGCAATATTGTATCGCTGATTTAACAAATAACGAAAAGGCATATCGTAGTGGTGGGGAAAGTGGGTGAGGTTGGAAGACCATACTCTTGACAAAACCTCATTAGTGACTCCCAGGACCGCTTATAACTGGCCTACGAGGATGGGGAAAGTGACTGAGACAAGATATGATTCAAGGTTGCAGCAAGCTCTGTATGTCGAGGTCTTCTGGTATAGTCGTCGGCTAGCTGCTTGAACTCGTCCACCTGTAAGCGAGAAAGATAATCCGCTAAAATATTGTTCTTACCTGGCACATGCTCAGCCTTAGCGAAAATATTATACTTAAGTGTAATTAAAACCAGGCGACGGAGGAGACATAAGTGAACATCTTTGGATGTTTGTTTATTGATAATGGCAACCACAGCCTCGTTTTCCGAAAATAAGACGATTCGACGGTTACTGATTGAGGCACCCCACACTTCTAAGGCCAGTACGATAGGGTAAAGTTCTAAGGTTGCGATGTTCAACTGTCTTGCCTGCTCAGGCCATGGGGCATAAAACCAAGATTTACCAAAGATTGCGGCATGACCCAAAGTGGATGACGCATCAGTATAGAGGCTAAGCGTATCGGATGTGACCCATGACTCCTCTAAAAACAAAGTTCTACCATTGTAAGCCTGTAAAAATTGAAGCCAGAGGGTGAGGTCTGCCTTCTCCTGGGTAAGTCGTACACGATGATGGGGCTTTGCAACGCCTACAGTTAAATTAATCATTCGACAGAGGAAAACTCGGCCAGGTAGGACAACCGAAAAGGCCCACAATAGACTGCAGTTCACGGGGAGTAGCCTTCTTGGCACTCAAAAGGGCACCTATCTCTTGCTGACATTTAAACAGTTTGTCCCATTTGGATGGTATCCAATTCAATGCCAAGAAATTCAATCACTTGGGAAGGGCCAACCGTTTTTTCGACTGCCATAGGAACACCCAAAAGCTCACATAAACCCAGGAACAGTTTAAGAGAAGCAGCGCATGCGCAGTGGGTGGAGGTTAAAATGAGAAAATCGTCCAAAACATGAACCATATATAGGATAATTAAATTTATGAACTGCAATCTATTGTAGGGCAGAACTGAAACATTCGAAGATTCTACAAGATGTGGAACACAACATTGGCAAACATTTATCAAAAAAGAAGCTGTCACGCCACCGGAATCCTAGTAAGTGCCGATCTGATGGGTGAATAACGACCAGCCGAAAAGCAGATTTGATGTCCGTTTTTGCTAACAAAACAACGCGGACCTAATGCTTGGATGATGTGTATGGCATCCTGAACTGTACAATACTGCACTGAAGCTAGGTCATAGGGTATGGCGTCATTGAAGTGACGGGTCGTACTGTTTCAATGAACAAAATTGTCGATCGTAATATAACCAGTTGGCTTTATCATCGGCCAAGGACCGAATGAGAGACTGGTATTTCAACAGAGAAACAACCTTTTCTGGACTTCTGCGAACATACACAGTGATAAAAATCTCAAAATCAGATTGCCACTGGGAAATGTTTGCAATCTGCTTTGGAGGTTTTGGTATACACTGCAAAGCTGGTGATGAGGCATCAGGCAATCCCACTGTCAAAGTGTATTCCATTGTCTCTGCATTCTGGGGAAGGAGAGTCGCCAACTCAATAAACTCTTCAGCCCATATCTTCTGCTTAAGGCTAGGGCTGACCATACCATCCAAGAGAACGGAGGCAGAAACAAAATTAGCAACAGAGTAATTGGAAGATGAAGGTGTGGGTGGCCACCTGAATGGAGTGGCCGACCCCATGTTGGGGGTGGGAATGGGCAACTCCCCTAAACCTAAAACCGGGGTGGGTGCTGGAACACCCCCAGGTAACAATGTCTGAACCTCACCTACAGTGCGGTTAATAACAGGATTGTTCATGCTCTGTGAGAAGGACCTCGCTTCTTGCACCCTGACTTCCTGCGCTCTCAGCTGGTTGTCTCTTGCAATTGGTCAATTAAGGCCTGCTTCGAAGTTGACGGAAGAGCATCAGAGTTCTGAGTAGGACCAGTAAATAAGCTGGTGGAAATGTCCATGCATGGAATGGCCCGATGTGTGGATGTGTTTAACAACCCTGGAATCGACTGAGGGACCGGGCCACTAAATGAATGAAAGTCCTGGCTCACAGGTGCAGAAACTGATGAAGATGCAGTCACTGGTAGACCTTGCAGTGTTGACGGCATTGTAAATTGAGTGTTCAATGGAACTGTTGATGAGATAGTGACTGGTAGACCCTGAAGTGCTGACGGCATCATAAATTGCTAGTTCAACGGAACCGACTGTACAGTTTGAGAAACTGTTGAAGATGCAGTCACTGGTAGACTTTGCAGTGTTGATGGCATTGTAAATTGAGTGTTCAATGGAACCGACGGTGTGTGACCCTGGGTCACATCAGGTGGGTTTAATAACTGAATAGAGTCACTGGGTTGCACACCTCCTGTCACTTGGTTGGAATTAGTAGTAACTGTCACTGCTGAAGCTTCGCGACGTGCACGTCTTAATGGTCTCTGTGACTCTGCTAAAGAAGTTTGAATGTCATATACTGGCACCGGTACCGACACAGTGGCACTGCTCCCTGGTATAGCAAATAAATGGGAAAAACCATCAGTAAGCCCCGGAACAACACCGGTGGCAACAGTCCTTTGAACATCAGCAGGTGAGGGAACTGCCGCCGCTGACCTCCTCTTCCTTCTGATGTTAGGCATCCTGAAACTTGTAAACAGAAATTAGTAACCGGTCAGAAAGAATAATGATGAATAGACCCCAGGAAAAGATAACACCCTTACAGGGAGAGAGGAGTCACAGAGTGCTTTGGTCACAGAAGACTACAAAGCACTGCTAATACTGTACTGAGGCAGTTGGGAAAGTCCCATGCTGCAAACACCCTTACACGGAGAGAGGAGTCACAGAGTACTTTGGATCACAGAAGACTACAAAGCACTGCTAATACTGTACTGAGGCAGTTGGGAAAGTCCCATGCTGCAAACACCCTTACACGGAGAGAGGAGTCACGGAGTACTTTGGTCACAGAAGACTACAAAGCACTGCTAATACTGTACTGAGGCAGTTGGGAAAGTCCCATGCTGCAAACACCCTTACACGGAGAGAGGAGTCACGGAGTACTTTGGTCACAGAAGACCACAAAGCACTGCTAATACTGTACTGAGGCAGTTGGGAAAGTCCCATGCTGCAAACACCCTTACACGGAGAGAGGAGTCACGGAGTACTTTGGTCACAGAAGACTACAAAGCACTGCTAATACTGTACTGAGGCAGTTGGGAAAGTCCCATGCTGCAAACACCCTTACACGGAGAGAGGAGTCACGGAGTACTTTGGTCACAGAAGACTACAAAGCACTGCTAATACTGTACTGAGGCAGTTGGGAAAGTCCCATGCCACAACCCACACTACTAATAGCGGAAAAAAACAAAAAAAAATACAAAATTTTCGTGTCATTATTTTAATACCAGACCAGAATCAGTTAGCGGAAGTACATGTACAACGGAGCACCCAGCACGGAGGTGGGTAATACTAACGGGGTGGGTGAGGAAAATAAATGACGAAGCGGTCAATTCAAACACCCTCGATCCCTCACCCACCACAATCACGGTACAGGCTAAACTGAAACTCCTCTCTACTACAGTGACCGAGCACCGCAAGGGTTAACAAATGAAGCCCACACGGGCCACAGTGGCCAAAAGCACATGGGGTGCTATGTATAGTTTGGTATTCATTTGTTAGGTTGTATAAATAAATAAAATTACAATGAGATAATCACCGGCGTAGGTCCTGACAACTCACAGAAAAACAAACGACAACGAAGATATATAAATAAATCGGTACGACAAACGACCAGAATGTCACGAGCTGAACGTAAACAGCTGATTAAATGGACTGAATAATAACGGCGAGCAAAACTGTACCGAATACGTACACGGTCCTGTGATGTTTGATGGCATAAATTGTGATTTTATATCGCTTTGGGTGAAGAGAAAACCTAGCAACATTTGCTCGCATTTATAATTTATTCACCGATGACTTCTGGTAATTTTACATGAATAGTGTATCTACGTACACTCAGATTGCGTTCCTCGCAACTCGGACATTACATTCACTGTTTCATTTTTTTTGACAATGTTATCAGTTTAGTACATACAAAAGTGAAAATAAATGAAGTAGTCTATTCTCAAGTTTACTTAGTACTCTACTCAGTACTTGTACATGTGTGTACCTAATGGGTATAAAACAAGTTACTAAACACTTAAATTATTTCAGGAAGAGGTTGTTTACCTCACTTAGGCAGACAAGAGTTTTATTATGACTCTACAACACAATCTGCCTAGAAACTAAAAACTAAACAATAACTGATAGACCAGAGTGTTATTCTGACTTGGCATGATCTATTCTGTAAAATCACAATTTCAAACATAATCTTTAAGATATGAAGGTCAACGTCTGTCCCTAATAGGTCGAGGTGATGGTTTAAAATTGGATTCTATAGGAATAGTCTTTAAGTGGTCTTCATTTTCAAATTCAAACATATCTTCATGGTCTGATTGTTCATTCATTGAGGTGTCAATATCTTTTTCAGTATTAATTTGTTTGAAGTGGGAAGAATTTCTGGTGATTGTTTTACTGCCTATTTCTGCAGTAATTTGTGTTCAATTTTTCCTGGTGATTTTGTAAGGATTTGGGTTAAATGCTGTGGATAGTTTGTTTTTCTTTGGTGTCTTAACAAGAACAAGGTCACCTTTTTTCAAATTGGTAGTTTGTGCATTGTTTCTTTTATCTGTATTTTCTTTCATAATTGTTTTAGATTTGAAGTCATTCGTCACAATGTCTTTGCAGATATTTTCTTTTATGCTATATTCAGGTAATTTAGTTCGAATATTTCTTCCAAAAAGCACTTGTGCTGGAGGTAAGTTTGTAGAACTGTGAGGCGTTGCTTGGTAGTTTCTCAAAAATTTGAACAGCTCTTGTTTCCAATTTAAATGTTGAACTGTAGAAGCTTTTATTGTTTTTCCAATTGTTCTCATAAACCTTTCAGCCTCTCCATTGGCTTTAGGCCATAATGGGGTTATTCATCTGTGTGTAAAACTTAAGTATGAAGCAAAGTCTTGGAATTGTCTCCCTTGAAATGGAGGACCATTATCAGTTTTGAGGACTTCAGGAATACCAAATTGTGAGAAAATTTTATCTAATTTAGGCATTACAGTTTTTGCAGATAGTGAATGAATAACGTCTACTACAGGATATCAAGTGTGGTCATCTACTACAACTAGTAAATATTCACCGGTAGGTAATGGACCATAAAAATCAGCAGATAAGTGTGCCCATGGCTTGGAAGGCAAAACTGTCATATTTAAAGGTTCACTTTTAAAATTTGGTGTGGTTGCTAAACAGGGAATACATTCTTTGCATGCTTTTTCAACAAGTGCATTTATTCCAGGAAACCATATTTTTTCTCTTAATAATTGCTTAGTCTTTACAATGCCTTGATGGCCTTCATGTGCAATGCTGATCACTCTGTTTTGCAAAGTTGTAGGAATAACTAATCTTAAGTTACACAAAAGTACACTGCCATTTTCTGTTGGTGCTACTGTGAGTTCATCTCGAACCCTCAAGTAGTTTTGAACCATTTTGTTTGTAATGTCTTTCCAATTTCCATTTATAAGTCTATGTATAACTTCCTGTAAAGTTTCATCTGAATTTGTTTCAGTGGTTATTTCTTTCAAAGTCATTGCTTTTGGTACAATATTTGTCACTATAAAATTTAAATATTCTTCTGCAATTTTAGAATGTCTAAAATTGTTCTTGTTATTGTTTGGATGTCGCGACATATAGTCGGCTGGATTCCCTTTTCCAGTGCGATACTGAACAATAAAATCATATGGCTGGAGTCTCAATCTCAATCGTTCAATTCTTGCAGGTGGTCTACTCTTTGGATTATTAAAAATAGTTTCCAATGGCTTGTGATCTGTAACTAGGGTAAATGATGACCCATATAAGTAAAGATGGTAGTGCTCACATGCCCAAACAATGGCTAGAGCTTCTTTCTCTGTCTGGGAGTATTTCTTCTCAGTTTCCGATAGACTCTTGCTAGCATATGAAATAATTTTTCCATTTTGTGTAAGAATGGCCCCAAGGCCAACAGGACTAGCATCAACAATGAGTTCTGTGTGCTTTGTAGGATAAAAGTAAGTCATTGCTTCTGTTGACAATTTCCCTTTTAGTTCATCAAATGCATGTTGTTCAGATTCACCCCAATGCCATTTAACATCTTTGTGAGTTAAAATTCTTAATGGTGCCGTTGTTGTTGCGAAGTCAGGGATGAACCTTGAGACGTAATTTGCTAATCCCAATAGGCTTCGAACTTCAGCTTGGTTTGCTGGGGGTGTTGCTGCTTTTAGAGCTTCAATCTTCTTAGGATCTGCAGAAAGTCCATCTTTTGAAAATATATAGCCAAAAAATTCAATAGAGTCTTTGTTGAATTTGTGATGATAGTATTCGTACTATTTGATTTTATAAATTCAATAATAAAGACAACAGATTTAACGATGACTTGTTTATGTAATTGAGTGTGACGTTCGACTTTATCGAAACAGGGTTACACCGAACTCGATAATAACCGGAGTAGTGTGTTCCATTACTAAGGTGTATACACCACATAACAATATCATAACATCCTCCCTCTTATTTAAAGTTCTACACTGTAAGTTTAAATGAAGGAGGTAACCTATTAATTTCAAATTGGTCATGGAATTCTTGAAGTACATTGGAAATTAATATATTTTGTTGGGAATTTGGTAACTCGACCAGAACGAGTCTGTTAACCAGGTGGCTCTGATGAGTCAGATTCATGTGAATTGGTGCGCTCTGTGGAACGGATCAATTCACCGGGATCTGAAATATTTTCATCAAAGTTTTCTAAAACTTCTGTTTCGTTGGGGAAGTATTCATTTGTGGTACGAAGATGCACTCTATTTCTTCGATATGTTTGGCCTGCAGGTGTACGGACAAGGTAAGATCTTGGCTGAGGTAATTTCTCAATTATTACAGCTGGTTTCCAAATTTTACTTTTTAAGTCCAGCATTCGGACTGATTGACCATTGTCAAGTGGGGCAAGTGATTTGGTTCCAACATTATGAAACTGTTTTTGTTTAGACTGTTTTTCAACCAAATGATCATGAACATTTTTAACTTCTACAACATTTGGAGTTAACTGAATTTCTGAAGTAGGTACTACAGATCTTAACCTTCTACCCATCAATATTTGAGCAGGAGATACATTTAACCCTTCCATAGGAATATTTCTCATTTCCAATATAGACAAATAAGGATCTTTACCTGCATGTTTAGATTTTTTAAGTACACGCTTGACAGATTGAATAGTTTTTTCAACAAGGCCATTTGAGCGAGGGTAATGGGGACTGGATGTGACATGCTGAAAATTCCAGTCTTGGGAAAATTTAGCAAATTCTGCGCTGCTAAATTGTGGACCATTGTCACTCATGACGACTTCAGGAATTCCATGTCGACCAAAAAATGATTTCAGAGAAGTAATGACTTGACTACTTTTACTGTTCTGTGACAGTAATGCGGTTTCAAAGTATTTTGAAAAGTAGTCAACACATATGAGATAATTTTGCTGATTAAATGTGAATAGGTCTATGCCTACTTTCTGCCAGGGACGATCAGGCACACTATGTGTAATAAGGGGTTCATTGGTTTGTGATTTCTGAAATGTATTACACGATTCACATCGTGACACTATATCAGTAATTTGTGTATTCATTCCAGGCCAAAATAAAACGTCACGACCACGACGTTTTGAACGTTCAATCCCTTGATGACTGCTGTGAATTTTATCTAACATTTCTCTGCGAAGGGATGTAGGCACGATCAACCGTTCACTTCTCAGGAGTATACCATCTAAGTAGGAAATCTCTTCCTTACAATCATAGTATGGTCTAAGTTCAGCACAGACTGAAGATCTATCACTAGGCCAACCATCTAGAACAACTTCTCTTAGCTTTTGAAGTGTAGGGTCTTTAAGTGTTTCAGTCTTGAAACTTTGAAGTTTCTCGTTACTAACAGGTATGTTATTCAAGGTATGAACATTAAATTCGTCAGTCTCAGGTGGTGTCACTGGACGTGCAGCTCGACTTAAAGTGTCAGCAATCAATAGTTCACTACCAGCCTTATATTTAACAATAAGGTCATATTTCTGTATTTTAAGCATCATGCGCTGAATACGAGGTGGTGATGAAGATAACGGTTTTCGAAAGAGGCTTTCAAGCGGCTTATGGTCAGTTTCAACATTCACGGTTTTCCCATAAATATATTGATGGAACTTAGTACAGCCGAAAACAATGGCTAATAGTTCTTTTTCGATTTGTCCATAGTTTTGTTCAGATTTGTTCAAAGAACATGATGAATAAGCTACAGGCTTTTCATTCTGTAATAATGAAGCACCAAGACCGTCTTTAGACGCATCAACAGTAAGAGTTATCGGTTTCTCTACATCAAAATGTTGTAATACGGGAGAGTTTGTAACAAGTCTTTTTATATTGTCAAAACATTCTTCTTGTTCTCTTTCCCAATGCCATTCCACATCTTTCTCTAAAAGTATGCGTAGCGGCTTATTCACTGTTGATAAATTCGGTACAAATTTCGCGACATAATTTACCATGCCAAGCAGTCTTTGAACGTCTTGCTTACATGTCGGTGTAGGCATTTCAGTAATACCCTCAATATGTTCTTTAGTGGGGGAAATTCCATCTTTACCAACTTTATGTCCAAGATAGACAATCTTCTCCAAACCAATCTGACATTTGGTTTCTGATTTATTCAGTTTCAAATTGGACTGTTGCGCTCTATCTAATACGCGCCTGAGTCTGGTATTATGTTCTTCGATATTTTCTCCCCATACAATAATGTCGTCTACAACTACGTCAACACCTTCAATGTCATCGAATAACTGCGACAATGTACGTTGGAATATTTCGGGCGCTGAACAAATGCCAAATGCTAGGTGTTTAAATTTATAACGGTCCCAGGGTGTATTAAAGGTAAGTAATATAGAGCTCGGCCCGTCGACCTTAAGCTGCCAGAATCCTGACGAAGCATCTAACTTGCTGAATATTGTAGCACGTCCAAATTTACTGGTGACTTCATCAAGTGTTTTTGTAGGATGATACTCTCGCTTAACTGCTTTGTTCAAGTCTCTTGGATCAAGGCACACTCTAACCTTGTCACACTTTTCAACAATGACTATCGAATTCACCCAGTCCGTCGGTTCAGTAACGCGCTCAATAACATCAGCGTCGATCATTCTATCGAGTTCCATGCGCACTTTATCTTTTAATGCGAATGGTATGCGTCTCGGCGGATGCACCACAGGTTTTACTGAAGGATCTATTTCAATTTTGTGTTCACCTTCAAGACAACCTATGCCTTGAAAAACATCAGGATATTCTTCTAATATGTCGATCGGGTTTTCTGATTCTGACTGTACTGTTTTATTGATCGCATAAACACGCTGAACAAGATTGAGTTCGAGACAACTTTTCAAACCCAACACAGGAATAACATTTCCTTCCACAATATAAAACTCAGTAACAAAATACTTCCCTTTATGTGTAAGGACTATATCGGCCTTACCCATCGTACGGATATTATGGCCAGAATAGGACACTAGCTTGCACATTGATTTTGATTTCACGATTACATTACCGGATATTTTATCAAACACACTTTTCAGCAACACGTTACATTGCGCACCGGTATCAATCTTCAGTTTCGCAGATTTATCATTTAATTTTACATTCACGGACCAGTCGGCTTCATGCGTAGGCGTAGAATATACTGCACCGATGAAAAAACAATCTTCGTCATCTGTATCTAAGTCATGCGACTCGTGTACTGTATGTATACGTGGCTTACACTGGCTACTTTGTGGTTTAATTCGACACATATTGGAAAAATGATTCAGTTTTTTACATTTATGGCAAGATTTACCATAGGCAGGACATTGTTGGTTAAACTTGTGAGTCTTTCCACATTTACCACATGCACTAGTAGACACATACTTATCAGGACCATTTTTGTTAAGATTTTTATTTGGGTATTTTCTATTTGGTTTCTTCACAAAAGCTATTGTGGCTTCTTCTGTAGTTATTTGTTTTATTTGTGTTGTACTGGCTTCAGCAGCGCGGCAAATGTCAATAACTTTCTTTAATGATAGGTCACTCTCACGAAGTAATCTGGCTCTAACTGTATCTGAGATAATACCACAAACAATTCTGTCTCTAATCAATGAATCATTTAATTCACCAAATTCACAACTCTTTGACTTCACCCTTAAATCAGTGACAAATGCATCGACAGGTTCTCCCTCATTTTGGACTCTAGTATTAAAAATATGTCTCTCGTAGGTCACATTTTTGCGGGGGTTGCAATAATTTTCGAACCTCTGATAAATAGCATTCAATTCTTCCTTATCGTCTGGTTTTTCTCACTCGAAGGTATTATAGATTTCTACTGAGTCCGGACCAATAACATGTAAAAGAGTCATTGCCTTTATTTTTTCGGGCTTAGTCTGTATTCCAGAGGCAAACAAATAAATTTTGAAGGCTTGCTTGAATTTTCGCCAATTTTCTGCGAGATTCCAATCAAGGCCAAGGGCGATGGAGGCGGGAGTTGATCCATTACTATTTCTTTGTTTTCGTATATTAATTTATATTATTTCTTCTATTGCTTCTCATATATCTTCCTCCGTAAGTTCTTCCAAATATCTGACACCATGTGATGATAGTATTCGTACTATTTGATTTTATAAATTCAATAATAAAGACAACAGATTTAACGATGACTTGTTTATGTCATTGAGTGTGACGTTCGACTTTATCGAAACAGGGTTACACTGAACTCGATAATAACCGGAGTAGTGTGTTCCATTACTAAGGTGTATACACCACATAACAATATCATAACAGAATTCACACTTGCTCTTATTTAAAGTTATATTTTTCTCTTTCAGACGTTTAAATACATGTTTTGCCAAATACTATTATGTCGTCACTAATATTGAGCACTCCATCAAGCCCTTCGAGAGCCGAATTAACAATTGACTGGAACTTATCAGCAGCAGACGATATACTAAATATCAGTCGTTTATTGCGATATAAGCCAACATGTGTTGTAAAAGTTGTTATTTGTCGTGACTCTGGTGTAAGTTCAACTTGGTGATAACCAGCTGTCAAATCAAGTTTAGAAAACGTAGTTGCCCCATTCAGGTTTATAATTATGTCATCTATTGTTGGGGTTAAATGTCTTTCCCTTTTCACAGCCTCATTCGGAATACGCATATCAACACAAATTCTTATTTCTTCTTGATTTTTCAGTTTCGGTGCAACAACTATCGGTGACACCCCAGGTGTAGGTTCATCGTTTACTTTTTCAATTATGTCTGAGCTCACTTAGCATTGTAGTTCTTTTTCAACTTTCTTCCGTATGTGAAACGGTATTCTTCTGTGTTGTTGTACTGTTGGTTTCACACTATCATCAATATGTATTTGAGCTTGCACTCCTTTTATTTTCCCAATTCCTTCAAATATCTCTGGAAATTCATTGATTATATTATCCGTTGATGATGGCTGAACCACTCGAATGGTTGGTATGATGTTCAGATTAACTGCTGTATCATAACTTAATAAGAGCCATAATTGCCTTTAACAACATACACAATACTTTCAGTTTTTGTTTCATGTTCTTTGGAACGAATTATGGTTTCAAATGTTCCCAAAAGATCTATTTGTTCATTAGAACCGTATGGATATAACTTAGTGTGCGTGCAGTCCAACTTTGGTTTATGTAAACATTTGCGAATGTCTTTTCATCCACTATATTTACCGTTGCACCTGTGTCGACAATCATTTCAAGTGGAGTGTGTCCTATGTAAAGTGAAACTTTTGGTTGATGTTTTTTGCTGTTAACACTGAATAAATATTCGTCTTCTGTACTGGAGTCATTCTCCACAGTAAATACTTTGCTCTTAATTTTATGTTTAGCCAGACATGGACCATTAGTGTGAGGAAATGGACCATTACAGTGCCAACATGTTCTGTTTTTATTCCTCTGGAATGTATGTTTATTTTTAAATGAGCGTGTTTCAGTCTTCTGTTTAGCTTTAGGTGGTTTGCATGGATTTTCATGTGGAAATTGCTTGTCGCAATAGAAACATTTTTTACTTGGCTTTTTCTTTACAACCGGAGTAAACTTATTTCTCCTGATAAATTTTACAGTCTGTTCTGCAGCATTTTCAATTTTTGTGGCTTGTGTTTCGCTGATTTCTAGAGAACGAGCTAACTTTAGTAATCCATTCAAATCTAATGTGTCATGTCTCAATGCTCTTCGACGTAGTCGCGATGAATTACAAGACTGTATGATCTGTGACTTAATCTCCTTGTCAGTATTTGAGAATTCACATGTCTCTGATAGTTTTCTCAGTCGAGTATGATAAGTATCAATTTGCTCCCCGAGATCTTCTTTTGCTTGACGAAATCTGTAAATTTCAAACTCTGTGTTCTTCTTAGGCATAAAATAATTGTCTAATGCAGATGTCTAATGCAGATGTAGCTTCCACATATACATCACTCTTTTCTTCTTGTGAAGATTCAGTGGAGAACGTACTGAAAATTTCATATATATCTTCACCAGCATAATGTAGCATAAGAGCTTTTTTTCTTTCACTGTCAGTAACATTCATGGCAATAAGTAAATTATTTAAACGACTCTTCCACTTTTTCCATCGTGTCGCTGTACAACCATCAGCGTGTACATTAAAAGCAGGAAAGTTTGGTAATGCAGACATGGCTATAGTGCACGAGCTTATCCCTTCTCACTTTTGTTTTATCGAGCGTGGATTTGTTGGTGACCTAATTTCCAACCAACTTTTACGAACATTCATACACTGAGCACGATTGCTTAAAACAGTTCTCACGAGTATATAGTTCACTAAATATTATCTATTTTTCATCGTCGTCGCCATTTGTGATGTTTGATGGCATAAATTGTGATTTTATATCACTTTGGGTGAAGAGAAAACCTAGCAACATTTGCTCGCATTTATAATTTATTCACCGATGACTTCTGGGAATTTTACATTAATAGTGTATCTACGTACACTCAGATTGCGTTCCTCGCAACTCGGACATTACAGGTCCAATACCGGTGTGAACGAATAAGACAAGGCAAGCAAACTGGGAACAACAAATGACCAATCCCGGCGAGAAAGTGAATAAAATATGTCACGGGACGGAGTATCGTTGTCGGGCAAATGGTAATGTGTTAATAATTAAAAAAACGAAAGGGTATACATGCCAACAGGCACTTGACCTCTGCATGATCACTGACGATGGACCAATCAGTGAACGATCAAGAGACTCGCGTCTATACTGTGGAGGGAAACTGCCAAGAAAAACCACAATAAACAATGACGTCACATGGATGTGTACACAAAACAAATTCACGCTTCGGAATTATTGAAATGGATTGGGGGGAGGGGGGGAGGGTCCAGATTACTGACCGGCTGCCGGAGAGAGGGACTTTAAACCACTGATAATTGCAGAACGAATATTACCCCAAATGCACGCAAACCATTACTATTCAAATGAACTCCGTCGGAAAGCTTTCCACGAATAGAAGAAGCCAACCGTTTCTGACACCAGAAACGAACTGAAGCCGAAGAACCATGGAGATTTTGAGCCAAATCGGCGTTCAGCTCGTCCACCTTACAGCTGAACCGCTCGATATCGCCCACCTTAACAGAAAAGACCTTACCGGGACTCAGTAATTAAATACGAAATCGGTGAAGCACCTCAGATACAAAAATATGCTTTGCATGAACGCTGCCCTCTAAGAAAGATACGAAATTCTGCAGTGCATGACCGACCTCGCAAGGGCCATTGAGGACAGATCATTACCCCTGAGGACCAAAATGACAATATCAGGGGCGAATCAACAAAATTGACGCCTATGCGAATCAGAAAGTTTCTGAAAAGTCAGGCCACTAATACCAAAAAGCCGCACATCTACCTCAACAACCTTGGCATCCAAAGTTAAAGGTTTAACAAAACTGTGAGCAAACGGAGTACTCGCACCTGCAGTGTCAGGTAGTAAATAACTGGCAAAGCGAGTAACAAAACTACTGCCGAATATCAACACTTTAACGCCCATACCTTCGGTGCAGAGTTACACACGAAGTCCAAAGCAAATATTGAATGAAAATAAGATAAAATAAACAGAATTAAAACGATACTGACCTGGATAAATAGAATGAGCACTGAAGAACTTAATAGACATCTGGAAAATACTGTTCACAGTTTGCTGGAAACGAAGTGAGTGAAGAGTGGATGCTATCTTTTCACACCTTCTGCTGAACGCGTAACCTGATTGGTTGAAACAATAGCTCTGCTAATTTCAGCGCCCTCTCTTACCATTAATGGAATTGGTAATTACCAACAAGCATTGTTATGAGTAACACTAATAATTGTAAGCGCCCTCTGACAGGTGATTACAGGTGAATGTGATACACTTTAATTAAGAACCCAGTCAGAGTGTTAACACACAAGGACTGCCAGCATAAATATTTTTACTAGTAAAACAACTTACTATGTGAATTGAAGGATGTCATATTCTAAAGTAACGAAATCATTGGGTCGAAATTTAAAAGGTAGCTTGTCTCCTATCATTTTAGATCAGTCTATTTGCAACTTTACGAGGTCTCTGATCATGGCTTTGATTATTCTGCGTAAAAACATAATCTGCATTTTCACCCTGTGGATCATTTATATTATGAACAGGTGACGCATTCAAAACATGAGCATGTTTAGTATTATTTGATCGACGTCTAGAATTCCAAGGCTACCTGCTTGAAAATTTTTGGTGCGGACTACTAGGATGATTTGAATTCTTAGCACAACTTTTCATGTGACACACTGAAGAAAAATGATTTGGTTTGCCACGAAAATGACACTGTTTCCCTTTAGCGGGGCACTGTTCCGCATGAGGATACACTCCTCCACAGAAGTAGCATTTCTTAGAATCTTTAGAGTTTTGGCCACCTTTTGGCAGTCTTGCAGACACAAGTTTATTGACCGAATGTGTTTCCGGTGGTTTTGAGTGTTCAATTTCAGCTGCTTGCAGTTCTGACTGCTCAAAGGAGAGTGCTAAACTTAATAACTCTTCAAGTGATATATCTCGACGTAAAGCCTGACGGCGCAATTTAGTTGATTTGGTACCAAAAATTATTTGGGAGGTGATTTCCTCATCTACTTTAGCAAATTCACAGTTTTTCGCCAATTGCTTTAAACGTGTATAATATGTGTCAGTGGATTCTTCACTATTTTGAGAAGCTTGACGAAATTTGTATCTTTCAAAATTCAAGTTCTTTTTGGGTGCAAAATAGGCAGTTAATGCGTCTACACAATCTTGATAAACATCACCCCCTGACACTGCGTCAGTTTCACTTCCCACGGACGAAGGATTTTGAGCATTTAAAGTTTCGTAAATGTCATAAACACCAGGACCAGCGAATTACATGACTGTTATCGTCAATCAATGCAAATCATCATCATTTTATGAAGTGGCCCATGTCAAAGGCAGACATGTTAACTCTCCCGGAATGCCCGGGATTCTCCCGGAATTAGCTATCCCCTCCCGCCCGGAAGTCAATTTGGACCAAAAATCTCCCGGAAAGTCGACATACCAGACAAAAACTGAATCCACCAGCTTTTGTTTACAAATACAAAAGCATGTGCTCTACTCTCAATGGCAAGGTCATTAAGTTTGTGTGAAACGTCACCACTTACGTAAGAACTGATGACCAATTCTCATTTCTGTCAATGGCCGTGTTGTGATTATTGCAACACGTTTGACAGGCGGATTAAATGAATTTGAGATGCAGGATAATTGCTGAAATTGATTATATATTAAAGGCACACCTTTGCTTGTATACAGGTAGCAGTCAAATCGAAAAATAAATTCCATACGTATAAAATCTTGTCCAATCGAAAAATGAGCAAAAATACGCACAAATTTATTGTGCATTTTGGATTTCACTTTCAGATAATTATAGCCAATTTTGGAGACAAACGGCTCAAACATATGAGTTGCTGTAATTTTCAATATATTGGGAAAAATTTCCGATTCGCAATTTTATAAAGCAGGCTGTGAAAAAAATTATGTTTTTGGTGAAAAAAATCTCTAAAAAGTTGGTAATTTACGGCACTTGCACGTTTTTTCATTCGTAGTGATAAATGGACAACAAAATATCCCCGAGATGTTTCGTCGTGGGCTGGCTGTGGCATAATTTTCACGTTTCACTGAAAAATGATCACCCCATTCCAAATCCCCTTCGTAAATGACCAACTACTTCCAGTGAGTAACCGGTGTGGTTAGGTGGGGCGCTGGGCTTTGGAAGATCGAATTACCACAACAACTGGGCTCTGGGGTGTGCCTAAGCACCACAGATCGTCGCAGGTTACCGCAGGTCGCCGCAAGTACCCATAATTACCCAAATGGATCCAAAACTTTCAACACAGCACCATAACTGATATAGTGCTGAAATGGTCGAAAATATCTCCAAACATTTTGTACATAAAACCACTGAAATATGGATGTCATTGGAACAAGATCAGATATTGGCACATGACCACATCCATATTTCTGATTTCTGTTTTTCTCTATATTTTTATGGTTTGGCTTTTGAAAGGACAAATTGTTCAAATAAAACACATTAGGGTGGAATGTTTAATGTATGTGTGTTTGAGGGGGGGGGGGGGGGGGGGGGGGTAACACGGAAATTATTGATGTGCTGCCCACGTGCAAAAATCTCACTGACAAGCATCCGAGTCTCACTGGGAGCTCATCAAAATCTCACTGACAGTCACCTCCAGAGGTTAACAGGTCTGGGTCACTCACCACCAGTTAGTAGAACGTTGACGTATGTTCCTTTGATGTATTGTTGTTGGGCTGTTTCCTGTTATGTGTGTGTGTGTGGGGGGGAGGGGGTATTTGGTATTAATTTATATTTAAAATTGATCGATCCACACATGGTTTCTACGTGCAAAAAAAAATCTCCCTGAAAATCATGTCATCTCCTTGAAAATTTTCTTCAATCTCCCTGAAAAAAATTTTGGGAGGTTAACATGTCTGATTGAAGGGTACACATCGGAGTTTCTGTGCCACAGGTTGGACAGACGGATCTATGTGTAATTTAACTTTTGCTGATTTGTTGAGATATTTCAGCTACATGTGGTAATTTAGTAGCCGAAATTTCAAGAGGATGTTTCGGAGCATAAACACGATGACCAAATCAATTTTCAATTGTATTTTTTGTTGATTCCAATAAATGCTTAATTTCACAATCATTTTCAGCAATCGTAAGTTCAAGAAGTAACAAAAATCGGTGTGTTTTGTCGGAAAGAGCCATCCCCTTACGGTAATTGCAGATCAATGGCCACGACACCAAAATGTAACCATCGAGGCAGCCATTACCCTAAACAGTAGCTCCCCAGATTCTCGATCTATTAGGCTACAAACACAAAAACACTAATTTAACCCAGCATTTATATTTATTTACGATAATACATCAGATAATGATCAAATGTGTTTATTTTAATTTGCTTCACAGCTTTCTCAGTACCAAGATATGCTGGATGAACATTGCGCAGTTTTTGCTTAAAAGTGTATTTTGGGCAATGAAATCTCGAGTCCCACAAAATCGCGAACTTCTCATCTAAATATATGTATTTTTACAGAAACATGAAAGAGGGAGATTGGGAGGTCAGACCTGCCAATCTATTCAACAAGTGAGCACACCAACTTGAATTCCAATTTCTCCCTTGAAGACCAAGAAGCTATCTCCTATATACTCTTTTCTACATGAACAGTCCATGTGAAGTAATGTAGATTGCCCAAGTACCGGTAACCAAAGCAGCAAATGACTTTCGTTGTTTAATACACTGCAATTATTGTCATGCATGCAGGGACCGATCAGGACTATTTAAAATACACTCTAGCCTCGGAGCCTATTTTTTCAATTCATGCGCCAGATTTCAATTTACGGAGTCACACTGCTGTTTGTAACACACACTGCAAGTATGTAATAGCTCTCATTATTTTCATTTAGTACACTATAGCAAACATTAATCTTCACTATTTAGGCAGCCAAGACTTGATCAGAAACCACAGTGAAGATTAATGCTTGGTAATTAAGCCTTGAAGTATTAACTTAAGCACTCTACAACAATGATAAATGATAATCATATATATAATATTTGTAAGAGTGTCTCTCTCGATTATCCATCAAAAGAATATCAAAATATGATCTGAGAAGTTACGCGCCAACTGAGAAGCCTATTTCTGAGATTTAAGAGCCAGGTCCTGATGTTTCAGAACCAAATACGCACTGGCGCATGTCCAAGTCGGTCCCTGTGCATGAAAACTTAAGAGAAATGTTTCAGTACGGCGTCACGTGTTTCCAGTAAGAAACATCAATACAGTAGTTTAAGGTTACTGATAAGTAAATTCATATTTTATGTGTATTTTGACCGGAATAAATATCAATTTATGGGTAAAACACACTGAATAAAGAACTGCAAATTATGATTAATCATTCAAAGGTCACTCAAATTTTTTTCGTAACTTGAAGCTTTACATCAGCCGTGAACCCTTTGTTCATGTAATTATCAATATAAATGTGTCTAATGTTCATTTATCCTATATACCATCCTGATCGCCACTTTCATGCATTGCTTTGAATTGTATTTTGAAGAAATCAGTATTACGAGTCACTTGAAAACAATGTGCTTTATTCGGAAATTAACCGGAAGTTTCCTAAACAACAAAAGATAACTGGGATCTGTAAATGGATACAGCAGCATACAATAAATTGCAGCATAGCTGAAACGTTAAAGAGTCAAACCATTACAAGTCTTTTGTACCCCTAAATATGTCATGCTGTATTATAAGACACTACAAGCTTAATCAATATTTTTGTTTGACTTCTATTTGCTTGTCACTCATGTCTCAACTTCATTTATTTACTTATTTGGATTTAACAACACTTTCAACAGCCAGTGTCATCTTGTGTCGGATTCAGCTTCATTTCAGCCAGGCTGACATGAAGAGAAGGCATAACATGACCTTCCACTTTCAATCCATCTATGGATTTGGGCACCTTAATTTCCCAATTTGATGGACAATAGGGCAGTGCACAGAGCTGAATTTAAACACACTTTTCCCCAGCTGTTCATTCTAATCAAATAAAAGTTGCAGTACCTCTTTTCAACAGAACATTATTAACTTGTATACAATTAAACTATATAAGTCGCCAATAAAGAGTGAAACAAATACATAGAACTGCGATGTCGCAAGTGCCATATCAATTAACCCATTTACACGAGTGTGTCATTCTGTATTTATTACATGCCTTCATGTCTATAAATGCAGTTATTAGAAGTACACTCGGCATTTTCATTTGACAACCCGTCTCCTGAGGTCCAATATGTTCTATGTGCCAGTAGGCACATAGAACATATTGGAACTCAGGGGACGAGATTTGCGAGGGGAACCTGTGTTACTATTTTTAGCTATCGCTAGCAATTCAAATTGTAATTCTGGCCCAAGTTATAGAAAATTCCAGTGAACTTTTGCTTCTATTTAGAAATAGTCCAACGATTTCCATTCCGCACACATTCTTTTGCTTCTATTTAGAAATAGTCCAATGATTTCCATTCCGCACACATTCTCATTTTCCGCATGATTTTATGTTGCTGTAGTTGGGAGATTTCATAGAACAGGCATGTAATAAATACAATATACCCCATGTTTTCATCAATTTTATTATTTTCCACCTGGGAGTTGCTTTCTGCTGTGTACACAAAGGAAGGAATAAGGTCTTTGTAATCACCAGATGGAACTTTCTTTAAAAGATGTTAGGTTGATACTTCTTGTCTATATTTCATAAACAAGTATAGACAACCTAAGAAAGAGCAGACTGCAGCGATAGCTGATGACAGGGCTAAGTTACCTCTCTGATCAAAAAAGAAGAATTACTGAAAATTTCTCCTTCAGGAAGGGGTCCTAAAAGAGTATGAAAGATAGTGGCATCTTTCTTTGCTGCTTTGGAAATCTTTTGTAAACTTAAATGGACTTTTTGATCTGCTGCCAAAAAGGATGAAGCCAAATGGTTGCATATTTTAAATGGAGGTATTGATATAGGAACTGGTTGTGGAAACAACTGTCCACCTCTCTGTTGGTCATAAATATCTTGAGTGAAAAAAGCTTGAATCACAGCCAATTTCATTGGATGGGACTCTCCAAGATTTCCAAGGTAAAATTATTACTTTTATTTAATCGAGGCGGCAAGTACAAGTGTTGTGTGGAAATTGAACATAAACATGGAACTCCTAACATACAAAAGTCATAACCTTGTACCATTTTCTGCTAACTAGGACAGTCAATGGCAAGAAGTGGGCTTTTATATATTAAAACTGAACTTGGTAAAAGTTCTAAAAATGATGGCTTTAAGGTGTCCAAAGCAAAACGGAAGTTGCACGTGTTAGGTTATGTTGTGGATTTGGGGACATGAATTAGATGTGTTTGAACTAGGAGAAAACAATCAGAATCAGACAATATCCTCAGAAAGCATGGTTTATTTTACAAGTACTAAAACATAGATCGATAAGCAGGCCGTAAGCAGGCAGTCAAGAACTAAATAATGGAACATCCTTCTCTTTTTGAAGTTTGACGTTTACTTAAGTGGGTATTAGAAAAGTCATTCAGACATGAAGGATTAATGAACATAATCATTCAGATATGCAGGACTTTTACAAACTCTTTGAGAGTGCCTGCCTGAGTCATTTGACTCAATTTGGTGGGACTCAGTTCCACGAGACTGAGGTACAAATGTGTCAGTAGACTCATTTTCCAAATTCTGAGGGGTTGGAATGTAATAATCTTCCATATTGGCATGTGGTTCATTTGTGTGACATAAATGTTCATGATTATGTCTATACACACCATTAGGGCTTTCAATCTCATTTGAACATATATCAAGTCTTTCACGAACCATACCCTTTTCCCACTGATGATTGCCTTTGTTGAAGGGCTTCATGCTAACTACATGATATTTAGAAAGAGGAGGTAAGTTGGCTGCTTGTTCCTGCTGCCTTAGTAACAGTTTGGAATGTTCACTATTACAGATTTCTGATATTGGCTTCAATAGACTTGATGTCATGGGTATTAACATATGTGTACATCTATTCATAAGGCATTGAGGTGGACTAGTTCCAATACCTTCAGCAGGAGTGTTATGATGTGCCAATAAAGCAAGAAATTGGCTTTGTTTTGCATCTTAAACCTTGCATAAGAGGTTTCGGGCAGTTTTAACTGCTAATTCAGCTTTACAGTTTGCATTCTGGTGATGTAGGATGTTCAAAGTAGCATGTTTTAGAGAATTGCTCAAACTGTTTCGACACAAATTGAGGACCATAGTCAGAGATTACTTGCTGCAGTATTCCATAACTTTTTAATCACTGCCTTACTTGTTGTATCTGCCTGAAATTTATCAATTTCCCAAAAGTTACTGTAGTAGTCAACAGTTCTGAGAAAGTTTTCACCATTTAATTAAAATAGGTCGGCTCCAACTTTGACCCACTGATGTTCAGGGATACCATGGCTCATTAGAGATTCTTTTGTCAGAGAGATTTCAAATTTTCTACAAGTTTCCCAAGACTATAATTATCCCTGATCGGGTGGGTGTGAGATGGGGAAATCTCACCTGAGGGTGAGATTTCCCCATCTCACACCCACCCCAATAAAGGATAATTCCCCCCCTCCCCCCTCAAAACACTCCGACATCATCAAAAGTAATCCAGGGTCCCTTGCAGCTATATCGAACAATTTTGTTGTCCATTTCTGAAATAACTGATTTGCTTATAGGAAAGAGCACACAGAAGTTCTGTATATACCACAGGTATATACCAAGACATTGAGTCCCAATGCCAACAAGACAGGATTTAAAGATTTGTAGCGAAATGAACATTGACACATTCCGATGACATCAGTCGGATGCATGCATCAATTGATCAATGGAAATTCTTCACAGCCATTTGACATTATTTGCTTTCCATATTTATGTTCCTTCAATTGTCTATCGAAACTTCCTATCATGCCTCGAAGGTAACTTTGCTCATACTCCCAGTCGTCCTCTGTGCGGACATTCATTATGAATTCTGCAATCTTTACAATGGGAATTTTGTGCAACTCTATCCACTCATAATGGCGTTCACCTAAAAATTCATATAAAAGGGTCAAGTGCCCTTTGGTTTTGCAGTCTGTGTTTTTATTTCTATTTTCTTCGGCAAACATTCATCTGCTAATATTTCCAAAACGTGACGCCATGTTGTTTGTTTACAGAAGAATGTGCGATGATTAAATAGTCCACTCATTAAATATGCTAATAAGCTGGTCATGTGAGGTAGATATCTATCTCACATGGTCTTCTCACATGAGACACGCATGTCTTGCATAGGAAGAGGGAGGAGATATGTCTCAAGTCAGAAATCATATTCGGCCAGAAAACGCACTGCGAGCACGATGTAAGCAACCATCAATACCAATGTGAGATGAGTGGTGTCTTTTCTTGATTTCAGTTCTAAGACTAGTAGGTATTATGATTCTTAGGACTTTGAACACATAAACATGGTTAGCTACCTGCCTATTCGCGATGAATGCGTAATCCAGATTCGCCAAGATACTCACAACGACAAAGTACTAATGCTTCTCACAAAAATTCTGTGTGACAAAAATGCAATTCCTGCTGAAATTGCTCCTTATTTCTCAGTGCAGGATGAAATAACTGTTCAGGATGGTATTGTTTTGAAGGGCCAGTGACAGATTGTCAGACGTAGGATTATCAAGTGCAGCACGTGAAAGCATATCAGCTAATAACAAGTACTTTCCTTTGACATATGAGAGTTGATATATTGTTGAATACACAACAGCATACTCTGCAGTCAATTAACCCTTAAGTCCTCAGATTAATTTTAAAGTATTTATGGCCTTTTTCTGTTTACATAGTTATTGATGACTTGGCAGTGGTTCTACATCACTGCTGGCTGCCTGTACCGGCAGCCAGCAGTGATGTAGAACCACTGCCAGGGAAAATTCAGTCTACACACAAGAGTAATAAAAAGATTACACAAGGGAGCACCTGCTTCAATGCAATATAAAAGTGGCGGTTTGGGGCTATATGGGGGCTTAAGGGTTAAGTGCATTTTTAAGAGTTTATCGTGACTAGATATTTATTGATATTTATTTATTGATGTTTAAGGTCACATATTTATGCACAATGGCTAATCATGACCGTGACAGTTTTACGGGTGGAGGAAGCCGGAGTACCCGGAGAGAACCACCGAGCAACGACGAGCAGCTGCCAGCTCCCCAACATCGTAACTCCGCACTGCGGCACAGGTAGGGTTAGATTGGTTGAAGACATGCGTACCATCGACGTGCAGTACGCCTTAGTACACGGCGTCATCGTGCCCCCACATGGGCAATGGGGGTGAAGTGTCTTGCCCAAGGACACAACGCGGTTGCCGCAGATGGGATTCGAACCGAGGACCTCTCGGCTTGCAGCCTGCACCTCTACCTACTGAGCCACCGCGCCCCCATCGTGACTAGAGGTTGATGATGAGTTTGTACACTACTGAATCTTCCATATGTAAACTGATGAAAACTTTATTAGTGAAAACACAATGGCCAACATCTCTTTTTCAGTTTGCACATAACGTTTCAGTGTCAGTAAGTGTGTGACTTGTGTAGGCAGTCGGTTGCCCTTTCTTGAAGTAGAACAGCTCCTAAGCCAGTTGAGCTGGCATCACACTGAATAGTAAGAGCCTCTTTAGGAACATAGTAGAGTAGAACAAGTGCTTACGAAACTAGAGTTGTCATTTCATTAAATGCACTATCATGTTGTTCATTCCGGCAGAAAGGTGCATCTGTACACATGAGATGTCGAATGGGCTCCATTACATTAGATAAATGTGGCAAGAATTTTGCGAGATAGTTAATTGTACCATTTAATCGTTGAACACAAGCCAGAAAATAAGCAGACTGTCATCTGCAAAATGAGGTCCCCAGAGGGTGAATTTAGTGATGCTAACCTGCACATCAGGATAGCATCACTAACTATACCCTCTGTGAGCCTCAGCCTCAATCAGGGTCTCAAAACTAAACTGAAAGAGGTACTCAGAGGATAAATTGGCCCACTGTATGGGATGGCATCATCAAATTCACATTTTGGGGACCTCGTTCTGCAAAGGTCAGACTGCTTATTTTCAGGCCTGGTTGAACACCTCACATGTATCCACTGGCTGTTTCATCTTCATGATGGATTTTACTTTAGCAGGATCTGAAATCTGCTTTTGACAACTTATCTAGAACCAACTCAAGTCTACTGTTATGGTCCTTATCATCTTTGGCAAACACAAGGATGTCATCCATATACAAATTACCTCTGAAAGTCTTTCCAAAATTTGGGAAACTCTCCTTTGGAAATGTTCAGGTGCCGCCAACACCCCAAAAGGGACTCTGTGGAAGTAGAACCTTCCAAATGGAGTTATAAATGTTGTCAGCAGTTTAGATTTTAACAATAACTGTATTTGATAAAAAACACAGTTTGCATCTAATTTGGAGAAGACAGCTGCATTCTGAATTTGTCCTAACGAATGCTCTACCATTGGAAGAGTGTACTTCTCAACTGAAATATTCTTATTTAATTCTGTGAAATCTACACATAACCTGACTTCTCCACTTTCCTTTGGGACAACCACTAGTGGTGAACACCAATCAGTGGGTTTCTCTGTAGGTGAAACAACTCCCACATCTTGTAACCAATTCAATTCATCTTTTACCTTATCAAACAGTGGCCACCCCTATTAAAACGGCTCTAAGCCAGGCTGTGCGAGTTTGTCCCCTCCATTTGCTTTGGGCTGGCTACGCCACTGCGACCTTACTAGGCCCATGTAATTTTTTGTTAGCTGGACATAATGTTATATGTTTGTTCACATCAATTTTATGGAAACCAGCATCAGTAATCATGGAAACGTCTGTGCCAGTGTCAATTCTGAATACAATAGTTGTTTTGTTGACATCGAATATAATCATCCTTTGCACGTTTGCAGGAATTATCCATTCCAAGAAAGGCATTCTCTGGTGTGGGGGCGCGGTGGCTCAGTTGGTAGAGGTGTTGGCTGCAAGCCGAGAGGTCCTCGGTTCGAATCCCACCTGCGGCAACCGCGTTGTGTCCTTGGGCAAGACACTTCACCCCGATTGCCTCCATGGGGGCACGATGACGCTGTGTACTGAGGCGTACTGCACGTCACCGGTGCGCATGTCTTCAACCAATCTAACCCTGCCTGTGCTGCGGTGCAGAGTTCAGAGTTACGATGTTGGAGAGCTGACAGCTGCTCGTCGTTGCTCGGTGGTTCCCTCCGGGTACTCCGGCTTCCTCCACCCGTAAAACTGTCACGGTCACGATTAGCCATTGTGCATAAGTATGTGACCTTAAACACCAATAAATATATAAATATATATATTCTCTGGTGTGTCATCATCAGATATCACCCATACTAGAGTTTTCAGCATTTTGGGAAATGTCCCTTCCTGTTACATTTTCTGCAAACGACAGTTCATGCTGGACAAAACTTCAGCTCATGTTTATCATTTCTGCATCTGTAGCATTTATGCTTATTCAGTTCTGATTTCTACTTTTAGAATGAAAGGGATGCTTGTTTCTTGGACAGAAACTGCTTTTCCGGGGATATGATTTCACTTGATTCACCCCTCGTAATTTGGTAGGATGTTCATGGAAATTTGTATGCAACAGTTCTTCCTTTTGTTTAACTGCTTCGGATTGGCAAGCCATATCTGTAGCTTTTTTGTATGTAAGTTTTGGGTCTGACTAATGACTATATAACCTTTCTGATGATCTAATATCCTTAAGGCCCACAGCATAAATTTTTCCCTGAGTTTGCCAAAATTACAATGTTCTGACAAGGTGTGGTGTGCTGTAATGAGTCAGAGGATTCAGGATTCACCAGTACTCTGGGTTTAAATTTTGCTCTTTCAAAAATTAAATTTTTTCGTACCACAAAATGTGACTGGTACAAGGCACATAGAACACATTGGAACTCAGGGGACGAAATAGTAACATGGGTTGCCCCCCGCAAATTTGGTTGGCGATAAAATATGTTCTTTGTAGAGATGGGCGGTATTGGAATTTTGAGTTCGGTATCGGTTTCGGTATTTTTGTGTGGGCATACGACGGTATCGGTTCGGTATTCGGTATGTCACTTCATATTCACTGATAGTATCAAAGAGGAATCCATGTCAGAAAAATACAGAAAAGTTGTTCTTGTATCATTCTTTCACAGTGCTACACATGCCACTGTTAATGGGCTCAGCATTGTCATTCTTTTGTCAACACAGATCATATCTACAGAAATTTGGTGACTTGTTAAAATCATCTGGTCAGTGATTTCTAGCCAAGTCTTGGCTGCCTGTTAAGGCAGCCAAGATTTGGCAAGAAATCACTGCTAAGCAACTGGACATGTACAGATCATAGACTATTGATAATTTAGTGCAACGGCCCAGGCCCTTAAGGCTTAACAAAACTGAAAAATAAAATCAGTCACTTCTTTCATGAAAATGAACACTTCAACTGCTATCAATCCTCATCAAGGCCTTATAAATAGCGAATGCACAGGGAAAATTGAAAATACCATTGGTTTCGGTATTCAAAGATTGGGTCGGTTCGGTTTTTCGGTGTCCCCATGATATCGGTATCGGTTCGGTTTTTCGGTATATTGCCCATCTCTAGTTCTTTGCGTTGATAGTTGTAAAATGAATTGCTGAATGTCCTTCTAATAATTGTTTTTATAGCCATGAAGGCATGTAATAAACACAGAACAACACACGTGTGAATGATTAATTGGTACGGCACTTGTGCTATCGCGGAAGGATAAAACTCAAGATTGTTTCATTCTAACTGAATCATACATTCTATCCTTCTGCGCTGGCACTAGTGCCATATAGATTAACCCATTCACGCATGTGTGTCATTCTATGTATTTATTGATCAATGAGACCTACACAATCTTAATGTACAAAATGTGAATCAACCTCAAATTCATCCACAGCTACCTAATATTTCTTTTGTTCTCTGTCATGAAAACAAGCCCTATAAAATCACACCAAGTACGGTTTTGATGAGAACAGCTCAGTAAAACAGTACCAATATCTGGATATTGGGACGGTTTTGAAACAGTCCCAATAACTAGATATTTGTACGATTGTCACGGTACTGTAATCATAACCATTCAAAAGGAAAGATGCTGTAAAGGAGGTGTGAAAAACTTTCTAACACATGAATTATTGACAAGCTTTTCTCGACAGAGGTACTGAATTGAGTGTGCATCGTATCCAAATTATAATGTACTTTTTAATTTTTTGTTGCTTTTAATAAGCAACAGCCCTGGTAACCTAAAAAGGACTCCTGTGGAAACCTCGGAAGTGAAGCAGTGCTTGTTTGCTGTGGTAAACAAGTTCAGTTTTACTGGTAAAATAGGACCTGGTCACCAGTGCCCGGGGTAGAAGTCCCCTAAAATGGGCAGCATGGGTGTAAACAATTGGCTAAACTTGACTTTACTTTTTTTTGCAGTCACAATTAGCCATAGCTGCAGAAAAGTGACCTTAAACACCAGTAAATAAATAAATAACCTAAAAAAAAAAACCTTTTTCAAATATTAAGACGGCAATCAGGCACCACCACCCGCCACCCCTGAGGGAAAGCGAGCCTCTTCTTCAGATAAAAAAAAGAATTAGTCTTCCAAATGCTTTAAAAATGAACGATTATTAAATTTATCTGCTGCACTTTCGATGATGGATTGAGTAAGTGTTCCACCCTTGAGCTGAGACATTATATTAGTGGGAGAACAAATTACGTCATGATGTGAATTCACTTTGAAGCCACAGATCTGTTCACAATATCTGAACTTCTGATGCCTGTGATCACTTCAATAGACTTTCTAGCAAGCAAACAATGGGTTATGCCCATTTTGTTTTTCGGGGGTAGAGCAAGCAAAAAGTATTTTAAAATGTGGTTTTACTCGTGTCAAACTTTCTAAAATATAATTTTTTTGACTTTTGTTAACATTGAGGGGCTGTGGATTAAATCACATATATCACTATTTTGTGTACTATATGGGTAAATAATTGTACAGTTGTGCAGGTGTCCTCCAAAATATCTCCAGACACCTGCACAACTGTACAATTATTTACATATTTGTCTCCATTCAGAATAACCTTGCCCTTTATTAGAGAGATTCCTCGTTTCGACAAGGTAAAATAGTATAAGGAGAACTCTTTATGTACCTGTTACTACATGTATGGTCATCTCCAGACCCTGTAAGCTGAGAGGTCCTCGGTTTGAATCCCACCAGCGGCAACCGCCTTGTGTCCTTGGGCAAGAAACTTCACCCCCCATTGCCCACGTGGGTACACGGAGGCATTGTGCTCTAAGGCGTGCACTTGTCTTCAAACAATGCTAAGCCTGCTTGTGTGGAGTTAGTATGTTGGGGAGCTGACAGTTGCTCGCCATTGCTCAGTGGTTCTCTCCAGGTACTCCGGCTTCCTCCACCTGTAAAACTGTCATGGTCATGATTAGCCATTGTGCAGAAATATGTAACCTTAAACACCATTAACCCCCTGCATACTGATGTCAAAATATCTAAAGTTCAGGGTGCAAATATTTCCCATAATGCAACTAGAAATTTAACCAATGCAATCTTGTTTGACAGAGCTCAATGAGCTCTGTCAAACAAGATTGAATTGGTTAAATTCCCAGTTGCATTATGGGGAAATTGTTTACTTCAAATCTGGATATTTTGAGATCAGTGTGCAGGGGGTTAAATAAATAAATATCTCCACACCCATCCTGGTGGTTGGGAAAAATCAATGGCTGCTAAAAACAAACTAGTCACTTTCAAATTCGGAATGTCCCTCAGCATATCCTCATCCACATTCTCAATATCTTCACTCTTCCATCAAATGGCAAGGGCTGTGTCCACAGACACCCCAGACAGCTCAAAGAGTTTGGACAGGCACACCTGTTGATAAAAACTGGACTAGAAGACAAGGTGCTCTTAAAATGAATATCTGTGGGCGGGGTGTTATGCACATGGCTCTGTGACATGTTGTGACCAACAGAAAGGTACAGGTCGATGGGAAGAGGAAAACAGTAGAAAATGGTTATAAAAAAACAACAACAAAAAGTCCCGCAAGAAAGAAACTGCGGCGATGCCACACAGTGGCGGCGCCAGAAATTTTTTTGTGGGGGGGGGGGGGGGGGGGTGGCAGACTCCCATGAAGGGGGGCAAATACGTAAAGGATCATATCATTACTTTGTTATGAGGTAGTCCAAACTTGGACCCAAAGTCCGTAATATACTTTTTTGGTTTGGTACGTCCTGTGGACGTACCAAACCAAAAAATTATATTACGGACTTTGGGTCCAAGTTTTGACTAAATGTAATGGTAATTAGCGGTCCTCCTTTCAAAAAATCCTGGATCCGCGTCTGGTGGGTCTGTGCGTGAGAGAGAGAGAGAGAGAGAGAGGGGGAGAGGGGTGGGGGAGGGAGAGGGGAGGGAGGGGGAGAGAGAGAGGGAGGGAGGGGAGAGAGAGGGAGAGGGGGAGAGAGAGGGAGGGGGAGGTGACATGCGTCACTCATTTTAGTCCACTGGAGTCTGGACGGTGTCAAAAATAAACCATCCGACGACAAAATTAATGTAACTGAGGAACAACTTTAGGATTTTATCATAACTTTTATGTGAGATATTCATTTGTGGTATAAAACACTATACTGTACACACATGGTAACAATAGAAGATGTTGAATAACTAGAATCAAGCAAAAAACTAAGTCATGTTTCCACATTTTGATTCCTATAATTTCCTAATAAGGTTACTGAAAACTTACTTTCCAACAACTTAAATGATTAGACTGGGGCTAAAATAGAAAACTTTAAAACACAATCAACCATTGAAAGGTTCAATCTGAAAACGCCACTTATGCCAGCCCTTCCGTTTTAAAGCAATGCAAAAGTTAGTAAAAAGCTATAGATCATTAACTAAATGAATGAATTAAGCAACTAAAGCTATATTTCGTTCCTGAAAATTAAAATACAATATTTTCGTTCAATATCACCGATTTCTCAAACACTCGGCAGAAAAAAGCAATCGATCAGATTGAACAAAATTGTATACTTTTTGATTTTTAAATGCAAACTTACATGTAAAGGCTGAAGGACAGTGTTTAAAGTTCTAAACTAAGGCAATTCGCATATTTGGAAACTTTGCGACCATTCTGTTTACAACATCTTCCAGATCAATGTCTAGGGCCCTTTGTCTATGAACACTAATCACAACAAGACTTTTCAGTCAACGGTCTTCCATTGTTGTTCAAAGTGGGCATTTGATAAGTTTCAGCTTGCTGAATGTCCTTTCACAGCTCGCAGTACTCGCTGGGAGCGTAAGTGCAATCTGAAGACCGTGGAACAGTTCTGTGAAAGCCATACTCAGAGGTTTCAGAAAGTCAGCAAAATCTATCATGGAATCAAACTGTCGTTCATTCCTTTCTACTGTCCGTTTTGCTTGTCTCATCTCCATAGATAAATCTTCCAAACATAGGTTGTAATGTTCTGCCATAGGTTTAAACAACTGAAAGTCAAGAAAATTTTCTGAATTTGGGTCCATTGCTGATTAAGAACGGAAAATAGCTAAATTGCCACTACAGAAACGTCTTTGCAATTTACTTAAAAATCTGTCAATGGTTGGAAAAAATATTAATGTTTTGAAATCAACAGAATGTCTGACAGTATCACGCTTTCCAATGGAAGACAAGATCACAAAATCACCCATGTGACTGGATAAATTAGTTTGTCGTTTGTGGCTTGAAGCTTTTTCGGGCTCAACAAAATACAATTTGTTCTTTTTTGCCGTATCTAAAGATGACATATGGTAGTCTTCTGCCTTTCCATCGTTTCTGTATGATTGAAGTTCTTCAATTAATGTCTCAACCATTTCAACTGCTTGCACGTAGTCCAACGAGGGATCCTGAAGCAAGTCTGAAGTTATTTTTGATTCGCGCAAGATATCTGAAACAAGTAGCATGCAGTAGATGAATTTCTGGTCCAACTGAGATAAAATGCTACGGGCGAAGAGAGCCCGTTCTCGATTGTCATCGTTCAGGTCAACTTCTTTCAAAAAGGAGACAAAGCAACCAAATCGTTTTTCGATTGCATCAACTGCTCTGATCTGGCTAGCCCATCGTGTATCAGAGTAACTTTTGAACTCAACTGGCTGTTCATTGGTGTACATCTCTTTCTGATACTGTGTCCACCTGGCATGTACATTTGATCTGCTCAGAAAATTGTAACTCATCCGTAATGTTGAGAAAAAATCTGCAATAGATATAACAGACTTCACTGCGTCAACAATAACCAAGTTTAACCTGTGAACTAAGCAATGTATATAAACAGCTTGGGGTACTATCTCCCTTATTCTCTGTTGAACGCCACTACACTTGCCCCATCGTAGCTTTGAGCGACTAAATGTTTTATATCAATTCCATTTGACTTCTATTCCTGTTGAATATATTCAGTGAGACTTTCCGCTGTCAAGTCCTCAGCCACCCGAAACCCCAAAAATTCTTTATGAATGTCACCTTCCAAGAAGTACCTGACAGTAAGGGACAACTATTCCTCTTTTGACAAATCTTTCGATTCATCCACCAAAATAGCGAAAAGCTTAGCACTTCTCACTTCTTCTTTTATTTCATCTAAAATTATTTCTGACATAATTGTTAGTATTTCGTTTTGTACGGTGTGGTGGGTGTATTTAGCATTTGCTGGACCTTCTGTTAGTCTTAGGCGAAGTGGCTCAGAATATTGTTTCATAAAATGAAGTATTCCCCAAAAATTCCCTTTGTTATCCCCATCAGTTGTTTCCCGGTGGCCTCTTTGTGCAATATTTTATACTGCAGTTAACCTAAGTATATCGGCGATAGTTTTGGTATATTCGCAGTTTCTTTTCACTGTCAACGTATGCTGTTCATCAAGCAGGTGTACTATACTTTTATGACTATATTTCATGTCCTTATATGCAGCGTATCTTACTACACAATCAGCATGTTGATCAGATTTCTGATGTCGGAGAAGTCTATTATTTTTGGGATTATCGCCAGTACATTTCTTCCAAGAGTTAAACCCACCCGATACAAAAACAGTTTCCTCACCCTGCGGCGCAGAACCAAAATGTCGACAAATGAAACAAAAAAGTTTATTTTCCAGTGACGAATATTCTATCCATGGATATTTTGCACACCAATCAGGGTTAAATCGGCGGCCATGTGATTTTGGAAAAGCAGCTTTATCAGAAGTTGAAGGGTGTTGTGGTCCATCGTCGGGTCCCTGCGAAATGTCATTCGGCCCCGCACTGGCCGCGGCAATACTTTTAAAGCATTTTGAAGCTTCTTGTCTTCTTGCTGACGATACAGCTGACGTTGAACTTGATGGGGGAGGCAATGTCTGGCTAGGGTTAGGCTCTCCGACTCCAAGAATATCACCAACATCAAACTCTTGATGATCATTACCCCCATTATCTTCACCATGCTCCTTCACTTCATCAGCTGATCCACCTTCATTATGTAGACTAGACTGACTAGTAGAAGGCACTATGCAGCTTTCTTCTTGACTACTTATTTTCTCACATACTTTGCCCAATTCACTTTGATCTTGTATATTTTCTTCCCCGTTATATTTTTGGCGTTTTGGGTTATTAGATTTCCCAGGACCAACACAGCCCATTTCTGTCGTCCGTTTCTTGGAAATGTAATTTCGAATGTCCATCATTTATGGAGTAATTATTTATTTCAAGAATACTTACTGATTATTTTCAGTTTCAGTAAATCAATTTTGTTTTAAATCTTATTGCGGTACAAATTTGGAATTTTCTGGTGTTTGGAGGTTTCGATACTCAGGTTTCTGGAACATGGATATCATCAAAGCACTCAAACGAAGAACAATTGTTTTTTCCAAGTGAAATAATTGAACAGTGCAAGGGAGATAATGCCCATCTGTCATAATGCGAAATCCATGAATTTTCTTAGACAAGGGATATGGATAGACATGCCTTTGTTGGCTCATAACTTAATTATAACTTATAAGTATCTGCATCCGAGTCTTTAAATCTCTACTGCCTGGATGTGTTCATCAGCTAGCCTGATTCTTTGGGCTAAGTGGGTATGGGAATGAAAAAAGAGAGGGGTCTGTGTGTGTGTGAGAGAGAGTGACTGAATGTGTTTGTGTGTGAGGGTGGATGGATGGAAATGCATGCGAGATGGTTGGGGGGGGGGGGGGGGGGGGGGGCAAAGCCTTCGTTTGGGGGAAGAAAAAAGGGGCGGGGCAAATGACCCCCCCCCCCCCTCCCGTAGCGCCGCCACTGATGCCACATGTTGTCACTCTCAAGTGGCCGACCTAGTGATAATTCTTAACCTAATAATATTCTCAAATTCTGTATTCTCAAAAATCTGTTGATATCAAACTCTTTAACCCTTTACCTAACATGAAAGGAAGACGACACAAATAAAATTCTTGAATAACTATTTTTTTCATTTTTTGCATCAATGACCGCTTATGACCCCTCATTGGAACAAGCTCAGTGAGAAAATTAAATGGTGATTTTGTTGAATATCGTTGGCCAGTTTTGGACATTACGTTTGGTAAAGGGTTAACTATCTGTCTGTATGATTCAGTTAGTATGAAACAATCTTATCTTGAAACTCATCGGAACCGTTGTTGTTATACCACTGCAGACAAAAGGCACACATTGAATGGCAGCGCCAGAATTTATGGCAAGAACTATTCGGCATCCAATCGCCATTCTTCCAAATATATATGCCTGTACTAATTTGACATGTCAGAACTTGAAATCTGCTGCCTTTAAACAGCATATTACAAACTCCAACTGCTGAAGGAGTGAAAATGCTTCACTCTAGAGAATGATAAGCCGTAATTTTATAACAGAAAGTTAGGCAAAAATGTTTTACCTTGAATCTTTTAGTAAGATTTACGGACAGGAACCAAAAGCCAAGAAAGATATCTACTTTCCATGGTAATAGAATGGATATAAAACACTCCAAAGGTGTAATAAATGATTTAAATAAAGAAAATCCTGGCGCTGGACCAGAGGGCATACCAAACGGACCAAATATCGCGGGTGCCATCCCAACATAAAGTATCGGGGGGATGCCCACGACCCAGATGCCCCTAAAAAGGTCAAATGGCCTCCCGAAAACGGTACAGTCCCTCTACTCAATGGAACGTCCAAAGAACAGTGTCAAGATGCAAGGGAGACAACTCGAAAACTGTCACAGATACACTCTCTCATGATTCCATACTTATTCTTGTGAACTCTGTGGATTTGACTTTTGGTGAACTTCATAAAAGGTAAACAAACACAAGTAAAATGACAGCTCCTACGAAATTTAGAAACCCTAAATTACAATTAGTCTTAATGTTCGTTCTTTGCAAGAATGAGAAAAAGATTTCTCCAAGTCTGTACTAGAAGAATTGCAGAATATAACTATTCTGTAAATTTAAGGTATTTTATTGTACAAAATCTGGTCTCTTACTTATGTCATAGCAGACTTTCAGACAGTGCTTTCTTCCACATGGTAACAGTTCTATGACAGATATTAGTTTCCACATCATCTATGTTTCATTCCAAACAAATTAATATATAATTTATTGGGGGTTATTCCTTTCTGGCCTTTTTTGAACTTTGGAGAAAATTACCTGAAATTTGACCAAAGTTAGGCTGAACGTCCCCTCAATAAGTATCCATATACCTCTGAACACAAATCAAATTTTCTGTCATTTTAGGTCATGTAACCTTCATCTTAAGAAATAAAGAGGTGATTAGTCAGTCAGAGTTCTTGAAAATGGATGTGTGTGTGATGCATGGGCTTCCCAATGTTTTGTTTAATTTGAATGTGTCGTACTCAAAATTGTTCATGCTGGGCCCTCAACACCATGAATTAGTGCTGTACCCACCACTGCCCAGCCCCCCCCCCCCCCCTCCCCATCCCCTAGAGCCACCACTGAATTGACTCGCCACCCCACTTCTTGCTGGGGGTGATATCACATACCACACAAAACATGATGAGTCTAGTATAATGTTCCAATAAGTCTAAAATCCTTGCCCTCGATTGCATGATTAGTTTTTTCTATATTTACAGCTCCAGTGACATATGGTACAGTCTGACGTCACCAAGTGAAATATTTGAAAAGATGATAACAATGGGAGGATATTCAAAGTGCATAGTACCAATAACATTGTAATTTTCAAGGCAAGTGATCATTCTATGAATGTATTCTCACAACCCACTTATAGAAAAGTTGTGGTTACTCCATCTTGGTTCAAATCATAAACTTGTTCATGATTTGAATTGAGATGGAGTAACCTCGACCTTTATCTTAGTTATCGATTTTTTCTCATTCGGTGACGTCATGGGGGCCCACAAGAGGTTTATTTACTAAATTTGTTATCGTTAAAGTTACATCGTTCACTGAAGTTGCCTTGTTCATTTCACGATGTAGATTTCTGGCTTTGGGTAAGGTCTTATTGGAACATATACATTGTGATGAATTGATGGTAACATGGTCTGAGGTCTGCATCTCGGCTGTACATAAGCTCCGAGCTGCAAACCTCAGCCATGTTACTGTCAATTCAATACAGTAACTTACAATGTTCTTTGCCAATGTTTTTTTTTATCTACAGTTTATGCATGCAGCTTTATATATTTATTTTACAAGCACCTTCTTTCATTTTCATTAAAAATCCTATTTTTGGCAAATATGGTGTAGTTTGGAGGGTGATCTTGGTGTAGATTTGAAAGGGTTAATAATTTATACAATTTTCATTTGAATAGTTCAAAATTATTTGATGTTAATCAGAATTTCATTATTTATAAACTAGGTTTCACCTTCATATTCATTTAACAGAGTGATTTACATGGGGGCTCTTTGCTGGTACAGCTATGTTTGGGCTGCCCATTTCATTCAGGCTCCCATTCAGTAGCCAATTTACATTATTATACCTCATCTACAAATGTTATGCTAATCCACCATTTAATCCCATTAAACATTTCACAATATTCCACCCATGGTGAATAATGCTGGGCAATAATTTTTGCATTATTACCCGCTTCGGCCGAAGATTCCTGATAACATCAGCAAAGACACCCAAAGTATTGCTGAATGTGTGCTTAACTGGTAGAGTAAGTAAGTTTTTTTTGGTTGTCAAAATTTGTTCACATGTTATTGCTGTGTTACAATTTATGGGAGAGTGCCTAAGGCACTCTCCCATAAATTGTAACAGGGCAAATCCACACAGACTAAATAATATCACATCAAAAATTAATTGAAGCACATCCACAGAATTTGAAGCTTTCAAGATGTGGTACCCACACTTAAGAATAAAGCCCAAAAATGGGCTTCCAGCACTCAACCAGTTAATGACGTAGTTTCTTTACCAAACGACTTCCGCATTGTGAAATAATGTAAAGAAGCAAAATGTCTACTGGAAGATTTGCCGATATTTGTCAATCAGAAATAGAGGAACTGCTCGAAAATAAGAACAGTAAAGCAACTGAACAATTGAAAATGATTCGCTATAAGGACATTCGATTGAAAAGCTAATTGACTGTGTTGGTTTTCAAGAATAAAAAAGTGTTTCGACTTTCAATTCTTTCCCTATTAAAAGTTAGGAACTTTGGTTCCTCTTCCATATTTGACTGAGACAATAATCCACAAATAATTGTATCAAGACGGAATCTTCCTTCGGTATAATAAAAAAAATAATAGCTGAGCTTGAGAGTAGCAATGTGGCTTGTCTCCCCTTGAGATTATTATCTCCCGAGGCATTGATAATGGCCCCTCGGGGAGACAATCCACATTGTTACCCTCAAGCCCAGTCATTATTTTTATATAAATCCCCTGTTGACACTTTGGCACATAGTGTCAACAGTGGGTCTACAAATCCGACACCATAATCTCATTATCTCATAGTCACCATTATCTTATGATTCGTTTATTGGTAGTAAGTCTATCTGGAGTCAGGACAGTGTTATGCAATAAATCACAATAATGATGCTTTGCATGGCAGGTTCTGGCTGCACAGAGAATCTTCTATTAAGAGACAATGTACCAGTGCTGAGCCCCATTTCCACCCTATGTATATATAGGAGGCCTGGCAATCTAGAAAATCATGGAGTGCAAAACAATTGCCCTCCTCAGATTGCTTGGGAGTGCAATTGCACCTGAAATTTTAAATGCGAAAACTTGTATGCTATTTTTGTTATATTCACCTCAAGGTATTAATATTGTGACTGAAAAATTGTACTACATTCAGCTACATAGTTGAAACATTGGCACACACATCTTCTCATTTTTATACGCCCGTTTGAAAAATGGGACGTATTATAGTATGGCGTTGTCCGTCCGTCTGTCTGTCTGTCCGTCCATCCGTCCGTCCGTCCGTCCGTCCGTCCGTTTGGTTTCCGAACAATAACTTAGTATTTGTTTTCCGATCGGCTCCAAATGTGGTATGTGGTTTAATCACAACAAAATACAGGTCAAGTTCGAATATGCGGTCGGTCCGAACATTTTTCGCCTGAATTATGGCCCCAGTTGGACTTAGAATTCGTCAAATATTTGGTTTCCGGATGATAACTTTAGTATTTGTTTTCCGATCGGCTCCAAACTTGGTATGTGGTTTAATCACAACAAAATACAGGTCAAGTTCGAATATGGGGTCGGTCTGAACAATTTTTGCCTGAATTATGGCCCCTGTTGGACTTAGAATTCGTCAAATATTTGGTTTCCGGATGATAACTTTAGTATTTGTTTTCCGATCGGCTCCAAACTTGGTATGTGGTTTAATCACAACAAAATACAGGTCAAGTTCGAATATGGGGTCGGTCTGAACAATTTTTGCCTGAATTATGGCCCCTGTTGGACTTAGAATTCTTCGTCAAATATTTGGTTTCCGGATGATAACTTTAGTATTTGTTTTTCGATTGGCTTCAAACTTGTTAGTGATTTTGTGAAATGACTAAATTTTTCAGTCATTTGAGAAAAAGACTGATTTCAAAGTCTGACCGTAACATATATATATATGCCAGTATAAATTTCTCGCACTCTAAAAAAATTGCAAATGTGTTAAAATGGTACAATTTGAACAGTTCATGGGCGTATGATGCAATGCCCAGCGGTGCTCTTGTTCAAAATGTTGCAATCAATTCTTATGTGACTGTCTTCTACACTCAAAATGTATCGAAATGCAACACTGAATGGATCATGAATTATTGTGAATCAATACAACATTGACAAATCATCCCTTGAGTTTCAATGTGTTCTCTGTGCCAGTGGGCACAGAGAACACATTGGAACTCAGTGAACAAAATGATAATAGATTTTAAAGGCAGTCCCAAACAGGTCTGGCATTCCAGAAAATCAAAGGGTGCAAAAAATTGCCCTCCTCAATTTTTTCTAGGAGTGCAGTAGGTGTGCAGCACTCCTGCACTCCTAAAGAATGCAAGGCCTGATATAGTTGTGTGCAGATTTGCTTTATCATTAATAAAATCATTGAATATATTTAGCATTATAAGTCCTGTTTCCTTCCGGAAGGTTGGCCTCAAAAATGTTCTGTTTTGTCTTATTAATCATCATTGTTATCAGTTATTTCCATATAATTTCAATTTTTGGTTGTTTCCTGATTTAGTTTAAACAATATTTTATTTCATAAACTCAAAATGTAAAATAATTTACAGAATATATGGATTCGGCAGTAAGCATGCAAGCTTATATTTAGCTGTTTCCACTTTATGAGCATATTACAATCAAACAAACAAACATCAAGAGGATGGGAGAAACACAAATGATGAAATGATTTTGGAAATGGAGCTGTGTTACGTCATGGAAGCAATGATCATTGACCCCAACCCTGATTTTAAACTGTTTTTTTTTTTTACATTTAACTCTTAACATGCTGTGTTTTTTAAAATTATTTTTCATCAAATCTGGCTGCTTCAAATTTAACTCTCGAAACCATTGGTCAAAAAAGTAATTCAGTTTACTGAGGGAAAATATCTTGTGGGTGGGGATGTAAAATGGCTGTCCCCTGTGCGGAGAAAGACACACTCTGTGCAGGCTAAAGATCCCTTCATAGTATTCAAGAAGAGTGAGACCACAAAGTTGCCGATATGAAGATGCTCCCACACACCTACGCCATTGGGCCAAGGAGAGGCGTTAATATAAGTTGCATAACTTGTTCACCAATCCTTGTAAAACAAATGGGATTAAAATAAAATAAATATCTTGTTTTACAGAGCTCAAGTAAAAAATTAACTCTTAACCTGCGGAGTATTTTTAAAATATTTTTCATTAACATATAGAATATACCCATAGTAGCTTGGTGTACCAAATGTTCACCACGAGTGGTGAACATTTGGTACACCAAGCTACTTTGGGTATATTTTATTTATACCATGGTCGTCAGATTATTAAGAGTCGCTATTATTTTTTCTCGATTTTACTGAACAGCAGACTGCATACGAGCGAATCTGTTTTTGTTTACACGAGCATTGGTGGGCGGTATTTCCGCTGTCAATTTTATCGCCGAAACGAAATGAAAAAAAAAAACTGAGCCTTTTTCGGCATAATAACATAATATTTCCAGTTATGCATGCTTTATTAACATGAGACAATGCATGTTTGTTAATTTTTGGCATCTTATGAGGTAAACCCATTTAAAAACGTAATAAATAATTGCCACTTCCATTTCATTCTTCGCGAGGCGACGTGCGATAAATTTAGACAAGTTTGCATTCAGGTCGACGTCACCAAAGGTCAATGGGGATGTAGTTCTATTGTATGTGTAAATTTTGACTATTGAAATCCCATTACTGGCGTGTTCACCACGGTTGGTGTGTAAAGCTAAAATTTATGTGATAGGTTTTTCATGTATAGTAGAATAGGAAATCATGGTATAAATTTGCAGCAGCTATGACTAGATTTGATGAAAAATTCATGGAAATTTGACTTAGGTAATCACTGGTGAAAAGGTTGATACAGTTTGAAGGTGGAATTTTTGTTAAATGTTTTTACTCATTAGTAGCAGGATATTTCCAGTCCAGGGCAGGAATATATGCTAGCTGCTAGGAGTTAAGTGATAGAGTGCTAAATTATTTTTCAAAGGTAATTTATAGCATGAGGGTTTTTTTTTCAATGTTACCAGGCCAACAGCAAGGTGAGCCAGTCCTGGAAATGAGACAGACGCGAGTGCAATTGCTCCCGTCAGCACCCGTGAGTTCTATTTTACGGGAGCTAAAAAATGCACTCGTTGAAAAATATTGTGGAGCACCAATATACGCTGTGAGGTCATATAAATGTGTGTTGTTTTGAGAAAACAGCACACTGTGGCCAATGGCAAGTTACTGTCATAATTCAGCAATTCCTTATACATTTGACCCTTTGAACACTAGTGATATCTGCCATGCCAGTTCAGTGGCAGCAATTAGAAGAGTCCTTATTCATTATTTGGGGTAGACCATTCAATATTTTCAACGTGCAGCCTCGGGGCTGCATGTTGAAAATACTGCTTGGTCTATCCCACACATTTACTGAACAGTCATCCTATTTAATGACGTATCATGTTCCTGGCAGGAAAAGTGGCCAGTCATATTCAAAGGGTTAAGGTTTCTGGTGACAGTATTCCCTCGAAAATTCATATACTAACATTTTACGGGTGCAATTTACTCTCGTTTCTGATTTTGCGAGAGCTTAAAACTGCACCCCGTCAATTTTATTCATTTCCAGCACTAGGTGAGCCTCAGTTTAGCAAGATAATGTTCATCAATGATTGTTTTGTAACAATTTATTGGTGAGTGGCCCTTCAATAAATTGCAACAAAAACAATTTGAGAATTTTTTTTTTTAATGCTAAGCAAACAACAACCTAATGCATATACCATCTAAAGTAACTGAAGTGTTTTCAGCACTTTTCAGTGGAGCCGTGACAGTGGATTCTAGCACTCAACCAGTTATCGTTATGAGCTGTTTTATACATACAGTGCAAGCCAGAAAATAAGCAGACTGTCGTCTGCAAAATGATGTCCCCAGAGGGTGAATTTAGTGATGCTACCCTGCATAGCAGGGTAGCATCACTACATTTACCCTCTGTGAACCTCAATCTGAAGCAGGGTCTCAAAACTAAGCAGAAAGAGGTACCCAGAGAATAAATTGGCCCACTGTATGGGATAGCATCATCAAATTCACCCGCCGAGGACCTGATTCTGCAAATGTCAGACTGCTTATTTTCAGGCCTGATACAGTGGAGCCCACTTAATTGGATATCTCTTAATCGAATAAGAGAGCATGGTGGCTAAGTGGTTACGGCATTGAACTTCAAATTGAGAGGTTCATGTTTCGATCCCCACTAGGGGTAACTGTGTTGTGTCCTTGGGCAAGGCACTTAATTCCGATTGCCCATGTGGGGGATACGGTGGCACTGTGTACTAAGGCATAATGCATAATCGTTGGTGCACCTGTCTTCAACCAGTACAAACCCTGCTCTTGTGGAGTTTGTACATTGGTGAGTCAGACAGTTGCTCGCCGTTGATTGGTGGTTCTTTTCAGGTACTCTGGCTTTCCCCACCCATAAAACTGTCCAACATGAGGTGACCCTGGCTGTCGAAAATGTCATTAAACTCCAATAAACAAATAAATACTTAATCGAATATCCCTGTCAATTAAGTATGGCTTCCAAATACAAAACCGTTTACCATACAGTCAGTTCAAATTTGAACTGTTAATTATGCCCCCTGAAAAAAAATTTTCAGGGGGCATATAGTTTTTGTCATTTCTGTCTGTCTGTCAGGAAGATTTTCGTGTTCGCTCCATAACTCTGAGATACTTTGTTGGATTTTGTTGAAACTTGGCATACATTTTGCTTATGGGGAGACGATGTGTCACGCAGAAAACTTGTTTTTGTTTGATGGAGGTCAAGGTCACAGATCAAGGTCATAGTTCGGGGCATACGTGGCCATGATGTCACTGTTAGTCTTGTTGGATATATGTTATAGAGTAAATGCCTGTTAAGGAATAAAAATTCTTGTAATCTACAGATGTCAAAGAATTCCTCCAACTTTCACTGAATTCCCTACATTTTCGACATTATTGGACTCAATAATCCAATATAGGCATTTAACCCTTTTACACAATGCACAGGAAATCAATTTTATTATTTTAATTATCACTTTTTTTTTTATTTTTCAAAAATTTCAAGAAAACCACATAATGGTGACCCCTTCATTGAAATGAGTTTGACAAGCTCATTCCAATGACAGGGTCATATATTATGGCTTTGTTGAAATTTTTGGAAATTTTTTTTTTTTCAGCTGCTCAATTTGTCAATTTGATAATTGTTTGTCAAAAATGATGAACTATTAAATTTTCTTAAGCCTTCACCTCACGTAATATCCAAACCAGCAGTATTCACAAAAAAATGTAAATCAGATTTTATTTTTTTTCCTTTTTATGTTTCAACCCCCTCACTCGAATGAGCTTTTGGGCATGTTCTAATGGGGTCAAAAGCTGTTATCCAGGCCAAAAAGGAAATCTTTTAGTTATTCAAGAAATTTATTCGCAAGTTTGGTCTTCTGGTGCAAAGTTAGAATCTCAAAGTTTTCCAACATGATGAGGCGAGAGTTACAATTTCCCACCAGTGTTCCTGGATCGTTAACTGTTGCTATGAACTTGAAACCTAAGTCCATACACTTCTCTAAAACAATAATAAACGAAACAGGTCCGAACTATTGGTTTATTATTTATTATTTTATTTTAAACAATTACTTTTATTTAACAAAATGATTTCTTTAAAATAATAATAATATTATTATTATAATAATACCCAGACTTTGGGTCCATCGTTAATATGAAATGTGGTCAGCTTTTTTTTCAAATTAGCAACTTTCAGGGAAAATGTTGGCAATCAGGTGACCAACAATTTTTCTGACAGTCAATGAAACTTTATAATAGACAGTCACTCCAGCAGAGGAGGGGGGGGGGGGGGGGGGGGGAGTTTGGAATCCTCCACCCCCACACACCTCTCCCTGGATATCCCACTAGAATTGGACCTGGTCATTTTTTATTTGGACCTGGACCAAATACTATATAAAACTTTTTAAATTGGATTTTCTAGAATTGTATTTCTACATATTAATATAACTGACTAAAAGAATCAATAGCATTTTAAAAGATATGACAATTTGCCAACCAGCAAATTGCAACATCTTTGAAAATGCTGATGGTTCATTTCAACCCATTTGAACTCATAACTAGAAAATACAATTCTAGAAAATACAATTGTAAAAGTTCTAGAGTATTGGCCTCTGGTTATCTTTGATTAGTGTTGGGTGTAGTGTTATTTTTATATACTTATTGTTTGTGTTCAAATTTAATTGAATCTTTTAACTGATTATTTTCTTTTATTCAATTTATCCCATTGCAATGTAATAAAAAATGGATTTACCACTAAAATGTTTCTGTTGAAGTTTTAAAAAGTTTTTGTTTGTAAAAGGCACAAAGGAAAATGTTTCAGAGCTTAAGCCCAAACAATCCAACATTAATCCTCTGCACACATTTATTAAAATATTAAAATTTCAACTTACAAAGATATTAAACCTTCTTAGAACTGTAAATATGGCCAGTCTCTCCTATATTATGTATAATGGTGACTCGTCTGTTAGGGCATGTCAGTCAAAAAGTGGAACATTCCAGAATGGAATTAACCTTTTACCCAAAGTAATGGCCAAAACTGGCCAGCGCTATTCACAAAAATCGCCAATTAATTTTCATTACTTTTTCATTTTTGTCTCAAAAACATAGGTTATGACCCCTCTTTGGAATGAGCTTGTTGAGCTCATTCCAATGAGGGGTCATAACGTATCTTTTTGAGACAAAAAATGAAAAAAATTAGTTCAGGAATTGTTTTTGCAAGTGTTGTCTGCTTTTCCTGTTAGGTGAAGGGTTAATGTAGTTCCGGAAGCAGAACCTCTTTGAACTATTCCTTTATCATCAGGTCTCCTTCTCAGGAGACTTGTTGATGGAGGAAGAGTTCGAGAGGAGGCAGTTGGAAGAATTTTGAGAACATCCTGACAATTTAAAAATTTCCACATCAGCATAATTATCCCCAGCCAAAACGAAATTTGCAGGGGATATAGAAATGGATTCTCTCTGTCCATTCATGCGTAGCAACTTTGTACCTTAAATATTTCTTTCGGTTGAACAGGGTGAATAAGAAAGAAATTGTATTCCTTCGGGTGTTCTCAGACATTTGTGCGCACGGAGTCGCACGGGCGTAACCATCCAATTTATCAATTGGATTGTTTGACGAATTGAAGTCATTTCAGGTGCTAGCGCAGTGGAGTGCACTGGATACTAATTATTCTCTGATTTGTTCGATATTACAGAACGATATTTTTATCAGTTTATTTCATCAATCGTAAATAAACATGGAAGAAAAATTGGCTGAAATTTTAGAAGAGGTGAAACAGCAGAAAGTGGAATTAAGATCTTTGGTGAAAGAGAAAGTTTCCGAACTGAAATCGCAGTTTCAGCTTAAAACCGACAAAATGAAAGAAGATTCTGAATATATCTGGAAAAAGGAAGGAAATAAAATTCAACATAGATTTAAGAGTGACGTTTTAGAACATTTTGAGCAAGCCGTGTGGGCTATTGAACACTCGAAGTCAGATTACGCATTAGACTGTATGAAAGGAGGTATGGATAAATTAAAGCAACGCAATAAAATTATAAAGATTGCGGACGATGCGGACAATGGGTGGTTAGCAGCCAAATACTATCAACAGAATCCTATAGCAAGTGACTCTGAGGACGAAGCCAGAATTCAAAAGGCCGACAGATATGCAGCAAGACAAAAACGCAAGCGTGATAGTTATCGTGGGCATTCAAAGAGGGGTAGAGCATCCGCTTCAATTTCCACTTATACTGCAACGCCCGGCACTTCATCTTTTACAGCTAATGGTGCTAGTTTTTCTGGTAACGCTGGAGGTCAGAATTGTGTTCGGAGTGGCCAACAACGACGAGGAGCCTGCTTCGCTTGTGGAGACTTCTCCCACTGGAGACGCGACTGTACAGTACAACGAAAGTGAAGATCGTACGGTGACGAATATCCCCACAGGTGATTCTGATGCTGAAGGAATTTTACAAGATGAGTATTATTTTGATCACCCTAGAATGCATGAACATTCTGACTTTGAGAAGGGAGGGGTCAACAGCAAAATCAAAGGCAACTTGAAAAAACATTTACCTTTTTGGGCTTAAATTAACTCTAGTGATTTTATTTTGCAGTCTATCGCAGACGGTTATGTCCTCCCATTTTTCACTACACCAGAGATGGTAGAATTAGAAAATAACAAGTCTGCGTGTAATAATCAGGAATTTGTTACCGAAGCCATAAATGAGCTCATTGTTAACGGTTTAATTACAGAGTGTAAAACAAGACCTTCCGTAGTTAACCCGTTGACAGTGGCTATTCAAACCTCTGGAAAGAAAAGATTGATTTTAGATTTACGATGGGTTAATAAGCATCTGTGGAAACAGAGTGTAAAATTTGAGGATCTCAGGCTAGCTCTTTTGTATTTGAAGGACAAATTTTGGATGTTCAAATTTGATATTCATGCGGCATACCACCATGTTGAAATTCATCCGCCACATACAGATTTCTTAGGTTTTAGTTGGAATATAAAAGGGAAGAAGAAATATTTTAAATTTTTGGTTTTACCTTTCGGGCTTTCCACAGCTGGATATATTTTTACCAAGATTACTAAGCCTTTAATTGCAAAATGGCGAGGCGAGTGTAAATTGGTAATTATGTATCTTGACGATGGGTTTGTATGTGGATCCGACAGGGACGTACTACTTCAAGTGTCTTCCCAAATTAGACAAGATTTGATGGATGCGGGCTTTGTAATTAATGAAGAAAAGAGTATCTGGGAGCCTACACAAGTTATGAAATGGCTTGGCATAATTATTGATACCAAACAAGGTTCATTGCATATTCCCGAATCGAATTTCGTCAAAGCTGAAAAGACAATCACTGAAATTGAAAGATATATCCACCAAAGACATATGGTTCATGTTAGAAAGTTATCCAGTTTTGTTGGTCAGATTATCTCTATGTCTCTGGTGTTAGGTAATATTACCCAAATAATGACCAAGTTACTTAGTATTCAGATAGCAGAGACCCCGGGTTGGGATTCATATTTACATTTGTCCCCAAGCAGTTTGAAGCAAATTGAATTTTGGAAAGTGAATTTGAGAAAATATAATTCCAGAAAGCTGGAGAAAAATGTTATAGTTAGTAAAGTGGTCTACAGTGATGCTAGCTGTACAGGGTATGCTGGTTACGAGGTGAGTATGAATCAGGGAGTAATTCACGGAATGTGGTCCAATCTGGAAAGAGGTAAGAGTTCTACCTGGCGAGAATTGAAGGCTATAGGTAACGTCTTGGGTCAAATGTCGACTGTTTTCAGAAATGATACAATTAAATGGTTTTCTGATAACCAGAACACATGTAAGATAGTCCACAAGGGTTCCATGAAAGCAGATTTGCAAGAGATTGCTTTAGAAATTTTCAATTGCTGTTTATTGAATCACATATCAATTGAAATGGAATGGATACCGCGGTCAATGAATGAAAAAGCAGACTATTTCAGTAAAATTATTAAAAAAGACGACTGGGGACTCGCTCAATATGTGGTAACTGAGTTGGAGCAGAAATGGGGAGCTTTTCAGATAGATTGGTTTGCATCTGATTATAATGCTAAAAATGAAAGATATTGTTCACGGTTTTGGAATGCTGGGGCATGGAAAATTGATGCTTTCACTGAAGACTGGGGTAAATTTTACGGTTTGTTCGTGCCTCCAGTTATACTGATTTCTAGAATTTTGAAACAGATAGAACAACAACACGCTTCAGATGTTTTAGTGATTCCGTTATGGAAGTCTGGCAATTTCTGGCCCCTGTTATGTAATCCTGGAGGTAGGTTTTGCCGATTTATCTCCGACTGGGTTGATCTTCCAACTAATAAGGAAGCATTCGTACGTTGTGCAAATGGCAAAGGTATGTTCGGTAATAGAGATTTGCATTTTAGAATGTTGGCTTTACGATTCAAATGCTAGAATGCAATTTTCTGTAATTTTCTGGTCAGAATATTGTGAAATTATCTGTAATTTTCCTTTTTAATGTTTTTTTTTTTTTTGGAACGTTAAGAACAGACCAGTGTATTTAATTTTTATTATATTTTTTTTTTTTTTTTTTAGCCAAATCATAATATACATGTATTTTGTGCACTACTGGCTTCCCAGAGCGTGTTAAAACGGATTCGATGGTTCTTTTGGCAAATAATCTGTCGAAAGTGGTTTGCCAGACGTGGCATGATAATACAGAGAATCTGAGAATAGAATTTGACAATCGTTTTTGTGTACATGCGAATTGCCAGACATGGCATGTTAATATGTGAAATGTAGTATATTGATCAGTCTGGAAAGTTAATTTTAGTTTAATTTCGATTGATATCGTTTGCCAGCCATGGCTTGATAATATGCGTACACGTTATTTGAAATGGCAGGATACTATGTAAATGTGAATATGTAAATTTAAATGCTAAAAAATCAAATAAATTACATCTTTGCTTATCTGTCCATGTGGTCGAATGTTTCAGCGGTCTTCTGGTTTTATTGTTTGCTTAAGTCAAACAATAATCCATTTTGTCTGATAAAGGTTGTTTTGTGCATTTAGTTGACTTCGAATATACGACCAAACTACACCTTCATTGTTAAGGCATTCTGATATAGTATTATGCAGCATATGGCAACTGTTGAAATCTATGGCGAAATAATTTTGATTTCTTTTGTATGCTGCCTGTTTAGAAAATTACGACTATTTAATGCAGAAATAATTATTTGATTACCGTTATTTTGTGGTAGCCGCTTTTTCAGTGGAAGAAAGTATTTATATAACCACAGTTGTTACATGAAGAGCATTTAAATAAAATGTATAAGGGCAGTATTTCACAGTTTCCTGGCGAGCAGCATATTTATTGGGTTGTTTTTATACGTTTATTTTTTCAGACTTATGCGAGTGAGATTCGAGACTTGCCAGAAGGACTATCAAATGTAGTTACAGGAATACCAAGTTTGTTGGCAGAATCAAGAGCAAAGTCTACAGTTTCCAAATACCGTCAAGGTTTTTTAGACTTTAAAAGATGGGCTTTGTGTAACAATATTCCTGATCATAAAACATTACCAGCCAATAGTTTTATCGTAGCTTTATATTTTGTTTCGGTGATACAGTCAGGTGGGCCTCTGAGTAAATTGGAAAATGCATTTTATGGCATTAAGTGGTTTCACGAGGCAGCTAATGTTTCATCTCCGACTACGGATAGTTTATTACAAAACTTATTGGAGGCAGCCCGCAGAAAACTTTCTAAAGAAAGAGCCGGTGACCGTCGATATTTTGGAAAAAGTTTACGATAATTTAATGTCAGATGATAATTTATATCATCGTAGAATTATTACTGTGCTTCTCTTAGGATTCGCAGGCTTTCTCAGAAGCAGTGAACTACTCGGTATTCGAGCTTGTGACGTTGTGTTTTACCCAAGTTACATGGCCATTTTCATAGAAAAGAGCAAAACAGATAGGTATCGCGACGGTGCCTGGGTGGTGATTGCGCGAACGAATTCCAAGCTGTGTCCCGTTTTGAATTTACAAGAGTATATGAACGCTTTATGTTTTCACGGTAATTCGGAAAATTACCTGTTTTGTAATTTGTCTAAGACAAAAAAACGGTTATCAAGCGCGAAACGTCAATAAGTCACTTTCTTATTCCCGATTGCGAGAACTGTTTATAGAAGCCTTGAAACCGTGTGTTCCCGACGTTGCCCAGTACGGTTTGCATGGTTTGCGTGCTGGTGGGGCCACATCAGCCGCTAATAGAGGTGTCAGTGACCGATTGTTTAAGAGGCACGGCAGATGGGCGAGTGATAGCGCAAAAGACGGTTACGTTAAAGATAATTTAGAGGAGCGTTTGCATGTTTCAATGTCATTGGGTCTTTAGTTATGAAACCTGCATTCCGGATCCCGTTCTTTTGATCTTCACGACACTGTGTAGCACCTACCATTGCAACAAGGGAGTTGTTATATTTATGGGCGCATAAATGTTTGAGGGTGGTCCGAAGGAATAAATATTTCTTTCGGTTGAACAGGGTGAATAAGAAAGAAATTGTATTCCTTCGGGTGTTCTCAGACATTTGTGCGCTCGGAGTCGCACGGAGTCGCACGGGCGTAACCATCCAATTTATCAATTGGATTGTTTGACGAATTGAAGTCATTTCAGGTGCTAGCGCAGTGGAGTGCACTGGATACTAATTAATTTTTATCATTATTTTAGTGGAGACAAATTGTATTGATGTCGGCACTTTTTTGCTATTGTTGTACTGTAAGAAATATTAGTCATTCGGTTTGTGTATTTTGGAAATGTGTAGAATGCGTAATAAAGCACGACACTGTGTAGCACCTACCATTGCAACAAAGGAGTTGTTATATTTATGGGCGCATAAATGTTTGAGGGTGGTCCGAAGAAATCATATCTCAGTTTCATATCTCAGTCAGTGGATGTTGGATTTAAATGATCTTTGGTACACTGATAGACCAACATGGAGGAACGGATATTCACAAGTAACAGGGTTTGTCCATTTTTTTTTTTTAGAGTTATTGGCCTTTTCCCACATTTTTCAACTGAGACTTCTCGTTTTTAGTAAACCACTTTTTGGTTGGGGATACCGCCGGTATCTAATGTGAGTAATACAAAACACAGTTCAAATATTTTTTTTAATACAAAAACGAAAGCGAAATTACCACAATCACACACAACTTCATTGTACCGGCAACAACAGGTGTTTTTTTTTAAAACAAAATGATATGTATTGTTAGCATTGAGTAATTTTTTTTGTACAATAAAACCTGTCAAAAGATAATAAGAATGAATATTTCCTCACTAAAAATGTACAGACTGAACAAAGAATTTACATGAATAAATGGCATGAACGAAGAAGGAATGCTTGTTTTGGTTCTTGAACATTTTGGTCCTGGGGCGTTTTGGCCCAAGATGTTTCAGCCTCCATGTTTTGAAGCATCGGGATGGGCTTGCATGAGCAAGGAAAAATGAAAGAAAAATGGTCAGACTGAGGAGGAGGAGGGGTGGGGGGGGGGGGGGGGGGGGGGTTGGCAAAGGCTAGATAGGCGCATCCACTCACATAAAATTTGTGTGTGCATTGGGGGGGGGGGGGGGGGCATTGTCCCTGGGGAGTGGTGGATTGGACCAGTGATATCCATATTTGTATGTTTTTACTGACAAATACCATTAAAAGTGTTAAAATAAATTATTAAAATGAAATATATAATGCATTTGGGTTGGGGGGGGGGGGGGGTGCCCGGGTGGGACCATGGGAGGCATAACAAGGAAAATATTGATGTATTGGCCGCATGCAAAAATCTCACTGACAAGCATCCAAATCTCACTGAGAGCTCATCAAAATCTCACTGACAGTCATCTTCAGAAGTTAACAGGTCTGGATACCGGTTGTATGGCACCTTGTTTGAATCAAAGTGAATCATCAATTTCAAAGTTTCACTGGGCCCAACTTGATACTGGCAACAGCTGGAGCATTGTATGACCCTGACTGTTGAGAGTGTTGTTAAATTCCTACAAACTAGTCATAGCTCTTTTTACCACCAAGCTACTGAGTCATTTTCACATTTCATGATCGGAAGTTTAGAAATATTATTGATTTTAGTTTACCTACAAAGGTTTCAGAAACTCTGCAAAGCCATTTGAGATGAAATTTGTTTCTTTTTATTATTTGATACCTGATTGGTTTTTGATAATCTGTTAAATGTCATTGATAATTGTATTGTTTTTGTTTGTCCATAATGAAAACTGTCAAGATTTTATTAACCCTTCACCTTATGTAAAAGCCAAATCAGCAGTGTTCACAAAAATTATAAATAAGATTTAAATTTTTGGTGTGAAACCCCCTCATTGGTATGAACTCATTGAGCATGTTCTAATGGGGGTCAAAAGCTGTTATCTCGGCCATAAAGGAAATCTTTTAGTTATTCAAGAAATTTATTTGAATGTGTTGTCTTCAGGTGCAAAGCTAGAATCTCAAAAGCCCACAGGCACTCTCCCATAAATTGTAACAAGGCAAAGACAATTGAACAAATTTTGATGGTCAAAAATAATTTAGCACTCTACCGGTTAAATGGTCAGCTTTTTTTTCAAATTAGCGGCTTTCAGGGAAAATGTTGGCATTCTGGTGACCAACAGTATTTCTGACAGTCGATGAAAATTTATGAAAGACAGAGTGGGGAAGATCTGAACCCTACACCTCCCACACACCTCTCCCTCCAACTGCTCTGGATACCTCACTAACCCCGGATCTGGTCATCTTTGATTCCGACCTGGGCCAATATTATAAAACTTTTTCAATTGTATTTTCTAGAATTGTAAAATATTTCTGCATATTAATTATTATTTATTTATTTATTGATGTTTAAGGTCACATATTTATGCACAATGGCTAATCATGACCGTGACAGTTTTACGGGTGGAGGAAGCCGGAGAACCCGGAGAGAACCACCGAGCAACAACGAGCAGCTGCCAGTTCCCCAACATCGTAACTCCACACTGCAGCACAGGCAGGGTTAGATTGGTTGAAGACATGCGTACCATCGACGTGCAGTACGCTTTAGTACACGGCATCATTGTGCCCCCACGCGGGCAATGGAGATGAAGTGTCTTGCCCAAGGACACAACGCGGTTGCCGCAGGTGGGATTTGAACCGAGGACCTCTCGGCTTGCAGCCTGCACCTCTACCTACTGAGCCACCGTGCTCCCCTGCATATTAATATAACTGGCTAAAAGAAAGCATTAGCATATTAAAAGACATGGCAAATTGCCACATCTTTAAAAATGCTAATGGTTCATTTCAACCCATTTGAACTCATTACTAGAAAATACAATTCTAGAAAATACAATTGTAAAAGTTCTTTAGTATGTGTCCCTGGGTATCTTTGAGTTGTTTTGGTTTTGCGTTATTTTTATACACTTATTGTTTGTGTTCCATGATGAATTATATAATTCCCATTAATGTTTTACCTTTATTGTTTATCCACTATATCACCAGCTCTGTTTGAATTTAAATTTGATAAATATGTTAACTGATTATCCTTTTCTTTTATTCATTTTATCCCATTGTAATGTAATATTCAATTTATCCCATTGTAATGTAATAAAAAAAGGTTTATCACTAAAATGTTTATGTTGAAGTTTTAAAAAGTTGTTGTTTGTAAAAGGCTTGAAGGAAAATGCTTCAGAGATTGAGCCCAAACAATCGCAACATTAACCCTCTGTTCACATTTATTAAAATACTAAAATTTCAACATACACAAAGATATTAAACCTTCTTAGAACTGTAAATATTGCCAATCTCCACTCCTATATTGTATATAATGGCGACTTGTCCATAAGTGCATGTCAGTCAAAAAGTGGAACATTCCAGAACGGAATTAACCCTTTTCCCAAAGTAACAGCCAAAACCGGCCAGCGCTATTCACAAAAATCACCAATTAATTTTCATTATTTTTTCATTTTTTGTCTCAAAAACATAGGTTATGACCCCTCTTTGGAACGAGCTCATTGAGCCTGTTCCAATGAAGGGTCCAATGGCGGCGCCCAAACGAAGGCTTTGCCCCCCCCCCCCCCAGTTGCCCCCCCCCCCCTCCCCCCAACCATCTCGCATGCATTGCCATCCACCCTCACACACAAACACATTCAGTCACTCTCTCTCACACACACACACACACACCCCTCTCTTTTTTTATTCCCAATAATTTCCCATACACACTTACCCCGAAGCCTCAGGCTAGCTGATGAACACATCCAGGCAGTAGAGATTTAAAGACTCTGATGCAGATACTTATAAGTTATAATTAAGTTATGAGCCAACAAAGGCATGTCTATCCATATCCCTTGTCTAAAAAAATTCATGGATTTCGCATTATGACAGACGGGCATTATCTCCCTTGCACTGTTCAATTATTTGAAGTCTCTATCTCTCTCTCTCTCTCTCTCTCTCTCTCTCTCTCTCTCTCTCACGCACAGACCCACCAGACGCGGATCCAGGATTTTTTTAAAGGAGGACCGCTAATTATCATTACATTTAGTCGAAACTTGGACCCAAAGTCCGTAATAGAATTTTTTGGTTTGGTACGTCCACAGGACGTACCAAACCAAAAAAGTATATTACGGACTTTGGGTCCAAGTTTGGACTACCTCATAACAAAGTAATGATATGATCCTTTACGTATTTGCCCCCCTTCATGGGAGTCTGCCCCCCTAGTTGCCCCCCACAAAAAAATTTCTGGCACCGCCACTGGAAGGGTCATAACCAATTAGGTAAAGGGTTGAAGTAGTTTTGTTAGGTGAAAGGTTAAAGCAGTTTTGGAAGCAGAACCTCTTTGAACTATTACTTTATCATCAGGTCTCCTTATCAGGAGACTTGTTGATGGAGGAAGAATTCAAGAGGAGGCAGTTTGTAGGATTTTGAGAACATCTCGACAATTTAAAAATTTCCACATCAGCATAATTATCCCCCAGCCAAAATGAAATTTGCAGGGGATATAGAAATGGGTTCCGTTTGTCCGTAAAAACTTTGCACCTTCATATCTCAGTTTCTTATCTCAGTCAGTGGATGTTGGATTCAAATGATCTTTGGTACATTGATTTGCCAATTTCCACGCCTGTATTGTATAAGTTGTATATAATGGCGATTCATCTGTTAGGGCATGTCGATCAAAAAGTTGAACATTCCAGAACGGAATTAAAGTAGTTTCTAATGCTGAACCTCATTGAACTCTTCGTTTATCATCTGGTCTCCTGTACAGGAATCCTGATAATAGAGGAAGAGTCCAAGAGGAAACACTTGGTAGGAGAAGAGTTCAAAAGGAGATGCTTGATAGGATTTTGAAAACATCTTGACGATTTGAAAATTTCCAAATCAGCATTACTTGAATCAAATTTAAATCATTGAATTCAAAGTTTCACTTGGCCAAACTTGGTACTGCCAATAGCTGGAACAAGGTGATTCATTGATTTGGGAATTGTATTCAAAATCAAAAGTTTGATGGTTCGATCCTGACATTTGTGATCTTCATTGTGTCCTTGGACAAGATACTTAATCCTGATTGCCCAAGAAGTGGCACTATGGACTTCTGTTTACAGTGTGACAATGCCACACTAACCTTCAACCACTGCTGTATCACTTCTTGTGGTTCTCTAGTGATACACTGGCTTACTCTACCCTACAACTGTCTGACATTATACGACCCTCACTGTTGAGAGTGTTGTTAAATTCCAACAAACTTGTCCTAGCTGTTATAATGTGATACCTCAAAGCTCCCGAGTCATTTTTCACATTTCTTGATTGGTAGTTTAGAAATGTTATTGATTTTAGTTTGCCTAAAAAGGCTTCAGAAACTCTGCAAAGCGAGTTGAGATGAAATTTGTTATTTTTTATTACTTGATGCCTGGTTGGATTTGGATAATCTATTAAATTCCCTGTGGGAACCCGGGAAGTGAAGCAGTGCCTGTTCACTGTGGTAAACAGGCTCTGTTTTACTGGTAAAATAGGACCCAGTCACCAATGCTTGGGAGGTGCAAACCCTCTCTAAACTGGGCAACATGGCTTATTAACGCTCAACTCTGGTCTTGAGTTGATACTCATGTTGTGGTCATGATTAGCCATTGTGCAAAAATATGTCACCGTAAACACCAATAAATAAATAAATAATAAATAAATCTATTAAATGTCATTGATAATTATATCGTTGTTTGTCTACAATTATGAACTATTTAGTTTTCTTAACCCTTCACCTTCGATGAAAGCCAAACCAGCAGTGTTTATAAAAATTGTAAATCAGAGTTTATTTTTTAATTTTTTTTTACTGTGTAAAACCCCTCATTGGAATGAAGTCATTGAGCATGTTCTAATGGGGGAGGGGGAGGGTGGGTTCAAAAGCTGTTATGTTCCAATAAGACTAAAATCATCCTCCTCTGACTGGACGAGAGCTCACTTAGTACATTTATGTTTACAGCTCAAGTGGCAAATGTTATCTTCTGACATAAGAACGCGAACTATTTTAAATCACGTCGCCCATTTCGTAACTGCTTCATCAATGGAGCGACTAGCAAGCCACTTCATTTTTCTGGATGTTTCATGTGTGCAGCAGACGGTGTTCCAGATGAAGTGTTGTTTAAATTACAAACCAATTTACAATTTGAACTAAGATGGAATTCCCCGTGGGAACCCCGGGAAGTAAGCAGCACTTGTTTACTGTGGTACACCAGTTCCGCTTTACTAGTAAAATAGGACCCAGTCACCAATGCTTGGGGTGCAAGTCCTCTAAAATGGGCAACATGTTGATCAACGATTGACTAAACTTGACTTCATCTCCATGTTGTGTCACGATTAGCCATGGTGCATAAATATGTGACGTTAACCACCAACAAACTAAGATGGAATGGGTTTATCTGGTTTATTGATTATTTATCCAGTGCCGTTGGGGATACATGAGAGGTTTATTTACTAAACCTGTGATCATTAAAAGATGCCTTGAATGATCACAAGTTCGGTAAATAAGCCTCTTGTGTTTCACGATGTAGGCTATGGGTAGTCTTATTGGAACATATACATTATTGTGATGAGTTGAGGGTAACATGGTCTGAGGAAGCGTCAAGGTTGAACATAAGCTCCGAGCCGCAAACCTCAGACCATGTTACCGTCAATTCATCACAATAATTTATAGTGTAGGACAAAAATGAAATCTTTTACAGGCCTGGCATTCTGAAAAATGCAGGAGGGCAAAAAGTCGCTCTCCTCAATCAGCTTAGGAGAGCAATTAGCTTTACACAGCATTTTAAGTATCCAGTTGAACGATCTCATTGAAACTGAAACCAACAGACTACATCAGTGATTCTATTAACTTTACTAAGGTAAAGTGAAATCTCTTAGACATCTAGATGTCTCACTCAACAACCGAACACACACTTGACAAGACCTGTGTGTGTACCCAGACCTGTTGTCCAAGAAAGTCATACGCCTACCACTACCACCTTCAACCCCAAGGGGGGTTGAAGGTGGTAGTGGTAGGCGTATGACTTTCTTGGACAATAGGTCTGCTTGAATCTACAGTCACATCCTGGTGCAAGTGCTTCAAGTGACAGGATAGTAGTAATGGTAGTATATTATAGTGTCAATATTCCTTGAATAATTACCCCTCAAACTGTGATGTCAGTTGTTGAACTTGAAACTGACAGAAAAAAATATTGCTGTGACCCATTTTGCTTCAAATGATTGCAACTTTGTTTGGGTATGGTTGCTGCCATTACCTTTTACCACTAAACCACTTTGAAAATGAAATTACGTGATGTTATGTGACTTCGAAGTTAAATTACATTTTTGCTTTACAACGAAAATTTAATGTGAGCATAATACATGTAATCTCAATCATCCCAGACCAAAATATTTAGGAGGGCAATTTTTCGCTCTCCTTAATTCTTTCAGGAGGGCAGTAAGGAGAGCTAAAAAATCGCTCTCCTGAAATTGCCAAGCCTGCTTTTAGTTATTCAAGAAATTTATTTGCATGTGTTGTCTTCAGGTATAAAGCTACTATCTCAAAATTTTCCAACATATTGGTGCGAGAGTTAGAATTTCCCATCAGTATTCCTGCATCATTCTTGAAACCTAACTCAATACACTTCTTTAAAACAATAATAAATAAAACAGGTTTGAAATATTCATTTATTAATATTATTGTTGTTTTAAAGAATTCCTTTTATTAAATGAAAGTAATTCTTTAAAATAAAATATTATTATTATAATATCCAAATTTTATTTATTTTTTTATTGGGATTTAATGACACTTTTGACAGCCATGGTCACCTCGTGTCAGACAGTTTTACAGCTGTAGGAAGCTGGAGTACCCAGAGAGAACCACCGAGCAATGGCAATCAACTTTCAGGCTCCCCAGCATACTGCATACTAACTCCTCACAAGCAGGGTTAGCATTGGTTGAAGACATGTGCCTCATCGACGTTCAGTATGCCTTACCTCTACCTAGTGAACCACTGCATCCCCTCCCCCATAATATCCAAACTTTGTGTCCATGGCTAATGTATATGAAACCTAAAAAGTGTTTTTGAAAAATGAAAATTGTGGTTTTGTCAAATGGTCAATGTTTTTCAAATTAGTGTCTTACAGAGAAAATGTTGGTGTTCTAGCAACCAATAATCTTTCGTGCACACATTGAAAGTTTATGATAGACTGAATTTAGGTGGAGTGCGGATTGAACACTGACCCCCCCCCCCCCCCCCCCCCCCCCCCCCCCACACACACACACACAAACACACCTCTTCCTCTAATTGCTCTGATTAGCCCACTAGTTTTGGGCCCCGTTGTTTTCCAATTCATTTTGGGAAAATAGTTTTATACTTTTATTGTTTGTGTAATATGATAAATTATTTAATTCTTATTAATGTTTTACCACGATTGTTTTTCTTCTTTACCACCAGCTGTGTTGAAATTAAAATTTAGTTAAATCTATTCAAGTTTTCTTTTTATTCAATTTATTCCAATGCGATGTAATGAATGAAAGTGTCATTGACACTGTAGCTTAACTTGACTGTGTGTAGTGTTTGATGAAAAGGATAATGTTCAATGTTTATGAAAGGATTATGAAATAAGACAAGAATTGTGATAATTGAGAATATGTTAATTTTTGTTCCCTGTAAGCTGTTTTCAAATTATTTAAGCTATTTTCAAATTATTTATATTTATTAGGGTTTAACGACACTTTCACAGCCAGGGTCATATCGAGTGGGAGACAGTTTTATGGGTGGAGCAATGACGAGCAGCTGCTAGCTCCCCAACATCGTAACTCCGCACTGCAGCACAGGCAGGGTTAGATTGGTTGAAGACATGCGCACCATCGACATGCAGTATGCCTTAGTACACGGCATCATTGTGCCCCCATGTGGACAATCGGGGTGAAGTTATGTTTTCAATAAAAATAATTTTAGTGCAGACTGTACTAAAGAATTAATACCTGGGTTGATGTGGCCCTAACAGTTAACGTATGTCAAGCAAGGCAACCAAGTTACAGTAAAATCATTCCAAAACGAATAATCCTACCAAGTTACAGTGAAATCCCTTCATAAATATAAGTAGACTTTCCTAAAGAAATCTAGGTCATGTGACGGTTCAGCATTCACGGTTGACTGATCATGACCAAAATAGGAGTCTCATCTAGACATCATACCAAGTTATCCTACCAAGCTACAATGAAATCCCTTCATAAAAACAATCTGTAAGCAGTGCTAAAGGAATCTAGGTCAAGTGACCAGGCAGCGGTAACAGCTGACCGATAGTGACCAAAATACGACTGTCTCACCTAGACATCATACCAAGTTGTCCTTCCAAGTTATAATGAAATTGCTTCATAAATATGAACTGTAGCCTCAGCTAAATAAACCTAGGTCACATGCCTGTGCGGTGGTCATGGTTGACCGATAACAACCAAAATAGGACATTCTCATCTAAACATTATTCAGAGTCATCCTACCAAGATACAATAAAATCCCTTCATAAATACGACCTGTAGTCTGTGCTAAAGGTTTTCAGCCTTCGGGCTCATGATGATCGGACAAGAACTACGGGGTGTAGCCTGTGCCAAAGAAAATATGAAAAGACTCACAGACTCCTGCACGCGTGATGGCAATAGCTTATCTTGACTTTGTCAAGTTAAGCTAAAAATTGGTTAAAGACGAAAATGTTTATGTTGAAAGTTTTAAAAGTTCAAGTTTGTCAAAGGCACAAAGGAAAATGCTTCTGGGCATGGGTCCTAAGAATCCAACATTAATCCTCTATTCACGGTTATCAAAATATTAAAATTTATATAGACATTTTTTTTACCATTCAGCCAGATTGAGCTCTATCAGAGAAGACTGAATTGGTTCAAGTCATAATTACATTACAATAAAACTATGCTTTATGATATTTTTGGTGTTTTTTACATCAGTTTTGCAGAGGATTAACCCTTTACCTAACATGAAAAGCAGACGACACTTGCAAAAAATATTCTTGAATAACTATTTTTTTCTCAAAAACATAGGTTATGACCCCCCGTAGGAAGGAGCTCGATGAACTCGTTCCAACAAGGAGTCATCATAACCTATGTTTGTGAGACAAAAAATGAAAAAATAATGAAAATTGGCGATTTTTGTGAATAGCGCTGGCCGGTTTTGGCGGTTATATTGGGTAAAGGGTTATTGCTGGATTGATCTGTCAGACAAGATTCACTGTGTAACAACCCTTTTAGTCGCATACAGTCCCAAACTGTTACTTTTATATTACACTGAAAAAGTTACCCCAAATTGTATTCTTCCTTGAAAACTCAACCTGTACACTGCATTTACTTCTGGAATAAGATGTTTCTGCCTCAACATTAATGATTTTACATCATCTCAAATCCTTTTTTTCAGTAACTGACAAATGCAGCTTCCCCATATATTCCCAACAATTTTTAACAATTCAGTAGACTGTGTCACGACCACTAGCTTTCCCCACTGGGTGAAAGCTAGCGGGTGTGGAACAGACTACATGTTCAGTAGATTACATAGATCAGAAACAAGACATAAATTTCAGTCAAACAATGCAGATATTTGTCAATACTGCATACATGTGTGAAAATTAAAAATAATAATTTTAAATACATGTCCCATTTAACTGATTGGGTGTTAGAAGCCAATATCATGGCTCTATTAAAAAGAAAAAAATGTTTTATATAAAATTATTTTGTTACAATTTATTGGTGAGTGTCTACTGGCACTCTCCAATAAATTGCAAAAAAAACAAGTTGTGCACAAAATTCAGCTAGACTAAATCACCCCTACTGGTAGCCTGGAATCCTTGAAAAATATACTCATGTTGCAAATCATCACCTTTCAGAAATAATTATTCAGCTCTCCGCCATTCAGCTCTCTTTACAAAATGGTGAACAAAAATGAGTTTTCCATGACTTCTTTTCCAGACATGATTTTGAAAATACATGATACCACCAGGCTAATCTTGGGTAAGTGAACAAAAAAAAGATCAGGATTGTACCATGACTAAGTTTTGGTACTTCCATTATGGAGTTTCAGCACAGCTTATTAACACTCAGAACACTAAGGTCAAAATATCATTGAGCTCTGTCAAACAAAATTGAATTGGTTAAATTTCTAGTTGCCTTATGGGAAATGTTTCCACTTTTGAAAGTTAGGTATTTTGACATCAGAGCGTAGAGGATTAACCCTTTGCCTAACATGAAAAGCAGACGACACTTGCAAACAACATTCTTGAATAACTAAATATTTACATTTTTTGCATCAAAAAGATAGCTTATGACCCCTCATTGGAACGAGCTCGTTGAGCTCGTTCCAATGAGGGGTCATAAGCTATGTTTTTGAGGAAAAATAATGAAAATTGAATGGAGATTTTTGTGAATAGTGCCGGCCAGTTTTGACCGTTATGTTGGGTAAAGGATTAAAATTGTAACTTGTCTTGGTCCTCCTGTGTAGTAAAGGAAATATTTTATGGAGACAATATAAGGAACAACAGAAGTGTAAAACTTGATGAGTTCTTAAAATGGGAAGTGACACAACAATATCCCAAAACTTAGCAGCTGTGAAAAACATGTATACGGGTTGAAAAATCATGTGCAGAATTTTATTTTCACATCATTACTAAATATTCCAGAGTGAAATTGAGTGTGATGTGATCAATTCTGGGGCCTAAAAATTGCATTGTACTAATTTATTAATGGAAGTTCCCTGAAGAGATTTTGCATGTAAACAGTATTCTCATTCTTGTCAATTTTTTTCTAATTTGTAACATGATCCCCAGTTTTTTTTACATAAATATTTGCCTGAGGGGCTGTTGTACCTGAAAATAATATTTGAATGCCTGGATAAACATAATGTGATCATTTTTAATTTCACATAAATTTTCATGCCTGTCTTTGGGAATCTGTTGACTATACCCTGTACCTTTAAAACCAATCAATTTCAGTTGCAAGAACAAATTTTATGTGATCAGTGACTTCCCCTGATATGCTTTCAATAACTTGACTTTGCATGTTTACCTCCCTTGATACACAAATTCTGAATCTTCACAAGTTCAGAAACAAAAATGAAATGGGTTTACTTACTCTTCTAAGCAGATCATGTTTTCTCCTTTATTCAACCTCTTCAATTATGGTGAAGCCAGATGTACTGAATTTTTTAAATTTTTTAAAACTGCAAACCCATTACTTGACAATTTGCATCATTAATCTTTTATCTGAAGAATCAGCAGTGCCTGTATACACAATACAAATTGAGCATTTGAGAAAAAAAAATTATTTTTAAACAATTTCAACAAAATTTTATAATGTTACCCCTCATTTGAATGAACCACTTTCAGGAGTGTGGGGGTCCCCATGACGTATAGGTTTGTTGAAAATTTGTGATAAATTTAAAAAAAAAAATTTTAATGTCGTGTGCAATGGGTAAACAAAGGGTAGAGTTTTATTTGATTTACAAACTGCCAGAATTTTTTTGTAATTCTTACAAAATGAAGGTTATTAATTTAATATTCCAGCATGTTAATGATCAGTTTACTCTTTATCTAACGAATTGGCTGCATCTGCTTGCGTAATACACAAATTCAGCAGTTGGAAAAAAAAAATTCAAAATATTTCAACAAAACTATATATGTGGCCTTCATTGGAACGAATTTTTAAAAAATTTTTGACAAAACCCTATTATGTGACCCCCCTCATTGAAACATGCCTCATTCCAATGCAGAGTCACATAAGGTTTTGCTGAAAGTTTTTTAAAAATATTTTTTTCAACTGCTTAACTGGTAGAGTGCTAGAAGCCCATATTTGGACTTTAAAAGAAGTATGGGTACCTCAACATAAAGGCTTCAAATTCTAGGGATGTACTTCATATATCTTTGAGGTGAAATTATTTAGACTTTGAAGACTTGCTTTGTTACAATTCATAGGATAAGGCCTATAAGCACTCTCTCATGAATTGTAACAATGCAAATCCATGTGAACATATTTTGACGCCCAAAAATAATTTAGCTCTCTACCACTTTATTTGTAAATTACGCAGGCTGATTCATCACATATGGTTTTGTTGAAACTTTTTGAGAAAACAATAATTAAATTAACAAATTTTAATATCGTGTGCATTGTGTAAAGAGTTAATATCCTCCATGTGGGAACCTTGGAAAGTGAAACATTGTTTGTTTAACCCTCTGCACATTGATGTTGAAATATCAAAATGACCATTCAGTTGTGGATGGTCACTCCATTAGCAATCTGAATGGAGTGACCATCCACAATTGAATGGTCATTACATTCACAATGCAAAACTATTATATATTTTATTTCACCCTCTCCACCCTGATGTCAAAATACTGAAATTCTAAGTATCAAATTTTCCATAATGAAGCTATAAAGTTAATCGATTCAATTTGTTTGACTGTCAAACAAATTGAATTGATTAACTTCCTAGCTATATTATAGGAGAAATTTGCAGCTTGATGTCAGTATGCTGAGAGATTGTTTTATGTATTGGGGTTTAACAACACTTTTAACAGCCTGGATCATATCAAATTTGATGGGTGGAGGAAGCCAGAGTATCCTGAGAGAACCATGGAGCATTGTCAAGCAGCTGTCAGAATCTCCGTCTTAACTTGCAGGCCATAAAATTTGAGAGGAAAGATTTTATTGTTCTTCTGATGGTTATCTAAATGAAAAAACAGATAATCGAAAAGTTGTCCGTCCGGTACTACGAACAGTTCGGCAAAAAGTTGTGTCTTATCACCTTATTTGATAGCACTGTTTTAGAAAGTTCCTGTGGGAAGACCCCTCACTTCAGTGCTCAAACTTGCTAAGATACTTTCAAAATCTGTGAATTGTCATACAGTTGGGCCATTGTGGACAGGTCAAAATCCATGTGTTGTCATTTTTCCAGGCATATAATTCAAAGATGATCTGCTATGACACCTAGCAAAATTACCATCAATGAAGAACCGGGATTACCCTGGTGCTTCATCGGTGGAAATATTGTTAGGTGTCAAAGCAGATCATCTCTGAATTGTATGCCTGGAAAAATGCCCACCCATATATTTTGACCCATCCATGATTGACCCATCCATGAATGGCTGTACTGTAATCGATCCTCTTTATTATATCCAGATGAATAGTAAATAGGTTATCTCAAAATTCAAGATTTTATTCTCTGACTTGCCACAAGTTGAGTTATTTATTTACAAGCCAGAAAATAAGCAGACTGTCATCTGCAAAATGAGGTCCCCAGAGGGTTAATTTTGTGATGCTACCCTGCACAGCAGGGTAGAATCACTAAATTTACCCTCTTTGAACCTCAATCTGAATCGGGTCTCAAAACTAAACAGAAAGAGGTACCCAGAGAATAAATTGGCCCACTGTATGGGTTAGCATCATCAAATTCACCCTCTGGGGACCTCATTCTGCAAATGTCAGACTGCTTATTTTCAGGCCTGTTTATTTATTTATTAGTGTTTAAGGTCACATTTCTGCACAATGGCTAATCATGGGCATGACAGTTTTACGGGAGGAGGAAGCCGGAGTACCCGGAGAGAACCAGAGCAATGGCGAGCAACTGTCAGCTCTCCAACATACCAACTCCACACAATCAGGGTTAGCATTGGTTGAAGGCATGTGCACCATCGACATGCAGTATGCCTGAGTACACAATGCCACCTTGCCCCCACGTGGGCAATGGGGGTGAAGTGTCTTGCCCAAGGACACAACGCAGTTGCCGCAGGTGGGATTCGAACCACGCCCCCACAAGCTGCGTTAGCCACAGTTGAAGACAAGTGCACCACAGTCTGAGGATTAATATACATGGAAACAGAAATATTTAATTTGAAGTTACAAATTAAATTTCATTAGATTAACAGACTTAGAGTCTCATTGCCAGTTTTTCTGAATATGTTTTTTATACTTCAATGTAGGGTCCAATTATTCTCCAGTCTCAACCAGATTTCATGACCATGGCAGTGTATGGGGAATCTTGAATCTTTTTAAAATTTCTTCCCCTTTCTGGTATTGAGGGAAATGTACAAGATCCACCTTTAGTTATTGTTCTGTAATTATGAATTAGTAATCCATAATTACAGAAATAGTTAATCCATAATTATGAACAAGCCCAAAAATAAGCAGACTGTCATCTGCAGAATGAAATCCGCATAATGAAGTCCCCAGAGGGTAAATTTGGTGATGCTACCCTGCACAGCAGATCACTAAATTTACCCTCTGCAAACCTCAATCTCTGAATCAAGGCCTCAGGCCTAAACACAAAGAAGTACCCAGAGGATAAAGTGGCCCACTGTATGGGATGATATCAGCAAATTCTCCCTCTGGGGATCCTGTTCTGCAAAGGACAGATTGCGTATTTCAAGGTTTGATTATGAATTAGTAATTTGTAATTACAAAATAGCTAATCGAAATAATGAAATACAGATCTGTAATTGTGAATTAGTAATCCGTCATAACGAAATACAAACTATCTAATCCTGGGGCTCCACAAGAAGCTAATGTGATATTTTATCACAAAAGACAAAGATTCATCAAGACTGGACATTCTAAAACAGATTATGGCATGAAGTGCTGGAAGCTTCTATCAGGGCTTTAAAAACAAGAGGCCCCAGGGGGCCTGAGGGCACTCACCTGACATGGTACCCTAAATATCAACCCAGAGAATTGATTTCAACAAGTTGCATCTGCTCCTCCAAAGAAAAGCTTATACCAAATATCCAAAGATTCTGACCAGTGGATCTAAAAAAAAAAAGATTTTTAAAGAATATTCCTCGTATTGAACTAAGTTATAGTTTGGGCTCCCACATGGACCCCATATATGAACCTAGGGACTTGGCTTTAACAAATTTGAATCTCATACCCCTAAGGATGCTGCACACCAAATATCAAAACATTCCAACTGCTGGATCTGAAGAAGAAGATTTTTAAGGAAAATTCCTCATTTTGAACTGCGTTACAATTCGAGCTCCCACATTGAGCCCAAATATGGACCTAGGGACATGGCTTGAACAACTTGAATCTTACCCCCCTAAGGATGCTGCATAAAAAATATCAAGAGCATTCATCTGCTGGATCTGAAGAAGATTTTTAAAGAAAATTCCTCATTTTGAACTAAGTTGTCATTCGGGCTCCCATAGTGAGCCCAAATATGAACCAAGGGACTTGGCTTGAACAAACTTGAATCTCAGCCCCCTGAGGTTGCTGCATGCCAAATATCAAAACATTCCGACAGCTGGATCTGAAGAAGAAGATTTTTAAAGAAAAATTCCTCATATTGACTAAGTTATAATTCAGGCTAACACAGGGAGCCCAAATATGGACCCAGGGACTTGGCTTTAACAAACTTGAAGATCCCCCCACTAAGGATGCTACACACCACATGTCAAAACATTCCGACTACTGGATCTGAAGAAGAAGATTTTTTAAGAAAATTCCTCATTTCGAACTAAGTTACAATTCAAGCTCCCACAGTGAGCCCAAATATGGACGTAGTGACATGGCTTGAACAAACTTGAATCTCACCCCCTAAGGATGCTGCATACCAAATATCAAAACATTCCGACTGCTGGATCTGAAGAAGAAGATTTTTGAAGAAAATTCCTCATTTTGAAGTAAGTTATCATTCAGGCTCCCACAGTGAGCCCAAATATGGAGCTAGGGACATGGCTTGAACAAACTTGAATCTCACCCCCCTAAGGATGCTGCATACCAAATATCAAAACATTCCGACTGCTGGATCTGAAGAAGATTTTTAAAGAAAATTCCTCATTTTGAACTAAGTTATAATTCGGGCTCTCACAGTGAGCCCAAATATGAACCCAGGGACCTGGCTTGAACAAAATTGAATCTCACCCCCCTAAGCATGGTGCATACCCAATATCAAAAGATTCTGCCTGCTGGATCTTGAGAAGAATATTTTTAAAGAAATTTGCCTGAAATGCACTAAGTTCAAATTTGGGCTCCTATACTGAGCCCAAATATAAACCCAGGGGGTCGATTTGAACAAACTTGAATCAGATCCACCCCACAATGTTGCATATAAATATCAAAAGATTCTGCCTGCTGGATCTGGAGAAGAAGATTTTTTAAGAAATTTGCCTGAAATGCACTAAGTTCGAATTCGGGCTTCTATAGTGAGCCCAAATATGAATCTAGGGGGCCAATTTGAACAAACTTGAAGCAGATCCATCCCACAATGTTGCATACCAAATATCAAAAGATTCTGCCTGCTGGATCTGGAGAAGAAGATTTTTTAAGAAGTTTGCCTGAAATGCACTAAGTTCGAATTCGGGCTTCTATAGTGAGCTCAAATATGAACCCAGGCGGCCAATTTGAACAAACTTGAATCAGATCCACCCTACAATGTTGCATACCAAATATCAAAAGATTCTGCCTGCTGGATCTGGAGAAGAAAATTTTTTAATGTTCTTTCCATTGCTTACAGTGTTGAGAAAAGTGCTGACTCAGCACTTTTTCAAAGTCCAGAAACTGTACCCTATGATAAAACCGATGGCAATTTTTTTTTACCAATCCTTTCTGTTGGTCCTAAGGAAGCTTCACACCAAATAAAAATTCTCGGTGCCATGCAGTTTTGGAGATATGGGCGTTTTAATTTTTTTCTATTTTTAGCTCCTGCGGTTCCCACGGGGGCTGCAGGAAAAAAATTTTGGGTATAAATCAAGTACTTATAACCCAATAATAATATCTCATATTAAATTTGGTTCAAATCAGCCTCTGGGTTCAGAAAATAGAAATTTTGGGCAGGGCAAAAATTCTTGCCCCTCTCAGAACAAAGGTAAATATTGCCCGTCAAACTTCTCTAGAACAAATTTGAGTCTACACCTCAAATGGAAGCTGCATACCACATATCAAGTCTCTGCTATGGCTGGTTCATGAGAAGATTTTTAAAAATTTTGTGCATTTTGGCCCCACCCCACTCCACAATATGAGCAGAAATCCAATTTGAAGAAAAACCCAAATGCCCCTATATAGCCACTACTTACATGAAATTTAATTAAAATGTGGCCAGTGGTTTAGGAGAAAGAGGCCCAAACACCACCTTCACGCAGGATGACGGACGAAGAGTGATTAGAAAAGCTCACCCTGACTTTCAGTCAAGTGAGCTAAAAATTAAAGAGTACCAGAGCAAAAGCCAACATTTTCGTTGCTCACATTTTATCATGCAAATATTTCTGTTTATATAATTTTTTTTTTTTTTTACAAATTATTCGTGAGTGCCCACAGGTACTCTCCAATAATTTGTAATAAAACAAATTTTGAATAACAAATTCAGACCAACAAAAATAATCTAGCCCTTGAAGAGTTGATCGATCGAGTTGACTGCATCTTTCTTTAAAACTTTTCCACGTTACACACTCACTCAATACAAGGGGCAAAAGCTTTGATATTTCTTGTGGAAAATTACCATGGATTGTGTCACTGGGCAGTCATTTACAAAATGCCCCCTCCTAGAAGAAAAGATATGTGTCACTTGTAAAGGGCAATATCTTTCCAACTTTGACATTCCAAAATAGCTCCTGTCACCAGAAGATGATCACTTGATTAGAGCTCTTTTCATCCTTTAACCCTTTACCTAACGTGAAAAGCAGACGACACTTGCAAGAAAAAATCTTGAATAACTAATTTTTTTCATTTTTTGTCTCAAAAACATAGGTTATGACCCCTCGTTGGAACGAGCTCGACGAGCTCGTTCCAACGAGGGGTCATAACCTATGTTTTTGAGACAAAAAATGAAAAAAAAAGTGAAAATTAATTGGCGATTTTTGAGAATAGCGCTGGCCGGTTTTGGCCGTTACGTTGGGTAAAGGGTTAAATGGTTTGCTTTAATGGAATGCCAGACAAAGGCCTAAATCAAAACAGTGCATGAGATTATCAGCCAAACAAAAATTTACAATTTTGATAGTATATAATCATGGTTTGGAATTATGCGGGGGTGGGGGTTGACAATGGTGGTAAACCTTAAAAGAATGGTTAGAATGATTTTTTTTATTCACTAAGAAGACCCAGTTGTCTTGGACCCTGACCTCTTACTATTTGTGTTGTGTACATGGGCAAAGCAAGACACAATCCCAATCATGGTGGCACAGTGCTGCAGATTGATTGTACACAGTCCTGCGGCGTTAGTAAGTTAAAGAGTCAGACAGTTACTTGCTGGTTTCTCCACCACATGACATGACTCTCGCTGTTGAAAGTGTTGTTAAAAAAAAAATAAATAAACATTGTGGATGCAACCTATTTATGAAAATCTTGTAAATAATTTATTTGAATCTTGCCCCAATGTAAACAATATAAAAACTGGATATTTTAATTTATGTTATTCAAATTTTCCATGATAATTTAGTGGCAATAGATATGGGCAGAAATATGTAAAATTTGAGCACATTAACCATATTTTCCCCTGCAAATTAAATCTACATTTTGACCAGTGATTTCTAGAGGGAAATTTACATGAATTTTCGTCATGGCTGCTGAACCGATCAACGAAATGAATTTAATTTACAAAATATGTAGTTATAAAAAATATATTTTTCAAAAAATTTCAACGAAACCATATCATGTGACCCCTCATTGAAACGACCTCGTTGTGCTCATTCCAATCAGGGATCACATGGTTTGGTTGAAATTATTTGAAAAATTTGAAAAAACAAATATTAAAATAATAAATTTTGATATTGTCTGCATTGTGTAAAGGATTAACCCTTTACCCAACGAATCGGCCCCATCCGCCCGCGTAATATGCAAATTCAGCAGTTGAAAAAATATTATTTTTCAAAAAATTTCAACAAAACCATATCATGTGATCCCTCGTTGAAACGAGCTCGTTCCAACGAGGGGTCACAAATAAATTTTGATATCGTCTGCATTGGGTAAAGGGTTAAATCCTTGAAATCCTGTAAAATGTGCCAGGATGCCTTGAAAAGCCTTCAATATTTACAAAATGAGAATGTCAGTGAAGCACGTAATCACAACTTGATAGTCTCATATGCCAGAGTTTGTGAAGGTTGTGTCCTAACTTGGACCATCTGGGTATTATCTCCTCCTCCCACTTCCCTTCATTGGAAGTAGGAGGAGGGGGTTGTGAAGGCAGGGCTTAAAATCCTTGAATTGGGCTGTTGTAGGGCCTTGAAAACCTGATTCTGCCCCACCCAGGCCTTAAATTGCAGGCAGAATCAATTCACGCAAGGAAAATAATGAGAATTAATTTCGATTTTTTACAAACTGTTCATTTGATGCTTATGGACTCTGAAAGTGTCCTTGAAAGTCTGTAGAATTCTTATCTTTTGCTTGCTCATAAGGCAACACTTCAACTTGGCTGGGGTGTCTATAATGAAGACTTGGCAGCCTGTACAGGGTCAGGCCTGAAAATAAGCAGTCTGACATTTGCAGAATAAGGTCCCCAGAGGGTGAATTTGATGATGCTATCCCATACAGTGGGCCAATTTATCCTCTGGGTACCTCTTTCTTTTTAGTTTTGAGACCTTGATTCAGACTGAGGTTCACAGAGGGTAAATTTAGTGATGCTACCCTGCTGTGCAGGGTAACATCACTAAATTCACCCCCTGGGGGACCTCATTTTGCAGATGACAGTCTGCTTATTTTCTGGCTTGCGCAGGGTGTGAAAGTGCATTAATACAAACCCCCTGAAGTACTAGTGATGGAGTACCGCAAGCAGGAGAAAACCTTGGGACACTGCTTGTCATCTGTGCATGGTATGTGTGTCAAGACATAAAAAAACCAATAAAATTGTGAAATGAAGCCAGTTGAGATGGAAAATTACAATTCCTTAACAGAAAAAACTTTTCCAAGCATGATCGAGTTGCGAGAATACATGATGCAGATCGTCATTGGGCCACAACAGCTCATTGAGACATTTACATTGTTATCAAAGCATGCATGTACTGCACGATTAATGCCACAGCTCTGCAAAGTATACCCCCATAATGTAACTAGAGCCACTGTATCCACATAACCAAAGACAATCTGCAGTTCATGTTCTGCTAGGGTTGAGTGGAGAAGATATCACTAAACTACCACAGACTCAGTAGTCCAACATCTGTTTACATACTACTCCAGGTTACAGCTAGACTTTGTGGATAGATGCAGCAAAGACTTCATCCTAATGGATGATGTCAGGCAGAATCTAGCCAGATTGGTGACCCATTAATTGCATGGGAAAAAATTCTTCTGGATATATTGGCAAGCATGCTCACTTGACTTCAGCTCTATAGAGCATGTATGGGACAAGCACCAGACGCCATGAGAGCCTAGTTGGATGCTGGAAGCCAATATCATGGCTCTCAGTGATGAAATACACTTTGGTGGCTTTTTACACTTAGTGTTCAACCGATGATCGGAATCAGCCACCCCAATTGGCCAATTCTGGGAAATCGGCTGACAACAGCAATGGCTTCTGGAACATCGGCTCAACCGATTGTTGCCAAGCATTTTTTATGATGATTCATTAACCACATTTTATTATATTCTGCAACTGTTTAATTGTTAATGTAAAATAATGTCAATGATACCATTCAATAAAGTTGAGAAACAACTACACTGTGTATTCTTAATTTCTCTAGACTCCCCCTTACAGGATATACAAGTTGAATGACATGTAAAGCTTACTCATCAAGTTACTGCATCAATTCTATCAATTCTTCACACTTCACTGCAAGGAAATCGGTGGGAACTTCTCTATCAAATTTAAATGTGCTGTAGAATCAAGGATGCTGGTTTTGTTTACAATGACATAGCGGGGGTTCGAACCCACGTCGAGAGTTTCCTTCACCACCAACCACTTAGCGAAACTATACTGAACCACACACACCACTCAGCCACCGACAGACCCCAAAATTTGTCTGGACTTTGCGAAACTCTCTCAGCGTGGGTTCGAATCCCCGCTTTGCCATTGTAATGTAAAGCTTACACTTGAGGGTACCTACGGCAATCGCCAGTTCATACCGGAAAAAGTCAAGGTTGTACTCCATTGACTCGGGTCGCAATAAAATGAGAGCCACGTATACTGCCCAAGTGTGCGCATCTGGTCATTTTACTGTGACCTGAGTGAACGACATTTAACTCTGTGAAATATGTTCAATTTAATATAGTTCTTTCAAGCCTTGACTCATCTAGTAACACAGTATTACAATCAGAATCGGCAGAGTGTGAGCTCAAATAACCGGTAATAGGTCAACGGCCATTATTTGGTAATTGGTTGTACACTATTTACACTGTGTGCATTAGCAATTGTTTGCTCTGCAGCAGAAAAAATGAAAATTGTATCATAATTAATGTTTGTTTGTTTGTTTGTTTGTTTGTTTGTTGGTGGTTAACGTCACATATTTATGCACTATGGCTAATCGTGACACAACATGGAGATGAAGTCAAGTTTAGTCAATCGTTGATCTACATGCTGCCCATTTCAGAGGACTTTCACCCCAAGCATTGGTGACTGGGTCCTATTTTACTAGTAAAGCGGAACTGGTTTACCACAGTAAACAAGTGCTGCTTACTTCCCGGGGTTCCCACGGGGAATCATAATTAATTGGACCCAATAAACTGTAAGACAGTTACAATGGAGCCCAATTAATTGGATATCACTTAACTGCATAACCCTGTTAATTGAATAAAATTTCCCAAAACAAAACCATTTACCATACCTTCGGTACAAATTTGACCTGTTAATTGAATATAGGTCATAAAGCAAACTCCTGTCAGTTGAATAAATGAAAGTGTCAATGACACTGTAGCTTAACTTGTGTGTTGTGTTGGATGAAAAGGATAATGTTCAATGTTTATGAAAGGATTATGAAATAAGACAAGAATTGTGATAATTGGGAATATGTTCATTTCTGTTCCCTGTATGCTATGTTTATGATAAAAATAATATGAGGTGTACACTGTAATAAAGATCTGAGGGGTGTGTTAATATGACCTCACAGTTAATATATGTGGCCCTCACAGTTAACATATATCAACAAAATTACAATGAAATTATTCCAAAATGAGTCATCCTATCAAGTTACATTAAAATCCCTTCATAAATATGGCCTGTAGACTGTGCTAAAGGTTTTTGGACTTTGGGCCCCTGTAGCCGTCAGTTTCCCAATTGCGTCCAAAGGGGACGTTCTCATCTAGACATTATATGAAGTCAACCTACCAAGTTACAATGAAATCCCTCCATAAATTAGACTGTGCTAAAGGTTTTCGGGCTTCAGGCACCTGTAGACATCACAGTTGACCAACCACGACCAAAAGGGGATGTCATCATCTAGGCATTATATGGAGTCAACCTAACAAGTTACAATGAAATCCTTCCATAAATACGACCTACAGACATGCTAAAGGTTTTTGGGCTCGGGCAGCCATCAAGGCTGAATGATCGTGACCAAAAGGGGACGTTCTCATCTGGACACTATTTGGAGTCATCCTACCAAGCTACAATAAAATCCCTTCATAATTATGACCTGTAGACTGTTCTAAAGGTTTTCGGGCTTTGGGCCCCTGAAGCCGTCACAGTTGCCCACTCGTGTCCAAAAGGGGACGTTCTCATCTAGACATTATATGAAGTCAACCTACCAAGTTACAATGAAATCCCTTCATAAATATGACCTTAGACTGTGCTAAAGGTTTTCGGGCTTCGGGCTCGGGCAGCCATCATGGTTGAATGATCGCAACCAAAGGGGACAATCTCATCTGGGCATCATCTGGAGTGATCCTGCAAAGTTACACTGAAATCCCTTCATAAATATGACCTGTAGACTGTGTTCAAGGTTTTCGGGCTTCAGGCACCTGTAGCCATCACAGTTGACCAATCACGACCAAAAGGGGATGTCATCATCTGGGCATTATATGGAGTCAACCTAACAATGTTACAATGAAATCCTTCTATAAATATAAACTTTTGCCTATGCTAAAGGTTTTTGGGCTCGGGCACCCATCAAGGCTGAATGATCACGGCCAAAATGGGACGTTCTCATTTTGACCTTATTTGGAGTCAACCTACCAAGTTACAATGAAATCCCTTCATAAATATGACCTGTAGACAGTGCTAAAGGTTTTGGGGCTTCGGGCACCTTTAGCCATCAAAGTTGCCCAAACATGTCCAAAAGGGGACGTTCTCATCTAGGCATTATATGAAGTCAACCTACCAAGTTACAATGAAATCCCTTCACAAATATGACTTGTAGACTGTGCTTAAGGTTTTTGGGGCTTCGGGTTCGGGCAGCCATCATGGTTGAATAATCGCAACCAAAGGGGACAATGTCATCTGGGCATCATCTGGAATGATCCTATGAAGTTACAATGAAATCCCTTCATAAATATGGCCTGTAGACTGTGCTCAAGGTTTTTGGGCTTCGGGCACTTGTAGCCAACACAGCTGACCAATTACGACCAAAAGGGGATGTCATCATCTAGGCATTATATGGACTCAACCTAATAGGTTACAATGAAATCCTTCCATAAATATGACCTTTTACCTATGCTAAAGGTTTTTGGGCTCGGGCACCCATCAAGGCTGAATAAACGAGATCAAAAGGGGACGTTCTCATCTAGACATTATTTGGAGTCATCCTACCAAGTTACAATGAAATCCCCTCATAAATATGACCTGTAGACTGTGCTAAAGGTTTTCGGGCTTCGGGCACCTTTAGCGGTCACAGTTGCCCAATCATGTCCAAAAGGGGACGTTCTCATCTAGACATTATATGAAGTTAACCTACCAAGTTACAATGAAATCCCTTCATAAATATGACCTGTAGACTGTGCTAAAGGTTTTCGGGCTCGGGCAGCCATCATGGGTGAATGATCGCACGTTCTCATCTAGACATTATATGAAGTTAACCTACCAAGTTACAATGAAATCCCTTCATAAATATGACCTGTAGTCTGTGCTAAAGGTTTTCGGGCTTGGGCAGCCATCATGGGTGAATGATCGCAACCATAGGGGACAATCTCATCTGAGCATCATCTGGAGTGATCCTAAGAAGTTACAATGAAATCCCTTCATAAATATGACCTGTAGACTGTGCTCAAGGTTTTCGGGCTTCGGGCACTTGTAGCCATCACAACTGACCAATCACGACCGAAAGGGGATGTCATCATCTAGGCATTATATGGAGTCAACCTAACAAGTTACAATGAAATCCTTCCATAAATATGACCTTTTGCCTATGCTAAAGGTTTTTGGGCTCGGGCACCCATCAAGGCTGCATGATCGCGATCAAAATGGGGCGTTCTCATCTAGACATTATTTGGAGTCATCCTGCCAAGTTACAATGAAATCATTTCATAAATATGACCTCTAGACTGTGCTAAAGGTTTTCGGGCTTTGGGCTCCTGTAGCCGTCACAGTTGCCCAATCACGTCCAAAGGGGGACTTTCTCATCTAGACATTGTATGAAGTCAACCGACCAAGTAACAATGAAATTCCTCAATAAATATGACCTGTAGACTGTGTTAAAGGTTTTCGGGTTTTGGGCTCGGGCAGTCGTCACGGTTGGCAGATCATGCCCAAATGGGGAAATTCGCATCTAGACATCATAAGGAGTCATCCTACCAAGTTACAATGAAATCCCTCCACATTAAACATGACCTGCAGACTGTGCTAAAAGTTTTTGGGTTTCGGGCTTGGGCAGCCATCACAGTTGATAGATCATGCCCAAAAGGGGACGTTCTCGTCTAGGCACTATACAGAGGCATCCTACCAAGTTACAATGAAATCCCTTCATAAATACGACCTGTAGATTGTGCTAATGGTTTTCGGGTTTTGGGCTCGGGCAGCCATACCGGTTGCCCGATCGCGACCAAAAGGGGACGTTCTCATCTAGACATGACCCCAAACCTGCATATGAAATTTCGTGACGATCAGACAAGAACTGCGGGGTGTAGCCCGTGCTAAAGGAAATGTGAACAGACTAACAGACTTCAGCACGCGTGATGGCAATAGCTTATCTTGACTATGTCAAGTTAAGCTAAAAATCTTTTAACCTGTCGAGAAATTACCCCGACTCTTCCCAGTTTTCCTTTGTTTATAGACCTATTTGGCCTCAGTACATCCAATACAGACATTTAACCTATTATATCTTGTTTGACAGAGTTCATGGAGCTCTGTCAAACAAGATATAGAAGAATAACTAAGTTTATCTCCAGAATACAGGAAAGTGACACAATCCCTGTTAATTGAATACTCCTGTTAATTGAATAATTTCCATTGGCAAAGTGGCTATTCAATTAACAGGGTTCCACTGTTTTTAAGAACAGCACTTTGTCAAACTGAGGTTCCTCTTGCTAGTGGTTTGCTATCTTTAAAAAAAATATCACAATTCACCTTTGAAATATAAATTAGCACTCGAAAAGTTAATACCCGTCAAGAACTCGGAACAAACTCTTCTTAATGAATAGCACAATCTGTTCTAGCAGACATTCAGAAATTGATCCAAGAATCAGGAAACTCTCAGAAAACTGCTGAATGCCCAAGGGGGGACATACTGCAGACTAAAACTGCTGTTCTTGACATGTATGAATCATTTTGGATAAAACTGATCTGTGTGCTATTTAAAATTCTCAGGTGGGGTTGGTGGACCCACTTTCACATTCCTCGACTTCACTATGTACAATTGCACCCAGTTGTTGTTGTTGTTTGTTGGTGGTTAACGTCACATATTTATGCACCATTGCTAACCGTGACACAACATGGAGATGAAGTCAAGTTTAGTCAATCGTTGATCAACATGTTGCCCATTTTAGAGGACTTTCACCCCAAGCATTGGTGACTGGGTCCTATTTTACTAGTAAAGCGGAACTGGTTTACCACAGTAAACAAGTGCTGCTTACTTCCCGGGGTTCCCACGGGGATTGCACCCAGTTAATAACAAATGAAAGGGTAAGGGTAAAGTCTTTCTCACTGTGGCCAGTACTTACAACCGCACGTTTTCCTCCCATTTACCTTTTGTATCGATGCGCAGGGGGATCCTTACCAACTGTGAAATATGTACCGGTTGCACTCAAGGGTAAACCAATACAGTGGAACCCTGGTAATTGAATAGCCACATTGCCAATGATTATTATTCAATTAACAAAAGAATTCAATTAACAGGGATTGTTTCACTTTCCTGTATTCTAGAGATAAACTTATCATTTATTCTATTATATTTTGTGTGACCGAGCTCTACGAGCTCTGTCAAACCAGATAAAATAGATTAAATGCCTGTATTGGATGTACTGAGGCCACATGGGTCTATAAACAATGGAAAACTGGGGAGTGGCAGGGTAATTTCTCGACAGGTTACAAGATTTTATATTCAATTAACAGGAGTTTACTCAATAACCAAAATTCAATTAACAGACCAAATTTGTACTGGAGGTATGGTATATGGTTTGTGATGGGAAATTATATTCAATTAACAGGGTTATTCAGTTAAGAGATATCCAATTAAGTGGGCTCTACTGTACTCTCAAACTAAATTATTGAAGTGGTTGTGTGCTTGAAGCCACTATCACAGCTCCACTCAAAAGTATCGAAAGCCACTTTTGTGGCTTCAAACTGCATTGTCTTGTTTATTCTGCACAATAAATATATTTATAAAATTTTAGTTACAATTTGTTGGAGTGTGCCAGCTCTGCAGAGTAACACCCATAATGTAAGTGGAGGCACTCCATGTAATCCAGTACACCCACAATCTCGCCGCCGAGTTCATTCTAAATATAACTCCATCAATGTTGATGTTTACATCTTCATGAAAGGGAGTGCAGTGGCTCAGGTGGTAGAGGTGCAGGCTGCAAGTCGAGAGGTCCTCGGTACGAATCCTACCTGTGGCAACCACATTATGTCCGTGGGGAAGACAGGTGGGGGCACGGTGGCATTGTGTACTAAGGCATACTGCACGTCGATGGTGAACCTGTCTTCAACCAATGCTAACCCTGCTTGTGTGGAGTTAGTTTGTTGGGGGAGTTGACAGTTGCTCGCCAGCTTCCTCCACCCATAGAACTGTCGAGGTCGCGATTAGCCATTGTGCAGAAATGTGACCTTAAACACCAATAAATAATAAATAAATCTTCATGAAATCTTACAAGCGTGCTCTTTCAGACAAAAGATGCTTCCCACATATTCTTTTAACCCTTTACATAACACAGTATTTTTAAAAAATAAAATTAAATTTCACCTTTTTCAAAAACAAATTTCACAATTTTTCTACAAAACCATGCGAACATGGAGATCATTAGAACCAGCTCGATGAGCTGATTCTAATGATATCCACATTTTTACGGTTTTCTTGAGAAACTTCCCCAGAGATATTTTATGTTGTGGTAGGCTTATTCTGGTTAATCTTCTTTCCATTTGGCTGCTGTGTTAGTTAAAGGGTTAATGTTGTTGCCCCTTTATAATTAATTTTTTTTGTCCGTCTTACCATGGCACAACAGGCATTAAACATTTCCTCAAATAACATTAGTAAACACTGTTCCCAAACAATGTAATTGGGCCCAAATTATGCATCGTTCATAAAAAGTTTCTGGGTGTACCCAATATTAGTTTACCTGCCGTCAACTCAAACAATGCAATCTTTAGCTCCTTGCATGCTGCGGGCAGATATTCTTTCCCAGGACAGGATTTCTATTGCCACTGAAATAAGTACACTTTGGGCACATTAAATCAAACTTTCCCTCTGTAAATTGAATGAATGTTTTCACAAATAATTTCTAGAGATAAATTTAGATGAATCTTTTTCATCAAACCAAGTCATGGCTGCTATGAAGCAGCCATGACCAGATTTGATGAAAAATATCTTGAAAATACTCAGCAGGTTAAGAGGTAACCCTTTGAGATTTTAATTATCCCGACGTTCAAACGTCACTGGGAATTAGTTTCAATGTTTTTCAAAATGTTATGTAAACGTCGGAAAGTGCAAATAAGATATTTTTCACATTAGTGATTATATGGTTGAGGATTGGTGGTTTGAATTTGTTATTCAAAACTTGTTTTATTACAAATTATTGGAGTGCCCACAGGCACTCTCCAATAATTTGTAATAAAACAAATTTACATGAACAAAATATTAATTGTGTTCTACTGAATATGAAATATAAGCAAGGAAAGAGTTGGCTTTTGCTCTGGTATCATTTTTCTGAAAGCCCCGAAAGTGGCTTCTAGCACTCGAGCAGCCAAGAAGTCTGGACAGCAGGATTATATTTGTGTATTAAGCTGCGATAACATTTAGCCCAACGATTGTCACTGGACACTATTCGGGAGAAAAAAGGAATTGTAAAACAAATGACCACAAACTATCAATGTGCTGTTTGTTTTCGTACGTCACAAGACATACAAATGTATCAAAGGGTTTAACGAGTCCTCCCCCGCCTACATTGTTCTTGTGCAGGGTACTTTATTTCCAAATGAAACAAAATACAATTTGATTGGCTGAGAGGTACGGTGTAACTTGCAATCTACAGTAGGTTTTTTTTTTTTACACAAAACAATACAAAATAGCAGGCTACATTGCTTAAGTACCCATTTTTATTAATTATTAATTCATACCTTCTGCTCGGTTATGTTAGAAGAGAAAGAATACAGTAAATTTAATATTTATGTGCAATAAAATATTAGATTTGGAGGTCACTGGAACTGGCTCATTGAGCCAGTTCCAATGACATCCATATTTGTCTGGTTTTATTAACCCTTTACCCAATGAATCGCCCGCGTAATATGCCGATTCAGCAGATGAAAAAATATTTTTCAAAAAAAATTCAACAAAACCATATCATGTGACCCCTCGTTGGAACGAGCTCGTTCCAACGAGGGTTCACATATGGTTTTGTTGAAATTTTTTGAAATATTTGAAAAAATGATATTTAAAATAAGAAATTTTGATATCGTCTGCGTTGGGTAAAGGGTTAAGAAACTTTCAAAGTACAAATTTTCTGTCAGTTTTTTCCCACAATTTAGGTTAAAGTATTGAGTACACCAAAATTCTTGGAAATAAATCTGTTATCCTTGTGTTTTCCAGGGTGTATGGGAATTAACACCGGTCTGAGCACTCGTACACCCTTCAGCTTTGCCTCAGGGTGAACGTGTTCCCAAACCAGTGTAAATTCCCTTACACCCTGAAAAACAGGACAGCTAATATCCCAATTGCCTAAGGGTGCTACTGTACATTGATAGGGCACAATTCAACTAATGCCAACCCTGCTTATATATTTATTGATGTTTAAGGTCACTTATTTTTGCACAATGGCTGATCATGACAACATGAGAAACAAATCAAGACCAGGGGTGAGCGTTAATAAGCCATGTTGCCCATTTTAGAGAGGGTTTGCACCTCAAAAGCATTGGTGACTGGGTCCTATTTTACCAGTAAAACGGCCTGTTTACCGCATTGAACAGGCACTGCTTCACTTCCCACGGGCATCTAACCCTGCTTCCCCAAGTTGGTACATTGGGGAGTTTTATAATTGCTCGGTAGTTCTCTCTGGCTGTCGGCGTCATTAAACCTCAACCAGAGGATCAAGTGAGCCTAAAACGCTCGCCTGGCTCAATTTGTCAAGGAGAGGAGTGTATCAGAAAGTGACCAGCAAAGAGAACCCAAATATTAACCCAGGGACTCTATTTGAACACGCTTGAATCTGACACCACTACAGATGTCGCACACCAAATATGACTTGATTCTGACTTGTGGATACAAAGATTTTTCAAGAAATTCTCTCGGACTGTTGGATCTGACAAAGATTTTTTTTTTTATACTTTTTCCCAATATTGCCCCAAGTCAATTATTCGGGCTCCTGTACTGAGCCCAAATATTAACAGAGGGCCTTAATTTGAACACACATATATCTGCCCCCTCCTCAACCTCCCCAATGGATGCTGTACACTGACTTGGCATTCTCTTGATGCGCCCTCCCAGACACAACCAATGGCAATTTCTTTTTTACCATTCAATTCTACTGGTCCTGGATGCTTCATACCAAATGACATACCAGTTCTCTTTCGTGTGGTTTGGGTAATATGAGCGTTTGAAAATATTTTCTATTTTTAGTTCCTGGGGTTCCCATGGGAATTTCAGACCATCGGTTCAAAAAAATCAAAACTTTGGGCAGGGCCCAAAATCTTGCCCCTCCCATTATGAAGGCAAATATTGCTTCACACGCTTTGTTTGAACACCTCAGATGGAAGCTTCATACCAAATATCAAGTCATTGTACCCACTGGTTCATGTTTATTTATTTACTGTTGTTTAAGGTCACATACTTCTGCACAATGGCTAATCATGACCACAACATGGAGATAAAGTCATGGTCAGTCAATCGTTTATTCCCCATGTTGCCTATTTTAGGGGACTCGCACCCCAAGCATTAATGACTGGGTCATATTTTACCAGTGAAACAGGGCTTGTTTACCACAGTAAACAAGCACTGCTTCACTTCCCGGGGTTCCCACGGGGGCACTGGTTCATAAGATTTTCCTAGAATTTTGGAGCATTTTCACCCCCTCCCTCCCCGAGCGTGGCAACTTTATTTGAACAAACTTGAATGGAGATACAACAAGGACCATGCACATCAAATTTTGTTCAATTTGGCCTAGGGGTCTAGAAGAAGTCAATAATGTAAAGTTCACGATTGGACGATTGACAGAAAGTGATCACTTGAGCTTCCCTGGACTTTCAATCAGGTGAACTAAAAAAATTTAAGAAATCTGTTTTTATCATTCCAACATTATGACCAATGTTAGATTAACCTTGTAGCAAATGCTATGAGCCCTGCACTAAATGCTTGCAAGCTGTCTGGCAACTCTTGTCAAATCGGTACAAGGCTTTCACGCCCTTTACATTTTGGTCTGTCGTTTTACAGCCTTGGGAGTCCATGCTTTTGAAAAATTGAAAGCATAAACACAGGAGGCTGAAAAGAAAGTGGCCAAAAAGCTTAGCACTTAAAAGTGTGGCGGGAAAAATCGATGTCTTTTTTGTCCAGTTCGTTCTGCACGAAAACCGATAACAATCTTAGCAAATATGGCCTGCAGATCTAATTATTAATCAGTTTAATGGTCAAAACCCCAACCAACTGTGGCAACAAGGATAGGATGAGATATGTTACATTCTTCAGGACATATTTTGTGGCCACCTCCACACATGCAATCGTTGAAATGGATCAGTATCTGTATGAACGATTTTTCATCTGAAATTTTTCCTCATTGGTCCTCCTTATTCACCCACAATTACTGGTTCTCGGAATGTGAAAACCTACATAAATATCGCTGTGAAAACCTCAAAATATCCCCAAGGTGAAAGGAAATGCGAGTTTTGGAACCCTACCAAAAGTGCTGAATGGGTCTGACCAATTCCTCCAGTAGTCGACGTTTACACAATATAAAATATTATGCATTACTGAAACAAAATCCTATACTCATTTGAGAAAACCATCACCATATTAAATGGGTTTTAGACCATGCACATAAGGTTGAACTGAAATCTATTTGTCCAACAGACAATTGGGCAAATATGATTTTCAACTAACAACCAAAATGTTTCTCTCGAGCCCTGGGTTGGAAGAGAAGAAACAAAACAAAATTTATCCACAACTAAACATTGTTTATTCAGATGAATGGTTTGGTGAACAAGGTTCGCAATCAATTTGCACAAGTTGCTTGAAAAATTCTCATACATGAATTCTAAATGCACTGTCCATAAATTATTTGATGTTAAATTGTTGTTAATGATAAATTACCAATATGGTAAAAAAAATGACACCTCTTCAGAGGAAAATCTTACAACCCCTTTCATTGTGAAGTGAGGACATTCAATAACATTCTAAATTTCAGGGGTGAGAATGACATGCAACAAAATAGCTGAAATTAGTTAAAATACCCAAAATTCTAGGAAAAAAAAGAGGATCTGTTTGACAAGATATTTATATAAATTTGTATGAAAATGGTCTTATCAAAAAGACCCTTTTCGTGCAAATTCATAGAAATAAAATTTCTGCATTTTGAGCATGAATTTGCTGAAAACAAAAATTGGTGAAAAATCTCATCTCTGTAATTTAGAAAGTAAATCGCCTAATTTGGTTTGTAATTTAGGCTGAAAAAATCTTAATTAATCTGGAGAATAATTTCATGCACTTTGTGCTGTGCGAGAATAACATTACAGCTGCAGCAAAAAATAAATCAATCCCTCCGAAGTGTGGCCAAAAATCTTTCCTTCTCTATTTGATGTCTCTGTTTATTAAACCAATTTTTCTTTTGGACTTATTTTGTAGTTTGAAAAAAAATCTATTCTGAGCTTGTTAATCTCAAGTTATGTCTGTCCATAAGCCAAGAATCAAATGATAACCAAAGATTCTCAGTTTACCACATTGCCTTTACAAATGGGAAATCCAACTTCTCCACATATTCAGCATTATTCACTGTGGATGAAAAAAAAAACTTAAAAGAGTAAGATTTGTTCCAGCAGCAACTGTATCTAGCAACCAAGTTTGAGGACTCCTGTCACAATGTAGCAATGTTATGAGGCAATTTATAGAGCATGTATGATGATCGATATGCACAAATATTCTGTTCAGCATGAAAAATTGTGAATCTTTGAAAGTAGATCTGATGATGAAAAAAACTAATACTAATCAAATTAAGGTTCCCACACCTGACAATGTCAACTCCATAAAACTGGTCAATTTAAACACTAACAGAAGATTGAAGGCATTTATTTTTTTCAAGCTCAAAGAGTATCCAGGTGTGGGAACCCAATCAGATCCACTTGTGTGACTAGCAGAAAGTGCGGCAAGAATCCCCAGTTCAGTTTTTCCCCATTCAATTCCAATCTAGGCTTGACAAGTCATAACCATTAGTGTTCAGATGAAGCCGGGACCAGCACAAGCATCTCGACTTCAGGGCCATCTGCCCTTTCTCCCTCTTGAGAGCCATGTATTAGCCTACATTAATTGTGAAGAAAAAATAGCAAGTAACTGGATGGAAATTACCACTGTTCTCCATGCACCCTCCAAAACATTTTTTCATTTGGAGACAATACTATTTTCTTTCATTCCTCTCTTGCTAGCTCAAGTAGCAATTTCACAGGCAATTCAAACGGTCACATTATGAGACAGCCTCTATAGTCAAATCTGATATTTTACATCAAAATCTGTTCATGTCATTGCTTTGTTACACAATTTATGGGAGAATGTGAACAGTCTCCAATAAATGCACTGTAACAATGCAAATCCTGACTGTATTTTACTTCAGAGTTGAGATGAAACATCCCCAGAATAGGAATAAGATGCAATAACTGCTTTTCATAATTGGGCCCAAATTTGGGCTTCCAGCACTTAACCAGTCAATGAACAATCAACAAAGGTAGGAGCTGTATTTTTTGCAAATTCAGAAATGAATGAAGTCTGGAATAATACTGCCAAGAGGACTCGAAATGGCATGTCCAAGTGGAAGAATGAGTACAATCTTAAAGGAAATCTTCAAATGATCAAAATGAGTAATTTGTTGCAAGCGCCACTTTTTAAAGAATGTTTTGGTCAGTCGGCAATGTGTACATGGCAAAATACATTTGTCTGAATGGCTAAGAAGTGGGTTAATTTTTCCCCAATGACAATATTTTTGTAGTGGCTTCACAAATGAGCCGTTGTCAACATCCCACCAGTTCTTTTTGTTTTCAGTTTTTTTTTAATGTGAATAACCCACTTTCCCGTCAAGTTACTTGCTTTCTAAACTCTTGTGTCGCTTTCATGTTTTAATGTGCAATATCAAAGCCCACATATTTGATGTTAAAATCCTTGATTACATTGGAAAACTTAAATACTACATACAAATGTTACAGGTGAATTGTACAAGGAGAAAATGCACAAGTTACTCCATGAAGAGTCTACAGTAAATGATGGATGAAATGTCTATATTATAATGAACTATATAACCACGAAAAATGATTTACAGTAATGACATTATAGAATATTTTAACATGAGAATGATCTTGGTAAAACTGTACATATTGCTGCCAACACATCACTTCTTCTTTCCCTTTCCTGCCCTCTTTGTTGCCTTTGACTTTTTGGATCCACCTGAAATTTAATTGAAATGAGCAAATATAAATCAACACTACTGTTTGCATCCTGTAATCAAGTACACTAAACATGTTTGGAAAAACTTCTGACTGATAGACCCCAAATCCCAAATTAATATATAGGCTAGGAAATAAAGGGCTTGCATCATACAGTTAAAACTAGAAGTCCTGTCATGAAATGCACGTAAATAGCATGTCGATCTGCGCGTTAATATATGTGTTATGACCATAGTAAGGCTATCTAATTTTGTACATATGATCTGCGCACAAGCAATGTTTCATCCAATGAACCTACGGGTAACCCGGAGGTCCATTGGCAGAAACTTTGCCTGTGCTTGCTATGAGTAACCATGAGAACCTGTCGTGCTTTGGATGTCATTCGATAGGGCAATTACGGGCAATTAAGCCTAGATAAGCGCACAGTTCATGACAGGACTTCTAGATTTAAATAAAACCCATTAGCTGGTTACGCAATACAGCATGGTGATAACCCTTAGGAAAAAAGGTGATACATTCTGTTTTCTCTACGCCAGTCATGCGTGCTACCTCAGAACCTACAGGAATTCTACCAAAATAAATAGCAACACCGAAAGCACGATCTTGACAAGGAGAGATCATGCCTTACTTGTTAATATTTATTTTGACAGACATTCTTTCAAAACGGAAATACCTAGCCATTCTATTCATACGTGGATGCAATGCCCAGCCTTTGAGAAGAGATTATTCAGAAAGATTGTGAATTCATTCTGGCAAAAACATGCGAAATTGGCAATTTAATCAAGTAATGTTGCCTTGCTCTGTCACAACCTGTATATCATTTTTGGATCTTACAACCCCCAGAACATATATCTGATATCAGTAACTTGATATTGTCCCGTAATTGAGTCCACTGCAATATTGGGAAATCTGTTTACATCAATGTCAGGAATTTATTTTTTCAGATCTGACTTTCAATGTCTTCATGATGGATTCAACAGGTTTCAAATTTACGATTTACCCACTCACGACAACTTTTTTTTTACAATTTCATTTCAAATGTATTTTCCTGTATTTGTTGGCTGTAAAATTGTGCTTCAAAAAACAAATTGTGCACTTGTCCATAATTGAGCAAGCCAAATTCTCGTGGCATATTTTCCCACCAACCTGCATTTCTCAAATATGAAGGCCTGGAGGTTGAGGTTAGCTCTTAAGGCTTCAACATTTAGTAATTTTCGTAAACGGTTAAATGACTATGTAAACAAAACGCAAATGTTCACATGTACAAACGTACTACTACCAGTACAAGTGAAAGTAGTCCTGGGAAATGGTACTCTGCAGCTTTCCGCGACGGCGCAACTTTGCCGTGAGAAATATCTTTTGCGACAGCAAACCTATGGGTTGGGCATCTTTATTCTTAAATATAAAAACAAATGGTTATCTCCTATGTGGTTATGGATGTGACACCCCCAAACCGTGTAGAAGATAACCTTTTGTTTTTAGAATGTTGGCACAAATAAATGCCCATGAACCTGTGGTGCACAGAACTTTTCTTTGACGGAGGGTCTACACTAAATTTTCTCCTCCGATCGGTTGCAACTTTTTTCCCCCAGCAAAAACCCTGCAACAATCTACAGATTTCATTCTCTATGCCACCTTGGAGATGGTCTGTTCAGAAATTGTTATGGTATGTCCCAGGGCACAATGAAGTCAATCGGAGGAGTTTACAAATTCCTCGTATCAGCAAACCGTTTTATTATTGTGTTTGTGTATAATCTGATCAAAGTATCAAACAGAGAGGGAACTGAACTAGTGACCACTGTGGACTCGTATCACTAAGCCCCTTCAGCAAATGGGCATATATACATTGTGTTCTCATTTTCTTTATTGACCCGTCCAATGGACAAGTCAATAAGGGGAAAAATGTTACAATTAGAACACAGATTAGATGAACTTGATTCATTTGTTACCCTGATTTATGGGGTTTTTTTTGACTGAGTAGATTTAGCAAATGATCATTCAGAACACCTAAGAATGATTAAGAGGAAGTTAGGCTGAACCGAAAGGGGATGCTTACACAAGAGCATAATTCCATATAAATATGAGAGAATCTAAATGAAAATCCCCCTATACATTACAATAAGACACCAGACACTTAACGAGAATTAGATTCTGGACTTGCGCCGAAATTGTAAGCCCAAGACCAGGCTTTTGTGGAAAAATGCGTCTAACTGTGGCAGATTTTTGGGTTATTTACAATCTGTTCATATAAACCGAAACAGAGGTTTCCCCTGAAACCCCCCAAAAACCAGACCTGAACTAGAGAAAAATTTAATGCCCCTTTTCAACACATGGAGATAAAGTGAAAGTTAATTAATCATTTATACACCCATGTTGCCCATTTTTGGGGATGTCCCCACCAAGAATTGGTGATTGGATTCTATTTAACAGTAAAACAGAGGTTGCTTACAACAGTAAATAAATTCTGCTTCACTTCCCAGGGTTCCCACAGGGCATATGTTAAGATGGTTCGACGAGAGCAACTACGCCTGGCAGTCTAGAAAATCAAAGAGTGCAAAACAATTGCCCTCCTCAGATTAATTGCACCTGGAATTTTCAATACATATACTTGTATGCTATTTTGGTTACAGTACATGGAGGGTCGATTGTCATCCAATCATACATGGAGTTGAGGTATCACCCAAGGTACAACTCTCAAATTTCCTACAGAAACAAGACACACAAGCCAAGTTTCAACCAATGGACCTCCAGGTTTAATCCAGAGGTCCATTGGCTGAAACTTTGCTTATGCTAATTACGCTTTGTATCAAATTAGCATTTATTGTTGGCGTGAAATCTTCACTCAACAGGTGATTTTTTGAAAATACACTATGTACTGAATATTCACTTCAAGGTATTACTATTGTGACTTAAAAATTGTACTTACATTCAGCTACATAGTGGAAAAAATGGCACACCCATATTCTCATAATTCAAATGTTTCATTCAATTCTTATGTGACTGTCTTCTACACTCAAAATATATCGAAATGCGACACAGAAAGGGTCATAAATTATTGCAAATCACTGCAACATTGACAAAAATGATAGATTTTAAAGGCAGTCCCAAACAGGTCTGGCATTCCAGAAAATCAAGGGGTGCAAAAACTTGCTCTCAATTTTTTCTAGACGTACAGCACTCCTAAAGAATGCCAGGCCTGAGCAACTGACAACAGATTATAGTATTATATCTAGTTTTTTCAAAGCTCTCCTTAAGAAATCAGTGTTTTTCAAACATGTCCAAAATCATCCTAGTTAAAAGAACCTCCAAAATTGAGGGGTTTACTGGGCCAGACACAAATCTCTGACTGCACTGAATCCCACAACTTTCATTAACCCTTTACCCAACAAATCGCCCACATAATATTAACCCTTTACCCAACATAACAGCCAAAACTGGCCAGTGCTATTCTCCAAAATCGTCAATTAATTTTCATTATTTTTTCATTTTTTGTCTCAAATACATAGGTCATGACCCCTCGTTGAAACGAGCTCGTCGGGCTCGTTCCAACAAGGGGGCATAACCTATGTTTTTGAGACAAAAAATGTTATTTGAGAAATCTTTTTGCAAGTGTTGTCTGCCTTTCTTGTTAGGTAAAGGATTAAATGACAGTGCTGTATATGCATGGGCCTGAAAATAAGCAGCCTGACATTTGCAGAATGAGGTCCCCAGAGGGTCAATTTGATGCTATCCCATACAGTGGGCCAGTTTATCCTCTGGATACCTCTTTCTCTTTAGTTTTGAGATCCTGATTCAGATTCACAGGGGGTAAATGTAGTGATGCTACACTGCTGTGCAGGGTAGCATCATTAAATTCACCCTCTGGGGACCTCGTTTTGCAGATGAGAGTCTGCTTATTTTCTGGCTTGTATATGTAAAAATAGATCAGCTCACCAGTGTGAACTCGAGAGGATAAAATGTTTACTTATAAATTACCTTTCTTTGTGGTCTTCTTTTTTGCTGGCTTCTTTGCAGCTGAAAATAAGAAAATACATTTGGTCATATGTTGAAAGTAAATAACCCTTAAACAATTTCAGCAAGCAAACTGTTCCAAGAGTGCAACAAAGTGCAATCTGCAAAGCTTTAAGCATAATTGCAAGTGGCATCTTGTGCTTGGGGACAAAATTCATCAAAATTATTGAAAACAATCGCTTCATCTTAATGTTGAAAAGACTTGGGAATTTCGTAGTTGGCAAATCAAAGGCCACAAGTCACAGACTAATTGACACCAATCATCATGATATACTATTGCATAGGAACTGGCAGCACCCATCGTTACACCCAACTTGATGAAAAACAGACGATTTTCTGCTTCTAACTTTGGAGTTTATCACTCATTTTTAGACGGAAATCTGTGCAATATGCCAGAATCAACTGCTAATTGTCTTCTCGTAAATTTTAAACGAACATCAATAATCAAACTGTCATTATATATCTGAATAATTCGAGAATTCTGTTGCAAACAGGAAGCACCCCATTTCCAATTGAACTGGTGTCTCGTAAAATTTTGAATGAGAAAAGTTCCAACTGTATTCGCAGACTAATTGGTGGGAGGTGCATCAACTTGAACTAATAAAATGGGGAAATATACCTCATATAAACATGATAATCATCGCCTATGCATGGGTTAGTATATATAAAATAAGTTCAGGCTGTTGAAAACAGCATCAGTCTTTGGTGTATTGCACCAAATATCACGAATTTCAATTATCTTGTGTATTACATTGTGATCATTTTTTGAAGTAAATTATGATTGAACAAAACAACATGCTGGTGTCTACACAACTTTTACATATGGGCGATATGTAATGGTTAAAAGAAGGGGGCAACTAGTTGATCCGATTTTGCTATAGATTAACCCTTTACCCAACGTAACAGCCAAAACCGGTCAGCGCTATTCTCAAAAATCGCATATTAATTTTCAAAATATTTTCATTTTTTGTCTCAAAAACATAGGTTATGACCCCTTGTTGGAACGAGCTCGTTCCAACGAGGGGTCATAACCTATGTTTTTGAGACAAAAAATGAAAAAAATTAGTTATTCAAGAATTATTTTTGCAAGTGTTGTCTGCTTTTCAGGTTAGGTAAAGGGTTAATAAAATATAGATGTTGATTAGTCAAATAATTGTTTCAACACTATTCATGTACAAGCGATTCATGTGTCCTCACCTGTCTATCATAAAGACAAATTTTCAACGAAATGCTAATACCAACAACCAACCTATTGCATGGGAAAACATGGTAACCTTACGTCACAGAAAGGCTTTTCTTAGGTGCAGGGTAAACACAATGTACTTAACCAATTGTTGAAATGCAAGATGAAAAGACACTATCCGAGAAAGGTCTCAATTTATTTTTAAAAATGCCAAAAATAGTTAGAAATCAATTCCGACCAAAGATATAGATCGGTTGCCTTGATCCACCTCAATTTTTGTTAATAGTTAAAAATCAATCCCAACCAAAGAGATTGTTTGGGTGCCTTGATTCGCCACAATTTTTTTTTAACTTTTTGAATCTGGATTAACAATTCATTTACACTTCCCCATTTAAGAATGGTTTACTAGTCGAACCAAGTGTAGACAATGCACATGAACCTGAAGCAACATAACTGCTTCAAATTCAACAATGGCCACAACTCAGCCAAGTAAACAACAGCACAAGAAAGGGGGACAACATGTTATCACCCCCGTCCCCTATTTAAAAATGTGGTCAATGATGATTTGTAACAAGAGGCCTCATGGGCCCTGAGGAACTCACTTGACAAAGTTTTTTAAAAAATGGATCTCATTAGCATCAATGGCTAGTCAATACCAGTGTAATCAGGGCTCGCCTTGAGTAAAATGGTCGGGGCCTAAAAAAAAGTACCCCACATATTGAGGTCGGGGCCTTTTCGGGGCTGATTTTCCATTTTGTCCATTATTGTTAGTGCTTTTTTGTGGAAAATGTCGGGGCCCCCAGCAAGTGCTCCTCAGGGCTGATCTCGGGGCCTGGGCTGATCAGCCCCGACTCAAGGCAAGCCCTGTATAATGAATTCATGTACCAAAAACTCAGTCCATGTCAGATTTTTTCTTCTAGTATTGAAATGCTACCACAAAAATAAGGCCCAGTAACTTAAATCTAGGGAGCCTAAATATGAATTCAGGGGCTTGATTTGAACATGAATCCGAAGGGGGGTAGTCGACTCAGCTCAAAGCATTTGTACCTATTAATTTCATGTGGATCGTCGTTGCGGCAACCAGCTTAGGTGGATCTTGACTTATGTGCAGAACTATGGGACAAACTGGAGTACACAGGAGTAATAATTATACTTTAAAAACTGACAATGGAAGTTGTACCCATTCCAGAACTAGTACCTGGTTTTTCAGCGGCAGCCTTCTTGGGAGTCTTTGTTTTGGCCATTATTCTTCAAATTTCAAGTTACCTGGAAAAATTGAAAAATAAGCATTAATTGTTTTCAACACATTCACAATCCCACACTCCATTAATGTTTATTAATTTGTAACGTGTGCAAAACCTTATAAACTGCAAGTGAAATGATAGCAAGATCTGAAAGAACCAATAATAAGGTTGGTTTAAAACGTCCAACAGAAATACATGCTTGTAAACGAGATCTCTACTCATTAGGGATGAATGACAAATTTGAGAAAGTTTTATTTTTTCAAAATAAAACAGGGCACACCAATTGGTTGGGAGATATTTTATGGTTTCAAGACAAAATTTCTAGTAATAAAAACTTTAACATAACATTTGCGTGAAAATGGTGTTTTAAGACCATTTTCGTGAAAATTTACAGAAATAAAATTTTAGCACTTTATGCATGAAGCATGGAAAAAAACTAGGCATTTCCCCCACCTACTCTTTGGGTGGGGTGGAGGGGGGTCTGAAGATTATTAAAGAACGAAATTCTGGCCCACATTGGCTCACTGAAAGTGTCGGTGACACTACTTCTCAACTTCATCAAGAAGGGACTAAATAACTAACTGCAGGATGTGCTATAGGAATTGTAGACAACTTAAAAAGCAAAAATGTTCTTAGTCGTTGGCGGCAATGTTTTTATTTATTTGTTAGGGTTTAATGACATTAATAGAGTGGGTCATATCATGTATGTGACAGTTTTACGGGTGGAGGAAGCCAGAGAGAACCACCGAGCAACGATGAGCAGCTGTCAGCTCTCCAACATCGTAACTCTGAACCGCTGCACAGACAGGGTTAGATTTGTTGAAGACCTGAGAACCAGCACCGTGCAGTACGCCTTAATACACAGTGTCGCCGTGCCCCTCTGTAGGCATTCAGGGTTAAGTGCCTTGCCCAAGGACAACGCAGGAGTCTCAATTGATCGCTCAAATGGTCACCCATCCAATGATTAACCAGGCTCGACGTTGCTTAACTTTGATGCACCCCATAGGATGGGTGTGCTAAAAGAATGACAATTTATATGCCAAATAAAAGATCAATGCTTCCGTTCCAGTTTTATGGAAAAAAAAATTGATAGCTCACAACTTGACATCACACCAAAGCTACATGGAAAATCTGAAAAGGATCGGGTGAGGGATGCAGTCTGTAGGGTGTGCTAATAAAATTGTTGACAACTTATAAGCCAAATCCTAGACGGCCTCTGGCAGCTATATTTTTTTTTTTAACAAAATTCAGAAAGCATTGATAGCTCCCATCTCGACATCACACTGAAGCTGCAACTGAAAACTGAAAATGATCAGGTGAGAGGTCCGGTCTGTAGTGTGTGCTTATGGAATTGTCGACAATTTATATGCAAAATCAAAGATGGTCGTTGGTGGCCATGTTTTTCAATAAAATTCAGAAAAATCTGATAGCTCACATCTAGACATCACATCCAAGCTTATAGGAATTTTTTAAAAAAAGACCGGGTGAGAGATGCAGCATGTAAGGTGTGTTAATTGAATTGTTAATTTGCAATATGCCAAATTCAAGATGACTGATGGCGGCCATATTTTTCACCGAAATTCAGAAAGATTTGATTCCATCTCGACAGGGACATTTTGGGAGCTATCAGAAATTTCTTTACTTTCCATGAACACTTTCTGCAATCCAACAATGGAGTATTCAACTGAACAAATTACTATATGTACAATATTCACTACACACAGGAGCGATCAATCTTGGGAAACTCTTCACCACAGAGGATAAATTTTGCAATCAATATTACGCTGCTATGACCCAATTCACCCTCTGAGGAGCTCATTCTATAGTAGATGATAGTCTGCTTAATTCTGGGTTTCTAATGATGTGTATGAACTATTAATTTACTTGTAAGTCGCTTTTGAAATAACTTCTGAAAATTATTTAAATGCCCTTTCCCTATTTCAATTTCTTATAAAGTTTCTTGTAAAAACATGAGTTATTTCTCATGCAGTTTTTCAACATTTTGGTGGAATTTGACGACGTGGAGACTGGCAGAATTTGGATGCAGCAGACCAGTGAGCGACTATGGTCCGTCCAATGCCTCTAAATTCAGCAAATTTTCAAAACATTTCAAGTCTCCAATTACACCAGGTGCTTTGAAATCACTGTGTACTTGGAAAGTATGAAAATCACTCCGGGTAGGCCTGAAATGACTTGGGCGAAAATCCCCAGTTTTTAATCCGAAGTCACCAAAATGTAGGAGTCATTTAATGCGTTTAAAACGAAATTCAGGATTTGAAGCCACCAGAACCCAATGGGATTTTTTTGACAGGATCTTAACTATCAAACTGTTTAAGAATTATGTTGGGTTTTCATTTGATGGACACGATATCTACTTTGTGGTCTAGTACCATCTACACCACAAACTTCCTGGATTTTATTTTTGTCATGCATTCCCACAATACAACTCAATTTGGAGACTATTTTGGCATCAGTTGGACTAATCCTAAGCACTTGGCAAGCCAGTCATTGTTTTTAAACACCAACTCGGGATCCCCAATACCTGTGATTGTGGAGACTTTTCTTTCAAGCAGAGCTGCAGGGCTTTTACTTATAGAAAATGAGTCTGCAAAAAAAAAAGAAAAGAAAAAATCGTCGAAGCAAACAAAGTTGTTTGTCCATGCAATTTTGATATAAGTTATTTATCGGTTGACCTGTTTGTGAAATGCACACCCACAGCCCAATAATGCGAAGCCGATACAAATACTGCTCTTTGTCAATAGTGATTGTTTAAAAACACAGAACGAAACAGTTTCTTCATTATCCTCAATTTGAACAGACATTTATTTTTCCAGGAAGTCAAAAAGCCAGAATATTCATAAGGGGTAATATAAATCGAAACAGTTCAAGAAGCCAAAATAATCGCAAATCGTGCGATCATAAGTTGTTGTAAGACTCAGCTTCACCCCACACCAATCTGCACTCGCTCAAGCCCAGATCAGCCTGAAGTGAGGTCGAGTCATTCAAAGGCTAGCACACATGTTGGCCTCACCTGTGTCACAACAGCAGCCGATATAGCTGTAATAGCAGGCAGCTCACCACTAAATTCAATAACAAAGAATGAAACACCTTGGACGTACTGTAAAAAATCACTAAAATTACAGTACAAGAATATTTATGTCCCTAAACATAGAACAGGAAAGGTGGAAAACAGTAGCGAAAACCTGGAAAACTTACATCCCTGTTCTTCTGCAAAACAAATTCTCATTTTGGAGCCCTCACATCGCACTTTCTTCTTAACATGGAGCCAGCATCCTTTCTCAAAAAGAATCCCTCCAGAATTTAAAGGCCTTGAACGGCATTTGATCAAATTCAAGACCTTTATTAAATTCAAGGCCCAGTGGGAACCGTGTATTACAAATTCCTGTCAAAGCAAGACCGCACATTAGTTGTGATTTACTTTGGCAGGACTTCTTTGCTGTGTAAATAGCACGGTTGACGTAGTAAAACAGACATCAAAGCATCCCAAAATGCTTTTCCAATATATCATCTGGATGGTATATAGCGTAACCTTACAGGTTAGGAGGGGGGTGTAAGCTTTTTATTTCCAGCCCTGTATATATGTATTCAAGGACATTCCAGCTCCTCGGCAAGATTTCTGAATATTGAGGATTTTCAAAGAAATTTATGAGCAGCAGGAAATCGGTCAATGGAACATGCTTTGATAAAACAAAAAGTGTTCAAACATCAAAACAAAACGTGCAACCAATGTAACTCAAAAAAAGAACTTATCATACAAGTTATCATATTTGGTACATTTGTACATACATTGGGGAAGAGTGAAATTACGGAACCACTAACAGGACTGCACATTAAAAATCAAGAGAACCAGAGATGGGTTCCGCCGCGATCAAGGTCAGAATGGCGAGATTTCACGAAAATTCCCCATACAGCTGATAATGCAACTAGGAATTTAACTAATTTGGTTCTTCTTAACCCTTTACCCAACGTAACGGCCAAAACCGGCCAGCGCTATTCTCAAAAATCGTCAATTAATTTTCATGATTTTTTCATTTTTTGTCTCAAAAACATAGGTTATGACCCCTCATTGGAACGAGCTCGTCAAGCTCGTTCCAATGAGGGGTCATAACCTATGTTTTTGAGACAAAAAATGAAAAAAATTAGTTATTCAAGAATTTTTTTTGCAAGTGTCGTCTGCTTTTCATGTTAGGTAAAGGGTTAACAGTTCAACAAGCCTTGTCAAACAAGATTAAATTGATTAAAATCCTAGTTGCATTATACTAATAAAGTTATTACACAAGTTTCTGGAAATCGGGGTCACAAATTATCAAGATCCAAGACGTGGCCAAAATTTTGTGCCATCATGAAACGTCGCCATTTTCATAGGTTTCTCCTAACATAGTTTCAATTTCAAAGTATTTTAGGCCTAAAAAATGTTTAAAAACCCACTTCTCGGGTCCTCCCACATGATCATTTTGGCTACTGCATGCTCTCTTTTTATAACCAATGCAAACTTAAACTAAAAATTAAATGGTTTATATCCGATGTTTACCCAAGTAATTAAATTCATAAATTTGCCTCTTGGGTGCAACAAGGCTTTGAAATGCTGTAGCATTGCAAAGACTTCTTGCACTCGAGGGACGAGACACACCACCATCCATGCTTTTCTGTAGATTACAAGTCCTAAAACAAAACAAAGTACATGAATTTTTGATGCCAAAGAAATAAAACACCCACCCACATGCTTTTACAAAAATGGCCCAAGAAACAGAAGATCTACTTTGTGGGGCCTTATTTTGGATTCCTCGACCTTCTGGGGTGTGTTGCAATAACATTGCAATTAAGATTGTAAAAATGGGACCCTTTTTGTTAAAGTATTGTACATTGGTACTAACAAATATACAAGTATGATAAGGTTTGATGGAACAATAAAAGCATCGTGAACAGAACAAGACACAAACCACACTACACAATGCTAAAAAATCATCTGTTAGGACGACATCGGAGGAGAGGAATCCCTCCAGCACCACTACATAGGTTATCTTCACACAATACACATTCCATCTACAAAAAATATTAAATAATTATTCTACAGATTAGTGCAAGTCGGACAACGTTCTACAGCATCTGCCATAAAGTCTAACATTGGATTTGATAAAGAGATGTGCGAATCAGGATTTCTATCCTCGAACCAAATTGTGAGTCGGACATGAATACTGAAACATACTTAATAGGGTTTTATCACGATATTGTACCACTATGTAACCAGACATGTAATATTACATTAAGAGTATGCATAGACAGAATTAGCATGTCTGAGAGCAGTTTTGGAGAACACAAAATTAGGATTAGAACTAATTCCAGATGACTCAAGCATTATTACCGGTAATAGAAGTACTTGCATTGTGCATAACATTTTTGCCGGATTTGCATTTTATTCAATGGTTATAGTGATGAACATGGGCGACAGCCTATAAAGTTCAAATATAATTAAATGGCATCCGTTTTCGTTTTGGAATGACAATAAAAGTATCCCCGAAACAGCATAAAAAGAAAATGAAAAACTGGGCAACTTTTTGCAGTATGCTGGATCCTAGATACTTTTGTCATTCCAAAACCAACACAGGCATCATTTTGAAACACCACAAAGACTCACTCATGTTCAACGCACCAATCAATTCGTAAAACCGAATTCAGACTAAAACGTCAAGCACAGATTTAAATAAATCGTTCATTATCATTAAGAAACAAACTCCTCCTGCACAAAAATATCTATTGGTGTTTAAGGTCACAAATTCCAGTTTTCCTTGCAAGAATCAATTCAGATTCTCGTCTGCAAAGTTGTGAATAAGACAATAAATGTCCGATGAAATTTTTGAAGCTTCACATGGCACTTAGTTGAGTAATCATCGACAAAAAACAAGTAAAAACCCTGGAAGAATTCAACAAGATTGTCTTGACTTTAACCCTTTAAACAACCTAACAGCCCAAACCGACCAGCGCTATTCACAAAAATTTTCATTCAATCTTCATTATTTTTATTAAAAACATAGCTTATGCCCTCATTGAGCTCACCCCAATGAGGGGTCATAAGCTATGTTTTGATGAAAAAAAAAATGAAAAGAATAAGTTATTTGGGGATTTTATTTTCAACTCGCGAGTGTCTGCCTTTTGTGTTCGGTATAAAGGGTTAAGTATCTACAATCTGATACATGGAAGCTTCTTTCCAAAACCTGTTAAAAGCACTAATGCAAGTCAAATGAGTTGTTACTGTTAACTTTTTGGCAGGAGTTTACCCAATAACAGGTTTGAATATTTTCTGAGAACAGTGCACAAGCCATAGGAAACTTCAGTTCACGGCACTGGACACTACCCACCGGCACTGGACGCTACCCAGTGAGCTGACAATTTGTGCTGCTTGTGCCTTTTTGGATCAAGGTGAATTATTGAGCACAAAAGTTACCTCACTGTCTTAGCATTTCAACATTCCTGTTCGCACTTCCGATAAGATGCTGCTGTAGCCACACTCTGCAAGAAATCTCTGGGGTCGGTCTGTTTGAAAAACAGATGAGTCACAATCATGAACCTTAAATAATCAGAATGGAGCCATCTGTCATAAAGCCCCTTAAGTTCTTGGTATCTTACCCTTATTTCTACCAGAAGTTTTATAAACCACCTTTTGATTTCAGTCTGATATAACAGGCTTTCATTATCATGAGATTAATCCTCAAATGGGATATCTACTAAAATCAGGCCTCAAAATGTTATCTGAAATTTTGTCTGGTGAAAATATTAGTTTAGTTTTTTATGCACAAGTTTTGGATATCTACCATATAGGCCTGCACAACTGCGATAAAAGCCTAATCATCATCACTCCAAATAATTTATTGGGAGGTTTTTCATGGATCCAAACATCGTTTACCTCAAATTACCTGTGAACAGCCTCTTTGCATTTCACAATTTCCCCCCTTTTTCTGTCAGTCTTCATCACTCAAATTGCCAATACATTTTTCAGCTACAAAACATCTACCAAAAATGAATTCGATAACGGAATAGGTTAGGTCGGACTAATAATCAAACTCTGCATTATGTAAAAAAAAAAAAGAATATTTTTGTTGATCTGAAACGGCCAAGATTCTGACAGAACAAAATATGAAAATATTTCCTCGATAATTCTACCAAAAAAGATGAAACAGAAAACAAAAAAATTACAGAGAGGTGCATAAATATATGTAAATGTTTACTGGACTAATTATTTTCTAGTTTGAAAAGCTAAAGACCAATAAAATCAAAAGCGCGGACATCAACTCAAAAAGGCAAAGCCAACACGAATGAAAAATGGCGGGCACAAAGGCAATGAGAATCGATTCGCGTCTTCTCCGAATACAATTTCGAATTTTCCTCCAAGAATAAAATAAATAAAACTTTTCCAATATCACCAAACTAGTCTACATATCGAAAACATAAAATTTCCATATACCTGAGATAATAATTGAAGTTTTTTTCTGGAGAAAAAACGAATATTGTCTGTAAATATATCTTCGTCAACCTTTCTTCTCAAACCGACGCTACAGCCTGTCGAATAAGGAAATCATTAATGTCCCGCCGAACAAATTCACCCAATCAAATACCATGCCCGCGCGATTTTAAATTATCTAACCAATAGAAAAGCTTTTTATTATGCGCAGGATTTTAAATTGCTTACAACATTCAATTTCATTGGTTGAACGGATGTTTACACCACAAGGAAAAACACACAACATGTGTGGTTCTTACAAACGAATTCGCCAGCGTAAACACGTATTGTTCTATAGTACAACTTACCGTATCGGTTAATTTGCCGAAGTAATAAAAGAGCAATTGAGTCGAGATGCATTTGTTAATGTTTAAATGATTTTATTCAGCCATTTAGAAACTGACTGGTCAGTTTATTTCATGCAATCAGTGTGACATTGTTTAGGCCAAAATATCATTGATTGCATTCATCAATTTCATGGAAGATGAATTGATCACTGATCACAAATCAAATCAGGCATGATTTTGGGGTGACGTTTGCAAAACAAAGTTTTGTTCAGGACTGTACTTAATATGATGAACAGGTCAATGTTTTAAAAAATGTTGGAACTCCGGTAAAAGTGAAGCTGACAACAGGGCACCAGAGCCACGAACTCTCACCCTGGCTGTGGAATCTGCCCACCGGTGTTTGCGTGACGACTGGTTAAGCTCCATTTAACGCAGGCTACAAATTCAGAATTTTCCAAGGACTTCATGAATTCGACAAAAAATAAACACGTCGAATTGCAAAGTTGCTTGCAGAGGAGTAGACCTAGGCCTGCCGATAGGCCTATAGGGGGGGGGGGGGGGGGTCTGGATTGGCAAGCGCATGGCCAGAATTGTAGACCTAGGCCTATATAGTACAAGCTGCATAGCCAATGTTTTGTTGTTTTGTTTTTGTTTTTTTTTTTCGGGGGGGGGGGGGTCAAATAGAATATTCGAAAAACTGATGGGGGGGGGGGGGGGGGGGCTAAAGCCTTCCTGGGAAAATGTTGCTAAATCCAGAGTTGTAAAAGTGAATGGAACATTTGTAGGCTATGTAGCCCATTTTTAGGAGATCAAATGTCTTTTTGGCTCTATGTTATGCTCTGTGAAACTTGCATGCGGCCAGTGTTTTAATTTGCCATGGGGGGGGGGGGGGGGGGTAATTTCAGGGAGGTCAAGTCCCTTAAGAGGTCCCGGTCGGACAAATAATCAAACTCTGCATTATGTAAAAAAAAAAGAATATTTTTGTTGATCTGAAACGGCAAAGATTCTGACAGAACAAAATATGAAAATATTTCCTCGATAATTCTACCAAAAAAGATGAAACAGAAAACAAAAAAATTACAGAGAGGTGCATAAATATATGTAAATGTTTACTGGACTAATTATTTTCTAGTTTGAAAAGCTAAAGACCAATAAAATCAAAAGCGCGGACATCAACTCAAAAAGGCAAAGCCAACACGAATGAAAAATGGCGGGCACAAATTTTGTTTTGAAAACAAGCGTTTTACGAACAGAATTTATAAATGAAGAGTGAACATGTCATGAGACACATTGCGGGTCTTTGGAAATAGTTGTGGAGCAAGGGCGGATCCTGGGGGGGGGGGGGTGTAGCCCCCCCCCCCCTCCCCGAGCCCATTCAAAAAGTCATGCTCTTATTCCACACAATCTTGTCCTATAACGCCCCTCCTTAACTAATGACATCACGTTGCCAAATAAGGGATATGACCCTCTTTTAGAATTCGCAGAATATCGGTTATTTATAGACTGACGACAGTCACGTCTGCAAGTATCCACTATCTGCAAATTCGATGGTCGAAAGCGGGGCGCAATGAAGCGAAGTATAAAAAAATATTTTGTCGCCACAAGGCCGAAGAAATGGTATATTCCTGATATCATTATTTTCACATCGCATACCCCAAACTTGAAGTTAATGTTAATGGGGGGGCCAATATTTCCAGTGGCGCATGTTTCCCAGTTCTAATTTTATTGAGGGTTTCTGGCATTCGCCGGGTCAACTCAACTGGCCATTCGTCCGAATCTGCGAATGGCCAGTTGAGTTGACCGGTCGAGTTCTCATTGTGGCACACCGCAGTGCCTACAACAATCTTTAAACTTATTATACCCCCACTTTCTGAAAAAGTGGGGTATACTGGATTGCATCTGTCCGTCGATGGGTCGGTGCGTCGGTCAGATGTCCATCGTGATCCGGGCCATAACTCCTATAATAGCAGAGGCAAATTGATGAAATGTTGTTTCGGTGTGTGGTGTGACATGGCCTTTCTAACAAATATCGAATTGCGTTCGCCGTCGGACATATTCAATTGGAGGCCAGAATGCATTTAGAAGCCACCGCATGCACCTGAAAATCACAAATTTTCTGGGGGGGGGGGGGGGGTCCCCTCCCCAGACCACCACACAAACGCACGTCCCTTCGGCACTTGCGGCAGTCGCTTTCGGCGACTGATGTTAGAACTCTGTCGGATCACATCAGTCCCCCTCTCCCGTATTTTAATTCCACGATCCGCCCATGTGGAGTGATATGTTGAAAGAGACTACATTTATGAGATACGGCCACGGTAAGTCGGATATTATCGGCATTACTCTCACATCAGAAACCCTAAGGGTATGGACTCTAAGTTTGCATTCCTGTGTATCCTTAGCTTATAGCATATCAAGAGATACGTGCACAAGAACACAGAAAAATCCCAAATTTTCGCCAAAGCGGTGGACAAAGAGCGAAGAGCGTCCGATGCTGTTGACCGTAACAGGTATCCGCTCCAAACTTGAGATGTGTATATGTAGATCCCCATTGATCCGTCACAGCACCTGAAATCATTGTCAATATCGTAACCGGAAAGGTAGGCCCACGGTAGGCTAAGTCCTGGGTCTATCAATGTGGACAAGGTCCTAGAGTTCAGCACTTATGATCAAGTTCGAACAGAACCTCCCTGTGTGATTCTACGACCCTATTCCAGTGCCGGTCCAAACCATGCATGGCCAGGCCTGGCATTCTTTACGAGTGCAGGAGTGCTGCACGCCCACTGCACGTCTAGAAAAAAATGAGGAGGGCAGTTATTTGCACCCCTTGATTTTCTGGAATGCCATGCCAGTGTTTGGGACTGCCTTTAAAATCTATTATCATTTTCGTCCCCTGAGTTCCAGTGTGTTCTCTGTGCCTAATGGCACAGGGAACACATTGGAACTCAGGGGACGATTTGTCAATGTTGCATTGATTCTCGATAATGCATGACCCATTTTATGTTGCATTTCGATACATTTTGAGTGTAGAAGACAGTCACATAAGAATTGAATTCAACATTTTGAATAATGAGATGCATGTGTGTGCCAATATTTCCACTATGCAGCTGGACGTAGTTCAATTTTTCAGTCACAATATTAATACTTTGAAGTGAATATAACCAAAATAGCATACAAATTTTTGCATTGAAAATTTCAGGTGCAATTGCACTCCCAAGCAATCTGAGGAGGGCAACTGTTTTGCACTCCTTGATTTTCTAGATTGCCAGGCCTGCATGGCTGTGCCAAGAAAATCTGCCAATGTTGATGATGTTAAAGTTTGTGATACGAACCTCATACACTCCAGAGTAAGCGGACTACTACAAAACTCTCGCAACTTCGATGTTAAGGGACTTCTCTGTTACGAATTGTCGCTACTGCCAACATCACGCTTTGACGAGACCGGCGACATGCGGATTTGTAAATAAAAGTCGGATTTACAAAATAAGACGATGTTGTTTCGTCTAACAGAATGGCTGGCAGGGGGCATACAGCAGTAGTGGTAGACGGCTGTTCATTGGCCAGTTTCGGGAAAAAAGCATCAAGCGTCAGTTATGGACTTTGTAGAAAAGTTTTAAGACCATATAAATCAGCACTTGCAGTCTTTTGAGTTTCTATTTGATCTTTAACCCTTTACCTAACATGAAAAGCAGACGACACTTGCAAAAAAAATTCTTGAATAACGATTTTTTTTTCATTTTTTGTCTCAAAAACATAGGTTATGACCCCTCGTTGGAACGAGCTCGATGAGCTCGTTCCAACGAGGGGTCATAACCTATGTTTTTGAGACAAAAAATGAAAAAATAATGAAAATTAATTGGCGATTTTTGAGAATTGCGCTGGCCGTTAGGTAAAGGGTTAACAGATATATGTGTAATTCAGCACTAAGTCCGTAACCAGGGCTGACAGAAGGTCTACTTGTAGAGTGATCAAACTATCCGCAAAAGCTATTCTCCCACCACAGAAAGTTTTGACGGTCGCTGCAAGCAAGACGCAGTTAACACGACATAATATGTGAACAGTTTGTCGCTGACAAGTTGCTTGAGTTAAATACAATGAAGCAAAACTGCTGATAACTGGTAAACATGACCCCCCCCCCCCCCCCAGTCGAATTGAGCAAAGGAGCAGTGAGGAAACGATTCGATCTGACATCGACGCACGAAGAAGCAGACAATATGATCGTTCACCAAATCATCAAGGTTGCTTCTGATGAACAGAAGGGTGTAGTTGTGCTTGCAGACGACCCTGATTTCTATGTTTTGTTGCTGCATCACTATTTACAGCAGAATTTAGTTGCTCCGACGACTATAGAATCCCCTTTTCACGGACGAACGTGTTTTGTTGATATAGGGGAAATTGACAGAGCTAATCGGGCTATCATCCCATATTTACTCCCTGCTCATGCCATTTCGGACTACGACACAGTAGTTGGGATCCTGTTCGGCATAGAGAGGGGTCGAATACTAAAAGTTCTCCAAAGCGGAGCTTCGTTGAAATATTTGAGTAAGGAAGACGCTGAGTTGTCAAATGTACTCCATCAAGCAACCCAATTCATTTCTCTCTGTTGCGGTTCCAACTCCAAGGTAGCAACATCAATGGCTGATGTACGTATTGATGCGTGGTTTTCGGGAAACGGTAATCCCAAGGCAACCAATGCACCGAAACATTGTTCCCTGCTTCCTTCCACAGCAGCCTTCGGGGTAAATATAAAAAGGGCCCACCTACAGTCACATGTGTGGAGGAACGCCCTTCAACCGAGACCTCCAAAATTTAGATCCCATCAAATATGGCTTCGAGAAGGAACTAGAGACCAAGTCGCTTCAGCCCATAACAGTTCCGTCCGATGTTGCTCTGGCCTGAGGTGAAGTACTGAAGTTAATAAAATGCTCTTGCTGAAGCCAGACGCAATGTAGTACAAATAGGTGCACATGTAATGCTGCTAAAATAGCGTGCACATTTTTCCGCTCTTGCAACGCCACACCAGTGTGTTGCAATGAAAAACAAGGTTAGCAGATACATCAGCTATGAATAGCACTGGTGAATAGAATCACAAAGCACCCCAAAAATCTCGGGGGGGGGGGGGGGGCAGGGTCACCCCTCCAATATTTTCTCAGACATGGACTTCGTCTGGTAATTGTTGGCCATTGTGCTGTACAACGATCGACGGGGCACGACTTAACTGCCCGGCAATAGTTTTTTTCCCCAACTTGTTTTTCTTTTCTGTTATTTGAATTTTTTTTAATTCAGATACATGAAAAAGATATACATCGATGTGAATCTAAAAATAACAATTGTTTTAACCAGCAATCAGTTTTCCAAGAATTTGTACAATAATTGTCTTGTGAGCCCCTGGGCAAACAGACGGGGAGCCTTACGTACAAGTATAGTAATTTCACCTTACACTGCCATAACCGTAAATAAGATATCTCGGGCAATCATAAACGTAAATATTTGTCGAACAAAAGCACAAGCAATCTTAAAAGCAACAGTGGCAGTTGCTCGAAGAGAGGCACTATATGGGCTGTACTACAAGCCCTATCCTATGTCCTATACAATAATACTGTTTGTATGGGTAGTACGTAATGCTAATTTAAGTCATGCAGTGTCATGCTTGATTGTATCGTACAGTAGTATAGGATGAACTGTCTCTACCCTATAAGTCTACTGCTAGCCCTTAGTATCACTATCTATCTAAGGCGTTGCGCTGATCCACATTTGTATAGGTGGTGTATTATCAGGGCCGGGGAGAGGGTGGGCCCAGGGGTAGTAACTTTAGGGGACCGTTCTTGGCCCAGGAGTCCAGGATTTTTGAGTCAGGTCTGCCCCCCTAAGTTCTGACTCCTTTTCCAAGCCTGGGACCCCGATCCCCGAGCAAGAACCAGCAAGATAAGTTGCTCGTGATATTGGAATACTAGCTGCCAATCATGTGCCCTTTCCAAAGTTAGTATCATTGTAGCCTTATCAACATTTTAGCTCTACACAACGGAACTAGTGGGTCTTAATATTAACCCATTTCAACTAAGAATCACTAGTTCTATAGTTACATAGAGCTAAATGTTGAGACGGTGACTGTATCGCGAATGGAGCACTGCATTTGACCAACGGTTGTGATTTTGGACTGCATGATTCCTGAAGTGATAACTTTATTAAATCGCCTTCACGTAATAAAATTAGCACTTTAATAATTGTGCAGTTAAAAGCTATAACTTTAGGTCACTGGATTCTCACTGAGAACTTGCTAATTTGAAACATACTGCTAAGAACGTTATTTTCACTGCGAAAACATAACGTGACTTTTCATCACAAAAGCCATAAGAAGTCTCCATTTAATGACCGATTTCAAAGTTTTCTTGGGGAGAACACCCTCCCCTCTCACCCCCCCCCCCCCCCTGTCATCGCTCATGCCTTCGGCACTCGCGGCAGCTCCCCTCGGCATTTGCATCAGTATCCTGACACTTTCAAAAAGGGTCCGTCACAGATTTAATCCTGGAGCTCGAATTTCCTCTCCCCGCCCTTTGTATAATGCTAGGCCATGCGGTATTGTGGGGGTGGGGGGGGAGGTGGGAGGGGATAATGCTTGGTTTCTAGTATCGTAGTAAATAATCTAATCGAGCAAATAAGCCATCGAGTAATTACTCGAACGAGTGACTCCTCTGACGACTCTTATCCTTATCTGGGTGTTGGAAGACATATACAACATGGTGATGTACTATTGGAGGATACATTGAGGATATCTATTAAGGATACCTTTTGGAGGATACTTTTTTGAGGGTAGTTATTGCTCCAAGCTCATGTTCAGTTCCTGCCATCTAGGCCACTACTGCTGACCTGTCCCATGTTACCACCGTTTGTCCTATGATCAGCTTCACTACAATAACCCAATACTATAGTGTTCTACCCCCTTGCAGCCTAGAACCATCACTACCGGCCTGTATCAGTACTTCAGGTTTGTCAGCGGTCTCAGATCACAACCTCTACCCTCTGTCAAGTCTTAGAATATCCATAAGACCATCCATTCTCTACTACGATACTAGAAACCAAGCATTACCCGCTCCTACCCGGCCAGTACCCGCACAATACCATCTGGCCTAGCATGTTGCACTACCTATACCATCTGTGGGTCAGCACAACACCTTATGGATAGTGGTACTAAGGGCTAGCAGTAAACGTATAGTGTACAAACAGTTCATCCTATACTACTGTACGATACAACCAAGCATAACACTGTATGGCTTAGCCTTACGTACTACCCATACCGACGATAGGACAGTATAACGCCTCAGGTGGATAGTGTTACCAAGTGTTAACATTGAACCAGCAGCGGCACAACAGACCGTACATCCTATTCTACCGCACTAGATGACCGTGGATTACCTTCACCCACCCCCACAGTACCACGTGGCATAGCATTACGTACTACCCATACCAATCACAGAATAGTATAAAGATTAGGTGGATTAGTAGTACCAAGGGCTAAGAGGGGTATATAAAGCCCATACTATACTACTACATCAATCCAATACGAGAGGCCCGACACACCCTGACCCGAACGACGTAATGCCGGATTGTACAGGGGACAACAACAACGATCGGCGTTTCTATGACGTCCGTGCGCATCATGGCGTCACAACGTCATTGGCAACGTTAAGTGTTTCGCGTGGAAAACATTCAAGAAAAGTCAATTTCCCCATCAAGTTTCCATCACATACCGTTTCGGCCCGACCATAAAAAAAAATATATTACAGAGTGTCTGAGTCTTGATTAAATTTTGTTAACCCTTTACCTAACGTAACGTCCAAAATCGGCCAGCGCTATTCTCAAAAATCGCCAATTAATTTTCATTATATTTTCATTTGTTGTTTCATAAACATAAACACGAGCTCGTTCAAATGAGGGGTCATAACCTATGTTTTTGAGACAAAAAATGAAATAATTAGTTATTCAGGAATTTTGTTTGCAAGTGTCGTCTGCTTTTCATGTGTTGTAAAGGGTTAAATAAGTCTCCGGGTGGATCTGTACTTTTCCATTTTTTCATCTTGTTTTGATAGCTACTTATCATGTAATTTTCGCAGAACAGGGTATATTCGATTTCGAGAATGGTGAGAAAGTTACTGTGCAGTATACGTTTTGAGTTGTGTGTAAAAACCCTCACCACACCAATCCACGTAACTTGTGTTCATCCACATAACTTGTGCTTTATTGAAATTAACTTTTGAGTCCTGTATATTTTGAAAATATGTTGTGTTTAAGGAGTGACCGTTGTCAGCGAGAAAGAATGTTGTTTCATCTGCATACTGACTTATTAGAAATTCTGAGTTGTCTATGTTCATACCATTAATATTAGAATTTGCTTTCAGAACTGCACTGAGGATGAAAAGCAGGGCTCCCACACTGAGGATGAAGAGCAGGGCTGGGAGGAGATAAAATTTTCCTTAACACGTTAACGTGTTAAATAATTCTTTATGCGTTAACGAGTTAAATGACGTTAAATGAACAAAATTTTAATAACTTCGGACATTTTTATTACGTACAGTTCGTATCTTGAGTTCCAATGTCTTCTATGTGCCTAGTGGCACATAGAACACATTGAAACTCAGGGGACGGGTAGTTAATATAGTTCTCGCAGGTTATCGTAAATTCTAACATTCAGCGATGTTTTCATTTAAGAATACAATCGCTGCGGCCGTATCCAAAGAAAGAGACACCCGCCGTTGCTCGAATACAAGTCCTTACATGGAAAATAGGCATTCGGATGAAGCTGATATTGCTGTATCGCCAAATATCGGCGGGCCAACTTCGCCAACGTTGGTAGGAGGGTTTCGTGGTCTCTCCACCAAATCAATGGGCCGTCTATAATTGACGGACATCTAAATTATTCGTGTTCTTCAATTTCGTCAAATGGCGTAAAAATCGACGTCATCGGCACGCGCGATCCGGCTTGGGTAAACACTGAGATAACCCCGCAATGCTTCATATTATACAATTATAATCTTCAAAGTTAAACGTTATTAACTTGGTTAACATTTTTTAACGTTGTTAAAATAATTTAAGACTCTAACGTTTACGTTAACTGCCCCCCAGCCCTAATGAAGAGGATGAAGAGGTAGGGCGATAAAGGGTCAACCTGTCTTACTCCGCGTTGAATGTCAAACTTATCTGAACAATGACCATTGTTCAAAAACGCAGCTAACTATATTTCTGTACAAGGTTCGAAACCATTTTATGATACATGAACCGAAGCTAAAAAACTCCAGCGTTTCTACTTTCTTGGTGAATGAGTTGAAAACATTTTCAAAATCTAACAGGGTAAGTATTCCTTGCGTATTTTGCTCTTCACATTTAGCATTGAGTCACCTCAATACCTGAATGTCCAATAGAAGAGCGACATCGAAGGCATCTCTGCAGAGTGAGGCAATGGCTCACTCATTTGTTATGTCCTACGAAAGGCCGCAACAGTTTTTAAAACTTCCAGTCTTAACTGCAGCCATTTGTCAAGAATTCTGAAAGACAGATTTTTGTTTGCGCAGCACCTCTGCAGGAAAGTAACTAGCTAACGGGTATGGATTTACTGAAAAACAGTTTTATAAATTCTGGTTGGTAAGTGTATCTGAAAATATACTTTTTAAAAAAAAAAAACCAAAAAACAATTTCGTTTGAGACAAATTTCCAAATTGCTGAAGTCTTACTCAAAGCTAGCTTGGAATAGTCCCAACAAATTGTGTAAAGGTCCATGTAAAGGACTTGAAATGACCGTTGAAAGTCTTTAAATTAAACTCATCGTTATAAGACACTAAACCCTGCCACGTATTTCATTTTTTTTCTGCCGATTCAATGCTTGCTTTTATCCCAGAAAAACGTCGAAAAGTGAAACAGCCATACAGTTGGTGATCTGTCGCACTCGACTTTGTCTGTTACTTTGGTGACCAAACACGACCAATTTGGAGTAGGCTGACGGTACATACTGGTCGAATAAGAAGTTGGGAAGGCCATATATTACGACAACAACATGTAGCCTAGGCTGATTTATCCACAAATAAATTTCCAAGGACGGTGGAGTTTGTTTTTTAAACCATAGTCCCGAGTGATCAATACAGTCAAAACTAGAAGTCCTGTCATGAAATGCGCGCAAATAGCATGTAGATCTGCGCGTTAATATACGCGTTATGACCATAGTAAGGCTATCAAATTTTGTACATATGGCCTGTGCACAAGCAATGTTTTAGCCAATGGACCTCCGGGTAACCCGGAGGTTCATTGACAGAAACTTTGCCTGTGCTTGCTATGAGTAACCAGGAGAACCTGCCGTGCTTTGGATGCCATTCGATATGGCAATTGCGCGCAATTCCTACGCGCAATTAAGCCCAGATAAGCACACAGTTCGTGACAGGACTTCTAGATTTAACTGTAGGCCTATTGTAAGTTCTAAGTCATCAAGAAATGCCTTCTATGAGGCAGGCCTTGATGTTATACAGTTGTAATATTTTATTATTCAGTCATCGCGCTGTGACAATCGGGAGAAATCAGGTTTAGCCGACACTCTCCAATCGGATATTTGCGTGACGTTGGCTTCCCCGTTACTCTACTTTCACTGGGTCAGTTAATAATAATAATAACATATCCATTTATAAAGCGCCCAAATTATAGTTCAATGGATAAAGAACCATATTCTAAGGCGCTGTACATGTTACTGAGCTCGTGCAAATATACAAACAGAATATATACAGATATATGCAGTATTTTACAGTCCAGAACATCACTTATAGGCTTTTTGAAATAGATATGTTTTGAGATCTTTCTTGAAAGTGATGCCATTTGACAGTCTTTTAAGATCATCAGGTAAATTATTCCACAAGTGAGGACCAGCAAACGAGAATGACCTATCTCCAAATGTCTTTCACCTATTTTTGGAACATGCAATAGCATTTTACCATCAGACCTCAGGTTGTATTGAAACTCATTCTTGGTATTGATGAGTTCTTCTAAGTAGGCTGGTGACATGTTATTTTGTGCCTTGAAAACTGATAATAAAGTTTTGAAAATTATTCTGTACTTTACCGGCAGTCAGTGCAGATCCATCAAAACAACAGTGATGTGTTGAGATCGTGATTCTCTTCATACCACTCGGGCTAATACATTTACTACTTTCTGTAGGCGAGAGTACTGGTATTGTGGAAGGTTGAACAGTAAGACATTACAATAATCCAAATGTGAAGTTATAAAAGCATGAACTACAGTTTTTGTGGAATCTTTTGTATGGAACTGTCTTATCTGTTTAATTTTGTACAGACATCTGAAAGTCTTGTTGCGCATTTTTGTAACATGTTTGTCCATAGACACGTTTGAGACGAAGAAGGTACCAAGGTTACGTACACCGTCACTTACCCTGATGGTGGAATCGTCAGGCAGGTGCGATTCAGTGATGGCGAACATTTTTAAAATATTGAATAGAAATAGAACAGGACCAAGGCAACTGCCCCGTGGGACTCCACATTCCAGATAGAAGTCGTTTGAAGGTTACCGTTTATTGATGCACGCTGCTGTCTGTTCTTAAGGTATGGTGATAGTCAGCTAGCGGCTACATCACTATGTCCAAAATCGGAGTTCATTATATATAGCAGAGTTTTATGACAAACAGTGTCAAAAGCAGCACTAAGGGCTAAAAGAATAAGCAAGGTTACCCTTCCAGACTCTATATTAAGCAAGATGTCATTTTGAACCTTGAGTAATGCCGTTTCAGTTGAGTGACATTTTCTGAATCCAGATATGTTGGCTGGCAATGGAGCATGCACATCATTATGTAACATTAGCTGGTAAATGGCAGCTCTGTCACATAGCTTAGAAACAAATGGTAAGTAACTCACTGGCCGGAAGATTTTAAACACAAATTCTGAACCTTGTTTCTTCAGAAGAGGGTTCCCAATCGCGTTTTCCACACATCAGGCACACATCCTTATGGCAGAGACACATTGATCATTTTTGTGATTACAAGAGCCACAGTCTACACATGATTTGATAATAGATGCTGGCATGAAACATTTGAGGATTCTTTTATTAAGTTGGTTACCTCGTGGATTTCTAAAGATAAAAAAGTTGAAAGTTCTTTTTCTGATGGTCTCTTTTGGTGTCAGTTTTGTCTACCTTTATGTTGTGAATCTTTTCCTGAATTAATTTTTTATTTTTTTTAATGAACAACTCGCCAGCTTCGATGGATCACCGTGTGGTGATAATGGCGCACTTTATTTTTCTGTACACAGATCTTTAATAACATTAAACAGTTTTGAGCTGTTAGCCATTACAAACTTCAAAACATGTTGTGTAGTAAGATTTGCTGGCATCTTTTAGTTTTTAGGAGAACTGATTACGAATAGTCTGATATGCTGCTTCCTCTTTGTAAGATTTAGATCCTTTCCGCTCTTGCTTTCGACGATTAGCTTTCAGAGTTCTCAGTTCGTTGGTAAACCAGGGTATACTTGGCCGAATAACAAATGTTATTGTTGTTCAGTGGCGGTAAAGAACAGGTTGCATACGGGGCCATTCTTTAAGTGCTGTCTTATTCCAATGCAATGCTAAGTATTTTATTGGTGACTACCTAGACAGCTGAATTCTATTATTATTAACATATTTTGCCGCACCAAAGAGATGCCGCCCCCTCCTAGACTGCCACTGCCTTTCTTAGGGACGAGAAAGGAGAGGGACAAACGTGATTTTCAGCGAATCCGCTCATCAATTTTCCTAAAATAATGACAAATAGTTAGGTTGTGTAAAGTAATTTTTTTTAGTAAATTCTTTACTATATGTGATCAAACTTATTGATTGTAGTCTAAACGCCACCTTCTGTCAGGCTGATTTCAAAATTAAGCCCAAAATCCAAGATGCAAAAAATGAAGCCCAAAATCAAAGATGCTAATTAGCGTACGTTTATCCAATGCTTATAAGTGTCTCACAATCCTACCGGAAGCTAAGGGAAAGAACAAATGGATTATCAGTCACAAAATAGATTTAAACGCAGGAATCTCAATAAAATTATTTTTTTGCTTAATATGACGCCAAAATCCAAAATGGCGTCCATAATTCAAATTGGTTAGCAATGCGAAAATTTGGTGTATGGACAACAGAAGAAGTGAATCTTGTCCAGCACTGTATTGGATTTGGTATTGTTATTATAGTTAGAGTATATAAGACAAGTTAAAGATAACCAGTTCAATTGGCACCTTTCGTTTGATTAATTTTGTTTCATTTAATGGCGCTTTTTAAATAAAGTACTGCTTTCACGAGTTTCAACATTTGTGATTTTTCAGCATTTTAGACTTTGTCACTTTGTCACTGGACACACAGCGAAATTTATTCCGGACAAACACATTTAGAGCTCCCAAGTCTCAATCATTCCACCACTAACGACGACTGTGTACACCCTAACTCCAACTATGACTATGTATACACTAACTCCACTGTGGGACGTTGCACCTCTTGACCTCAAGTGTTTCGGGAGGAAGCAATGTAACATATAGGATGTCGTCCTCGTATACGTATTCAAAACAATTCGATCAGATCTACGGTGACCCCCCCCCCCCCCCCGTCCTCCCCCACGCGCTGACATTTGAAAACAATATTCTCACTGGTAACTGTGATCTAACGTTCCCTGCCACACAACGCATGGGCTGTGACAACTCCTTTAGTCACAATACAAGCCACGATACAGCTTGCCAAAACGAACGCCTCCATGATTTTGATCTGAGTAATATTTAAATGAGAGGGAGAAACCTGCATGTCTTCCTGAGGGTTCTTATAAAACATTTTTCCTCTGCTGATCCCCAAATATAAAGTAATAGTAAACGATACTAGGAGATCATGGCAAAATATGTGCACAACCAAGCCTGATTATAAGCAACCTGTCATTTGCAAAACGAGGTCCCCAGAGGGTGAATTTGCTGATGCTATCCCATACAGTGGGCCAGTTTATCCTCTAGTTACATCTTTGTGTTTTGGCTTGAGACCTTGATTCAGACTGACGTTCACAGATGGTACATTTTGTGATGCTACCCTGCTGTGCAGGGTATCATCACCAAATTCACCCTCTGGGGACCTCATTTTGAAGATAACGGTCTGCTTATTTTCAGGCTTGCGCACAACAACTGATCATGGTCTCACCACTACAGCAGCCTCTCATGTACACTCTTCTAGTCGAGAGGAGAAACTAATTCACATGACACCCAAGAGAAGCCTCCAGTTAAATGCAACAATCATGCCGTCCGACGAGGCCTATTCGGCAAGATGCATCCGATCCATTTCTTAGCTTTCCACAACAGTGGAAATTAATGGTGCCCAAATTCATCCACCGTGCATATCTGGCTTGAACAATTGAAGTCCGACACAGCCATCTACTGCCCAGCTCACATTAAAGAAGGATACGGCTGACTGCCAATCCTCCAAGTGACCAGTGCTCTTGATCGAAACAATATCCTTCCTGCCCAAACAGACGTCTATTCACAGTGGCGACCCATAACTTTCGAGCCTTCATTTGGCCGAATGTTTGATGACATTAGGCCTACCATTAGGACTGAAAACTCACCATAGTCGTAGTTTTATCATTACGTCACGTAGTTTCAATAATTGTGTTAATATCTTGATGGTATCAATGCTATTTAAATACTTGTTGACTGAAATTGACTGGAGCATGAAAGAAAATCTGTATATGATTCTATGAGTCCACATTACATCAACGGTCGTCTGCACCAGGGGAGGCTCCAGGGGGGTGGGGGGGGGGGTGGACAGGGAGCTAAAGACCCTGTCGCGAGGGTGGCCTGAGAGCTTGTGCAGTATAGTTGCAGTATAGACAGATATAATGTTAAACCTGTGCTGGTATGTTTGACGTCACACATTACAGACGCGCTCAAGTAAGTAACAGAATTTTTTTTAATACATGTAAGGTTCCACATGAAAGTAAACAAACCACCGCTACGACAGCCTATGTGACTATAGAATGTCAGGCAAACACAACACCTACATATATACCTCTTTTTCATTTTCATCCTTTATCGAAAAGCCCTCACTCCCAGTCTGAGCGTTACGGCATCTATTTTTAACCATCTCTCCAAAGTTGGAGGATATGGTCCTGCAAAGTGAACTTTTCCTTTCGATTTTATAAATTTAGAATTTATTTATCTTTCACCCCATAAAGCAGGGCTGTCCCCAACGAGCGACATTGTGGTAGGTGACACCGCAAGGAGTTGTTTTAAAACCGTGTGCAATGCAAGGTAATATTTAAGCGTTCTCCGCAAACTCCACAAATGTCAGCACCATCAGACCTTAGCCACACGCCACAAAAGGATTAATAATTTAACATGCAATATCAATGTAATACATCGCCTCAAAGACAAGAAACTATAAGAGCATGTCCGTAGAAAAAAAAAACACTGACACACAGCCACACCTATATAGGCGGCAAGCCCCCTTCCGCTCCCAGGAAGACGCCTGAACCGACAGAGTAATTATATTTATAGAATTATCGGAATTGTACGTAAAGTGCAGGCTTCTGTCTCGTGCAACACGCAGAGCCAATACAACACTAGACGTTAAACACACTACGTTGACAGTTCGTCCCCTGAGTTCTATGTGCCTGGCACATAGAACACATTGGAACTCAGGGGACGAAACTGTTGGCTGGCTGGCTGGCTTACCAATTTGAGTGAGGCTGCTGTTGTTGGCGCGACAGAATCATGATAAAAAGCCTTTGAGATGATAAAGAATCATGATGAAAAGCCTTTGAGATGACGATCGCTTGACAAAGAGGCTTCGCGTGGATTTGGGGAGGTGGGATGTAAACCTGATTTGTCCCGACTGTGACTGCTAATACTCCAACTATGTACATCATCAAGGACAATCAGGGTATGCCTTCATCGAAGTCATGCTTTGATAACGTGTAGTTGGAATAGTTGACAGTCAGGATTATATAGTTAAACAAAGTCGAGACTTTTGGAAATTTATCAGTAAATAAAAAAATAATACATGTAGTAGTCGTGGCGCCTACAGTCCTCCATTTCTATGACCGACTGTGTGTGTGATATAACTGTCAGTTACGTGTCCACCAAATATAAATACAGAGGCGGACTGTCCTTATGGCCCACCGGGAAATTTCAAGGTGGGCCCCCCATTGGGTCCCCCCGGGGCCCCCAAAGTTGATGCAGCCCAACACCTGTTGTACGTAAATTTCGTGAAAATGACCAAAAGATGAAATGGATCTGATTGCATAGATTGCCGGCATATCGAAATGTTCTAAAAATCAAAATTTTCTGCGATTGGGCCGAACTATGGTCTTCCTGATTGGTCCCCCACCCCCGGTAGAACCATTTTTGTCGAATGATTGATAAAGACGATGCAAATGCCATCGACATGTCCTCCATGTGTACTGACATTCATCGCTCAGATGCAAGGAATCCGCGTTCGTTCGGTTCGCAAAGTCAAAATTTTCTCCGGGTCTGGGGTCCCCTTAGTGCATTCCCCGATAACTTTTCATGGGTCAGTCCGCTCCTGTATAAATACCCGGCTACGCGCCTAAACGAGTCAGCGGCGAATCCAGACCTTTACTAAGGGTGGAGTTTGAGCGCGGAGGTCGGTGTTTAGAGCATCGAATTTCAAAGCGAAATGTCCACGGTTCGATTCTGACCAGCTGTAACTGCGCTCTGTCCTTGGATGGCACTCAATCCCGATTATCCATGTATCGACGTGCGGACACGATGCACTGTGTACCAAGGCGTAATGCACGCCGAAAGGTTCATTGTCCGATCCCGACCAGCGATAACTGCGCTGTGTCCTCTTGCAAAGCACTCAATTCCTATTGTCCGTGTAGCCATGTTGGGGCACGATGGCACTGTGTATACTAAGGCGTACTGTACGCCGAAAGATCCATGGTTCGATCCTCATCAGCGGTTAATACCGATTGCACATTTGGGGATACGGTGACGCTGTCAACTAGAGCGAACTGCACGTTGATGGTGCGCTTGCACGGACAATCGAGATTAATTGTCTTGTCCAATGACATAACGCAGACGAGTGGATCAGGATCTGACGGTCGACCCTTAGGTTTAAAGTTCAATTCTCTAACGAATGAACCACCGAGCCCCCAGTCGCATTATGTAGAGAAAAAGCAACTCAATTACATATGTGTCACACCCTAACACACCGACTATCAACACTCACATCTAAACTCACCCAACCTCATCCTCACTACACACCCACTCACACACCCTTCCACACACACAGTGAACACAAATGGGAGAATTTAAAGTTTACTCCTCTAAAAACAAAGCTGACTATATTAAATTTTATTATTTAAGTCGTCATGTGTCATCTGTTTAACTTATACCGAAGTTACTTGGAGGGTGCGTTGTTACTGAAACAAGCACAGAGTGAAGACTCGGATAACACCTCTCAAATTAAGTACCCCCCCCCCCCCCCCAAAAAAAAAAAAAATAAAAAAAATAAAACAACAACAAAACAAAAAACGCAAGAGATGCATGTAACGTTTTCGTCAGCCTTCGGGCTGAACCCAGAGGTCCATTGACTTAAACTTTATTCGTGTAGCTGAGGGTGAACAGAAAATGAGTTTATATATCCGTGGAAATTCACCCACCGCTTGTCTCGTGGCATCTAATCCCCGCCGACTGTCTGATGTATATGTCCCACAAAAACAAACAAGAAATAAACTGGTTTGCCTCGATCAGCGAATAAAAAATATACGATCGAAAAGTCAATCCGCTTAGCTCTTCTCTATTATGCAAAAGCGGGTATAACACGTGTGTGTGTGAGAGAGAGAGATAGAGAGAGAGAGAGAGAGAGAGACGGCAGTGCGCGTGTTGAGGCATTTCCTCGCGGAATCCTGACCACGTAATCCTTCCGTAATTCTCGTTTACTATTTTCTATTTTAAGTTTCGATTTAGAACCAATCATATGCGAGAGCCGTATCTTTAACCAATGAGAATGAAAAACTACCCCATGGGTTGAAAGATGGGAATAGGGAAAGTTTTCATAATGAAGCCGGGCATTTATCTTGCCGTCTCAGCAGTCCATTTTCTCTTTGGTGCTCAGCTGGAAAACCGTGTTACGTGAATCGTACTTCTTACAACCTATTGCTGGCCATTCTATCGCCAACTGGTGGAAAGACAAGCATATTCTTATTGACGCCTTTGGATAACAGCCGAGTGTGCTGAACTTGTGCCACTCTTGGCGTTATCGTACTTCGCTAACTGTATCAAGCCTTTTCACTCGTCTGTTGTTCAATTGTTTGAAGAAAGGAGAAAAAATCGGCGAAAGGCATACACTAATACGGATTTCATGTTCCACAGCTGCAGCCAGAATAAATTACCCCTTTTCATGATGAGAACGTCAGTTGGCCTCCATGTATATTGTCTGATTTATATTCAATGTTTAACCCACGAGTACAATATTCCAGAAACACTGTAGTATTCTGTCAGTTTAGCAGTGTTGTTGAAACAAACAATTGTTGAAAAATAGTTGTCTGGTAGAGGATATTTTGATGCTCATTGTTGGCATAATTTTGCAAAGTAGAAGGAAAATTATTGATATTTGGGCTAAAACATGTTCTAGAGTGAATCTATTAACCCTTTACCTAACACGAAAAGCAGACGACACTTGCAAACAAAATTCTTGAATAACTAATTTTTTTTCATTTTTGTCTCAAAAACATAGGTTATGACCCATCATTGGAACGAGCTCGACGAGCTCGTTCCAAAGAGGGGTCATAACCTATGTTTTTGAGACAAAAAATGAAAAAATAAAGAAAATTAATTGGCGATTTTTGTGAATAGCGCTGGCCGCTTTTGGCCGTTACGTTGGTTAAAGGGTTAAAAAAAAGGTTTTGGTTTGTCGGAAACTTGAGCTTAATTGCCCACCGGCGAAAAGGCTTCTTTGCCATTGCGGTATAGACAATCGTGGTTTCAAATTTTTCCGGGTCAAGACTTGCGTGTCTCTTTAATTAACCCATTGTTCAACGTAACGGCTGCATTCGACAAGCGCTGCAGGGAAAATAATAAATGGTTTGATTCCGAAAAACATAAGAAAAAATAAAAGTTAAAAACAAATACAACGAAATTATGTACATTTATTCCTGCTAGCGCTTTCACTGCTATTTGTGCGGATCTTCCTATATATCCTATCCTCAAATAGGGCGTCGACAGGAGGGGGGGGGGGGGTGTCGTCCGTTCGAACGAACCCCCTTTTACGTTTTTTTTTTTTGCAAGAACGGAGAATGCAAATAAATCCCACAAAGCCCACCAGAGAGCTCCATTTGATACTAAATTAAAAAAATTCTCCGTGTGCGTGTGTGTGTATGGATAGGGGGAGGGGGGGCATGAGAGTTATAAACTATCTCTTTGGTGCATAAAATGAAACTTTTCAGCAGGTCCGGGGGAGAGGAGATTCGGGCTCAGGGTTAATTTTATGGCGGGAAATGGTCGAGATACTGATGCAGATGTCGAAGGGGGTGGAGTAGGTCCCCCCCCCCCCCCCCGAGAAAAATTTGAAATCAGTTATTAAATGGAGACTTCGGGCGGCTTTTGACTTTGAGGTGAAAAATCCAAATCACGTTGTTTTTTTGGCCGTCTAAATGACGTTTTTTAGCAGAATACTTCGAATGTGCAAGTTAATTAGTGAATATCAAGAGACCAAGAGTTATAGCTTTTGATTGCACAACTGCACAATTCTCGAAATGATAATTTTATTACGTCAAGTTGATCTTGTAAAGTTATCACTTCAAGAATTAATCATGAAGTCCAAAAATTATAACCGTTGGTCAAGTGTTGAGCCCCATTCGCGATACAGCCCCAATCTTAACATTTAGTTCTACGCAACCATAGAACTATAGTGGTTCTTAGTTAAAATGCGTTAATATTAAGGCCCACTAGGTCTGTTGTCTAGAACTAAAATGTTGATAAGGTTACAAAAGTACTAACTTTGGAAAGGGCACTCAGCGGAAAACTGGCTTCTTTCGAAGCATTTGATATTCGAACCACGCGTTTTAAAGGGGGAGAGTATGAGAAGGGTAATCACTGGTCAGGCCTGACCCAAGAACTCTGGACTCCTGGGCCAAGCCCGGGCCCCCAAAGTTCGGAGCACCTTGCTCTGCAGCTTTTTCGAGGTGTGGTTTGTGCAAGATGAAGGGATGAAATGTATGTCATATTTTCACGGTGCACATGTATTTGAAGTCCGGTCCAAACGTATCTTCCAGTGTAATTTTAATATGTAGATAACATTTTTGTTAAGGGTTTATAAAAAGATTAGGGTCGGGCAATAAAATTAGGATCGGTCGGGAAAACGGGGCTATTTCATTTTTTTCTCATCACAAGAATCGACAGTCAAATTTTATTACCTTTAAAATTTTTGATTCCAATATACCTTATAACTACTCATCGTCCAGTTCGTTCGAATTAGGGGTCATAGGTTATGTTTTTGATGCAAAATGAAAGATTTGTACATATTTAATCCCTGCATGCTACTGGTGGATATTCCTGCCAGGACAGGATTTCTCTTTCCACTGAAATAACTATAATTTGGGAGCATTTAAACAAATTTTTTGCACCAATGATTTCTTGAATTAAATTTAAATGAATTTTTCATCTAATCTTATAATGGCTGTTTCAAAGCAGCCATGATAAGATTTGATGACAAAAATCTAGACAATACTCAGCGGGTTAACCCTTTGAACACGTAAGACCGATGTTTCGCCCCAAGGCATAAATTCGTCCCATTTTTGTCTTATTATAAAAGTCAATACACGGGGCATTGATGATAAAATAATAACTGCAGCCAGCAGCCGGACGGCTGCAGACTACAGTTATTATTTTATCCTCCCTGAATATTGATATTGGACTGATCTATGCCACTGTAAGTGTACACAAAGGCGATACCATTCCGGGAAACTATGTTTCAAAGGGTTAAGAGTGAGGCATTTTTATGCAAGTGCTGTCTATTATTCGTGCTTGATAAAGGGGTGGGGTTTTATTACGTCTTTTGAGATTTGGGTTTTTTTAAGCTAATATATAGGCATATATTTTACAAGGATTGAAGAGTAAGTTATGTAATTTGTATTAACGCCTCTCCTCGACCCAATGGCGCGGTTATGTGGGATGACATCCCTAGCGGCAACTCCTTGGCCTCGCACTTCTCGAATACTACGAAGGAATTTTTAGCCTGCATCGAGTCTGTCTCCCTCCACATAGAGAACAACCATTTTCGACCCACCTGATAGGTTGGAAGTGGCAAGCAACATCAAATCCCATAACTGTTACCATCAGGGTGCGTTCGGACTGCTGGAGAACATTCCCCGTCGTGGATCAACCGCGGGACTACTGGTTTGAGTGGCTAGCGCACTTGTCGACTAGGCCAATCCTCTTTTTAAGGTTAACTTCGAGCCGAGGCGTAGATTAGCAGATCATGTTATTCATGGGAGGTTATTCACCAACTTTATGAATGTTTTCGACTTTCATTTCGACTTTCAAGATATTATCAAAGATTACCTCGTTTGACTTGTCTCTACTATAGATTTTAAAGTCGACAAAAATTAATATTTTTGGCGGCATATTTCTCAAAATTCCCCATCGGGCCCAAAGATCGTTTTGGCCAGATGAGGATATTTATTAAATATGGAGCCAAGAGTGTTCATTTTTCTAAATATGGAGATGCGTGTGTCCCAAACACAGCCATGTGTATTGTATTTCCACCGTGCCACTAATGCACATGGGCCATCATTGATATATATCGGTGTGTGGGTTTCCTTGTAGGACCGTGCTCCTCTCTCTCAACCTCGAAATGCTTCCCGCGTCCCTGTGTTCCTATATTCTCTGTATAATACATACCATTAATTGAAGTGTTGATGGCATTGCTCTGTCTTATTGAAGAGGTATTTGTAATGATTTTAAATCAACGTGTTTTCTGACTTCTGCCTGGAATACTCTGTATAAAATGTTTCAACCCCATGCCACATAAAGCCAAACAATTCATAAATAGTGTCAACGCCTTTATGAAACCCAAAGAATACTTTCCTCTTTTAACCGTTCTGCCATTTAATGCATGTTGTATGTGTTTGTGTTCTTGTTATGCAGAGTGCTGTATACATCTAATGACCTTCGTGTAACAGCTGCGGGAAAAGGTTACGGGCCCTGAGCACAGGCCCTCGTAGTTTGATCAATATTTCCAGTATTCTTAAATACAGCTATACTATCATCAAGTATCAATACCAGAAGAAAAAAAACAACAAGGTATGACACTTCCCGGAACGATATTTTTAGAAAACTACAAAATGACAAATACTGTACCGATTTTGATAAAATAAACGGCACTCATTTGCGTAAATCATATGCTTTCAACCTTAATGACATATATCTTGTCTAAATATTTGCTTTTCCTCACAGAATTTCGTAAACTTTATCACTTCAGTCAATATAAGCCACGATCGACGACTCGTTGGTTCCGTTTTTGCAACGCGGCGAACTTTTCGACCAGTTACTATATTTGAAGTGTGGAAATTCCTGAACAATAGCATTACCATTTTGACCAATGAGAAAGCGACGTTTTGGGAAGTGTCATACCTTGTGTTTTTTTTTAAAATTTTATTGATGTTTGATGATAGTACCTGTTGTTAGAGATGAGCAATATACCGAAAAACCAAACCGATACCGATATCATTGGGATACCAAAAAACCGAACCGAACCAATCACTGAATACCCAAACCGTCTGAATTTTCAAAATTTCCCACATTCACTATTTATAAGGCCTTATTGATGCTCGATATCAGTTAAAGGGTTCATTTTCATGAAAGAAGTGGCCTATTTTATTTTCAGTTTTGTTAACCCTCAGGGGCCTGTGGGAATTGTCCCGAATTCTCACTGGACTACAACCTGTACATGTCCAACTACTTTACAGTGATTTCTATCCAAGTCTTGACTGCCTAAATAGGCAGCCAAGACTTGATTAGAAATCACTGCCCAGATGATTTGTTTATTGTTAGCAGGTACTCCTGAAGATGGGATGGTCAGGGCACATACTCTGAGATTGCAAAAAAACTCAAATAGGCCTTTAAAGGTTAAGTTGTGTTTAGAAGAAGTCACAAAATTACGATGGATGGGATTCGTGTTGAGCTCATTGGCAAATCTCAGTCAAGTCAGACACCGAAAACCGGACAGATACCGAGGTATACCCTCTTAACTGAAATCCATACCGAACTCAAAATTCCAATACCGCACATCTCTAGTACCTGTATTTAAGAACGTTGATCAAACTACGAGGACCTAAGCTTCGAAATTCCATTCAATTAGAAATCGTCACGATCGATTCGATTCAATTTTCAAATCGTTGAGATGTTCTAACCTTGCTACAAAATGTCTCCTATTTAACGCTACTTCTACCACAAGGTTTCCTGTACAGGGGACCTGATGATAGAAGAAGAGTTCCAAGAGGTTCTGCTTCCGAAACATGGACGTGACAACCGTTACTTATTACCAGTCCTTATTCCACATTTGTTATCAACCCGTAAAATCGGTTGATAACGAATGTCGAATAATGACTTGGAATAAGTAACGCTTGTCACGCCCCCTATCGAAACTACTTTGATTCTGTCCTGGAAAGTTACGTCTTTTTGACTGATTTGCGAAACAGTTGAGTCGACATTGCACACAATACTAATTGAGTGGAGACTGACGATATTTGTATGGTGCAATATCAACAACCTTTGCAAGGCCATATAGATAAAGGATGAGTGAAGTGATGGCAACTCTGTTTTTGCATTGAATTCTTTCTCTAATCTTCAGCACAAGCATCAGCTAATGTGATGGCTTCTCTGAATGGATCTATCTTAATACTGAATAAAAATATCTATCTGAAGTTCTACACCCCCAACGTAAAAAATCAACATCACATCTGCAGCACATTTCCATTTCTTCTTGAAAGTCATATGTAGCATTACTGTTAACCCTTTACCTAACATGAAAAGCAGACGACACTTGCAAAAATAATTGTTGAATAACTATTTTTTTTTCATTTTTTGTCTCAAAAACATAGGTTATGACCCCTCGTTGGAACGAGCTCGACGAGCTCGTTCCAACGAGGGGCCATAACCTATGTTTTTAAGACAAAAAATGATAAAATAATGAAAATTAATTGGCGATTTTTGAGAATAGCGCTGGCCGGTTTTGACCGTCACGTTAGGTAAAGGGTTAACGTTGTGATTATACTAGGTTTCTTCTCAACAGTACTGCCGGTTCTTGGCTCTTTTTGCGGTGCCGGTTCTACGTCACTGGTACCCACGGTTCTCGATATTAGGAGGTAGTGGTACTTTTTCGAGAGAATATCACACTTACCGACCATTTGCATGTGCCTTTGCCGGTTTTTAGCACCTTAAAATGAAGCGTATTTCCATTAGAGTGCATCTGTACTGGAGGAGTGCTCGGAATTAGCGGCAGTATTAGGCAATGTCGTTGCTATTACTGCCATCATCAAATTTTACGAAGTACCGTCGATCGAAAAATTTCAATGGGGAAAAGAGTCCATAAAGTTCAGAAAAAAAATTCTTTGAGGTTATCAATTTTTTTGACGACTCACAATCGCCGATCGCTTTTCAAATAATATTTTTTATGTCTGTGAAACATGAATATGTTGATAGTGAGCACATGACAATACAAAGTGAATATTTACAACAAATGCTAGTTGTTATTGACAAAACACGGTTGCCGAAGTTGGAAAGCTGATACCGTGCTGCTTCTGGTTCTCATGCTTGGCATTGCGTTGATGTTTGATGATGTGAATGCTGTTACACCGTGACTACGGTCACAGCGTAACAGCTTTTACTTCATCAAACGTCTATTATAGATAAGAAGAGAGAACGCGTTGATTGATTTGACGCCATCTTGGGTTGGGGCAGAATGAGCTGGGACGTTTTTCCATTGCGTTCCAGCAGTCCAGTTGCATAGTGATCATTAGTATTACAGTACGGCCGCCGTGGACTGGTCACTTTTCACGAGGTGGCCAGTATATCCACGGATGCAATAATATTAAATTTCAAACACAAATCACAGGAATAATCCTAAAGAAATTAATTAATTAAGCACCAGGTACTACCCGGTGCTTCATTAATTAAAATTTTTCTCATTATGATTTTTATTACTGATTATTATTTTTATTACATCTCTGCCCACGCGTGGATTATGACCAGTCCACGGAGACTGTACTGTATCCCATTTATGTTATCTCAACTCTGGTAGTTATTGGACGCCTGTCAGTAGCGATACCGGAACCGGTACCGCGGCGCTATTGTCAGTACTCTATCGGTAGCCTACCGATAGTTGCAGCACCGATGGTACTCTGAGAACCCCGGATTATTCTATTCAATGAGTTCTCCTCTTGTTGATGGTGAATCTGGCATAACAGAATGTTGTATGTTTGGCAAATTGGGAGAAATATCCTTTTGGTAATTTTGTCAAGCTAAATGTTTTGGGGAATTGTGCCAATGTCGCAAAAAGAAAACCCGAAGTGTCAATGATTCTAACACAACAAGCTTTCCGAAAAATAATTTTGCTACCGTCGATTGTTAGTTCACGAATGGTTGTGTCAGTTTCAAGAATGTGCCCAAGAATAAGAAACTTATGAGTGATACTGTTGTCCGAGGCTGGGGGGTGGGGGGGGGGGGGGCAGGCTTGTAGGGCAAGTTGATGCTCATGTTCTTATCCAGAGTCTTCAAGCCGACACAGGGAAAATCTTCTCAGTGGACTGAAAAAGACTAACACCAAACCAACCCCCTTTGTGAACATGTCAGTTGTCGGAACTTCTGGAAAAGAGAAGAAGGAATATAGGAGGGAAGGGATCTATTACCTGCTTTATACCTGACACGCCCCCCCCCCCCCCGTCTCGGTTTTGCAGGAGGCGAGCAGTACGTCCGTGGACATTCCCACATTCCTCTTGGTTTACTCTTCAGAAGAGGATAGAATCATTCAAGAAGATACGAGAAATTTCATTCCAGACCTCTAAACACAACAATCCAGTGGCACCTGAAGTACCCAATGTGCATCAAAAGGTAACAATGACCCAAACAGAAGAGCCTGGCAACCAAATACATAACATACACGACTTGTTCAACCATTGTACTTTGTACCAGAGTTGTCCAACGTCTAAGAAGTCCGAAGAAAAAAGAGGAGTTCTACGTGGTTGAACCCAGACTATTTCAAGTCCATGCAGTGTGTGAACAGAAACTCAAACGAATGAGATGCATTGGTCCTGGACAGAAACAACAATGTAAAAATTACTGTTGAAAGTACGATAAAGTACTCCAAACTAGCTGCCGGTATATTATCGCAAGCATTACGGTAAAAAATCGTATTTTTGAAATGGAGACATTTTGTTCGACCGAGAAATAGAACCAAGGATCTGATATGTGTATTTGACATTACTTACTAAATATTTGAATTAGAGTTACTCGCCTTGAAATTTTGCACACGGAAATGATGCAATCTCCGAAATTAAGCAGCCTTGGGAAAAATATCGTTTTAATAAACGTTTGAATCATTCTACTGTCATCTTGCATTATTATTGAATATTCCAGATAAATAAAGAGGGTGATTTGATGACTTTTGGGCCTAACAATACAATTGACTATTGGTGCTGTTTTTTGAGAATTCCTTGAAAAAATATGAGCACGTGACCAGTACATCCCTTCCTGTCGGCTTTTCTCTCTTATTTGTTGCATGTCTCCCTGTTTTAGGACCAGAAACAGTTGTATGAATGGCTATATTTGACAAAGATATTTGAATATCAAAATTAAAGTGATGCGATCATATATTTTTTTCGTCTAAATATTATAATGGTCGCCTATGTGAAACTATTTAGTTCTGCAGGCCTGGCATTCTGAAAAATGGAGGAGGGCAAAAAATCGCTCTCCTCAATCAGCTTAGGAGAGCAATTAGCTTTACACAGCATTTTAAGTATCCAATTGAACGAACTAATTGAAACTGAAACCAACAGACTACATCAGTGATTTTATTAACTTTACTAAGGTAAAGCGAAATCTCTTAGACATCTAGATGTCTCACTCAACAACCGAACACACACTTGACAAGACCTGTGTGTGTACCCAGACCTGTTGTCCAAGAAAGTCATACGCCTACCACTACCACCTTCAACCCCCCAAGGGGGTTGAAGGTGGTAGTGGTAGACGTATGACTTTCTTGGACAACAGGTCTGCTTGAATCTACAGTCACATCCTGGTGCAAGTGCTTCAAGTGACAGGATAGTAGTAATGGTAGTATATTATAGTGTCAATATTCCTTGAATAATTACTCCTCAAACTGTGATGTCAGTTGTTGAACTTGAAACTGACAGAAAAAGAATATTGCTGTGACCCATTTTGCTTCAAATGATTGCAGCTGTGTTTGGGTATGGTTGCAGCCATTACCTTTTACCACTAAACCACTTTCAAAATGAAATTACGTGATGTTATGTGACTTCGAAGTTAAATTACATTTTTGCTTTACAACAAAAATTTAATGTGAGCATAATACATGTAATCTCAATCATCCCTGACCAAAATATTTAGGAGGGCAATTTGTCGCTCTCCTTAATTCTTTCAGGAGGGCAGTAAGGAGAGCTAAAAATCGCTCTCCTGAAATTGCCAAGCCTAGTTCTGTCATACCACATTGCTTCACAACATCAGTTGTTTGTTCAGCCATCACCCAAAGTAGAACAATCAGTATTTTTATTTTTATTTAACCTGCAGACAATGAAATAATTAAATGCCTTCGTACTGGAAAGATAACCCCTAAACATGAACACTTCTCTGCTTCTCTGCTTCCCTGATTACACTTCGGTTATAAACGATAGTTACGGGTAAAATGTATGGCGAGAGGACCTCCAACTGGTTGCCAGTAGATTATCGTAAATTTCTAACAGTGAACATAGATGAACACCAGAAGAGACGCAGGAGAACTTACTTTTTGGAACAATTGCTCTCATCAATCTTCGACTCTTTTTGTAACAGGGGATTCTATAGCCACAGACTGACAATAGAAAGGGATTCCATAAATTGGATAACAGTGAACGTGGAACTGTTGATCTATAGAATTCCCTTTCCATCATAAACGGTCAAGAGTCAAAAGAGCGTCTACTCATAGGGGTAATCAATCCCTTTCATAGCTCTTCGACTCATTTCATAAAAAACGAATTCTATCGTCACAGACTAACCAGAACCAGAGAGATTCCATCACGACTTCATTAGCAACGTCAACCGTTTCTCGGGGAAAATGTTTCGAAAAAGCTCATCTCCCGCACCGATCTTCTATCACATACCCACACTGTAAGCCCAATGCCAGATACAAGCATAACTATACATAGTATAGCATACTAGTGTCTGGTCTTATTCCAGCGTGATATAGGTGATATAAAATTTAACTCAACACCGTTGCATTTTAGCTGTATCTCCATCTAACGTGGGCGCGGTGGCTCAGTAGGTAGAGGTGCAGGCTGCAAGCCGAAAGGTCCTCGGTTCGAATCCCACCTGCGGCAACCGCGTTGTGTCCTTTGGCAAGACACTTCACCCCCATTGCCCACGTGGGGGAACGGTGGCGCTGTGTACTAAGACGTACTGCACGTCGATAGTGCACTTGTCTTCAACCAATGCTAACCCTGCTTGCGTGGAGTTAGTATGTTGGGGAGCTGACAGTTGCTCGCCGTCGCTCAGTGGTTCTCTCCGGGTACTCCGGCTTCCTCCGCCCGTAAAACTGTCATGGTCATGATTAGACATTGTGCAGAAATATCCTTAAACAGCAATAAATAAATAAATAAATATCTCCATCTAACTGAGTTGCCTGTGTTGAAGCTGGGACCACATACCATTGTAGCATACTATAGTTATCACACGCATGTCATATGCCGGATCCAGCTTTCTGGACAGAAGACACATCTCATTTTGCTCCGACTAAAGTCTGGATGAGATCAAACAAACAGTCAAGATCCACCCCTTTCCTACTCCATCTATGAGCCAGCTGTAATGGTGGAAACCTGTAGCACAGGCAGAATATACTAATTATACTAGTAAAAATTGCAGTAGCAAAACGAGAGAGTAAGATAATAATAGTTATATAGGTGCAAGGTATTGGTAGTATAAACAACAGTGTATAGTTGAAGTAAACATGTTAAAAGGGTTTGAACTGCATTAGTGGCAGTGGTTGCAAGGTCTGTATGCTTGACAAGGACTGTAGGTAAAACTCTTCTGAGCTGAATTTCTGCTCTATTGAGGTACTCCAGAACCTTAGCTACAACAGTCGTAAAGCTAAATATCACTCGGAAGTAAATGGAATATGGTAATAAGCAGATAAAATAGATAAAACGCTAATCTGGATAACAATATATTGCTTGTGTTGAAGGAGCTTCTTCAGGATAAACTTCAAAAAATGAACACACCTAAATGCTATGATGCCACAACAAACATCCATAGAGTAGTTTACTGTAAGGTTTCAAGTAGACAATTGATACTAATGTACGTTTCTTTGGGAAAAGAAGATTAAATGGGTAAAGACCATTGATACTATAAATTATATAATAGCATGCACTATCTGTACTATAACGTTTCTGACAAACGTGCCTAAGGCATGCTGGGATGGTGTGAGGTAGTTCAACCCCTTTCTACCCTGACAGTGATATTCTGGGTTGTCTGACGAAACGTTTTGGTGGGTAGGGACTTCAGGCAAGTATGATTTGCCACTTATAATTAATAACTTAGTTAGTAGGCTATTATAGGCAAATATAGTCTGTTTCAGGCTCTAGGTTTATTTGGTGTGATGGCGCCGATTGTCAGGCAAGTACATTGTGCCACTTATCTGTTGGTAGTTGGACTATCATTAACAAGTAGAGTCTGGTCTGCTTCTGTCCATCGTTTGCTGTGATGATATGATTATACAAATCCCAATGAAAAAACAGCATAGTCCCGTCTTTGTTGACACGAGAGGCGATGTTCTAATCACCTGTGTACAACCAAATATACCCCGGTCTATTATGCTATGAGGAAACACCCATAAGGTGGTGCGGTACAGGACTTTAAGTATAGGTACAGTGATCTGGAAATCTACAACACAGAGCAAAAATGAGAGCAGGTAGTTCATACTGTACTACAGCACCATAAATTGAATACAGTACTACAAAATGACATCACACACATATCACAGAGAGTAGGCTTGGCAATTTCAGGAGAGCGATTTTTTAGCTCTCCTTACTGCCCTCCTGAAAGAATTAAGGAGAGCGAAAAATTGCCCTCCTAAATATTTTGGTCTGGGATGATTGAGATTACATGTATTATGCTCACATTAAATTTTTGTTGTAAAGCAAAAATGTAATTTAACTTCGAAGTCACATAACATCACGTAATTTCATTTTGAAAGTGGTTTAGTGGTAAAAGATAATGGCTGCAACCATACCCAAACACAGTTGCAATCATTTGAAGCAAAATGGGTCACAGCAATATTCTTTTTCTGTCAGTTTCAAGTTCAACAACTGACATCACAGTTTGAGGGGTAATTATTCAAGGAATATTGACACTATAATATACTACCATTACTACTATCCTGTCACTTGAAGCACTTGCACCAGGATGTGACTGTAGATTCAAGCAGACCTGTTGTCCAAGAAAGTCATACGCCTACCACTACCACCTTCAACCCCCTTGGGGGGTTGAAGGTGGTAGTGGTAGGCGTATGACTTTCTTGGACAACAGGTCTGGGTACACACACAGGTCTTGTCAAGTGTGTGTTCGGTTGTTGAGTGAGACATCTAGATGTCTAAGAGATTTCGCTTTACCTTAGTAAAGTTAATAAAATCACTGATGTAGTCTGTTGGTTTCAGTTTCAATGAGTTCGTTCAACTGGATACTTAAAATGCTGTGTAAAGCTAATTGCTCTCCTAAGCTGATTGAGGAGAGCGAGTTTTTGCCCTCCTGCATTTTTCAGAATGCCAAGCCTGATGAGAGTCGTGGTGGGTTGGTCTGAGTAAATCCACAATAATGTTGTGTACTCCATAGACAGTTATATTTACTTATAGTATTATCACATTTACTTTATTTATTTACACTTCCATCATTTATTCATATTTATACCATGATTACCTATTCTGCTATATATAAAAAGCCTATGATATAATTTTAGCTTTACACACCAATCGTGGTGAACACGCCAGCAAAGGGATTTCAAGAGTTAAAATTTACACCTGCAGTGGAACTAGATCCACCTTTGATGACCTCGCCTTGAATGCAGACTTGTCTAAATTTATCACTCGTCACCTCGTGAAGAGTGAAATGAAACCAGCAATTAATTTTTATGTTTTTAAATAAGTTTACCTCATAAGATACCAAAAATTAACAAACATACATTGTCTCATGTTACTAAAGCATCCATAACTTGAAATAGTATGTTATTATGTTATTAACATGAAAAAGGCCCCGTAGTTTGCGAGTTTCGTTTTCAATTTCAATTCCGTGATAAAATTGCCAGCGGAAGTACCGTCCACCGGTGCTCATGTAAACAAAAACAGAATCACACATGCAAATATTGATTTATTCAACATTTAAACTCTTATTAATCCGACGATCATGGTATAAATAAAATATACCCAATGTAGCTTCATGTACCAAATGTTTACCACTCATGGTGAAGTGGTGTTAACTGCACACCAAAGGCTCATGGTTAACTCCACTTCACCACTCATGGTGAACATATCTGTAAACCAAGCTACTATGGGTATATTCTATATTTATTCAGTTCGTTAACCCCTTGCACTCTGATGACGAAACGTCTGATTTGTCAACCATGGTTATCCCCCCTGTGTTGTCAGAAATTCAGCAATTTAGATTTTGGTTGACAGAGCTCCAATTGAGCTCTGTCAACCAAATTCTAAATTGCTGAGTTTCTGACAACACAGGGGGCAGATATTATCCATGGATGACAGGGAGGTGTGGTGGGGCTTAGAGTGGGGGAGGTGTCGAGTATTCTCGACATCAGAGTGTAGGGGGTTAAAGCAATTCATTCATAACCCTGAAAAATAAAGAGTAACAACATCAATACATAGTTTATAAAATGAGGAACTCAGAACTTTAGTTTTACCAAAGAAATGGAGAATACATGTACTTCCACTTATCAGTGTATGTTCATCTGACGATTGATCTGAGTGAGAAACCCCGATTACACTGCAGATGTACATAGCATTGATATATAATTTATGAACTCTTTGAACCATGATGGTGTCTTCCAAGTTTGTTCAATGACAGCAATTGAAAGAGTCCATAACCTGGGGTGGACCATTCAATAATTTCAACATGCATCTTTTGGGCTGCACATTTAAACTATTGATTGGTTACCCCACACATTCATTGAGCTCCATCCTACTTGGTGAAAGTATGACGTATCATGTTCCCGAATGTTAAAAGTGGCCTTCGAGGTTAAAAGGGTTAATTCTATGCATTCATAATCCTGAAAAATAGAGAGTAATAAACATCAGTATATAGTTTATAAAATGGAGGACTCGAAACTTTGTATTGTCACACTGCAGATGTACATAGCATTAATATATAATTTATAAACGAATAAATAAATCATCTTACCAATTTGAAATGACAAAGATCCTTTCGAAAAATTTATAAATCAAACCTCCACATAAAATACGTTCTGATATTTCAAAAACCATGATTAGAGTGATCAATAATAGAATATTTTCCTGCCAAACCGAACCCAAACAGCATGGATCAGAAAAACTCACTGAACTCCCTAAATCATATTCAATGCAGAGAAGCCAAATTGCAAAGACACAGCACATACAAAAGAAAATAAACCTGTAACAATAAATATTTTAAAAATCTCTTAACATTCTGGTTCAATCTGAAAATAAATAAATAAAACATTGATAATTTAAATTAACAATGGGAGTTGTCACTATCAGAAGTTGTACCAGTCCCTATCAGAAACTCTGGGTCATCACCTGGTTGAGACGAGACTAACTCTTCCACGCAAAATCAATTGATAGTACCACTTATTGCCTCAGAAGGATTCATAATCTACCAATTCTTCATCAGATGTCTCACTACCAATATGGTAGATGTCTTTTGCTGGAGTCTGTGAGTGATGCTTTGCTGGCAAAAGATTTTCTCTTCATCAAGCAGCTATAAAAGGCGCTGGTTCTTTCTGTTCCTTCAGTTTATCAGAAACAGAGTGTGAAGATTAAATGGGCTTTTTCTTTTCTTTTGTGGGTGGAGCTGTGTCTGGATCCTGTGGACTGTCCTTGGTTGGACACCCTTCATCTATGGACTTGAAAAGGAATCTTTATTTTGCAGTCTTCTCCGATATTTTAGTGCCATATCATCAATATCTTGGCTGGTTGATTCATCTGAAGATAACAGTACATGTGCGGAACAACACATACTTTCACAATGGTTGTTGCACTTGTGTAAAGAATTACAAATGTCCCAAATAGATATCTTTCCTCTCTTATCTTGTTCTGAACGTTCTCGTACATTTTCTGATAGCCAATAGACAACTGGCATCAACATTAATTATACCAGGATGATAAATAATTTGAAAATGAAATGCAGGTAGAGATAAATGAGAGCCATGCGAAGTTGCATGAAGTTTTGCTCTCATAAGCACGTAAGTTAGAAGATTATTGTCGGTAAGCACGACAAATTCGTGTCCATACAAGTAAACGTGGAATTTGTCAGTAGAGTTATAAACTCGAAATTATGTAGCAGATAGTTCCGAATTACTGATGCCATGATTTGAATAGGCAATAACCCTCACTCTATTTGTTTCTTGTAAAGAACTACTCCAAAACCAGAAAAACATGCATCAGTGTGAAACTCAAAGGGTTTGCTATGAGTAAGGTAGCCCAATGCAGGGGATGTCCATAAGCAGTGTTTAAGTTTACTAAATGCCAAATACTTGCTCTTCACCTCATTACCAGCGTGAATATAATCTGACTTTCTTTTGCCTTTCTTTTCAGAAATGTTGGTAAGGGAAAGCAAGTCAGTTAATGGTTTTGACATTTATGAAAAAGTTCCAACATGTTTCTGGTAATAACCAGCAAATCCTAAAAATTCTCTCAGTTAATCAGCATTAGTAGGTGTGGGGCAACTGACAATTTTGTCAATCTTAGGACGGTCAGTCTCAATGCCATCTGCAAACACATCATGGCTCACATGTGGCTATTTTTCATAAAAAGTAGTTTGTTGGAGAGAGCTTTAAACCACACTCTTGTAACGTTTTAAAAATATTTGAAATCTCTCCATATGTTGTTTAAATGGATCTGAAAATATGATAACATCATCTATACATGCAAGACAATATTTTCAAGTTTAAACCTTCTGAGCATTTCTCCATCTTATGCTGAAAACTCGCAGGTACATTTTTAAACCAAATGCCATGTGATTAAATTCTATTATTAGATCCTTCAGTAAATGCTGTTTGTTCCTTTTGCTCTTCTACACTCTCAAGTTAATGAAATCTTGACTTTAAATTTGAAACACTAAAATATTTATATCCACAATGATGATCTAAAATGTAATCTTCCCTTGGAAGAGAATAGGAATCCTGAATGATTTTATTATTGAAAAAACGATAGTCAATATATATTCTTAGAAAACCAGACTTTTTGTATACAAGTACCTTATTATATGCATATGGGGTATGTGACCATCGAATAATACCTGCAGCAAGCAACCGATGAAGATGATTTCTAACCTCATCAGTCATACCATGTGGATCATACAAATCAATATGATGTTTCAGAGTATTGTAAAAAACATTGTCAAGATTATTAGGTGAAAACATCCTGCAAACTGATTTATAAGATTTAAACCTACTTGTAATCGATCTTAGGACAAGTCTGAAAAATTTACTTCAAGCTTATCAGTCAATCAAACCACCATCTACATTACTTGGTGACTGGTGATCAACTTCAACTGACACAGTTTGAATTTCACAAAATGTTGCATAAGGTGCAATGTTAATTGTTTTTGTTGAAATATTTGACAAACGCACCTTGATAATACCATTGTTATTATAGTCAGACAGTACAGTCACCACGGACTTCTCGTAATCCATGCATGGGCAGTGATGTCCACACATGCATTGCACCCGGTGCTTTATTAATTGGATTTTTGATGATTATTCCTATAATCAGTGTCTGGAATCTAATATTATTGCATCCATGGAAATATTGCCCACTCTTGGAAAGTGATCAGTCCACGGTGGCCATACTGTATTGGTACTATTTCCACACTTGATAACATGTTGGAATCTGAAACAGGCTATATTATTAGCACATGTAGGATAGTAAGGTAATTTCTGACTAATCACTCCTCAAATAATGTTAAGTACTTAGCTGTTAAATTACATTGTTTTTCTCAACACATTTCACAATACCTAGTATGGAGGTGTTTTTTTCTAACTTCATTCTCTCTAAGTGTAATACATCTGAAAGCTATGTACGAGGGTGTAGTAAGATTAACTACCCATAAACACTGTCTTGCACAACTAACAGAATCCAAGTTTTTGGTGAGCAATCAATAATACCTGGTACTTAGAAAGCAACCTCAAGATAGCCCAAGTACGGTATTTTTTTTCATCATCGGGACACTCAATATCTAGAATACAATTCATCTTATGAAGTGGAAACTTACAGAGATTTGTATTATAGAACTTTCCATTAACAGTAGATATCAGTGTTCATGCTGCCATGTGCTAATGATGACAGTTGTACTAAAACATTCATTTGGGACAAAAATACAACATTTGGCACCAAAAAATATACTTTTGTCTCAAAGGTTTTGTGGTTATTATTTCAGTGCGTGGTTTTCAATAAAATTGCAGTCTGACAACACAGGCAAGATGGAATTGACGCCTGTCAAGTACTCCATAGGTAACAGGTGTGATCATAACTCTTTGTGTAGTTCAACTGAATTAACTGGGCCAGGCATGTCAACCGGTCCCTGTACTGGTAGCAGTACCACCGGTTCCATCATGCTCCATCCGGTACCGGTACTGAAGGTTTTTTCCGGCCAGTACCAGTACAAAATTATTTTATCGGGAAATTCCTAATTGAATGAGGGTAAACAGGCTAATAATCATGTAACTTGCATGACATACTTCTAACTTATTTGTGAATTAACATATCAAAACACTCTACAGGTGCATGTTCTGTCTGCACCACGACCACAATAAGGCCGACTATTTTGACTTTTCAAACGTTGCATTAAACACAACAAAAGTGCCGTCATCGGCTACTTCAAAGAAATTATTCTGTGGTGACATCGAACAAAGTAATCATAAAGCATGTTTATCATGCTTTATGATTACTTTGATGTCACCGGAGATTAATTGGCATGGTGCCACATTTGTCGTGCAATCTTCAGGACTGGGGAGGTTTAAATGCGAATTTCTCCCATCTGATTGCAATATGTCATCCAATTGTTTATTTGTCCAGGTACCAGTTTCGGTGCGACATGCTCTGTCCCGTACTGGTGCTGGTTATGTTTGTACCGGCGATACTTTGACATCTCTAATTGGACTGAATTAGTTTAAGGTTTTTATTATCTATATTTTTTATCATTTGTGGGTTTTTGCAACTAAAATACTAAAAGAGAAGTTAATACTAAATTACAATATCATATTTTGAGTGCAACTAGGCACTCGAAGAATGATACACAGTTAATTTGTTCTCATTTTCAATCATTTCCTTTTAGCATTGCAATCTTTCATTTGACACCAAAAAAATCTTTTGGAACCAAATAAAAATTCCGCTTGACACCATAAAACAGATATAGTAGAACCTTATCTAAAAGCCATTCAATCAAAATACCTGCAATAATATCATCATGCATTGTATTACTATATAATCCAGGTGGTTCTCTAAATTTAATTTACACAGGTGTTTAAGGTCACATATTTCTGCAAAATGACCAGTCATGACCACAACATGGATATAAAGTCCACCCCAGGTATTGGTGACATGAGGATTTTACCATACTGGAAACATCTATAACACCATACATTATTTCACGAAAGACAAGTGTGATTGTAATCTGGATGACTTTCGGTATTACATCGATTATACAAAAACTGGTTCAAATATTTTCCTGTCTATTTTCTAGAAATAGACTAGAAGAAAATCTGTTACTATTCTGTCTATAGTTTCTATTAAATCATTGTCCACCGCTACCAGCAGGAAAACTGTCTGAACCACTAAAGGGTGTCCCATGACTGTCTTTTAAACACTACAAGATCAGATTTCAAATCTAAAACCTTTTTTTAATCCTGCAGTTTAGAATGAGAAGGCTGAATAGCCTTCATGGAAGTTGGCTTACCACAAAGCACCTTGTGCTGTACGAAGTGCAACACGCAATTCGTCAAATGTCTTTGTCTGATCATATTTATACCCACTTATAACTTTTAAATCATTGGTCATGACGGAGACCAGACCAGACCAGACCAAAACATTGATTGCAACATAATATCAGTATCACTGTGTTGTACTTCACCCGTCCAAAGAACTCGACTGAGAAAATCATGGAGTCAACAACCCCAAGAAACAACTTCATAATCTGTTTGGGGGTACGGTGGTTCAGTAGGTAGAGGTGCAGGCTGCAAGCCGAGAGGTCCTCGGTTCGAATCCAACCTGCGGCAATCGCGCTGTGTCCTTGGGCAAGGCACTCCACCCCCATTGCCCACGTGGGGACACGGTGATGCTGTGTACTAAGGCGTACTGCACGTCGATGGTGCACCTGTCTTCAACCAATTCTCACCCTGCTTGTGTGGTGTTAGTACGTTGGGGAGCTGACAGTTGCTCGCCGTTGCTCGGTGGTTCTCTCCGGGTACTCTGGCTTCCTCCACCCGTAAAACTGCAGTGGTCATGATTAGCCATTGTGCTGAAAGATGTGACCTTAAACACCAATAAATAAATAAATAATAAATAATAATCTGCTTGCTACTTGTGATGAGCTATAAAATTTAAACAATATAGACTCTTTTGTATCAATAATCCCATAAATACATAGAGGATATTTACGCTATTTTAGTGAATATCGGAAATTATCTCATAAATGTGGACTTGCAAGTCTTATAAATCGTGAGTTGTTGCGCGAGTGAAAAATAATATTCACACAAATGAGATAATTCCCGATATTCACTAAAATAGCGTAGATTTCCTTATTATTATATGCTACATGACATTTTACTGTGCAATACTCAACCCAATTTGACTGTAAACATGTATGTTTCAAAACAATAACAAAGATCAGCTGATCGTTCTTTCAAGCCTATACCAGTTAAATCACTCAAACATAAAAAAATAGTCCCACGATAAGCTAACCAACTAATTGTCCAACTCACAGATGACATTTAATATTTATAATACTACAAATGAGAATATTCTCATATTTTTTGCTGGTGTTAATTTTTAGAACATTCATTTTAAATGTCAATTTACAACAAGGATTTTGGAATCGCGTGCGCCGACTCATCAAAATAAAAAAAATTCCTGGGGCCAATCGCTCAACAAGGCTTTTGGGAAAAGTTACCCAGTTCAAGGCTCAATATCACTCTCTGGTGCACTTTGTATACATCTAATTATTTTACATTATTATTTTATTATTATTATAATCTATCTTTTCAGTCATAGAATCACCAGAACAGCTTGGAATAGCATGAACTTCTAGTACTGCCTGTAAATCCCTTGTAACAGTATCGAAGACGAAGTGACGTGCCAAAGCATGACGTCATTTAGGAAGCTATAGAGGGATATTCCTCGTTATTAATCAAGTCGATGGATATCGAAAAATATATTTTAGACAATTAGCTGAAAAACTGTTATAACAGTTTAAGAATCTGGAATATTAAATTGCAATAGCGCTAATACGATGCCGTACCTATAAAATGAAAAAATTCTAACTGAATATTTCAGTATAGTGATATCTCCAGAAACAAAAAAAAAGGGGGGGGGGGGTATGTATATGTATGTATATCACAGATAAATACAACAAATCAAGTAGAAAGAGAAATAATATGGGCAAAAATCAAGATGAAAAACAGAAGTGTCACAGTTGGGGTTGTATGTTTGGCAGTTGAATGAAGCAAACCTGAGTGGAATGATGGCATATGTACGACACTCACATCCAATGTTACAGAACTACAAAATGGGGGTTCCATGTTGTAGCCATGGGAGATTTTAATGGATACTTTGGGAACGGAGGAGAGAGTACAGTGAGTGGAGACAAAAAAATCAACGCTTTGGGAGGAAACTCTTATAGTTTACAAATGAATCGGGCCTGAAGATTTTGAATAGGGATGTAAAGTGTAAGGGCAAATGGCCGCGAGAAAGGAACGACAGAAAGACAATAATCGACTATGTATTCACTGAACCAGAGCTGTGGAGGTAGGTCAAAGACACAGATACAGACGATGAAGGAAATTCTGAGGTAAATGGTAATCACAACATGATAACTCTAGGGGTTAGGGGCAATAGCATACCAAAACAAAAGGAGACCTTTAAGGAAATTTGGAAACTGGAAAAAGAATCAGACTGGGGGCACTTTGAGGAAAATTTAAAATCAAACCTAGAAAATGTGTCAACCGGAGATAATGTTCAGGAGTTTGCCGATTCAATTGTAGTCAGGGAGCCGAGAATGTAAAAAAATGTTCGTTCAACACCCTCTACATAAAATGTTTGTCACCTACAATTAATTACTATGACCCTAAATAAGATACCCAGGCCCACTGTAGAGATGTCAGTTTGTGCAAAACAATATGACCACCATTTTCAAGATGGCCGCTATTTTCTACTTTACAACAACTGAATGAAATACAAACAACACGCTAATTGAAAATGCAGAATGAAATTGGAACTTTTATTGGCTATTTGTACTGCCATTGTATTTAATTGTTATACCAAATATTTGAAATGAATTTTTATGCTGATTTAAGACGTCAGATGATGCTAAAACATATGAAATACTGATGAAATAAAATGAGAATGTTTTCGGTAAGTTATCTTTCTGTGAAACTAATTTTGATATCAATGAAATATTATTTCAAATGTTAAACACAATCACTGAAAGCACAATTCACATCATTTTCAGGGATATATTTAGCAAAACTTTTATTTGTGACAAGTACGTAAAATGTAATTGTAGGGGCCTAAACGGTTCCGATAAACTTGTGTACGGAACAACTTCAATGCAAACACATATCAGAATTCTGACTAGAGATTTGTCGTCGACTTAGAACCATTCTGTCCTAAGTGCATTGTAATATAGAATACACTGAGGATAGAATGGTTCTGGGATGACGTTTGTCATCGCCTTATAACCATTCTGTCCTAAATGCTTTCTAATCTAGAAAGCACTTGGGACAAAATGGTTCTGGGGCGACGTTGTGTCTACATGTGATATGATGTCTTTGAGACAACACATGGGTTAGGATTATGGTTAGGGTAACCCTTACCTTAACCCCAACTCATGAATATATGCCTCCAGGACCTATTCCAAACATTCTTCTTCAAAATAAATGTCTATCGGAATATTTCGGGGATTCAGACAGGACTCGCTTGCCATGCACATACACAGCTCAGTGCATGCAAGTTCATTTTGTCGGCAAACGCATGATGCTGTGGCACAGACACGCTTCTTGCATCTACAATATGTCAGCTCAATCAGGCCAGTTGGAGCCATTGGTTTATTCATCAGCACTGGCTGCAGCTGACCATCAGGTATCTCCCAACCGCACATGGAAGGACGGGGCAGGTCTTGATTTGGCTGAAGACTCCTGATCCACACCATTGTCTGAAAGTTGACCCTGTTCACATGCAATCGCAGGCTGTCATTTGCTGGCGGAAGATTCTCATTTGTTTGTTGTTTTTGGCAAAACAGGAAGTGTCTGAGAGTATTAACAGAAAGACTCCTGTTTCCAGATGGGATGGTACATACAATTTGCACACAAACTGTTCACATGAGGCAAGCAACTCATCAGACACCTGTTGATCTTTTCCCAGCTCATGTAGAAGTGGTTGTGTACGTACCGTACTTCCTGAGAGCATTCCAAGCTTTATTCTTACCGATACCAAAAAAGGCTGAGGTTGAATCACAACCGGTGAGAGCATGCAGTCCGAGAAGTGAATGACATAACTGCCTCCAGAGTACTGTTACAATGTTGTGAATGGGAATGAACCTTAACTGATCTCGAACCGCAGTTTTGAACCAAAGCTGGTCACACCCATGAAACTCAAAATGGTACACACACAAACCCATGACATCTGTGTCTGGCGATTGCACCACAATGCGGGAGGTGTCCGAAGCAGCATGTTTGGAGAGCAGAAGGAGCCTAGTGTCTGCTTCCTCGTGACCACACCTCAGCGAAGCAATATCTTCAACTATCCCCGCCTTTGTGAGAACAGCTTTCTCATTGTCGTGAAAGCCTCCACCAATAACGAGCTGGTAGTCAATTGTCAAGCTTTTGCCCATTTCACACCAGGTCTGTACCAGAAAATTGCACAAATTTTTCTAGTTATTGACATTTGAAATATATCTCTGCCATTATCAGGGGAGTGGCGTAGTCGGACCGTGAATGTTTATTTTGAAACAGTCGGATGCACCTCTTTTCTGCCGCTCGCACGATTTGATTGACACCTCTCTGTAAGTGCCAAACACAACATCTATTCGCTTGCACACATTTTGTCCGAATGAAGACACTATGTGATCAAAGTATGCCTCACTCAGTTCTCCAAATGATGTCTTCCCACAGGTGCGCAGTGTTTGAATGAGCGCCATCCCATCAACCATGAGTGCAGTTGAAGGTGCGCTGAGTTTGTCACCAGCTGGAAGCTTCGGAATAACCCTCGCTTCCTTCATTGCAACTTCATTAGAGTACTTTTGTCACTTTTTCTCAGAGTGCCATCATTATGAGCTAATGCGCTTGGTACTGCTGACAGTTCGTAGCAGAGAACTTCTTTCAGGTCAATTTCTCTAAATTTTGCGGCAATTACAAGACGCCCCAAAAGGTCCCGGTCAGCTGATATATTGATGGTCTTGTCTTCAGCTGTTTTTACTGTTCTTTTCTTTGCCATGCTTGCAAATGTTAATATTTTCATTTGGGGTTTTGGGTCCTAAAACGATTCCTTATTTGTGGTCAGTCGTTTTGATGTCACATCCATCATTTTCTGTTCCCCTAGATGTTTTGCGTCCAAAAGTCTGGAAGAAACATTCTGTGGAGCAATCACACCTGTAGAAAGATTAGTAAGCTCTGAAGATTGTCCCCCCTCTTCGACAGGTTCAAATTGGAATGGATGTAGTAGCAAGCTGTTGTCAAAGACTGAAAGCATTTTTCGGATGTCTTCTTCATCCCGGGTTATGCGCTTCGGGGAGCAGTCTTTATGAGTTGCAGTTTCAGATGTGTCTCTAAAAACCACTTTTCCAGGGACTGAGGGTGCTGACGTATACCAATAATGCCACCTTTACTTTTGCTCTCTAAGTTGATCGATTGTTCGAGGGCCATATCAGTCCAGTTTTGTGCAAAGGGCTGAGGGGACCGACAAACAGCATGGTTGCCACTGATAAACTGGGCATGCACTACAGGGTGTGTTTGGGACAAAATGTTCATCTCAGCCAGGTAATTTGGTAGCCATCTAGAACTATTAACTCTATCCATTGCATAAAAGAATGGAACCATTGCTGCTGTCGCTGATAGATGAAGTAGTCTCCTGACCGCTCAGCTCTGATGAAATGCAGAAGTAAACTGACCATTTCCATGTACATGTCCCAGAAAGCAAACACTTTAGAGGCCTTTCGTCCTTCTTTCCTGTCGTCAATAAACCTTTCTTGGACTGGACTGACTGCACTCAATTACACGCTCTAAGATTTTCAAAACAAAGCATGCATAAACAATATGACAACATCTGAAATAAAGTTCACAAAAATTAAATGGTTAACCCTTTACCTAACCCGAAAAGCAGACGACACTTGCAAAAATAATTCTTGATTCTTGAATAACTATTTTTTTCATTTTTTGTCTCAAAAACATAGGTTATGACCCCTCGTTGGAACGAGCTCAACGAGCTCGTTCCAACGAGGGGTCATAACCTATGTTTTTGAGACAAAAAATGAAAAAAATAATGAAAATTAATTGGCGATTTTTGAGAATAGCGCTGGCCGGTTTTGGCCGTTACGTTAGATAAAGGGTTAATCAGATAAAGTCTCGCAACTCACTGGGCAGTCATCCTGAAAACTCCGATTTAATACTTTAATTATTAAAACATTCTATCAAAAAAGTATTCTGCTATGACCCCTTAAACTTTTAATGTATTCAACTAAATTTCCAATCCTAAAAAAATTGTTCAATACTTGCGGGAAACTTTATCAAGCTGTTTCTGTGACAGATATGAAAATATTCAATAAAATATGGCAGCCACATTGGAAATGGCCGCCATTTTGTTTTGCACAACTTCACATTTTTACAGTGTAGCTGGCGATGAAGGACATTGAACAAGAAACCATAAAAACAGTAAGACTTTTTATGTGTGGGGTGATGAACCAACTCCTTAAATAACGCACTCCCGAAAATGAGTTCCTTGACTAAAAGAGAAGTCGAAAAAATTCTAGGAAGGAAAGCATACGGAGAATTAGAGTAACGACAGATGCGCTGGGAAAAAGGCTAAATAATGAGATCAAACACCCAATAAAAGACAGAAAGAAAAATGCGTTGCATTTAGAAGGTGTCGAAAACTTAAGCGAGGTAAATAATACAGCCACCAAAAGTGCCAAAGAAGTATATGAGGAGGCAAGAACAAAGGTGAGTTTAATCAAAGATAAAACAGCAATCTTATTAAAGCAATTAGAAAAAAACATGGGGGAGGGTCAAGTTCCAATATATTCTGGAAATGGATAAATTAAACTAACAAAGTAAATACCACACAGAGTACTAAGGTGAATATCAAAAGCACTGACGGCCTGGATAGTATAGCAGTAGAAATGGTCAAGCAGAAGATGGGGGAAGGCATTCCTCCAGAATGCATGATGGAGAGCACAGAAATTTTATCCAAATTAATGTGTAGTGGAATTGAGGTTGGGGAGTACGCAATGCAGTCACCAAGTTAAAGAATCACAAAGTAGCAGGTACTGAGGAAATTCCAAGTGATTTTTTTAAAAAGAGGAGGAGATCCATTATCTGAGCATCTGACAGCAATATTTGACATGGCTATCAGAAAGAAAGAGATCCCTATTGAGTGGAAGGAAAACGGTAACTTTTATTCATAAAAAGGGAGACAGGGAAGTTGTAGGTGATTATAGAGGAATATTGGGTAGTTATTCTACATGGTTCTCTATGGAAGGCTTCCAGAAGTTGTGGAAGAGAGGAGGGGATTCCCGGGGGAAAATCCCAAATGGGTGCTGAAAAGGAAGAAGGGTCACTGACCACTTATTTACTTTTTCCCCACTGACAAAATCAACAAAAATCAATAAGAAAACGATGTTTATGGCCTTCCTAGATGTGAAAACGGCATATGACAGATTGGAGGGAGGGGATGTGACGGAAACACGAAGGCCTCGGATATGGAGGAAGCTTTGCTGGAATCATGAAAGCACCGTACAGGGATGTGCAGAGTGTAATCAACCTGGGAAACATCACAACAAAAAAGGTTCGAATGGTGATAGGCCTTAATTAGGGATGTATCATGAACCCAGCACTGTTTGTATTGTACATAAAAGACATAGGATGAGAACTGATGGCAAACACAGTGGGAGTCAAAATTGGAAAGACAAAAATTCTAGGGTTATGTTTGCAGATGATATGCTTTTATTATCCGAGAGTGAAGAGCGAATAGGAAAACTGTTAACCATTGTAGGAAAGTGCGGGGACTTGAATTGAACGAAAACAAGAGTAAGGTGATACCCATGGGCAGAGTATTTTTTAAGCAATTTCTACTGGGCGACATAAATCTCTAATAGGCACCCACCCAGTACATTATGGTTTCTCAAAAATGGTAAGTTCTGTTGCATAAATGTCATTACAAATAACAAAATGAAGTCACACACTCTTACATGTACAAAAACATCACCCATGTTTGAGTTTGAATTTAAAAATTCAACAACCAGTGTACTACACTCACATCACCCATGTACTACACTGGTTGTTGAATTTTTAAATTCAAACTCAAACATGGGTTATGTGAGTGTAGTAAGTGAATCGGTTGAACTTAAATCATTATCTTTAGTGGCTGATGAAGAAACCAGTCTCTTTTTTTGCTGGCACACCAAAATAGTCTGTAATGCGCTTGCACTGCAAAAAATATAGGTTCTCTTTAGAACCAAAACTGGTTCTAATCTTGTCCCTGAGATGGAACCAGTACTGTTTAAACAATATTTATTTCAAATCAAATAAATTTACCAAAATTAGCGTTCAATTTTAACAGAATATTACATGAACTGAATTCGATTCAGTAGTAAACTTGGAGCTTATTCAACGCAGTCGCCAAACATTTTGAAACAAAGGAGATATGAACAGTTGGCATATCAAACCAGTTTTGGTTCTGAAAAGAACCAAACCTGGTTCGATATGCCAACTGTTCATATCTCCTTTAATTCTGTTAATATTTAATGTTAATCTTTATAAATTTATTTGAAATAAATACTGTTTGAACAGAGCTGGTTCCATCTCAGAGACAAGATTAGAACCAGTTTTGGTTCTAAAGGGAACCTATATTTTTTGCAGTGTGGACATGATTCAAAATTCACTCCATTACTTGTACACTACAACATAAAAAACACTACTGTAACAGAGAAAGCTTTGGTAGCATTTATTTTGTACAAAAATACCTTGTCGCCCAGTAGCTTGAAAACTACTGTTACTGGGAGACGAATATTCATCATTTTGTCGCCCAGTGATAATGTTAAAAAATACTCTGTCCATGGGCTGAAGGAAAGATGAGTCCTGAAGGGGGGGGGGGGGGGGGGGGGGGGAATTGGTGATGGGGAAATCAAGGATATCTCTTTGTGGTAAACAGGAGAATATGAATATTTAGGGGCGAACTTATGTGTCACAGGTAAAGGCATTAACAGAAACTACACGAACAAACTTCATACAAAAGGGAAAAGAATACTCAATCAGTCGAAACCTCTAGGAAGGAACAGTTTTAACAAGGTGTTCGTTGGAAAAAACTATTTGGGAAAGGTTGGGGTCACAAAGTAGAAGTTATGGAACGGATGTGATCCCTTTGAAACAAACAGTACGTCCCGTGAGTTCCAATGTGTTCTATGTGCCAGTAGGCACATAGAACATATTGGAGGTCAGGGGACGAGTTGTGAAAACTTTGAGATTTTTCAAAATGATGCGAGTCAGTGGATAATCGGGTCAAGTAACGCAGCCGCACTGAAGCGGTCAGATGTGAACTTGGTTGGATGCCTGTTAAAGATAGAATAGACAGGAAAACTATGTTACTTGAATTACCTGGTAAACCTTCCAAACATTTAACCATGTATGGAATTCCCACATTCGGACAGAATGAACGAGGCAGCTTAGGGAATTAATGAAGAATTATACAATTGAGACAGGAGATCTAGAAGGGGGAGTGAAGCATCGGGCAGTTTTATAAGATGGATGGGCTGTCGAAGCTTGCAATAGAGCTCCTTGGGCGGGTTATACAAAAAAGAGGCGCCGGCTTTTGATGGGGTACTTCGAAGGATCGTTTGTGGTGGGGAGGGGTCTTTGTTGTTCAAAGTGAGATTAAAGTCACTCGAGGTGAGGGGAAAAATCAGACAGGCGAGGAAAGAGGGCATCAAATGTGCAGCTTAGGCGTAACGGAGACTCTGGAACATTTCATTTTAGAATGCCCTAAATATTTGCCTTGAAGAATTAGATTCCTTGAAAAACTAATGGAAGAATTGGATGAAAGTAAGAGAGATAAGTTGATGAAGGATGATATGAGGGAAAGAGCCAATATCACAGTTGGGGAATTGAGAAAGCACCAACGGGGCAAATAATAAAACAATTTGTGTCAGAATGCTGGGAAGTTAGGAGGGACAGTGGGAGAGGAGTGACTTGGCGGGTGACGGGGATGATGTAGAAGGCTTCCTCGTTAGAGGACCACGGCAAATCAACGGAAAGGCAAAGGATTATTATCAGTATTATGGTGGATGAAGTTCAAAACTTAGTTCTGTTCCTGGTCTCAATCCGTGCACCTGTTCGGGGACTCCATTACTCGTTACAACGGGTGATTGGGTTCTATTTGTTGTCGGTACAATCTCTAAAACCTTACACCGGGTCATCCAGGCTTGTCATTTTGAAAACTGCAGGGGCGGCCATTATGGTTCGCCTCAAATCACCCTAGGAGGGCCATTTTCGGTTCACCTAAAATGACTCCAGGAGGGCCATTTATGCCTTGCAGGACCATTTTGTTTCAGCCTGCTGTGTAGACAACTAATATCATTCTGAGGTACATGGTTTGTGTAATTATGATGTACGTCATCACGTAATGTATAGATGCAGGCTTGAATATGGATGCAAGATACCAGGTTACCCGTGACACTCACTAGCAGTGAGTGTTATAGTTATCTTGCATACAGATAACCAAGCCCGTATCTATACATTACATGATGACTGTACAAGCCAGTGCTCCCGCAAGATGCCGGGAGGGGGTTGTCCTCCGCACACACCGATAGTTAGACACTTGTTTACACTAAAGTAAAATAACGAAATTGCAAATGGCATTTTTCCCCACAATGCAAGTATAAGAAAACAACTTCAGTCTTGTTTGACAGAACCCACTGAACCCTTATAAAAAGAATGGATTCGTTAAACTCGGCGTTACGTGAGATAAGATAAGATAAGATGTATTAAGCAAATACACCAGAGCAAAGGCAGATTGCTTTGTATATACAAAAGCAACAAACTTTTGGTATTGAAGTTCAAATTTGTAAAATGCACGTTCTCTAAGAGATGCATATTCACTGCACTCCACAACGAAGTGCCATTCTGTTTTCTATCATAAGTTTGTGGTTACTTACACGCAAACGAGTTAATATGTTTCTCGCCTCGGGGGATGTTGTATAGATCAAATAAGGTTCCAGGTGATATTTGTTTTTAAACTCTCGATAAGTTCTCAGCTTATTTTTTCCAGTTTTCCTGTTGTCATCAAATATAGCATTATAAAAATTATTTAAATGGGTTTCTTTTAGATTTTCTTTTATTGTTATGTATTTCACAAGTTGAACGGAGTTTTCTGATCAGAGTTATCTTGAGGATTATAATTGGCTTTAAGCTGCTGATATTTAACCAACATTGAGTCCGGCAAAGTGTAATTCTCGGATTCAGTTCTAGCCACTGAGAGGGAAGGGGCTTGGAGATCATATAATTTTGATACAAACTTAGCGAACTGGATTTTGGAATCTATGTGCAGTGGGTACTGTCCAAGTTTAGCTCTCACTGCATGGTTCAATGATTTATTGTTCATATCCAGGACTAACTTATGGCAAAAGGTTCTAACTTGAAATTTTGATAGTTAGTGCGAAGAGGGTTGATTACATGCTCTTTGATCTCAATATGGCCAACAACTAATGGTTTCAGCCACAATTCTTTTCAATGGCATGGGGTGGGGGGGGGGGTCGAACCCACGCCAAGAGAGTTTCCTACGGCACCAACCGCCTAGCGAAACTATACTGAACCACGCACACCACGATGCCACCGAGTGGTGTGCGTGGTTCAGTATAGTTTCGCCAGGCGGTTGGTGCCATAGGAAACTCTTTCGGCGTGGTTGTGGCTGAGTGGTGTGCGTGGTTCAGTCTAGTTTTGATAGGCGGTTGGTGCAATAGGAAACTCTCTCGGTGTGGGTGTGTCCGAGTGGTGTGCGTGGTTCAGTATAGTTTCGCCAGGCGGTTGGTGCCGTAGGAAACTCTGTCGGTGTGGGTGTGGCCGTATGGTGTGCGTGGTTCAGTATAGTTTTGCTAGGCGGTTGGTGCAGTAGGAAACTCTCTTGGCGTGGGTGTGGCCGAGTGGTGAGCGTGGTTCAGTGTAGTTTTGCTAGGCGATTGGTACCGTAGGAAACTCTCTCGGTGTGGGCTCTAACCCCCGCCACGCCGTTGTAAACAAAACCAGCGTCCTTGATTCTATGGCACGCGGAAATTTGATAGAGAAGTTCTCACTGATTTCCGTGCAGTGCAGCATGTAGAATTGATGCAATTACTTGATGGATAACAATTCTTTTCGTTTTTCAGTTTTCTTAGTTACGAAATTGGTCCAATAATAACTTATTAGACAGAGCTAAGTGCATGAGCTGTGTCAACCAGGATACTGCTGGTTTATCACAGGCGTCGCGAGGAGTTGGAGAAGGGGGTCGAGGTGCGAACGAATCCCTTTCACGTTTTTTCAAGAACGGAGAATGCAAATAAATTCCCCAAAAAGCCAACAGAGAGCTCCATTTGATACTAAATTTAAAACGGAATCTGCCAAGTGTACCCCCCCCCCCCCCCCCCCCCGGTGTACCGTTTTCATCAAAGTCGAACTCCTTTTGAAAAACCCTGGCGACGCCCATGCTTATATATAACCATTTAATATTGGTTCTATAATGGAACCATTTAAATTGGGTTCTATTTTTGGTTCTATAATGGAACCATTTATATTTGGTTCTATTATGGGTTGCATTTTTGGTTCCATATACGTGACAAGGTATGGAACCAATTTTGGTTCCATATAGAACATACATTTTTTGCAGTGTAGGTCGTTTAGAAATAATTTTTCACCAACAAGGAGAGTGCTTTTATGATATCAAAATGTTAGAGGTAAAAGTGGTCATTTAACAAAACTTGTCTGGGGTAAATATCCAATTTTGTAACCTTGGATGAACATATAAAGGTTTCTCTTTCAATCGGTGACGTAGAAAGGAAGTATTTTGGGGGAGGGGCAGTGGCGTAGCTGGGGGTGGGGAGGGGGCACATCCCCCGCTAACAAAATTCAGTCATGCCCCCCCCCCCCCGTGTTCACCCATATAGGGAACATCAGGGAAGAAATTTTAATATCTAGCAATTTACTTGATTCTGAGTCCGTTTGTGTCCATAATTTGGAAGTTGTGGCCTAATTATTGATGCCTTTCACAACTTGTTAGTCCACATTGTGGCCTAATTATTGATGCCTTTCACTACTTGTTAGTCCACATTGTGGCCTTATTATTGATGCCTTTCACAACGTATAAATTATGGACACAAACGGACTCAGAGTCAAAGAAATTGTGGGTTTTTTGTCTCGAATTTCTAAATATTTCCCGGAGGAAGGCCAATTAGAGGGGGACCACCACCCCTCTTGTGCCCGCCCACATCTTGCTGCTGCAGCGAATCATATTCGGTATGCCCCCCCCCTAGATATTACTCTTGCCCCCCCCCCCCCCCCCCCACACACACACCAACTTTGATATCCCGGTTACGCGCCTGTGTGCGTCATGGGTGGCGGGGGGGGGGGGGGATGATTTAGAGAATTTGAGGGGGTAAATACCTGCCTTACTCTACTGTTTCCATTGTTTCTGGTTATCATCAGAGGGGGAGTCAGAGGAAAGAAATTGACATTTTTGTTCTTCATTAAGATACCAAAATGTGAAATCGAATTTTCAACAGCACAAAATGTTTTGTTGGGTGGAATCTTAAAAGGCCGGGAATCAAGGGCGTCTGAAGCTTCCGGGGGCAGGGGGGGGGGGGTGCAGGTATATCACAATGGGCACCCAACTCTGGGTATCAGTTAAGACTGTCGGTTTAGAATGTACACTCTAAACATCCATCCCACACTCACCCCACAACGGCCTTCCAAAAATACCCCCCCCCCCCTTCAAAACACACCCCTGGCTAGTATACCCCCATTATAAAATCCTGGCTACGCTGTTCGGGGTTGGGGGTTAGCGTAGTGCGGGATCGGGGGCAGCCTTTTGTGTGTTGGTAGAGAAGTGTGTATTGGGGGCGGGGGGGGGGGGGGAAATGCCCGTTTTGGGGAGCGGCATATTTATGCAAAATGACCAACTCTCACCGTGGCCCCCACGGTGCATGCATTTCTAAAAAAAACCTCTGTAATGGAAAGTACAATGCACTCACAACAGTGCCCAAAGAGTATCTGGCACACTCGTTGGTATTAACGTATTGGGAGGGACACGTGGAACAGCTTTCCCTGTCTATTCCAGTTTCATTCCAGCGACACGACGCTCTCCAACAAAAGTCGATCTACGCTGTCTTGATACGTATTGGTTAAAAATGTCACAGAAGGAAACCCGGTGAAACTCCGGTCCGGTCCAGTCCAGTCCAGTCCAGTACAGAGCCATCGCTGCTTACAGTAAATATCCGGGGCACAGACAGTAAAATAACAATAAAGGATACATGACATCTTTTATGTCTTATAGCTAGGTATAGTATCCTGAACTTTTATTCGAACGGAATATCACCTCAAAAACAACTTTCCAATTTCTTGAGAAATATCCGAAACATTGGATATTTAAAATGAAGCGCATTCAAGGACCGTTACTCAGAGATTGACAGTATTGTTTGTTCTATTTGGTACACCACTGTCAGGTCAAAATAATTGCTTTCGCGAACACGCATTCACTAATAATTCACTCCACAATTAATAATGATGTGCTTGTTGAAAAATTCGTCTTAGAAAATAATAAACTCATTACCTCTTTACTGAAACTAATAGCCATAGCTAGCGCTGTTCATTAAATTGCCATCCAAATTTTATTACATCCTTTTTCATGTTTGCTTCCAAAATAAAGCTTATGACTCCTCACTGGAATGAGCTCGTAGAGCTCGTTCTAAGAATGGGGACGTAGAGGGACGTAGAGAGACGTAGGAAGCATTTCGAACTCGGTGGTGGGCACGATCATACAAGGGCACCCACAGTCGTGGTACCGAGTGGATAAGTGCGCTGGTCTCTCATGCCAGAGGTACCAGTATCGATTCTGGGTCGGGGAAAGTTCTTGAGCTGTCCGAACATTCCCTTTCAGCATCAATTGTTGGAATTGATTTGGCTACAGTGTATCATCCTATCGGGTGATGGCGTATAATAGCTGTCCTCTGTATGGAGGGAGACACACTCCGTGCAGCTTAAAGATCCTTTCGGAGTATTCGAGAAGAGAGAGCGAGTCCACGAAGTTGCTGCTACACGAAGGTCATCCCATTGGGTCAAAGAGAGCCGTTAATATAAGTTGCATAACTTGCTCGCCAATCCTTGTAAAACAAATAAGCCTAACCCTTTTACCTAACATGAAAAGCAGACGACACTTGCAAATAAAATTCTTGAATAACTAATTTTTTTTTCATTTTTTGTCTCAAAAACATAGGTTATGACTCCTCCTTGGAACGAGCTGGACAAGCTCGTTCTAAAGAGGGGTCATAACCTATGTTTTTGAGACAAAAAATGAAAAATTATAATGAAAATTAAATGACGATTTTTGTGAATCACGCTGGCCGGTTTTGGTTAAAACAAGGGCGTCCACACACTGCTAAATATCAGTAGTGGCTCATATATGTCTCAATGGCATTGTAGGATACAGTACTCAGGTGAGTCTCACTCGCACCTCCTCTACACATTTTTGGCTCCCTGTTTAACATATTTGTTCAATGTGGTGCCATAAATGTGCATTTCTCGACTTTAAAGTCTATTGTAGAGATTAAATAACTCTTTACCTAACATGAAAAGCAGACGACACTTGCAAAAAAGATTCTTGAATAACAAATTTTTTCATTTTTAGTCTCAAAAACATAGGTTATGACCCCTCATTGGAACGAGCTCCACGAGCTCGTTCTAAAGAGGGGTCATAACCTTTGTTTTTGAGACAAAAAATGAAAAAATAATGAAAATTATAATTGGCGATTTTTGAGAATAGTGCTGACCAGTTTTGGCCGTTACGTTGGGTAAAGGGTTAAATGAGGGACTCTGGTCACATCTTAACTCTTTGAACCCGAAAGGCCGCTTCTCTTGGCCAGGATCGTGATACTACTTGAACTCATCAAGTGGATAGTTACAGAGATAATGTGTGTGGAAGACTAATCAAGACTTTCGGAGGGCAGCCATAAGGCTGCACGTTGAAAATATCGATTGGTCGCCCCCCTCCCCCCCGCCCCCCCCCCCCTCGCTCTGAACTGGCATGAAATATACCATCAGGGTCCAAAGGGCTTATAGCAAAATGTCTGTACACCCCCTTCCTGTCACTTTCTAATAACATTGCAATTAAGGCCCAACAACGTGGGGACATGGTAGCTCTGTGTGCTACTAGACACTGATGGGATGGCGCACTTGCATATTCAACCAATGCTTATCTTGCTCCTGCGGATTTAATACGTTGGGGAGTCCGACAGGTGCTCGCCGCTGCTCGGTGGTTCTCTCTCGGGTACTCTGTCTTCCTCCACTTGTAAAACTGTACGACACGACGTAACCCTGGCTGTCGAAAGTGTCCTTAACCCCCCTCCCCCCTCCAAAAAAAAAATAATAAGCCAAAACAAAACAAATAAAAAAGCCCAACAAGTGATGAATGAGGTTCAATCAGTTTGAATGGCAGAACAGTTAATATTTTCAACCTGCAGCCATTATGTTAAATTCTTCTAACAATGTCACAGAACTTAATATATAGCAATTATGAAAGGGTAAAGAATTGCACAGACAGAAAGGAGAAAATTAGGGAGAAAGTCATGTTTCATATTCAATAAAAAACAGTGTTTTGTTTGTTTGTTTGTTTGTTTGTTTGTTTGTTTGTTTGTTTCCCTGACTTCTTTTGTTTATCAGAAGTTCCATCAGACATCTATATCCTATTAGACACCTCTGCAAGTGGAGTGTCTGGAGATAACCATCGAGTAACGACAAGTAACTGTAAAACTTTCCATCTCCCTAGAGTGTTGTCTCTGGTTGCGGCCTGGGATCCCTTGACCAATCCGAAAGTACTTAATGTCGCCTGGCCCACCGAAGAACGCAGGTATGAAGGAGGGGAGGGGTAAGGGATTCACCCATCTGATTGGAGGAGGACCGAAAAAAGGTTTGGAGGCATTATGGGAAATTTTGCAATCTGGTGGTATTCTAGCTACAGTTTAAGCTCGGTAACAGGAATTTTACTGCTCTTGGTTCCAAAAATCAGGCTCAACACCTGGGAAATTCATAGGAAATTCATAGACCAGAACCGGCACTCAAAAGTTGCGTATTAGTTTTTGAGATTACGGAGAATATCAACTTCATTCCAGGCCAACTTCTCCCTTGGGGCTAGAATTTAATCCCGAGAACGTCTTTCGGACGAGAAATTCCCTGTTCCCGTTTCTAAAAGTCAGTTCCGATACCCTGGAAATTCATAGACCAGAACCGAGAATCAATGGTTGTCTTTATGAATTTCCCGGGCATATGGACTAGCGTTTACTGTAACGCAATTTACCTTTGATTCCCGGTGGTGTTGACTGGTCTGTGAATTTCCCAAGGTTCCCCGCCGGGTTTCTTGAATGACTTTCAAAACGGGAACCGGGAAATTCTGGTCCATGGAAATGCACCCCCTGGCTCGTGAGATTCTATCTTTCAACCATCAGCGCAAACTAAACAGTCCACCAGACCATCACCTCATATCAACAGTGTTCCCCTCTCGATGATTCTAGATTTGTCGCCCCATTATTCTCTCACAGGGTACTGAGTCTTCTCCCTCTATCCTGGCCCAGGTTCTCAATCTGCCTCGGGGAGTAAATGATCAAAGGGTCAAATTAAGACGTAAAGGCGGAATCAGAAGACAGGACGAAAGAAATATATAAAGTATTTGACAACGGTCTCAAAACTGGTCAGCGAAACGTCTTACTTACTTCTGATCCCCCGACTGACCAGTCCGACACTATTAGTCCTAGTGGACCCCGAACGGCACCTCCGTGGGTCGGCAAAATATGCCAATAAAGCCATGAAATCCAGATGTCTATTTAACATCAGACCCCCCCCCCCCCCCAAAAAAAAAAGAAAGAAATACTTACGATGCATGGGGATAGGGGCATAGGGCGTTACCTATATGGTTACCTCCGGACGGCAACCCATCTTTGTCCACCACTATGTCTATCACTTAATCGCACTGCATGCATGATGAAAAGCGACAAAAAGGAATCAGGGACGTGGAATGCATTTCAAACTTTGAGGGGCGCGGTCATACACACGCTAAAAACTAAAGTGTTAAAAACTACACTTGAAGTGCTGTATTTAACACTTACTAAGTGCTGAACTAGCACTTTGTTCAAGTGTAGATATCCCAAAACTTGACAGGTGTTACAATAATACCACTTGACAAGTGTAATGTCGCGACACTTAAAAGGAAACAATGCAGATGACGCGGATCAGGCTCGAACTCTCGAACTCTCGAGCCTGATCCGCGTCATCTGCGTTGTGTCCTTTTAATTATGTACCCACCAAACGCAAATCAAATTATGGACGATTCTGGAAGAACCACCAATGCTAGACATATGGGGAAGTGCCATCCATTCAAGTTTCAGATGTCTGACGATTGTAATGTCTAAGTGCTTAAAGCATTGCACTTTGAGTGTTAAAATCAAACACTAAGAGTTAGAATGGGTTTAACACCTTGAAAGTGTCAGTTTTAACACTTTAGTTTTTAATGTGAAGGGCGCCCACCGCACTGATATTTATCAGGGGGAATCGCGTACACATATCTTAGTGGCATAGTAGGAAGGAAATACACACAACTATGCTTGGGACTGCACCTCTAAATTGAGGAAAAATGCACTTTTGTGCCTCCTTATTTCACAAACATCCCCATCGGACCGAAACATTGTTAAATATGGAGCTAAAAATGTGCATTTTTCGACTTGAAAGGCCGTAGTAGAGACAAATTGACAACTTAACAAAACGATTGTACCAGTTGCAATATTACTAAATGGCTGTGAGATTTGGGGTGCGTTCTCCAATAGTACAGGGGATCGTTTCAATCCATCATCACTCACAAACCACTTTGACAAAGATACCTTTCAAAAGACTGCCATGAACTTTTACAAAAATATTTTATATTTAAAATCTACTTCTTGTAAAGTTGCAGCTCCTGGGAAACGGATCCGCTTTCCCCTGTGGTTTTCAATTATCAAACCAGTCATTAGGAACTTTTTCAGACTATGTAGTACCCTCGAAAATAGTCTACTGTGAGATGCATACTTTTGCAATCATAACTCTTGAAGGGCAACCGACCTGGCCCAGAGGTGTAAAAACAATTTTTATAAAATGTATGCTCGATCAAATCTGGCACAATCAGTTCTCCAAATGTTCAAAAGTGACTGCAAATCACATTCTCAAGACATCAAGAACCTGTCTTGTTAATCAGTGGCAAGTCAAAAACTCAGACAAATTGAAAAGAACTTATGGAGTTACAAAAACTAAGTTTCAATTCGAAATTTTCTATCACATATGAATAAATTATCTAGATGCACTCTCACAAAAATAAGGGTCAGTGCCCATTCTTTGCACATAAGAGGCCAAAGAAAACAGATCAACAAGATCGATTATGCGATACTTGCAATGAACTTTAAGATGAAGCCCATCTTATACTAACACTGGTGATGTCAAAAATACTAACCCAAGAAAGAGTATGTTTCATCTCTAAATGAATTTATTCAAAGTTTTAGTTCTATCCCTGCAGATGAAAAACTGAAATTGATTCTATCATTTCATGATGCAGGCATACGTGCAGTTGTGGCAACGTTTTTACAATCTGTACTTGATCTGAGAGGTCGCATATAAACAAACTTCTAGCCTGAAAACTGCTATAAATGCATGTTATCATACACTCTAAAATCAGTTGGGTTAAAAATTAACCCAAACCAATTGGGTTGAGTGAATATGAACCCAATTGGGTTCATATTCACTCAACCCAATTGATTTGGGTTGAATTTAACCAAACTGATTTTAGAGTGTATATATAAGACTATTGTTGAAAGATTTTGAAATACTGACAAAATGAGATATTTTATATGGTTTTCTTAATCAGCGGTGGCGGAACGATTTTCAAAGTGGGGAGGGTGGGGGGGGGGGGGGGGGGGGGGCTGGATCGGCGATGGATGGTAGTTGGTATGAAAAATTTAAATTCCAGGGTACCAAAACCCACATTTCCATTCATCTGAGTGGATATTTTGAGATTTTTCAGGAGATGTATTTGAAAGATTTCACACTTTGAGAGTCGTTAAAAAACGTCGGTAAAGCATACAGGTGAGGTCTATTTATCAGCTTTGGTCGTTACGACCAAAGCTGATAAATAGATCCCACCTGCATGCTTTACCAGATGTTTATAGCAATTATACTGTCTGTGGATTATCTTGTCTGGGGTGGATTTGGTACTTGTATGTCTGTAAGATTACGATCTACTTCACTTAACCGATTTATTAACAGACTGTATATTTTAGCGTTTTCTGCCACTTACTGCAAAAAATGATCCTAAATCCATCGAAACTGAACCAATACGAGAGAAACATAGCTGGCGAAAATGTGGGGGGGGGGGGAGGAGGCTCTGGATCCGCCCCTTGGTTCACCAGTCATTTGTTGTGTTAAAATATATGCATGCAAAAAACATGGCCCGGCAAAGAAAGTGGAGGGGCTGAAGCACCCCCCTCCCCCGGTTCCGCCGCCCCTGGGGGAGGGGGGATCATGTTCTTCATCCATTCTACCATTACTATCATCATCAAGTAAATAACTTTGATCAGCTAAAAAATGGAATATCACATTTCATCATCTCCCACATGCCTGCCAAGTGAAGGTCTTTGGTACAAGGTACAAGGTACCTCAAAGCTATTGTTAATTCCAATGAAAACAATTGTGTTAACTTTTTATTTTAATCCCTTTTAGTTGATTACTCAAAACAAAAATAATAAAAAAAACACCTTAGCTGATTTTAGGACACCTGGAGTAATATTGAATTCATTTCTCTAAGCTTTTGAATACTTAACGACTAATATATATGATCATTTATTACACACAAAGCGAACCATTCATAACTACCTATTTCCATATTCACTGTCATCAGTTGATCATTATCACAATTGACTGTATTTGGCAATCAAATATGACTATCTGTTATCATGTGGATGTCTAAACGACAGGATATGCCCACTATGTCAGAATGATATGGGCGATGAATTCCACGTATTATTAGTATGCGATAAATTAAAGTCATTACGGCAATGTTACATTAAAAGGTACAATTATGAGAGACCTAATATGCCAACGATTATAGATCTTTTCAACACTGGAAACATGCGTACATTACGTAATATGTCTAAGTATGTTCGTCAAGTGAATAAACTATTTGGTTCACCTCCCTGAGCTCCAAAATACTTTACTGCAATATGTACCTGCGTGCGCGCGTTTGTGTGCAATGCACGCGCATCCACACACACCCGCCTGCGCTTGTGTATGTACATACTTTCTTGTATATGCAACTCTGCGTGTGTATGCATTTGTGCGTGTGTGTGGGTGTGGGTGTAGGTGGCGGGTCTGTTGGTATGTGTGTGCGTGTGTGTGGGGGTGCGTGTACTTCACAGTGAAACACACTCTTGATCCAATATTGCAAAGTTTTATGGGTGTTCTTTTACTCAATCTTCACATGTGATGTTTACCAGTGACGACCCGGGATCTTCCCCCGATGGATGATTCACTTATACGTGGACTGGCAGACATTATGCCACCCGAGGATTTGGGAAACATTACCCAATAGATGAGAACTGGATGTAAAAGTGAAACAGTCCCATCGTGGGAAGAGGTGGGTTCGATCTGGCTGCTATAACTGGTTTTGCATTGACTTACACCAATGTTTTGGTGAAGGCAAATAAAGATGATAATGAACAGTTACACCTTGTTCCAAATATCATTTTTTTCAAACTTGCTTAATGGTACACCGTTATTCGATGAGGTTAAAACAGTTCATAAATCATAAAACAAAGAATTATACATATTCATCCAATTACGGGGGCGGAGGAACAATTTTCAAAGTGGGGAGGGGATGGGGGGCTGGATCGGGCGATGGATGGTCGGCGGTATGAAAATTTTAAATTCCAGGGTCCCAAAACCCCCATTTCCATGCATCTGAGTGGATATTTTGAGATTTCACACTTTGAGAGCCGCTAAAAAACGTCGGTAAAGCATACAGGTGTGGTCTATTTATCAGCTTTGGTCATAACGACCAAAGCTGATAAATAGACCTCACCTGTATGCTAAACCAGACGTTTACAGCAATTATACTGTCTGTGGATTATCCTGTCTGGCGGTGGATTTGGTACTTGTATGTCTGTAAGATTACGATCTACTTCAGTTAACCGATTTATTAACAGACTGTATATTAGCGTTTGCTTCCACTTACTGCTAAAAATGATCCGAAATCCATCGAAACCTAACCAGTACGAGAGAAACATAGCTGGCGAAAATATGGCGGAGGCTCTGGATCCGCCCCATTTTTCACCGTCATTGGTTGTGTTAAAATATTTGCATACAAAAAAACATGGCCCGGCAAAAAAAGTGGAATGACTGAAGCCCCCCCCCCCCCCCCCCCCCCCCCCCGGTTCCGCCGTCCCTGAATTATCACATGCACCAGAATTATTCATTATAGTACACATCAGAATCATTCACACACTTTGCTGAATGTAAATTTATGTTGTTTATGAGCAATATTCTATTCTATTCTATTCTATTCTATTCTATTCTATTCTATTCTATTCTATTCTATTTTCTATTCTATTCTATTCTATTCTATTCTATTCTATTCTATTCTATTCTATTCTATTCTATAGCTTGGAGGCTCAGTAGGTAGAGGTGCAGGCTGCAAGCCGAGAGGTCCTCGGTTCGAATCCTACTTGCGGCAACCGCGTTGTGTCCTTGGGCAAGACACTTCATCTCCATTGCCCACGTGGGGGCACAGTGGCGTTGTGTACTAAGGCGTACTGCACGTCGATGGTGCACTTTCTTCAACCAATGCTAGCCCTACTTGTGTGGAGTTAGTATGTTGGGGAGCTGACAGTTGCTCGGTGGTTCTCTCCGGATACTCCGGCTTCCTCCACCCGTAAAACTGCCACGGTCATGATTAGCCATTGTGCATAAATATGTGACCTTAAACACTAATAAATAAATAAATAAATAAATATTCTATTCTATTCAAATTAAACGATGAAATCTTTGGTCACATCTTAATAGTAAATCGTCTGTACGCCAATTCCTGCAAATTCCCAATAAGATTGCAATAACGGGTTAGTAAGGATAATGATGTTGCCTATACTCTCTCTCTCTCTCTCTCTCTCTCTCTCTCTCTCTCAACCGTTTATGGAAAACAGTTGGGGTTTGGGGGTATGTGCGTTTGGGGGTGGGGTGCGGGTGGGTGGAGGTGGGAGGCACGAACCCTCTTTGCCGCCACCGGTCCCCAAGTCCCTAGTTTCTAGTATCGTAGTATGAATATTCTAAGACTGGGCGAGAGCAAAGGTCATGACCTGAGATAGTTAGCACACCCGAAGTAGTGCTACAGGCTAGTAGTAATTGTACAAATGGGACTGAGAGTTCAAGTAGCCCTGAAGTTGAAGTAGCCTAATCGATCTTATAATTACCCCTTTTTCGACTTCCTATCAAATGTGGGAGTGATTCCTCCATTTTGTAGTGACCACCATGCCGTTAATCTGTAAATGAGAACCACAAGGTCCCATCTTGCGTCATTCTGGAGGTTTGTTTAGGACTATAAGAATATGGACACTATTGGCTTGTCACAAACATTCTCTAACCCTGATTGGAATCCGTTTTTTGATTCGAGTAGTGTTGATATCTCAACTGAAAAAAATAGAACTAAAATAAAATAGTTAAACATTTTTCTCCAACAAAATCCTTGTTAGTGCGCCCAGATGAAAAGCCGTGGATGAACACATTTATTAGAAAACAAATCCGTATTCATAACAGAGCTCACAAAGCGAAGCGAACGAATAACCCACAACACTGGCAAGAGTTTTGTAGGATCCAATAATATACCACAACTAGAAAGGGAAATTTGGAATGAGCTTCCAACTAACACCAAAACTGCGTCAACACTTTCTGTATTTAAAGGCAACCTTGCTAAATTGAACCCTTCCGTCAAACCACCGTCATATTTCTACACAGGAAACCACGAAAGGGAACGTTCTCCACTGCAAACTACGAAACTGTTGCAGTGATCTAAACCACGACAAATTTAACAATTTTATCTCCTCTACCCCACAATGTACCTGTGGCAATCCCCACACCATTTCTTCTTTCAATGTCCGAACTACCACCCTCAAAGACTGACTTTTCTTAATGCTGTTATCACGCTCAATATATCTAATGTCGACGAGCTACTTTATGGAATAATCGGTTTAACAACAAAGCAAAACGAACTTTTATTCAGGAAAGTTCAAACATTCCTCCTTGCAACTGGCCGATTTGAATAACATCACCTGAACCCAAAAGATACATAATGCACCCTTGGTTGTGTACCAGCGTGTGTTGGGACAACGTGGCGTGTTGTGGGACTGCATTTTAATTTCCACCAATTTGTTCTTAAATTACACGCTCTCTTTTTGTAAAGACGATAGAGATCCAATAATGCAAAAGTCACTAGGCGAGCCTAGACAACGGCAATCCTTCACTCTCTAATCCTATAACTCTTTAACACGTTGAGCCCCGGTATCCCTTTTTCGGGCAAAGTCCGTGAAACACCCCATTTTCCCTGACAAAATAATGTTAAATTAATAAGTAGTGCTGACCAGCCACTGTTTCCAACGTGTGGCCCCCAAGGCTCCTCGTTGGAAATATTGATTGGCCAGCTCTAAAACAATGAAAATAGACCCTTCCTGCTAATTCTACTGAATTGATGTGGAAGATACCACCGGAGCTCAAAACGGTTAAATCCTTATCTCTCTAAATCTTCAAATCTTAAACCCCTTAGCTGATGACTACACTTAGTATTTCTATATTGTATATAATTGTGCCGCAAATATTTAATTATTCTTGTCTCAGGAGAGGAGTTTTTGTAAGTTGTGATAACTTGTTCTCCGACCCTTTTAACTGTATATAGTGGCAAATAAAATATGTTTAAACTAACCTGGGAAGAGAGGCCAAAAATAGTGATATTAAATTAGAATAATCTGTTTCTAAGAGTAAGCCATCTTCTAAGCAGTAGTCGAGGAATTTGATTTTTTTTTCTAAACAACAAGGTAGTGCTAGAGAAATTTCCGCTCCATTGATTGAAGAGGATGAGCTTGTATTCAACACCTGAAAAGAAGGGAACTTACCCTCCTTAGAACAAGGAGATGTGTCCATCAGTGAAGTAGAAACAAACTCCAACGAAGTCGAGGTGTTGCTATCCAAATTAGATACAGTCGAAGGCTTGTGGTCCCTACCAAGTAATCCTGAACGATCGAATCAGTTGTCAGGTCCGCTCTCACAGCGTTTCAATTTATCGCCTTCGTCTGGGATTTTCCCCCGGAAATGGAAACTCGCAAATGTAATACCAGTACATAAAAACTGTCTCCGAATGACAAAAGAAATTACCGACCAGTCTCACTAACAAGCGCTAAAAGAAACGTTTTTGAACGGATAGTTTAAAATCGAATTTATAAGTTTCTTATGGAAAACAATCTTTTAACTGATTTGCAGTCAGGCTTCAGGCCAGGAGACAGTACGGTCTATCGGTTGATCTATATTGATAATTACATAAACTCTGCACTTGATGAAGGAAAAGAAGTTAGTCTTGTATTCTGTGATATAAGCAAGGCATTTGACATAATCTGCTGACATGTGGGGTTAATACACAAATTAGATTCAGTTGGGGTGCGGTGTGGTCTATTGTTATGGATTGAAAACTATTTGAGTGATCGTTCGAAAAAGAGTTGTGATAAACGGTAGTATGTCGGACAATAAAACAATTGCAGATGTGTTCCCCAGGGTTCTGTACTGGGCCCTCTCTTATTCAATATCTACATAAACGACCTGGTTGACAACATTCAATCAAATATTAGATTATATGCGGACGATACGTCTGTTTTCTGAATTGTTGATGATGCATCCACTGCCTCAAACATGTTAAATAACGATCTCTTAAACAAATTAACTTCAATCCAGAGAAAACAGTAACTCTCCGTTTTTTCAAGAAAAAATAATCCAATTCTTAAACCAACTCTTGAGATTCCGGACATTCTCATAAAATAAGTCGAAATTCACAAACACCTTGGTCTGAATTTTCAGAACTCGGGGTCATGGAATATACATGCAGATTGTATTATCAACAAAATTAGCCCTATGGGGAATTGTCATCTCAGTTAAAAATACAGAGTGTCTAGAACGACATTGGAAACTTTGTACGGCAATTTAATTTTACCCCTTTTTGACTATGCTGACATAATCTGGGAAAATTGTGCAAACACTAAACTAGATTTATTGGAAAACGTACAGCTAGATGCTCTTCGTACAATAAGCGGTATGTCAAGAGGTACTAGTCATGATCGCATCTATGCCGAAACGGGATTCGTTACACTACGAGAACAAAGAAGACAGCACAACCTAGTCACTCTACACAATAATAACCAGAAACTCACCACTCTATCTGACGACTTTGATCACACTCCTAGTGTCTGAAGTAATAACTTTCCCAGTGTGCTCCTCCAGAAATTTTCGTGATATACAGCGCCGAACTGTAAACTCTATGGTGAATCGTTTTTGACTTCGGTTGTGAAGCTTTGGCGCGATCTGGAAATGGATATACGGTCGTGTGGGTTTACACTATTGACAAGAAATGATTCAGTCATTCCAGTGCTTTACTCCGTAGGTGGAGGGGTAGAAAGGGTCAGATATTCCACTGTAAACTTAAAAATAGATGCTGTGACCTGAATGGTCACAAATACGAACTATTCTTAGTGAATGATCCAAAATGTTCATGCGAACATCCCTATGGAGATTCAGCGTATTACGTCTCATATTGTCTCATTTACAGTAAACAGTGGCATACATTGTGCAGCAGAATCGGGTATATATACTATTAAAAAAAGTAGGGGATATTTGATAAAAATGAGATATATGAAGAAATATATTTATATTTTATTCAAAAAGACAGTTGAGACATTGCACAGAGACATCTGGTGAATGATTTCAGCGAGAGTATGGTGTCTGATAAGCACACATTCCACGCACTGTGCTATAGAAGACATGGACGGTCAGTTAGAGAATTTACCACATTCAATCCAAGACATCAATACCTTGTAAATTCTCCTCGGCTCGCGAGAAAAGGGCGGATCCGACGTGGCATACTCCTCACCAAACGTCCAATATCAGCTTGACTGACGTTATTCCATTTTTCCTGCAGTGCAGCGGTGAGTTCCTGGACATTGGTAGGGGGATGTTGGCGTTGTCGTAGGCGCTTACAAAGCATATTCCAGACGTGCTCGATTGGTGAAAGGTCTGGACTTAGTGCTGACCAAGGCAGTGTAGTGATGTTATGCTCCTCGTGTATTTGTATGGCACTTTTGGATAAGTAATATTCCAATACTTCGAAGTCCGTTACTTCTTTTATACGTGGGATCACCTCACGCATTAAGAACGTAAATAGTCATAAACTCTTCTGTACTACATTCGCCATGCAATTAATTCGCTGTGACACAAATCACGCACGGTGTGTACTCATGCACCATTAATTGTACAATATTATAAGCATTTTTATCATATGACTCGTCCGTTTTGTTCACTTTAAAACATTTGATATTTTGTTTTCATATTAATCAGTGATAAATAACGCCTTCCGTCAATTTCACTGGTCAATTTCAAAACTAGACAATTTGATTGGCTGAACAAAATACAACTGGGCCACACTTTCATAATTTGCATAATTAGAGTTGGGAGCTTTCATTGGTCAATTCCAAATCTGGTCAATTTGATTGGCTAAACAAAATACAGCTGGATCATATTTGCATAATTTCAGTAGGAAACATTTACGTTACCTGTCCTATTTAGGGTGGGTTATATGGTATTAATCTTTTACCTACAAGAAAAACGCCATTCATTTTTTGTATTTTCACTTTTTGCTTCCAAAACATAGGTTATGAACCCTCATCGGATCGAGCTCAACGAGCTCGTTCCAATGAAGGGTCATAATCTATGTTTTGGAAGCAAAAAATGAAATTTTTTAGTTATACGAGGATGTTTTTTCCTAGTGCCGTCTGCAACTCAAGTGAGGTGATGGGTTAAAAAGACATACTAAGTGTGTCATATGATAAATAGAATATGAAATGAGTGTTTTTCTCATATAATATTTATGAAACTCGTCCGAATTTTCCGTTTGGGCTCGCCAGAGGCTCGCCCAAACGTTAAATTCTTAGACTCGTTTCATAAATATTATATGAGAAAAACACTCATTCCATATCCTCTATATATGCAACAGTGAGGTATTTATATTGGCATTAGCCTGTTTACCGGGCCTTTTCAACCGAATAAAATATTGTTTAAAAAAAACAAATAAGATTCCGTGTAACATGGTCGTTCGATACCCAGATGGGGCTATGAGAAATCCTTCAAGAAGGTATAACCTATCAACTATCATTGCTCATCTCAGAAAAAGGCATTCAAAAACCACAGACGTTTTCCAAAAAGGGATTCTATTAGTGGGATTCCGTAAAAAGGATTATTACACACCTGTTCTTTGAAATCCCCATCTACAGCAGCACGAAACCATGCGGAAAATGAAAATTTGTTCTGCGCATATGTGCGGAACGGAAATCGTTTGACTGTCTATTTTTAAAAAGAAGCGAAATTTCACTGGAATTTTCAACAAATCGTGCACCGCAATTACAATGTGAATCGCTGACGGTAGCTAAAAATCGTTCCCTGAGTTCCAATGTGTTCTATGTGCCAGTAGGCTGCCAGTAGGCACATAGAACACGTTGAAACTCAGGGGACGAAATGGTAACATGGGTTCCCTTCGCAAATTTGGTTGGCGATAAAATCTGTTCTTTTTGTTGATAGTAACTGTTGTCAAAACAATTGCTGAGTGTTCTTTTAATAATTGTTTTTTATAGACGTGAAGGCGTGTAATAAACACAGACCGACACACGCGTGTATGAATGAGTTAATCGATGTGGCACTTGTGCCATCGCGGAAGGGTAAAACTCGAGGACTGTCGCCTCTGGTTTTATCCTTCCACGCTGGCACTCGTGCCATATCGATTAACCCATTTACACACACGTGTCGTTCTGTGTATTTCCGTAAGTAGGATTCCAAGCTCCTACCCCAACCTAACAACCACTGGCCTTTGGCACCCCGGTTTCGTCGTATGATGCCACGAGGGCCATGAGAAAATCCCTCAATGAGGTATTACAATCACTGATCATATCCTCATCTCAGAAAAAGGGGATTCTATAATCACAGACGTTTTAAAAAAGGGGATTCTCTGAGCGGGATTCCATAAAAATAATTCCATTAGTGGGGTTCCGTAAGTGAGATTCCAAGCTCGTACCCCAACCCCAACCTAACAACCACTGACGTAGTTTCGTCGTATGATGCCATGAGGGCCATAAGATCGTTGAAGGATTATGTACCACTGCTCATATCCTCATTTCAAAAAGGGATTCTATAACCAAAGATGTCTCCCAAAAAGGAAATATCTTAGTGGGATCTCATAAAAGGGATTCCATAAGTGGGATTGCAAGATCCTATATAGCTCCTAGCACATGGCCAGTTTCTGGTTTCTAGACCACGCCTTTATAGGTCTAAGAACACACTTATCCGAAGTCATCATCATCTGTCCTAGGACCAATCACTACCGCGGTCGCCAAATACTATAGCCATTTAATTAGAAAGAAAATAATTTGATCGAGCTGGCATTAAAACAGACCTTACACCAACAGTGATAAGGATTGGTGCTTTTTCGTGTTTCATGGCCTCCTGTTATTAAACCGTTCACGTTTGTTACTATTTGCAAGGTAAACAGTTGGGACAGTAATATGGGGGAAATTTGGAGGTTAGTGATGGTGATTCCCCTGAACGTGCTTTCTGGTGAATCAAAATGCATATGTTGACCCCGCAGGCCACCTTGAACAAAACTGACGATCGGAACATTTGGTTAAAAAATAACTCTTAAAACATGCAGCCATAGTAACAGTGTGGATTAGCTAGAAATATACCCACTAACCCCGCGGGTGATATTGGGAAATATTCGAAAATCAACATCTTCTCCGAGTAGACACTTTGCTTTCAGCCATACTTTTTACTGAATGGAATCGGCTACCAATCACATTTGATTGGTAACAGTGCAGGTGCTCCCTCGTACGATAAACATTTTGAGGCCACTACAGCCACGGGCCTTGTAAGAATTCCGAGTTTGTGGCTCACAGACACCACACTTGAAGCAAGGCATTCGGAAACAATCCAAACTTTGTGAAATATATAATAGTAGGATGACTTTTCTCCTGAACGTCGAAAATTGATGAACGTGGCAACGTCACTTATTCCCAGTTCCTTATTCGATATTCGTTATCAACCGATTTTATCGGTTGATAACGAGTGTCGAATAAGGAATTGGGAATAAGTAACGGTTGTCACTTCAATCGAAAATTGTTACACGCAATTTTGGTAATTTTCACCATGTTATGAACCCATGAGCCAAAGGAATTGCATGAAGGCGTCGATTTGCGACCTGCACCGATCAACCTCATCCTAATGTATGGTTGAAAGCTTATAAATTTCATTGTTTAGAGTTTTTTTCTTGAGAGAAAAGTGATGGATAATAAATATCCATTTAAAAAAAGAAACTTCAAATTAATAAGTAAATGTAGGCAACAAATGTCAGGAACCAATGATAATCTGATAGGCAGTTTTCTGCGTGGCAAATATCCGGGTGACATACGCCCGCACGGACAAATGTCCCATGGAATGATCACAACGATTGCGTTCTAATAAAGGGAACCGAGGGTGGAGGCGTGGGGTAACAAATCTCGATTTGAATGACAATTTTCAGTTTAGCGAGTGTTTTGTTGCCTGCTATGAATAAGATGCTTTTCGAGAAATGTTCGTCAAAACATTGTCAGACGCTAGATGCGGTCGAGTGGTGCAACAAAATTAGAACTAAGAATTTTTTTTTAAAAATTGCATATTTGACACATTGTGATGTGTGTAATATGAATCTAGCTGTCCAACAATGACAGTAGGTAACTCTCTGCACGCTGATGTGGAAATATCAAAATGTCAATCGACAGGTGTAATTTGAATCTAGCTGTCCAACAATGACAGTAAGTAACTCTCTGCACGCTGATGTGGAAATATCAAAATGTCAATCGACAGGTTTTTCCCATAATGCTTATAAGCTCTGTCAGACAAGATTGAATTGGTTAAATTCTTAAGTGAATTATGAGAATGTATTGCTGTAAATTTCAGTATTTTGACACCACTGTGCATCTGATGCGGCGGAAGCTCCAAAAATGTGGGGGTCATACCTTTCTGGGTACCGAACGGGTGTAGGGTGAAATTTTTTTTTTCTTCGGGGGGGGGGGGGGGGGGGGGCAATGGTGGTGGGACTGTGTCGTCATGCAAAATAAATTTATTTACGTTACCCATCACCCTTGTTCCCATTCTATTTAAGACACTAACCTCAGCGAGCTCAACCTCAACCTTATTGTCATTATTTTACGATATTGGATATTGACCGCTCAATATTGAATCGTGTGGCATCGGCTGTCTTCGTGTGGCATCAGCTGTCTTCGTGTGGCATCGGCTGTCTTTGGGTGTTACCACAGATTAGTGTAATGGTATGGGATTTAATTTTTTCGTTTATGATTAAGAGTAGCATTCGTCTTTATATATCTCATTTTTTGGTACACACTACAACCTATATGGCGTCCACCCAATTCGCATACTTTGGATTGAATTGAATTGAACAAGTCCTTTGTCATTGAATACAAATTTATATTTTGCAAAATCACGGGGTAAAAGTGGACGAGAAAAGAAATACGGTGCATATGCATCGAAAGAGAATTGATGAAAAAGAAATGGGAAATTAACGTAGTTATATTTACGCATTTTACGGGTTGAGTTGCGTCAGTATGCATATAGAGAGGAAAATCTGTACGGGTGCCTATAATTGGGAGAAAACGTGGGGGGGGGGGGGGGGGGGCAAGAGCCCCCCTGTTTCGCCCCTGTTGTGCATATGGTTATCCTTTGCATCAAAATTGTAATCAGTGATTTTATGTTAGCCCATCGGTCTCAGTTTAGTCAAAATGTGTTTGTTTTGCAGCAAAGCTAACATCACAGACATCACGTTGCAAGCCGAAAAAAAAAATCATTAATTTTTACTTGCTAGTTTCACGCCCAATGTGCAACAGCCTCAACAACAACGGGAAGACTGCGCTGCTCGGCTCTGATGTTCCATTGGGTTTCAGCGAATCTTTCACCAGCCATGTTCATATCCTTGCAGATTGTTTTACGATTGGAGAATGTCGGGCTACCCGGGAAGAACGACCGAACAACGGCGAGTACTATCAGAATCTCCAGCTTGCTATTCCGTTGCAAGTAGGGTTAGCAAGGGCTGACGGCAAGTATACCGTCAACGTTTCGTACGTCTAAATGCACTGCGCCCGCTACCTCCATAAACTTGGGCAATTGCTAATTGGAATTAAGTATCTTGCCCAAGGACAGAACTGAGATGGCGCAGACCAAGATCGAAGCAATAAGACCTTTCTATTTAAAATCTTATGCGCAGCTAAAGTAGCACAGCACCCCCTTACTGCTTGAATGGCTGATGAATTTTGTTTAACCCTTTACTCAACGGAACGGCCAAAACCGGCCAGCTCTATTCTCAAAAATCGCGAATTAATTTTAATTTTTTTTTTTCATTTTTTCCATTTTTTGTCTCAAAAAAATAGGTTATGACCCCTCGTTGGAACGAGCTCGTTCCAACGAGGGGTCATAACCCGTGTTTTTGAGACAAAAAATGAAAAAAGATTAGTTATTCAAGAATGGTTTTTTTGCAAGTGTCATCTGCTTTTCATGTTAGGTAAAGGGTTAAAAGGGTTGTTTCTAAAGATTCCACCTACCCACTGCTCAACTTTCAAAAAGAGCGTTGTCATGTTTTTTTTTATTTTGTTCTGTTGTGTTTTGCTTTGTTTCTTCTTTTATTTATTGTTATTATTGTCAAACTATTGCGTTTTGTGTATTCGATTCCAGATTTCCAGCAACCCACCCTTTTGCTATTTTCTGATTCAGCTACCCCGTAAGATATCTTTCATCATCACAATAGCGACCACATTTCTATTTATCCATGTCGTGCTTATCATTCCCAACTGTTCATCAACAATGTTTGTCCGAGGGAAAATCGATACGCTGCCTTCACAATGATCGCTACTCAACAATGAATCTTTCATAAACACCACGTGACACTACAGTTAACACGATTTCCGCGGTCAAGAGAACTGGAAATTCGAAAAGTACAAAAGGTACCGGAATTAATGGTACTCTTTTGGTCCCATGGAATTTGAATCCCGCTGTTGGTATAACCCTTTACTTTCCTAACACTTTACCGTCCAAACACGCGTAGATAACAACACATATGAAAAACCTCAAGGATATTACCGGTACATATCAAAATTTCAGTTTTTTTGGACTAAAAACATACCTTATGAACATCATTGAGACGAGCTCTACGATTGGGGCCAAAAGCTTTGTTTTGGAGGAGAAAATTGACGATGTTACAAAATTAAAAAGTCTTTTTTTTTGTAAACAGTGCGGGTCGAATAATGGCGAATATGGCCGCCATGTTAAACAAGAGGTAACAGTTCTGAAGAAAGTTAAGAGTTGACCGACTTGAAATGCGGGACGCAGGTTAAACTAAACGGCATGCATTTTTGCAACTCGCCGTCAGCCTTGCTACCCTAGAAATAGATTATTTAAAACCGTATTTTTTGAAATAGAGACACTTTTGTTCGATGTCGGTTGAAGAAGAAACTTGGGGCAGACTTTTGTTTTTCACCCAACCAGAGGCTGCTCGATGGACATGGAGAGCAGAGAATTAATGTCAGCGGCTTCGAGAAGATGACTGATTGGTGGTTGTGATAGTGGTCGAGGAGGGAGGTTATAGTACACCTGATTTTCCGGACTATGATGGTCCAAGTCCCGACGGATACAATATTCCAACTACGTCATCAAGGCATGCCTTGATGATGCAGCTGGAATATTTAATTAATCAGTGCGGATTATGCACATCGTCCCCGGAGTTCTAATGTGTTCTATGTGCCACTAGGCACATGGAACATATTGGAACTCAGTGGACGACGTGTTTGAAAAAAAAACCTGGAAGATCGTGAGGAAGTATTTGTGAATAAATACACATAGTAGTAGTGATACATCTGTAGCCTCCTTAGGCCCTATTCATTTAGCACGTACACGCTCCAAATTGTTTATGATGGGGGCTCAAACAGTCCGAATAGGGTGTCATAGACCTCCATTTATAGTACGACCGACTGTGTGTTTTTTATATAAGTATAGAAATTTAGTCCCGTAAGTAAGTACATGATTACTGGGAAGAGCAAATCGATATCTAAGACTCCAATCGAGACGAAAATGTTCAGATTGAAAAACAAAACAAAATTGGAATTGAAGGTGCCCCCCCCCCCCCCCAATTTACGTCCCTATTAATATCATAATCTACTGGCTGATAGTTCAAATTATTAATTAGTTTACCTTCAAAATAGATTCGACCAAGACAAATCATCGACACCTGGAGGGGGCGCGGTGGCGTTGCGGTGGCGTTGCGCTAACCTGTTCTCGTCAGATCATCGAAGTTAAGCAACGTCGAGCCCGGTTAATCACTGGATGGGTCACCGTCTGAGCGATCAATTCGGGCTCCCCAATCTAACCCTGCCTGTGCTGCAGTGCGGAGTTACGATGTTGGGGAGCTGACAGCTACTCGTCGTTGCTCAGTGGTTCTCTCCGGGTATTCCGGCTTCCTCCACCCGTAAAACTGTCACGGTCATTATTAGCCATCGTGCATTAGTATATGACCTTAAACATCAATAAATAAATAAATAAATAAATCGACATGGGGGCAGTGGCGTACGGGCCGTGGTGGGGGTAAGGGGGTATTTACCCCCCCCCACCCCCCCCCACCCCCCCCCCACCCCCAAAAATTCCAAAACTTTGTAAATCATATCTAGTATCTACACGAAAATAACCACATACATCTGCATATTCTACATCATACAGGCGCACATAAATGTTGCCAGGCAGAATTAAATGCCAGGCAGAACTAACATGTTACGTACGTAGCCACATATACTGTTCTCGATTCGTTAGCGAAACGTTAATTGTCTGGAACGAAAATCACTGGGTACGTTTTAAGTCTGATATAAAATTTGTTATTTTCCCTTTGTGTGAAGGTGTATGAGCTTCTTGTGATGTTTCGTTTTACATATCTTTTAGAGATGGAAGAAAATTTCCTTTTTTCAAAAATTTCCTTCTCAAAAACTGTATGATCTATACCATTTGCAGTGCATAGAAAAGTTGGTAGCCGGTGTCACTGACTGATTTGACGCTCAACAGGTTAACATCTTCCTCTCTGGCATACATCCTCCTATAAACACCAAAAATTAACAGCAACGATACCTTGATTTTTTCACTTGAGAAGCGAGGGAATGAGCCCTCAGTAGTACATATTTCAAAAATTTTCCCGGGGGTGATCCCCCTCCCGCACTTTCCCCCGGGCTCGGCTACGCAGAGCCGGCTGCCAAAGGCGGCCGTGCTGTCCCCTACAAGCCCCCGTTTACAATACCCCACCCCAATATTATAAGCTTTCTACGCCCCTGCATGGGGGATGAGTCGTATTACTCCAGTGGATCGTACTCTGTTTGTCACCCTCTCTAATGCCATTAGTCACGTGATCCAGCGATATGGCGTGACGGACATCACCCGGTGATGGGTGCATGCGACATCGCGTGTTAAGGTTGCACGTGTTGCCGTCGTCCATTGTGTTTACTGGAGGCCACCATCTTCGTTTTTATAGTGGTACGTAGTTGCTTCTAGCCTAGAAGGCTTCCAACAGTACGGAGGTGTTTCCTGGGTGTGTGTTCGATTTGACGGGAGCATGTCTAATTACTATAATCGACCCGTAAACAACCCGGTTTAACCCAAACGGACTTTATTTGGCTCGCATTCTCTTAGACGCCTGCCCGGATGAGTAGCACGTATGCTATGGTGTCTTAAATGGTGTGGTGGAGTAGTTCTATTGCATAGGAGTTTATCTAATTACCACAAACAACCCGACAGCTATTCAAAAGTACCGAAATGCACGTTAGCTGGCTTGGATTTCCCCCAGAATCTTCATTTTCTTCATGTTTACTTCGATAGCACGTAGCACGTAGTGCTATATGATTGAGGGATTTCCAAAAAGTGTACTCCCTATACAGAGATACCCCCTTGTGTATAACGAGACCCTGTATGGTTCATAAGAATAAGCCTGGAAGTCAAAAAAGCAGTGACTGGCATTTCTCGAGTGACTCGAATCTGGTGGACCAAATAAGGTATCGAGCAATTGCTCGAAATAGTGACTCCACACACAAAACCAATTGAGTGAGTGGATCATCTCACTTACGCTGCTGCCTCTATAGTAGTTATTGTAGACAAAACGTGCAGTTCATCATTGATTCCACTCTAATTTCAGGATGTCTTTCATTATGCAAGGGTCCCTCGCTGTACAGTCGTACTCCAGTTTCGACCGAACCAGTGACACGTAAGCTGTTTATTTGAGTCTGTTTCAGGTTGTGTTTAATAAAGCCAAATGCGTTGTGGACTTGTGGGTTTGTCTTGCTTTTATGAGAACTCAATTTTAGAGTGTTAGATATGTCAAGCTGAGGTAGGGGTTGAAGTCAATTTCTTGAAAAAATGTGTCCCATATGTCGCAGAAGTGTGTTAGTGGATTGATTTTCGTTCTGTGATGAACGTAGAATGTAACATTTTTTGCGATAAATTTCTATACCACGGGTTTGCCCAAGACTGAAGATTAGTCAGGTCTTGTTATAGCAGGTGTTGATCTTTTGTTGAATTGGTGTTCGGGGGAGAAGACAATCGTCAGTAAACAAAGTAGTGTGATGTCGCATTGTCCGGCAGGTCGTTGATGTGTAAAAGAAACTGTAGCGGGCACAGTAGAGTTCACTGTGTAATGCCTGGATCGAATGGGACACAGTCATACTGCTATCCTGCCACAACCATTTCCTGAGTTCTATGGCAAAACAATTCTTGGATCCATGCGAGGAGGTTGCCTCTGATACCGTAATGTTATAATTTTTCAGTAGTCTTTTATGCGGTACTGTATCAAAGGTCTTACTGAAATCAAGGTTTGCCTTTTCAAACTGCACTTTATTGTCGAGTAGTTGTATATATAGGAGATCATGTGATGTTATTATGAGTTCGGATTCGCAGAAGTATCGTCTTCAGAATCCATATTGAACATTGGTCAATATCATAAGGGATTGCAGAAAGTCCAATATGTGGCGGCAGATGGCATATTCCATGGTTTTACTGCAAGCAGGCACAGGTTAGAGTAACAGGGCGGTAGTTTTCTCTCGCATGTCGATCCCCTTTCTTGAATACTGGGGTGATATATGTTCTGATCATCTCGTCTGGTAATTGTCTATCACTGGACCATTTACTGATGGCTTGTAGACGCCGGGTGGTACGAGCAAGGTATCGTTATTTTTTGGTAAGAGATTGACCTAAGGAATTGTGTATTTGTTTTTGAACCGGCATGAAGTTGGTCGTGTTTTCGCGTGGGAAAGATGTCAGTGTTATCAGCTTTTCTTGATTCGATGTATCGACAGAACGTTTTTGGATTCCTTTCCTCTGGGCTAGAGGTTAGGACTTGATTCAGATATTGATGGTGTGATTTGTTTTAGATCTCCCGGTGAACGGCATTCGCGTTCGAACTGTCATTTTTACCGCACGAGATCGATTTGAGTGAAGGGATAATTTTGAATGAGAAGCCTTCGGGATAATACTGGACGAGAAGCCGAAGGCTTCGAGTTAAATGTTATCCCTCCGCCAAAAAAAGATCGAGTGGGGCAAAAATGACAGTTCGAACGCGTATGCTGTTCTGAATTTTTTGCACGCCTACGGTTTACTAAAAAACATATTAATCGATTTTGGCGGAGGGATAATATTGAACTCGAAGCCTTCGGCTTCTTGTTCAATATTATCCCTCCGCCGAAATCGATCTCGTGCGGTAAAAATGACAGTTCGAACGCGTATTCTGTTCTCTATTTATTGCATGCCCACAGTTTACTAAAAACATATTAAAAACACAAATTATTGCTAAAAATAACCAAAACGTAAAAAAAGAAATAGTTAAATAGTCCGCGCACGTGATCCGTATTTTCAAGGACAATTTTTTAAAAAATTGTTCGCTTCGGTTTTTGCAGAAAAAGCGTGTATTTTATGAAAATAAAAGCATAAGCCTGCAATAAAAGTTTATGCCGTTCGTTATACCGGGTCCTGGTATTGTCACAGTTGTTTTGTTACATTTTTGTAGAAAAAACCGTTGTTTTTTGATCGCTTTTCTGACGAGCTCGCTCATTCATGGGAGATTGTTTATTCCTCTGGTGTTATTATGTGGGATGCATTAGCGAGTTCTGTCTAGGAGGCCATCTCTATTTTAGGTCAGGCTTCCGTTAACCGATCTTTGGTGGAATAGTTCTGGTTTCAATATTTCGTTCGGTAACTCCACGGGTTCTTTCGATTTCAGTCCAGTCCGCATTTTATATTATGGCACTGAACGTTTTTTGGTCGTCACTTAGAATAGTTTCATATCACAGTTCGTGATTACCATATGTTGGCCACCGGCTCATGGCGCAGTGTGAACTTTTTTGACTAACGTGGGTTGCTGATGAAAAAGAAAGCAATGTTGCTGGTTTGTCTTGTTGGTTCGAGTTGCATCTGCGTTAATGTGTACTAGTTTTGGAGGCCTAGAAGTCTTTGGCATACTCCAGCTTTGTGAGCGCCTGGTTTCTCCGAGTTGGTGTACCAGTTAATGTCACCAGCAGTGAAGTTGTCGCCCTGTTTGATGGTTTTATCCAGGTATCTGACTGGGAGTTTGCCCAATAACAGGTTCGGGAACTCTAGTTTCTCAGGATTGTCAACTGGGGTCTGTACAAGCTACCTAGTACAAGTGACTTAGGACCTTGGAACTTGACCTTTACCAAGATCACTTCAGTCCTTGTTTGCACCAATTAGTTCATCGCTGATGTAGCAGAATTTTATTGCTACGAATACCCCCCCCCCCACCCCCGCACCTCCCACGTAGGGTGTTATCTTTTCTCAATATCTTATATTCTGCAGGTTATTTCTCTGCAGTGTGAATGGTGCTGTCAAGTTTGGATTCACACAATAGTATAGCAGGTGGTTTGATGTAGTCTACTACACCTGCGAACGGCATTTCTTGCTCTTTGTACCTTCACAGTTTGCTATCGTGGTCCTCCGGTTGCTGTGTACTTTCGTAGTCATGCTTTTGGTTGGTGGTTTTGTGTGAGGTGATTGACGTGTTCCCGAGCGCAGTGGCTCAGTGGTAGACTGTTGGACGTCTATGCTAGACGTCCCGAGTTCGATCCCCATCCGGGACGACCCGCGTTGTGTGCTTGGACAAGGCACTTTATCCCGGTTGCCTATATCGGGGCACGATGACCCCGTGTACTAAGGCGTACTGCACGTCGATTGTGCACGTCTTCAACCGCTGTAACCCTGCTTGAGCGGAGTTTGAACAGAGTTAGAATGTTGAGGAACTGACGTGCAGTTGCTCGCCGATGCTCGGTGGTTCTCTCCGGGTACTCCGGATTCCTCCACCCGTAAAACTGTCAAAGTCACGATTAGCCATTATTGTGCATAAGTATGTGACCTTAAACACCAAGAAATAACTAAATAAATAAATTTACGTGTTCCCCGGGTAATAAATAAATAAATAAATTTACGTGTTCCCCGGTGTGGTTCTCTGCTTTGACTGAACTTGTCTTGATGTACTGGCCGAGGTGAACTGGATGTTGTCGGATTGCGCCTTTGTCAGTCGAGGCTATAGAAGTTTTCGCTTTTGTAGGATACACTCTAAAATCAGTTCGGTTAAAAAAATCAACCTAAATCAACTAGATTGAGTGAATATGAACCCAATTCGGCTCACATTCACGCAACCCATTTCATTTTGGTTAAATTTTAACCCAACTGAATTTAGAGTGTAGCCATGGATGCTAAATTTGTTGTCAAGTGTAATTTCATAAGCATGAAGCGCGAATGATACTAGGTTCGGTGTTGCGAATTTGGCACATATCAAGGATATTTCTCTAGTCTGCGAAGATAAGAAGTCCAAACAAGAGTTGATATACGAATCAATTTCTATTTCTGATTTCCTTCAACAAATGCTGATCTTGCTTGTGCCGGGAGCGCGATGGCTCAGTGGTTACGGCATTGAATTTCAAACCGAGAGGTCCGCGGTTCGATCCTAGCCACGGTAATCGCGCCGTGTCCTTGGGCCAGGCACTTAATCCTGATTTCCCATGCGGGGGCACAGTACTAAGGCGTAATGCACGTCGATGGTGCACCTGTCTTCAACCAATGCTAACCATGTTTGTGTGGAGTCAGTATGTTGGGGAGTCTGACAGCTGTTCGTCGTTGCTTGGTGGTTCTCTCGGGGCACTCCGGTGTGACAGGAATGATAGTCCGTGGGAACGTTAGTCCCTCTGGACTATTATTCCGCGGAATTATAGTCCTAGGTCTACCATTTCTAGGAATAGTAGTCCGCCGGACTACTATTCCTAGAAATGGTAGACCTAGGACTATAATTCCGCGGAATAATAGTCCAGAGGGACTAACGTTCCTACGGACTATCATTCCTGCCACACCGGCTTCCTCCACTCGTAAAACTGTCCATCAGGAGGCGACCCTGGCTGTCGAAAGAGTCGTAAAATTCCAATAAATAAATGAATGAGAACCGGGAAAAGCTAAAGAGTCAATAGATAAATTACTCGAAATAGTGACTGCTCATACAACCCTCCGACTCGTCTCGTAAAAGTCAGTATTGCTCTCCAGTGGCGGAACCAGTATTCCGTATTTGAGGGGGCGCCATATTTCAAGGGTGTGTCATGATGGGAAGCATCGCTCGACCTTCGTAGCAGCAAGTTAGGGGCGAACACGAGAGGGGGTAGGCCTATCCCATTCTTGTCAGTGGGTCCGGGGAATCTCCGGGGAAAATGTTGGAACATGGAAGGTCGGTGTTGCCCTCCACTGGCTTCTTGTGACATCTCCGCAATGTCTGCAACCAAAATATTCCAGCATTCAGAATTTGAAGAAAAGAAGCCAATACGTTTCAGCTAACTCGAGGCCCGCGTAGAAGCTAGGCCCATAGTTGTATTTATCACACGCCTGTTCTTTGAAACCTCATCTGCATGTGCAGCAATGCTAAACCATATGGAAAATGAAAATCTGTTCCGCACACATGTGCGGAACGGAAATCGTTGACGGACTATTTTTATGAAGAAGGATGGCCATGTGTTATCGCGGATAATATTGTTTCCCTGGTGCTTGTAAAAAATGAATTACAAAAATAGGAGAGGCGCGCGCCGGGTGCGCCCCCTCCCCTCTCTGAATCCACCAGTGCTCTCGCTATGCATATTTAGTTGTTGTCAATAAGGTATAGTGTGTGCCAAAAGGGTATGAGTAATATGCAATTAACGCGGTACAGTGACAAGATCAAAGTACTTTAAGAGATGAGGCCGAATTGAAACGTCGAAACGACGACTGTTCTAAGTGCTCTTCCCGCTGTGTTGCTGCAACAGGTTACAATGACATTCTTGTCAACAAGAGAAGTATGTCATCTATTTTCTTACTGTATTGCCGGAATTAAGAGTATAATTCAGACAACATCTGTTGGCTTTTGGTTTAGAGCAATTCTTGCGAGCTGTAATCTGGATTTGCTTCACAAAAGAACTGCATTTAACCCCTTAAATCCTAATGGTATCTACCACATCGGTTCAATAGCATCAGTTGGAAGAGTGCATATTCGTTTTTCAGGGGACAGACCAATGAATATTTACAACGTGTAGCCTTGGGGCTGCACGTTGAAAATATTGATTGGTAATTAACCCTTTAACCAACGTAATGACCAGAACCGGCTAACGCTATTCACAAAATTCACCATTCAATTTTTATTACTTTTTCATTTTTTTGTCCCAAAAACATAGCTTATGACCCTCATTAGAACGAGCTCAACGAGCTCGTTCCAATGAGAGTCATAAGCTATGTTTTTGATGCAAAAAATATAAAAAAAAAATAATGCTTCAAGAATTTTATTTGCAAGTGTCGTCTGTTTTTCGTGTTAGGTAAAGGGTTAATACGTACCCGGTACTCCATATTAGTAATGTTACACCCCCCCCCCCTCCTCCCCAACAGCCCAAATCGGGATCTACACAGACTGTGTGTGTGAGATGTCCAAGCATCAAATCTTGTCTTGTAAAAAAGTACATGATTACAAGCAAGAGCTACTTAATATCATCTATGAATCCAATCCAGATGGAGATGTCACGACTGGAAAAAGTATTGGGGTAAAGGTGCCCTCTCCCCCGAGACGCCCCTGTCTACATGCACTGGTCAAAAGATGAAATAAAACAAACCGGCCAGCGCTATTCTAAAAAATCGCCAACTAATTTTCATTATTTTTTCATTTTCTATCTCAAAAACACAGGTTATGACCCCCTCGTTGGAACGAGCTCGTCGAGCTCGTTCCATTGAGGGTCATAACCTATGTTTTTGAGACAAAAAATGAGTTATTCAAGAATTTTTTTTGCAAGTGTCGTCTGCTTTTCAAGTTAGGTGAAGTGTTAAAAAATATCGATTGCTTCTAAATGAATTCCAAACACATACTAACAACACGAGGGCTAAAAGTTTATGCGGTACCAACACTCGTCACTCAACTCCAAATGTGGACTTTTGAAACTGAAACCAGTTAAAATGATCCGATCATTGCCTACAAATGACGATTTCTTCAGTATCTGAATGTCTAAAATTAATTGTCGCCTCTTATATCTATCGTATCTTTAGTGACTGAAAATGAAATTGCAATATAGTATTACGGTATATTATTACTTACTATTCATCAACTAACAACCACATCAGTGGCGGAGAGCAGATCAAGAATTATATCCTGGGGCATTTGAAAAAGTGTAAACATAAAAGTGTAGTTTGTTTGGGTTTGTCATGAGGTTACTTTGGTATATAATTATTATATACACATAAAAATACTCTCGCGGCGGCATCATGCTAACTTTTACCTCCTTGATCGTGTGGGAGAAATTGATTTTACCGGGTAAGGCATTGTTAAAAATAATTTCACTGCAGTGTGAAGTTCCACCAATACGTTCCAGACAGAGAGCCTTTCCTCACATTTAATTTACCATCTCTCAGTTCCAAGTGCTAATCTGTTCAGTTAACCCTTTACCCAACGAATCGCACGCAACCGCCCGCGTAATATACAAATTCAGCAGCTGAAAAAATATTATTTTTCGAAAAATTTCAACAAAACCATATCATGTGACCCCTCTTTGGAACGAGCTCGTTCCAAAGAGGGGTCACATGATGTGGCTTTGTTGAAATTTTTTGAAAAAATAAAAAAATGATATTTAAAATAATAAATTTTGAAATCGTTTGTGTTGGATAAAGGGTTAGTTCAATGTTCTCTCTCTCTCTCTCTCTCTCTCTCTCTCTCTCTCTCTCTCTCTCTCTCCGTCTGTCCGTCCGACCGACCCGAAGAAAGCCCACCCGCCCATCCACCCGCCCGCCCGCCCGCCCGCCCGCCCGCCCGCCCGCTAATGCTTTAGCATTGCTGATGGCACCGTGTTCCCATCAAGGGACGATATATATATAATGTCAATACTATTGAGTGTCACATTACAATTTATGATACGTTATAACCTTCCGGTCGAAACCAACCCCAAGAACCAGAATGTCGAATTCTTTGACGAAATGCATCAAAATCCGTTTACATTTGAACATAACATATAACAGGATGCTTGAATATTGGCACGTTTGCATCATGCACTTTGCTTTTCACTCATTTTGAAACCGAGCAGCATGTGTGCAGACAAAAGTGGAGAGACAGGTGTCCCCTTGGTGTTAATATCTCCCAGCCCCGCTTAGTCGTCACATCTTATGCAAGGGTGTGATTATAGGAACGGATGCTACCAAATATGGGAAATATCTGATTGCGTCACCTTAGAGTAGTAAATTAGTAAAATAAGAATCTCCTTTTGAAAATAAAACGGCTTAGGATGATTAGCATTTTGTCATTATCATGATTAGTACTTCGGAAGGCCATTTTCTTCGTTTCAGTCCTCAATTGATGATTTACCTATATTGTTAGAAAGCAGGTCCCTTGAATGGCTATTTGCCACTGTGACCACCATGTATATTGAATATCTATACCCCGAGGCTATGCCTAAATTGAAGCATAAATTAAGGTACAAAAGGAAAATTCATGACGTAATACTGGCAGTTGGTATTCACGGTCAGTCGACGTCGTGTAAAACATGTTTGCATGCATGAAGAAAGATTGCGAATTCAATAGGACATTCTCATTCTGGACACAAAGTCGAGGGGAAGCAGTCATTAACTATCCTCTGATCAAAACCCCCGCTGCTCCCTCCCCTAGACATTGGCCCAAAACAAGTTTCACATAACACAGAACCCCCAAACTGTTATCCATTATAGACCTTTTCACACACTACAAAGGCCTCAGATTCGTTCTTGGAGCACTGAATTTTGCAAAATGTTATCGGCGAAGGTTTCGAATCACCACAATGACCTTCCAGATATCACGTTGCCCCCCCCCCCCCCCCCCCTCGATAAAAAAGAACAAACTACTGGGCTATATAGGGCACCCCAACTATAGAATCATGGCTGCGCGTTTGATCATAGACCACTGGCAAACTTTGTTCATAGGAGATACCAAGCTCGTTCCAATGAGGGGTCACATGATATGGTTTTGTTGAAATATTTTTGAACAAAAATTTAAAAAATAGAAATTAAAATAATAAATTTGATATCGTCTGCGTTGGATAAAGGGTTAACCAAATAAATCTTATTTGACAGAGCTCTATTAAACAAGATTGAATGGTTTAAATTCCTAGTTACATTATGGAAAAAATGCTTCTTGAAATGTTTGTATTTTGACATCAGTGTACAGAAGGGTTATTTGTTGTTTATTGGGATTTCATGACACTTTCAGCAGCTGGGATCACTTTGTGTCAGACAGTTTTACCAGTGAAGGAAGCCGGACTACCCGGAGAGAACAATCGAGCTGCGACGAACAACTGTCCATCTTCCCAACTGTACAATCAGAGATAATAGAGGTTGAAGGCAAATCCACCATCGATGTACAATACGGCTTAGAACCCATGAAGAAGGTTAATTGCCTTAACTTTGGCAGTGCATATAGGACATATTAGCAGGGACGTGGTGACAGCGGATGGGGTGGGGTGTGAGGGTTGGGTGGGTCGGTGGTGTGGGTGGGTGGGTGGGGAGTGGACGGTGTGCCCCCGATCCTGGTCAAAATGTCCTATAGAAATTCGGAAGGCAAGTCATAAGTAGTTGGAAATTCCATCTATCCGGATTTTAGAGCTTCTTTGGTGATGCTGATGTCTCCTTTACTTGCCAAAATGCCAACTCGGTCTCAAATAGGCAAAAATTCTAACTGTTACTATTTACAACTACGGTGTACGCAATGTCGAGCTTCATAAATATGCATGATGTCAATCGGAAAGAGACTTCTATAGTACGTTTACTTATCGTAATAAAAAAAAAATCCTCGAAATGCACTTCAAGAAAATCACATCATGTAAAATTGTTATCCTGAGTTAATTCCTTCATTCACAGAACAAAATGATGAAACATCGACAGTGTGAATTCTAGCCACTTCCCTGCATATTAGACAAATTTCAATGTAGTTTTCTTATTATAAACTTTTATATTTAGGGATCGGATGCGTTGCGTGACAATTTATGTTTTCTAAAATATTTGGAAATAATAGACTACGCGATTACCCTGAAATTTGAGAAACTGTTCTGTTTTTTATATGATTCAGAGCAATAATAGTGAAAAATTAATACCTTGGGTTGAACGTTGAGACTGTCAGGTTGCAACGCATTCCTCCGGTATTTTGCGAAACTCTCTCTATATAAATATTATAAATTCGGTACAAAACGATAGACTGCAGGCCTCGAATTTTATCCTTTCGCGATGGCACAAGTGCCATATCGATTAACCCATTCACACGCGTGTGTCGTTCCGTGTTTATTACACGCCTTCATGTCTATAAACGCAATTACTGGAAGGACACTCAGCAATTCATTTGACAACATCGTCCCCTGAGTTCCAATGTGTTCTATTTTATTGTCAACCAAATCTGCGAGGGGAACATGTATTAATTTTTTTAGCTATCGCCAGCGATTTAAATTGTAATTGCGGTGCACGATTTGTAGAAAATTCCAGTCAAATTTAGCTAGAATAGTCCGCCAACAATTTCCGTTCCGCACATGTGTGAGGAACAGATTTTCGTTTTCCGCGTGGTTTAGTGTTGCTGTAGGTTGGGATTCCATAGAACAGGTGTGTAATAAAGTGTTGGTTTTTTTGGATGAAGCCCTGTACTGATGCTTACCAAAATCTAGCTGAGGAAGACCGTTGTGAAACGTTTGGTAGATCGCATGCAACGTACAGGATTCATCGTAGCGAATTCTATTAATCACCATATACCGCAAATGACTGGTGCTACACAGATCGACAGAACACTCCATAATGGTGTTTTTCTGGATATTTATCAACTCTATAGTTTTCAATCCAGTTGTGCTTCCCGGGGGAACGTGGGCGCTGTCCCCTACTTTTGTCTGAGTGGAGACGTTGTTCCCCTGCAATTTCAAGACCTGAAATGGCAAGATCCTCGCGTATACCCAACACAGCGAGAACTCACTCGTCTTGTAAAAGCAGCACTGCACTAAAACCATTTTAGCTGCATGTGTGTAACTCGCTCATCTCCGCCCAGACAACAATATCCAGTTCTTGTGAAGAGTTTCGGATACTTTTTTTTTTTTATCTCGGAGGTAGATCCCCTATTATGAGAGGGGAATACACCCCTCTAGGGCGCTTCCTCAACGACCTGTCCCGTGTCGGCCATTGCTGAGCGTTGATCACCCGACCGGAACGGGCGCTCAACGCGCAGCTATGAGCGCCGCCAGCCGTTCCCTCACGTCTCAATTTCGGAAAGCATCACTCCTCTAACCGCCAGATTCATATATGCCGACCCGAAGCAAGGAGCGTGGTCAGACAAAGGCGGTCCGCGTCCCATAACCCTGTGTGTCGGGAATGTTTGCTGTTTGTCGGAAAATTGTTGATCACTTCGACGCCAACATTTTCTCAGAAAGCTGCTAATTTTAAGAAAGAAGTTGACCATTTGACTAAACCACAATTTTCTTTATGCAAAAAATACCTTTATGTTCGGGTTGAGGGGGAGGGGGGGGGGGATGCGAGAACATAGGTGGAAATTTTTATTTTACAAATTTTTTGACCCACCCACCCTTTCCAGCATATTTTTTCTCTGACATTTTTGGGACCCACACCCTTCTCATACTATATACACAACTTCGGCACTCGAACACAAACTGTTCCTTCATCTTGGGAACTGACAACGTCGTGATATAGGCATCATATAGCCATAGTTATTGAAAGCGACGTAAAATCCCAATCAAGCCAGATCATATAAACTAAGTGTATAGCTTAATATTCTTACAAATCAAGTTTCTTGGTGTGTACCTTACTAATGAAACTAAATTATTCTTTTCCCCAGAAACCTTTGATTTTAAATCAGATTTAAATAAGCTTTTCCTAATTGTATCTCTGATACGCAGTGATGTGCACTTCGCGAACAATCTAGTTTTTGTGGCATATGCAGGCATGTGAGCGCCTGGTGTGCCCATAATTAATTTACCACTACTTGACCAAACCGTGTATATGTTGCAAATATTGTTGAGTAAATGGGAACTTGTTTTTGTTCTGGCTCAAGAGAAGCAAACCTTGTGTTTTTGTTTTTGTTATGCCATCTGCATACCAGGATGGCTATCAAAAAGACTTTTTTTGTTTTTTTTTTGTTTTTTGTTCTTGTTAAATCAGACTTCTTTGTTGAAATAAAAATTAATATTTTAAATTTTTTTATTTTGAAAAATTAGTCCCACCTAGACAGTATTATATTATTTATTTATTTATTTATTTATTTATTAGTGTTTAAGGTCACATATTTCTGCACAATGGCTAATCATAACCATGAGAGTTTTACGGGTGGAGGAAGCCGGAGTACCCGGAGAGAACCACCGAGCAACGACGAGCAACTGTCAGCTCCCCAACATACTAACACACAAGCAGGGTTAGCATTGGCTGAAGACAAGTGCACCATCGACGTGCAGTATGCCTTAGTACACAACGCCACCGTGCCCCCCCCCCCCCCCCCCGCGGGCAATGGGGGTGAAGTGTCTTGCCCAAGGACACAACGCGGTTGCCGCAGGTGGGATTCGAACCGAGGATCTCTCGGCTTGCAGCCTGCACCTCTACCTACTGAGCCACCGCACCCCCAGACAGTATTATATATACGATGCTTCATTTTAAAGAATTTTCCATAAAAAAAAAAACTCGAATATGAATTAATTATGTTGTGAACGGATATTTTAGTCGACTTCAGGAGAAAATTGTCGGATAATCTTTTTCCGTTCAATATCGAACACCCACCTCCATCCTCAAGTCAGTTTGTGGTGAAATTCTCAAATATTTTTCATATTGAGGGATACCTTTTGTTAATAAGGCTTCTAAAGGACTTTTTATGGTCAAATGGTGACATTTTGTTACTGTTTGGGACACAAAAGATTGTCATAACAGTGAAAAGGGACAATCTCTTTTACGCACATTTTTTTGGAACTTGACCACCCGGCCACCCCACCTATGTTCACTCATCCCCCTCCCCCTGTTATGTTTTAAAATATATTCTGAAAATGCTCATTATAAGTATATGAAATCGAGTAGTCGCGAGCAAAGCTTTTGTGTTTTATTATCATTTTAAAGAATTACTTTATTAAACGATACAAATTCTTTCAAATAATAATAATAAGGTCTAAAAAGTGAAAAATCTGTTTCTCAGACCATCCCCATGTTCCCTTTGGCCGCCGCATGCTCTCTTTTTATAACCAATACGAACTTTAAAAAATTAAAATTAAATGGTTTTATGTCTGATATATTACCCAAGTTAATAAAATTTATAAATTTGTCGCTTGAGTGCAAAAAGGCTTTGCAATGCTTTAGCATAGCAAAGCCTTCTTGCACTCAAGGGATGAAAAATCTCCCCCATGCTGTTCTGTAGATAATGAGGCCAAAAACATTCAAAGGACGAAATACACAACCACCCATGCTATTCTCCAGATTATGGGGCCTGAAACAACAAATCAAGAACATGAACTTTTGATTGCAAAGAAATACAAATACAAAAAATAAAATAAAAAATAGCCCACCCGCATGCAATTTTACAAAAAATAACCAGAGGAACGTGAGATCTACTTTGTGGGGCCTAAACGAGCGTTTCTGGCTTGTTTTATTTATTAATTATTGTTTTGCATAAGTATAATGTGTTCGGCTTCAGGTTCGCACGTGTCGACGGTCCACGACGCGTGAACACTGTTGGAAAATTTTAACTCTCGCTCCGCCACGTCGGAAAAGTTCGAGATCATAACTCCGTTCTGCGCATGTAGGCCAATGCGCAGCAATTCTGTCAAACCATACATCACACATACCAAGATAATAACCAAATATACAAAGGGGGACTATTTCTGGACCATTTTTACCTTTATTTTTCATGGTGGGGGAGATGGTCGCACGACTTGTCCCCCAGTATATCCTTCTCATAACATTTAATTATTTATATTTATATAACATATTCAACAAGGTAGATGCGTCCACAACAAAGGATGAACTTTCATTGAACCCGTTCTATGGTCAGTGACCAATTAAAGGTGGTTTAATTGGTTTTGGTCAAACGTCATTCATGTAAAGTGGAAGGCGAGTTAATGGAGTGTGTTGTGTGAGTGACGACGCACAATCGATCATTCGAGAAGTGATGAATTATTCACCTACATGTATAGCCAATGCTTTGATTACAAATTCTCCCATATTCATGTAAATCCAGATTGGGGAGGTGGGTAGATAAATATTCAACAGCTGCTACACGCTATTAACTATTTTCGACAAGACCTGGTGTGCAAACTGATATAATCAGTTATTTTATGTTTCACTCAAGATATTGGATGCAGCTCAATTAAATACTGTCTTTGTTCAACCTCTCGGCCCCAAATTATATATCGCACTGTTTTAAATTTGCAAACGGAGAATAGAAAGTGTTAATTATAACTTTATTACATTGCGTCCGATGTGCAACAATCTTAACTAACCATTTCAACTCGAGTCTCGAAAGCTGGTTCTCCGGACCAGGGTCTCCATATGTTCGAATTTCACGTAACATACTCGGTGACTTCCTGAAGTAGAGACCAGGGGTGGGCGCTATGGGATTGGGCATTCGGGAGCTGTAGCCCCTCTTCCATGGACGTCTAGTCCCCCCCCCCCCCCCTACTCCATAGGTGGAATCCCGTCAGGTGAACATTTCATGTGTGTCAACTTTGTAATGAGGTATTACACGGTACAATAAGCGGTATTAAGCTTGCTGTTGAACTGAGCTGTATCGTGAGTACCATGACAGTTCATCCAATAAAGCACGGTTTATCAGTTATCACCAGGCCTGGCATTCTTTAGAAGTGCAGGAGTGCTGCACGCCTACTACACGCCTAGGAAAAAATTGAGGCGGGCAATTTTTTGCACCCCTTGATTTTCTAGAATGCCAGACCTGTTGGGAATGCCTTTTAAATCTGTTATCATTTCGTTCCCAGATTTCCAATGTGTTCCCGTGCCTACTGGCACAGAGAACACATTGAAACTCGGGGAACGATTTGTCAATGTTGCATTGATTCACAATAATTCATGGTCCATTCAGTGTCGCATTTCGATACATTTTGAGTGAGGAGACAGTCACATAAGAATTGAATGCAACATTTTGAATAATGAGAAAATGTGTCTACCAATTCTTCCACTATGTAGTTGAATGTAGTACAATTTTTCAGTCACAATATTAATACCTTGGGGTGAATATAACCAACATAGCATACAAGTTTTTGCATTGAAAATTTCAGGTGCAATTGCACTCCCAAGCAATCTGAGGAGGGCAATTGTTTTGCACTCCTTGATTTTATCGACTGCCGAGCTCAAGAAGAAGGGATCGGGCCAATATTCACACAGTAAGAAAACGTCTTAATTGTCAAGAAGCAGTTAAATAACCCTGACAGATGTGAATCAGCCCTCCCATAACTTCCGCATCTCGCTGCTTTCTGACACGACTGTAGCCTTGGGCATCAGATACGGTTAGCTGTAGTCCCTATTACGCATCCGCCGTCGGGGATTTCTGGTGCCACCCTTGTGGGAGACCATTCTCTATTTTCAACGTGCAGGGTGCACGTTGAAAATAACAAGCGATATACTTCCAAATAATGAATATGTACTCGTCCAACTAATTCCATTGAACTGACGAGACACCATAATCGGAGGTCAAATAGTTAAAATTCCATAGCCATAAAACAAAACACACTTACTGTCGAAAATAAGGGACTGAAGAAAATAAAACGCAAATGGCATCTCAGAAGCGGTCTGCCATTTTGGTACCCAGAAAGTTCCGGATTAGTCCATGCTTCTGTGAGGCCCTGTGATCTCCAGGTCCAGCCAACCACATAGACCTACATGGCTGCCAGTTTTCGTCGTTGAAAGAGATTTCTAGGTAAGTTAACTCTCCGTAATTTCCCGAAACTGTCAGAAAACTTAACACTAAGGGTATAGCAAATTCAGTTTGGACACGGTTGCTCGAAAATTAATGAAAATGAACTCCTCCAGTTGATGCCATTGAACTGACATGAAAGATACCACCAGCGTTCAAAGGGTTAAGCACATTAACCCTTTACCCAACGCAGACGATATCAAAATTTATTATTTTAAATATCATTTTTTCAAATTTAAAAAAAAATTTCAACAAAACCATATCATGTGACCCCTCGTTGGAACGAGCTCGACGAGCTCGTTCCAACGAGGGGTCACATGATATGGTTTTGTTGAAATTTTTCTGAAAAATAATCTTTTTTTCAACTGCTGAATTTGTATATTACGCGGGCGGATACGGCCGATTCGTTAGGTAAAGGGTTAATACAGCCATGTAGACGCCTCATGTAAACTCAATCTAAAATGACGATGGTTCGACCCGATGGATGAAATTGAATGGATTTAATCATAAATAACCCCGAAAGACTCTGGAATGATGTAATGTGTGTGGACCCGTCTCCTTATTTTTCCCCTCTAACTGTTTTTTTTTTCGGGCCAGTCGCCCTTGTGAGTTCATGAACGCAAGTGCACAAATCATTACAAACAGTATCGAAATGGGAAGATTAAAAAGTATGGTTACCTGATACTGAAGCCGAGGGACGAGCAGAATTATCGGGGACTAGCAGGGTTACCCGGCGTTGCACGGGAAAATGTAGGGGTCATATGAAAAGTACCCCCCCCCCCCCCCCCCCAAAAAAAAAAAAAAAAAAAAATAGGGGCCGCGTATTTTTCGACCCAGCCCATCCTACGGGAGGCACACTCGATCCCGTCACTTTTTAAACCCCCACCATTAGATTCCTGGTAAAAAGTTACCCCTAGTAGACCCCTTTGAGGACCTATATCGGTGAAATCCATCAATTTTGCTCCTCTCCACCCCACCCCATCCGTCACTTTTTTAAACACCACCATTAGATTCCTGATAAAAAGTTACCCCAAGTAGACCCCTTTGAAGACCTATATCGGTGAAAAAAAATTTGGTCATAACTTTCGGTGCCCCTCCCTGCCCCCACCCCCACCACCACCCCGCACACCTTTTTAAATCTGACGAGGACCTCCGCCATAAAAAAGTAATCCTAGTAGACCCATTTCGGGCACTCTGGATGGCCCCATATTCATTTCTATAGCGGACAGAGAGACAGAGAGACAGACATACAGACATTCTAAAATATAGTGTAGATGAATGTTCGAAGCACAGGAAAGGGGGAACGAGGGTAGACTAAGTTACTGTTGTGAAATATTTCCAAGTTAAGGAAGTCCTGTTTCATTATTCGCTCCTTTTTCAATAATATGTATCTCATCCTACTCAAAGTTTGCTGTCTGACGTGGACATCCAGGATCTCATCAATATACTGTTGTGCAGTCAATGTACCACCTTCAAGGACACGGAGCTATGTACGTCCATCCCAGCTGATGCTACCACAGACCACGATTGACCATCCACCATAGCGGCCATGCTCAACAATGTTGGCTGCATGGAATCGCTCTCCTGGTCTTCTCCATACCCTAGAACGCCTATCTGTGTGGTCTAGTCAGTACCTTACTCATCTGTAAAAAGGACAGGTCGCCAATCTTCTCTGGTCCATCCAACGTGGTCCATGGCCCATTCGTATCGTGTCTGGTGGTGGTTCTGGGACAGCGCAATGCGAATACATGGCCTTCTCGATCGGAGACCACCTTCGCGCAACCTTGCCCGAATAGTCTGCGTCGAAACATTTACCCCGGATGCATTCTGAAATTCACTGCGAAGCTGGGTTGCTGTGACAAAGTGGTTCCTACGGGCCTGAATGATCAAAAACCAGTCTTCAGCTGCAGATGTTGCTCTATCTCTGCTACCACCACGCCGTCTTACTGGTGTGCCATACTGCTGAAATCTTGCCCAGGCTCTGGTGATCACTGTATGGTGCACACCAAGGGCTTCACCAACCTGACGATGGGTAGCTCCTTGCTCCACCATCCCTACAGCCCGCCACATTTCTGCTTCAGACAAATGTTTTCTTACATTTTCATTTGCCATATTCAATCATTAAAACACAAAGGTTTGTGTTGAAATGAAGATTGAATACCCTACACATGCCATGTACATGTAGACAGTACACGAAAACATCATGAAAATCAAGGGGTACATGCTTTCTATGACTGTCACGAAAAGTCTTCCTGTCAAGAGAGCTAATGTAAACACTGGGGACCATCTCAATACATTCCTCAATCATATCCACCAAAAATATCCCAAATATGTCACAAGAAAATTTCACAATGATGTGTCAAATATTTGGTGCTTAGCAAACTTTGAGTAGTATATAGTAGCTCAATAGTCTGTTTGATTGCACTATCTGATCTGACCCATTATTAATAGTCTACCATTTACACCAATGGACTTCGTAAGTAATGGCATACCCCAAATACATGTTGGGCGTCCTGACTGTCATGGTAAAGTCTGTGAGAAGACCTTTTGTGACGTCATTTCCATGATGCTACATGGCGTAAGAGAGCATGAGCAACTCGGGTTGTCGGATTGACATTTGTTCCCGTCATCCATTTTACATTTGATGGGGCGCCATCTTAAAGTTCTATGGTGGCGCGTGGTTGGTACAGGGCTGAACGTCCTGCAACAGACAGTGTGTGCTCCAGAGATATGTTCGATTCACAAGCCTTTACGCAAGGAGTTTTTGAAATCCTCGTCTTTCGCGTACCCCGAAATGCATTCTTCGTGTATAATTATCTCGAATTTTGCTATCAGGTGTCAATATGGTTGTATATACCCAGTCTGATCATTTTGCCCACAATACCTTCTGTTCATTCCGGGCTCAATTCCACATTCCTACTTCAGCCCATTTTCCGATCCTATCCCCATATTCCAAGTATTGAGGCAGAAACAGGGCTAATTCTGCCCATTATTTACTATCAGCAGTTTTATTCCGAATTCTCTTCTTTAGACCCAGTTTGAATCGATCACACAAATCGCGAAACATGAATTCTGTCAAACAGTCGTGCCGCCCGGGGTGGGGTGGGGGGTGGGGGGTCAGAGTGGCTAAACACCCCTGTCTGAGAGCTATACCCCCTGTCGGGGAGCACAAGCCTCTCTGTTAGGGAAATTCTAACCACTCATATTAAATCTCGAATCTCACCTATCCATTGCCCTTGGAGTTATCTCCCATGTCTGAACCCTGATGGTTGTTGCTAATAAACTAAAAAGTTGTGAAGCAATTCCTCATAGGAACGATAATAAGGACGCCTCTTCGATTAGTCTGGAAAGCATAAGACATCGAAGATGACGACGAGGATCATGGTTCCAAGACTGGGGTGAACCAATGTGTGATAGGATAACAAAGGAACCTGCTTCTTGGTGCAAAAGATGGTGACATTCGATTCATCCGCAATATATGAAGCCAGAGGATCCCAGTGGTGCGATCACAAACCACGGCTCCTTCGATTTTAGGCAGACCCTGGATCTCAGTGTTTGTCGGTTTGTTGACAGCTAGACTGACCCATGCTTCTTCTTCCGTTCCATGAACTGTGCGCTAATGTCTTGTCATTTATTTATTGGTGGTTAAGGTCACATATTTATGCACAATGGCTAATCTTGACCGCGACAGTTTTACGGGTGGAGGAAGCCGGAGTATCCGGAGAGAACCACCGAGCAACGACGAGCAACGACGAGCAGCTGCCAGCTCCCCAACATCGTAACTCCACACTGCAGCACAGGCAGGGTTAGATTGGTTGAAGACATGCGCACCATCGACGTGCAGTACGCCATAGTACACGGCGTCATCGTGCCCCCACGCGGGCAATGGAGATGAAGTGTCTTGCCCAAGGACACAACGCGGTTGCCGCAGGTGGGATTCGAACCGAGGACCTCTCGGCTTGCAGCCTGCACCTCCACCTACTGAGCCACCGCGCTCCCTAATGTCTTGTCAAGGGAGCCAAAGGGCCGTTAGCTCATTCAGTTGGGTGGCTGACTCTTCTACTCATTTAGCTTTAGGGGGTTCTACGTAGGAGGGTAGCCAGGTTAAATGAAATCGGGGAAAAATGTTTTCCCTAAATTCTTTCCACGGCGTGCTGGGTTAAAGGTGTATGTATCCCCTAAAGATGATGGGATGGGGGGGGGGGGGGGGCGGATAGGGGTGGGGTGGGGTGTTTACACAGCATTATGTTGTTGTTCGCCTTCATTGATTAATTATCAAATTGACAAACATTGAAAAAGAACCGCGACAAATCAGTGGCTGGACAAAGTGTTATCATTATTTGAAAATGCGTCGATATGGGATCATTCTGCCTCCAGCGGAAGAGCCACATTCAGATAACTCGAATGTGTCTGTCAGCTAATTTTACCTTTATGCAGGGCGTTTGATGATTGCAGGTTTTTGTGCAGTACGAATATGTCGTAGTTGTATTTTCTGGTATTGTGTTTCCTGCATGCGAGCATAAATGGTCAAGATGACTCATTAACATATAAAAAACTGGAAATTAAAACGCCAGTGATTCCGTTCAACCATTTGTAGTCGCGGAGAGAAAATATAATTCTAAAGAAATCCACAAGTTTCCAGTGACGTACTAACCGTGGGGATTGGGGGGGGGGGGAGGATTCCCAAATATGGTTATTTCTTTCATCATCATACTCAGCACGCATCTGTTAAGTTTCTTTGACGAATATATCAATGCAAAACCGGCTCTGTTAATAGACTCTATTGTAAAACGCGGTGACTGGCCTGCTGAGTGTGGTACGATCGTTTCGCCACAAAGTTTGCGTGGCATTATTCAATAAGTGGGTTTCTAGTGTTGAGAAATCCCGTTTGAAACTACCAGGATAGCCACCAAATTGCTTGTTTTAACAATAGGTTTTGAAAAACTATCCCGGCGGAGGTTCCCCGGACACCGCTTCCCATCCTCTCTCCCAGGCGATGCGGGTGCGCCCGCGTCTCCCGGGGAGAGAACGAGAGGGTTTGTCCTCTCTTGTCGCGACGTCGCTTCACGGCAGATACTTTGGTTCGTCCACTCGAAAGTTCTCCCCTCCTCAGTATTATTTCCTTGATACGCCACTGAAAGTTTGTTAACAGCGTATTTTACTTTTATGCAAATTAGGGACGTTTTTTAAAAATGCAATAGTGATCTATTCAACCATTCGACCCAGAAAGAATTTCACCTCTTCCTCCTACTAAACCTAAGGGTGGAGAAATTTATTTAACAAACAACTGTCAGGATGCGACGGTTGACCAGTATTTGTGGGTGAATAAAGGTGGTAATAAATTACCCAAGAATAATCCAGTTCTCTTTCGCAGGGATTATAAATTAAAGAGATTTACCGGCGACAAAGTTGGTGACGACAGATTTCGGCGTGTTATGTACATATCTTTTCTGCGGGGAGAGTTTGAACAAAAAGACAGTTTACAACCATCAGACACAGGCCTACCCTTGGATTCAACTGCTTTTGTGGACAACGATGAAACAAAAAAGGTTATTTCTACCCAGAAAGCTATAGCCTTGGATGCTATCAACCAGGGCAAGGTTATTCACTGTGCTCAAGCTAGAGCATTTGTTGTTACTGGATCAAAAAGTGGCAAATATACCGTGACATTGTTCCCAGAAAAATGTGTTTGTCCAGCACTAGGTACGTGCTGACATATAATAGCAGCTAAAATAAGTGTAGGAATTGACTGTGACAAGGAGAAAAAAGTTTACAACCTTTCTCAACTTACACGTAACGTGAGGAAAAAAACAAATAAAACTGCAGGCAAAAAAAGGCCCAGGCCTTGTGATGTTGAGAACATGGAAAAAGTGGTAGTGCCTGCCCCTGACGCAATATTAAGTACACCTGTGGAATGCTCAACGCCTGCAAAGTCAAGGAGTATAACTACTCCAAAATCAACCAAAGCTCAAAAAAGACTTAAATTTCCAGGTGATGCATTGAAACTACCTGAGAAATTGGAAGTGGAACTTTCAACTATAGAAGAGGAGCCAACGTTGCGCAATGGTGACTGGTATGAAGACATTTGGGTATCACACGGTAGGCATAAACTCACCCAATCTCACAAAGACTCAGTAGTTAATAATAAAGAATTGTGCACTGACATTATGAACTATGTATCAATCTTAGTTAAAGAGCAGTTCCCAAATGTTAACGGTTTGCAACCCACAGAGTTTGTTCCGATTTCTAAAGACGGCACTGGCAAGTGGAAATATATGTTTCAGTTTTGCGATGCAGTGGCTCCATCAGCTCAAATCCACCACAATGGCAAAGGCCACTGGGTTCTTTCGGTATTTGATGTCGAAGCTTAAAATATTATGTCTTTTGTTTTTGTTAAAAAACCCATAGCTTATGACCCCTCATTGGAACGAGTGCCAGGACAAAGCCAGCCTAAATATAGGGGCAAGGGGCCTTATATATAAAGATATTGTAAGTTCAAAAGATATTCCGCATCAAGGCGAAAAACCCTACGTGAATTTCACTTCTCTGTGAAGCTGAACATGGAAAAAACACACGTGGTGTATATCCAGCTTCAGGGCATGGACCCAGGGGAGAAACGGTATGTTAGATAAGGTCTAATCTCATTTAAGTTATACAGTAGTCGCGAGTCTTACGAGACGTAATCGGTTGGTGGCAGGATATCGTCACGGCCAATTGAGAAACGAGATTCTAAAAGATAGAAATGTCTGTCGTGTCGCCACCTGATCATTAGATAGCAATGAATGGAAGGAACGAATCGGTTCTCTCGACAAGTGAAATCACCGTTAAGTCACGCGCGAGATGACTTGTATTGATTCTGCCTCGATATACGTCATCTCCCACCGTTTTGGCAGATGGACAGATGAGCGTCTGTCCACCTGACAGTTTAAGGTAAAAAGTATATATACCTTGATGAGCAGAGCATTAGACACACATTTGGGGTCACACACACGTTGGTGAAGTCCAGGGCAGGCGGACTCTGTTTCCTGGCATAGGGGTACCTTCGAACACATGACCCTGAAACGGCTGGAATCGCCAGAGAGGGCATTCCACGATTGATTTAGCTTAATGTTGATAGGCGGCTACAGTGCCAAATTCGTTGAGAAGGAAAACCCAAGGTGAAACGTTAAAGTTTAGATTGTCGAGTAGCAGGTATCAGCCTGCTATAGTCAGAAGTGTAGGTTAATTGTATTGTGCGTATTAACCCTATGAAGCGTCAGACTGATTGCGTTGGGAGTAGTTTGTTTTGCCGTCGAAGCATCGTAATACCGACTGCAGATCGGTGTGAGTGACAATTTCGCCCTAGCACAAAAAGGGGCATTTGTGAATCGTGAATTCAACCAGGAACAGTGAACATTTCAATAGGACTTTCACGGAGGACTTTCAAAAGGCACATAAGGTATGAGTAGACAATATCTGACCCAAATCAGAAGTACGGTGGCTTTATAGATGACGAACATTGCTGGTCGGAACCCTCCGACAGCCAGAGGTACAGTTACGCGCAGACGTTTACATTTGAGCCTAAGCGGGTGAAGCTGTTATGGCGAGCTCACGGTAATAACATTTCAGATTTGTGATGCTCTTATGGCGAGCTCACGGTAGTAACATTTCCAGTGTGTAGACTATAGTGCCAGTACAGGGCTATAGAATGACTGTATAATTGCTGAGAATTATTTAACCCTAGCAACCCATTTTCTGTGAAAAGAATCGAATTGTTGATTGTTGAAATATTGAAACGGCTTTATTTTTATGTGTAAATAAAAGAATCGTTGTTACTTTAAATCATTCTTTCCATTACACAGCCTGAAGTGATTAGGAATCACACCTAACGGAAATCGAACCTATTTCAGGCCAATTTGGCAGAGAAGGAATCACGGCGTCGGTCTAATTCAGCTCCCAGTTCCGAGTTCGCGACACTGGGATTCCAACCCTCCACGTTGGTCTAATTTTCCCGCAATTTCATCAGCGGGACAAAATAACCCCACGTCAGCCCAGGCCTTACGGGGCCTCAGGTGTCCTGACAACGAGCACCCTGAGCTCATTTCAATGAAGGGACATGAGCTATGTTTTTGAGACCAAAAACAAACAAAAAAACTATGTTGTAAGCTTATGACCCTCATTGGAACGAGCACATGAGCTATGTTTTTGAGACAACAAACGAAATGTAATAAAATTTGAAAGGCGATGTTTGCAAACCGCAATGGCTGGTTTTGGCTATTACATTGGGTAAAGGGCTATTGAATGAAATGACCTCAAGGCAAGGATGTTAGTTGTAATATACCTCCTTGCAGCCTCTGGCAGCCTCCGGCATAAATATGCGCAAGTGTGGGCCTGCAATGTCATGATGAAAGGGTGGCAATCTGTCAAGCTTTTATCATAATATAGCCCAAAACAGTGGTTAACTTGGCTACATCGTATAATAAATTGTGCCCACCCCCCCCCCCCCCCCCCCCCCTCCCGAAAAGATATTTATTGCCCATTCAGGTAGACCTATAGGCTATACTTCTTCATTTACCGATATGCACTTCTATATTTACCCCGAAATAGAAATGTGTTGATTTCGGTTAAATTTATTTCCCTTAATTTATTCTCAAGCCACATTAAATGGAAACTTAGTTCCGAGGTGAGCTTTTATGCCCAGCGTTTATGGTTTCTTGTCCCGAATTTTGAGGAAACACTTCTCGAAGCAAATCAAAACATCGCGTTCCTTTCAACCAGGTGCAGATTGGAGTGGGTGACTTTCTGTATTTTGTCTCCGTCATTTTGTCGGTACATTGCAGCTGACATCAACTACGTAGTCTGGCATTTATTTACAGTGACAGTATAATATTATCATATTAGAAAGCAGATGCTTTTATCTATTTTTTATGTTTCTAGTTTTTGTCGAAGTATTCCAAATCTGTCATTGAATGAGCTCAGTTTCGGTGTATACTCCGGAATCTTGATAATTATGTAAAGTCCTGTGCAGACCTAAATACCGCGCGCAAAGGAATAGACTTTGTAATGGATCCGAATGACGATTATGATGGGGTACCGAACTCCATGACGTTTTTTCATGCCAATAGCAACGAGGGGACCAGGGGCATTGCCACGTGGAAACACGATTTGGAGGTGGGGATGGGGGAGGGGGAGGCTTGTTCTCCCCTAACTTTTTACTGTCCACAAAAACATTAACCCAGTGAAAGTTTCACATAACCCAAAAGTGGTCTCCGAGTCTAGTACTAGTAATAGACCCTTCATTTTTAACTATAACTAAGTTGAAGGTCACAGAGGCCTAGTACTAATAGTATAGCCTAGGACTACATTGGGAGCCTAATGCCTATGACAATATAGCACTGAATTTGGCGTCATTCATTCCCCCAACTTCCCCCAACTTCAGGTAGGACAAGAGGAGGCCCTTCATGCCCACCCATCCCCAAGGCCTTCCAGATATCATGTTTTTGTCCCTCAAAACTGCTTGGGCACCCCAATTAATTATAGAACCCTGGCTACACACCTACATGTACAAGAGTATCACTGTGTGGCATCTCACAATCACAATAATATTGTGCTCAGAAACAGAAGAAGATGCATGTTGTTATTCTTTTGTATTTATAAAGTCCCAGTTGTGTGTGTGTGGGGCTGGCGGGGGTTGTGAGTCTGGTGACAGCAGGAAGTCAAGAGTGTATTCCAATGGAAATAGGATGTTTCGTTAAACTAAAATAAAATACGGTAAATACCAGGAAGTTTTATCACCAAATAAAATTGTCAATAATAGTGTTGATAACGTTTCGGAAACACTTTAACATACGTCACATGAATGGTACAAAGAAACTTGGGGGGTGGCTGTGGGGGGGGGGGGGGGGGGGGGTGCACAGGGGGCTCCAGTCAGGTCAGGTGACAAACTTTGGACCAGCATTATTTTATTGCAGTGTTATTGGTAATAGAGCTAAAACGGTTAAAGGGTTTTCTTTATCGATTAATCATATGGATTAACCTTGGTTAACCAATTAATCACTTGTTTTAGTAGGTAGCTGAATTATTGCTGTACCATTGATGATTTATAGCATTAACTCTTTCCCCAAAGTAACTGACAAAACCACGTCAAGCCCGGTTAATCCTCGGATGGGTGACCATCTTAGCGATCGATTCAGACTCCCGCGTTGTGTCCTTAGGCAAGGCACTTAACCCCGATTGTGCACATGGGGGCACGATGACGTCATGTACTAAGGCATACTGCACGTCGATAATGCGCATGTCTTCAACCAATCTAACCCTGCCTGTGCAGCAGTGCAGAGTTATGATGTTGGGGAGCTGGCAGCTGCTCATCGTTGCTTGGTGGTTCTCTCTGGGTACTCCGGCTTCCTCCACCTGTAATACTGCCACGGTCATGATTAGCCATTGTGCATAAGTATGTGACATTAAACACCAATAAATAAATAAATAATAATACTGTCAAAACTGGTAAGCACTATACATAAAAATCTTCTTCAAATTTTATTATGTTTTAAATTTTTGTCTCAAAAACATAGCTTATGACACCTCATTGGAATGACCTTGTTCAGCTCATTCCAGTGAGGGGTCATAAGCTATGTTTTTTTTAGACAAAAATTTTTAGTAATTAAGAATTTATTTTGCAAGTATCGTCTGCTGTCCGCAACGGGCAAACAGTTAAGAATGACCATTTCCAGCTACTGATACAGTACAATGATCATACAAGTGAACAAGTGCACATAACTTTTAAGCTTTAATCTGTCTTATAATAATTGATGCAAGTCAGTGTAACAATGTTTGCCTGTTTTAGAGCAAGTTTGTTCCTTTGTTAACCCATATAATACAGTAGTTTAGGGCAACAGTTAATCGATCAATTACTTTTTTTGATCGATCAAGACATCGATCATTGGTTAATCGATTAATCAGTTTACCGTTTCAGCTCTAATTGGTAATAAGCAGGAACTGCATGTACATACTCAAGATTTAACTTAGTCTTAAAATGTGATGGAAGATTCCTTTGATTGATATTGCTCCACCATAGCCTTTAAAGGTGAGGCAAATGCAGGCTTGTCATTTTGAGGCGATACATTGCCCCTGGCCGCAGTCGCCTACCTGAGTTCAAAATTCCGTGGATGGTAAATGTCCGCCTAACCCCAATTTCTGCGGCCCATTAATTCAGTTGAAGGCACCTCAAAATCAGCCGTCTCAAACGGCAGTTTTCATGCATTGAAGGAGGTAACAAAGCACAATTTCTGAAGTTTTACCCAACGTGGAGAATATCAAAATTTATTATTTTAATTACTATTTTTTTTAATTTTTCAAAAAATTCAACAAGACCATATCATGTGACCCTCATTGGAATGTGCTCAATGAGCTCTTTCCAATGAGGGGTCACATGATATGGCTCTATCGTAATATTTTGAAACATAAATTTTTTTCAACTGCTCAATTTGCAAATTACGCAAGCGGATCCGGACGGTTTGTTAGGTAAAGGGTTAATTTATAATTTGAGTGTACTGGTGTACCCATATTGTGAGTTCACCAGTACATAATGCGTAATAAAAATAAACTTCACAATTGTTTATTTACATGAGTTTAACTCATAAGAACCTATATTAACTTGTTAAGTGCTAGAAGCCACTATCTGGGCTTTCCAAAAAATGAGGGTACCAAAGCAAAAGCCAATGTTTTCCTTGATTATGTTTCATAATCAGTCATTGTCAAACACAAATAAGATTTTGTTTATACAAATTTGTTCTGTTACAAATTACTGGAGAGTGCCTGTGAGCACTCTCCAATAATTTGTAATAGAACAAATTTTTGATTAACAAATTCAGACCATAAAAAATAATCTAGCCCTCAACCAGTTATGTTAGAATTTCTGTGAGAGTTTTCGGCCAGGCATATACAAGCAGAAAGTGTGCTTCAACATTAAGGCTTTTAGTGATCTTGTTGAAGCTAGTTATTAGGCTTGGTACGATATCCCAGTACTCCGATACGTACCGATATGACAATCCACGATACGGGTACCGCAGCGAATGTCCAAATTCCGTTATATCACGATACCACTATATAGGCCGGTCACCAATCTTGAAATTCAACTCTTTCACTCTCAGTACATTCAACACATCACATTTTAGGCTTGGGTGATTTATCCAACTCAGATACCCTATTACCCCACAATTCAGAATATATAACCGGAATACACCGGAATACCGATTATTAAATCAGGGTATTTTTTTGTTTGGGTTTGCATTGCTGTTTGCGAAGCAAGATCTCCCAGGTGCGATCTAATCACCAAAATTTTGCTTGCATGGTGCGATTCAATATTTTATGCACTCATCCAACATTCCGATTCAAAAATGGTAAAACTACAGATAAATAGTGCAACAAAACACCAATTTATTATGAAAGTCCGTTGGTTATGTGAAATGATAAATTTTTTGCCACCATTTTTCGAGTGTTTTCAAAGCAGATGACAAAACTTCACTCATGTCAGTGCCTATTAATTAGCCCCCTTAATGTGCACCAGTTATTCTTGGTAATCATCTTCCACGACTTTTTTCGTTTGAGTGAATCTGAATCGATTTGAAAATTGCAAAGTGGAAGTCGAACCATGAACTGCAAGAGCATGTGTCAATCACTGATGTATTTTCATTGCCAACCTGTGGGACCAGGGTACTCCAGTTTTTTTTATGTATTTGGTAAGGTTAGTTGTCGTGATCATCAGATGACTACTTTACTATTTTCGTCGTAATTACCAGCACCTGTGACTAAAATCATCTTCATTCTAAACCTGAAAATTAGAAGGATGCGCTAAGACTCAGAGGGGCCACTTGGTAACTCACATTTGTAAAGTTAGGGATGGGCTTATGCCAGAGTATGAGCTCAGACACACGTGACCAATCAGTGCAGTACGTGATAGAATATGGGAAATTGGGAGTGGGGGGGGGGGGGGTGGGGCTGAAGTTGATCGGCCTCCTCCCTAATGTATCTGTGCTCCCCAACTATGAAATGCTGGCTCCACCATTGTCTCTGTGATTTTAAGGGGTAGCTTCAATACCAGGCCGAATATCAAGATACATATGTAGATACATACCGTATCGTGATTCGTGTACCTAGATACATATCGTACCGTGAATTTGGTGTCCCAACCCTACTAGTTATACTACATTATCAGTGGCAGTGGTTTATAATGAAGTCTTGGTTGCCTGTATTGACAGCCATTCATTTCATTATCCCTTTACCAGGGTTTCCGCTAGGGGAAAATTTGTGGGTCCGGTAGTTTAAAGAAAGTGAAACTCAGACGGTGAAGGCATCTGCCACACATGCCGAATTTTGATTTTTAGGTGCTCTCTGGTGGCCTCTGGGTGCATTCTGGTCACTAAAATGCTGAATACTTGAAGTGGAAAATATGTATTTTTTCCTCCTACAATTCTCTAAATTGCCACAGGACACACAATACTACATCTGGTCGGAGGTTTCATAAAAATTCAAACCCGAAACAACACAAAATCCACGAATCCTGACAGTGACTGCGACGCTTGACCTCAATTTTTTTTTATACAACCCAATACGTGCCAACGTAAATAATTGGAAATGCAGAGAGAACGAAATATTCAAAAAGAACCATGATGGGATGTGTGACATCCTGCACGTGCAATTACATCATTTATCGCTCGAAATAAAAGCCAGTGATTTCGGACCAAACACGACAATTTGAGTCCGAAATTTTATAGGCAATTTTTAGGATTTGAACTTTGTTTCCCCCTCTCGTCTGGGGGTTATAAAGTATCAGGTTGTCGCCAGTAATAGTAGGCATAGTATACAGCATAATTATGCCTATATTACGTGGAAACAAAGGATCCTGAGTGTCGTTACGATACAGCATTGGACTCGACATTTTAACCGCCAGCTTTTCTGGCTGATCATAGTATGATCGGCGGGGGGAATGGGTCCGGTCGATGGACCCGCAGCCGGTCTAGCGGAAACCCTGCCTTTACCCAACATAATGGCCCAAACCAGCCAGCGTCATTCTCAAAATTCGCCAATTAATTTTCAGTACTTTTTCATTTTTTGTCTCAAAAACATAGGTTATGATCCCTTGTTGGAATGAACTTGTCGAGCTCGTTTCAATGAGGGGTCATAACCTATGTTTTTGAGACAGAAAATGAAAAAAATGAGTTATTTGAAAACATTTTTTGCATGTGTCTTCTGCTTTTCATGTTAGGTAAAGAGTTAAACACTACTGCTGAGTCACAGTGTTACCTTATCAGGGAGCAAAAAATAAGTACAATTCTCCAGGACTATAAGGACGCTTCAGAATCTAGGACGCAACTCAAATGAACATTTTACGAGAATCAAAGTTGTTTTTCATTATTTTCTTTGAGAGAATCATTTTCGAGAATCAATTTATTTTGCACAAGAATTTTATGTCCTGCACATGGAAGGCCCAGTTCAGCCAGGTGCCCATGATATCCAGCATTTTCAAAAAGCAGCATGGCAGATTGGCATGTTTAGTAATACTCAAAAACATCTGAATAGGCTACTAAGGCATACAAATGTCATAATTGGTTCCTGGTAGTTATAAAATTTGACAACTATTAAATATTTAATCTGAACATTATGTACTCACATTGACTGTGATATGAAAAGCCCTGCACTGATATTTGCAACTGAAAGCTGACAACTAGAAATATGCAGACTGGACAGGATTCTGAGAAGCAAGATTATAAATCAGATGAATTATTGATGCTGATGATGCTGTTGAATATATGTTAACTATGTTATAGAGCTGAAATGGTTAACTGATTAATCGATTAACCAATGATCATCTTGATCAGAAAAGGATGCAAGCTATGTGCTGACATACTTGCTCCACTGCATGATCATTATACTGTTTCAGTAGCTGGTAATGGTCATTCTTAAACCTTTACCCTATGTGCGTAGCAGACGGTACTTTTAAAATAAATTCTTAAATTACTAAAAAATTTCAATTTTTGTCTCAAAACATACCTTATGACCCTCATTGGAACAAGCTGAATGAGTTTGTTCCAATGAGGGTCATAAGCTGTGTTTTTGAGCCAAAAGCTGAAAACAAAATAAAATTTGAATGGTGATTTTTTCATATAGATCTGTCCGGTTCTGTCTGTTACGATGCTAAAGGGTTAATGCTGTAAATCATCAACAGTGCAGCAGTTATTCAGCTACCAATTAGGGCATGTGATTAATTAGTTAACAAAGGTTAATCCATGTGATTAATCAATCAAGAAAACCCTTTGACCATTTCAGCTCTACTATTTTATGCTTGTCGCCGTGTGGTAGCTTGAGCGACAGTCTTAATCTACCACTGATACCATTCAGTAAAGTTTCAAATATTGTGCGTCTCTCATTTTGAATTGGGAAATGTATTAAATTTAAATACACTGTTACAGTTAAATCTAGAAGTCCTGTCACGAACTGTGTGCTTATCTAGGCTTAATTGCGCATAGGAATTGTATGCAATTGGCATACCGAATGGCATCCAAAGCATGGCAGTTTCTCCTGGTTACTCATAGCAAGCGCAGGCAAAGTTTCTGTAAATGAACCTCCGGGTTACCCAGTGGTCCATTGGCTGAAACATTGCTTGTGCACAGGCCATATGTACAAAATTTGATAGCCTTACTATGGTCATAATGCGTATATTAACGCACAGATTTACATGCTATTTGTGCACATTTCATGACAGGACTTCTAGTTTTAACTGTAAGTACTGATTGCTTTGTCTCTCCTGGTTAGTTACCACAAGTATCTTGAGCCTAAAATTCATGTGCAAATCAGAATCGACTCTTGCAAATGATTCATCGATGTGCAGTACACCTTAGCACACTACACCATGATGCTTCAACGTGCACAACTGGGATTAAGTGTTTTGCCAAAGGTCACAACATAGATGCCTTGAGTTACGATCAAACCCTGCAATATTCGAACTGAAATTCAGTGCACTAACCACAGGGTTTAAAATTCATGCGGTTCTCGCATATAATTCACACGCTTAAAATAATGAGGATCAACTCTGATTCTCTCAAAAAGTTCATTTGATTCTTATCATAGATTCTAAAATAGTCCTTTATAATAACCCTTTACCCAGTGAATTGGAAATATCCGCCTCTGTAATATGCAAATTCAGCAGCTGAAAAAATATAATTTTTAAAAAAATTTCAACAAAACCATATCATGTGACCCCTCTTTGGAACAAGCCCATCGAGCTTGTTCCAGTGAGGGGTCATATGATATAGCTTTGCTGAATTCTTTTAAAAAAAAAAAAAAAAAATGATATTTAAAATAATAAATTTTGATATCATCTGTGCTGGGTAAAGGGTTAAAGACCTGGATAATTCTCCTTATCTTTGGCTCCTTCATAATAAGGTAACACTTTGCCTTAGAGTGGTGTCTAGTGAAGTCTTGGCTGTTTAAACAGTCAGAAAACGTGTCCTTTCAATTCAAAGGGTTATAATACCCATGGAGTGGAGTTCCCAGCGCAACTTACAGATCGTGAGACCTATTTTTCACTCGCAGCTTTGTAGGAATGGACTGGTGAAGAGTACCTTTAGAAATAAGTAGTCCATGGGCTCTTATCATGAATTTTGAGTATTGTTCTGTTATTTGCCCTTTTAGTTTCAGGGATTCTTTTGAGTATCTACAGGGGCCGTTTATGGGACCCTTTCCCAATGACATTTGGGTATGATTTTTCCCAATTCTTAACCCCATATTTCCTAGTCTCAGTTCTCAGTGAAACAAAAATTTAATGCCCAACTGGTTCCCTGAACCAATGGTTTTCTGAGGCCTTATGACCACCTAGTTCTGGACACCAGTTGTACATTAATTTTAAATTACTTGCCCAAAGAAGTCTCTTAATTCAAAGGCAAATGACAAGTTCTTCTCAGGCTTGGCAATTTCAGGAGAGCGATTTTTTAGCTCTCCTTACTGCCCTCCTGAAAGAAATAAGGAAAGCGAAAAATTGCCCTCCTAAATATTTTGGTCTGGGATGATTGAGATTACATGTATTATGCTCACATTAAATTTTTGTTGTAAAGCAAAAATGTAATTTAACTTCGAAGTCACATAACATCACATAATTTCATTTTGAAATTGGTTTAGTGGTAAAAGGTAATGGCTGCAACCATACCCAAACACAGTTGCAATCATTGGAAGCAAAATGGGTCAGAGCAATATTTTTGTTTCTGTCAGTTTCAAGTTCAACAACTGACATCACAGTTCGAGGGGTAATTATTCAAGGAATATTGACACTATAATATACTACCATTACTACTATCCTGTCACTTGAAGCACTTGCACCAGGATATGACTGTAGATTTAAGCAGACCTGTTGTCCAAGAAAGTCATACGCCTACCACTACCACCTTCAACCCCTTTGGGGGGTTGAAGGTGGTAGTGGTAGGCGTATGACTTTCTTGGACAACAGGTCTGGGTACACGCACAGGTCTTGTCAAGTGTGTGTTTGGTTGTTGAGTGAGACATCTAGATGTCTAAGAGATTTCGCTTTACCTTAGTAAAGTTAATAAAATCACTGATGTAGTCTGTTGGTTTCAATTTCAATGAGTTCGTTCAACTGCATACTTAAAATGCTGTGTAAAGCTAATTGCTCTCCTAAGCTGATTGAGGAGAGCGATTTTTTGCCCTCCTGCATTTTTCAGAATGCCAGGCCTGTCTTCTTTATTAGTATAAGAACAGTTTAGTAAAGACTACAGAGACTGTGGGAACATGATTCCATGCGACTGTTTGTTATAAAACTTATTTGTAGTATACATGCAGTTTCTTACGCATCAGTCTTAACCCTTTACCCAACGAATCGGCCACATCCGCCTGAATAATATGCAAATCCAGCAGTTGAAAAAATATTATTTTTCAAACAATTTCAACAAAAACATATCATGTGACCCCTGTTTGGAACAAGCTCATCCAATAAGGTCTCACATGATATGGTTTTGTTGAAATTTTCTGAAACATTAAAAAAAAATGATATTTAAAATAACAAATGTTGATATCGTCTGCATTGGGTAAAGGGTTAATGTTCTCTGTTCAGTTCAAATGTAAAAATTCTTAGTCTTTGTACGTATTTCCCCTCCAAAACAAATTCCCAGTTGAGCTCCTGTGAAACCAATTTCCCCACTGGCGTGGGTCCCACTCCCTTTCCCAAAGTGGGCCCTGGACCTTTTGCCAAAGTTGTCAGAAGAATCCCTGATTTTTTAAGTAATGTCGGGGAATATTTTTCAGTACCGGAAGTTCGGTATTTTGAGATTCCCTCTGTACAATAAATTGGTATTGTTTCGATACCGAACAGTATTTACAGTATACTGCTCATCTGTAATGGAATGATGGTTCCAAATCAAAATATTATTTTAATATTTTTCTGATTTCAGATTGACAGTTATCTGTGATTGGTTTTGAAAGCATCAAGTAATACAGTGCAGTAAAATCAGGTACATGAATAGCTCAAGATTTATACTAGGGCACAAAATAATTTCATAATTATGGATATTTCATTCTTCTGATTTTGTGAAACCGAGTAGAGCTGTAGGTTTTTAAATTTCTTGTTCGGTTTCGGTTTTGGTTTTTCAGGTAGAGTAAAACCTCAGTTCGGTTTTCGGTTTGTTCATGAGGCCAAATAAAATTCAATAAAACTCATTCTTATGTCCGGAGTCATAACTGAATGGCAGTGAAATTGGGAGAACCTCAATGAATGCCCGAAATAAGCTATAATACATGAAGAATCAGGAAGGCCAATGTAATAATTACCTAAATATACAGAACTTTTATTGTGCTTGGCCATTTTTCGAGGTCTGACACCTACACGCAACTTGAGAGCTGCAAACACAACCAAGCTGAAGTGTCGGAAATTCACAGAATGTAGCCTTCCCAGAGTAGTGAGAGTACCCAGACACTGCCATTGGCAGTGTCTGGGTACTCTCACTACTCTGGGATGGCTACATTCTGTGAATTTCTACAGCAAGAGAGTATTTAATAAAAAATGAAAAACCTTAGATTACGGGATGTCGACGGTTTCGGTTTTTAAAAAAAACTAAAAACCGCGGTTCGGTTTTGGTTAACCTACAGCTCTGAAACCGAGTTCACATAAAAGGTTGGTCAACTACAAAAAAGTTTCTGGTAGTCAAATTCACAGCTGGATCATTGAGTAGGCATAGACCTAAATGTGTTTGTGGCAATTTATTCTTATATGTAACACAGTCACAATTGAATTGCATTTAACAAGATCATCTCTGAGTATCCCATGACATACCAGAGTTTCTTCCTTTAAAGTTATATCTTTTTATGTAAAACACTGTCTTGCAATATTGAGGCAGCCGCAAGCTTTCGCTTTTGCACATCTGTAATTTAAATTTTTGTGAGTAGACAACAGTGCACCTTGGGTCCACCTAGCGAGCAATTAACACTTTCCTAACAAATCAGCTACATCTGTTGCTTAATATACAAATTTTGTGTGGTAGAAAATTAAAAATAAAAATTAGCAAAATCATATCATGTACCCCTGCCCACCCCCCCCCCCCCCCCTCCACCTCAGTGAATGTGCTCGTCTATCTCATTCCAATGTGGGAGTCTTATGATATGGTTTTTTTAATTTTTTTTTTAAATTAGGTGAATAAAATAACAAGATTTATTTTTATGTGTACCCATAATGCCGGCATCCGGGGTGGCCATCCGTCGTTCGTCCATCCTTTGTCTGTCCGGCGTCCACATACATTTCTTTGGTATTCGATAATTTGAAAAATATTGCTTGGATTGTCAAGTTACTTTATATTTGTGTTCAGGTTACTGATGTGCCAAGCTGTATAGTTTTTGGTGTAAATCTGATAATTTGATCCTGAGATATTAACTCTTCCAATCCCTTTGGCATGAGATAACTAAAAAAATATCAATCCAATTGTCTTGTTACTTTATATATATCTTCAGATTACTGATGTTCCGAGCTGTATAGTTTTTGGTCTAAATCTGTTATTTTGATCCTGAGATATTAACCTTTATCCTTCAAATTGAAAATTCCTCCAATCCCTTTGTCATTCGATAACTTGAAAAATATTGCTTGGATTGTCAAGTTACTTTATATTTGTGTTCAGGTTACTGATGTACCAAGCTGTATAGTTTTTGGTGTAAATCTGATGATTTGATCTTGAGATATTAAAACTTTATCCTTCAAATTGAAAATTCCTCCAATCCCTTTGGCATTCGATAACTTGAAAAATATTGCTTGGATTGTCAAGTTACCGTATATTTGTGTTCAGGTTACTGATGTGCCGAGCTGTATAGTTTTTGATCTAAATCTGTTATTTTGATCCTGAGATATTAACCCTTTATCCTTCAAATTGAAAATTCCTCCAATCCCTTTGGCATTTGATAACTTGAAAAATATTGCTTGGATTGTCTAGTTACTTTATATTTGTGTTTAGGTTACTGATGTGCCGAGCTGTATAGTTTTTGGTGTAAATCTGATAATTTGATCCTGAGATATTAACCCTTTATCCTTCAAATTGAAAATTCCTCCAATCCCTTTGGCATGAGATAACTCAAAACATATCAATCCGATTGTCATGTTACTTCATATATGTGCTCAGGATACTGATGTGCCAAGCTGTATAGTTTTTGGTATAAATCTGATTATTCAATACTGAGATATTAACCCTTTACCCTTCAAATTGAAAATTCCTCCAATCCATTTGGCATGAGATAACTCAAAAAATATCAATCCGATTGTCATGTTACTTCATATATGTGTTCAGGTTAATGATGTGCCGAGTTGTATAGTTTTTGGTGTAAATCTGATAATTTGATCCTGTGATATTAACCCTTTATCCTTCAAATTGAGAACTCCTCCAATCCATTTCTTCGGCATGCGATAACTCAAAAAATATTAATC